>JAJQQW010000001.1:40719940-41919940 GCA_025583905.1 Ia io
TGCTTCGTGCTTCCCATGCCCAGCTCAGATCAGGACCCAGGTGACTGACAGAGACTTGGCCGACAGCAGCTGCCCTCTCACTCCAACAAGAATTGTTTGAGTTGTCTTGTACCCATGGTGCGGGGAAGTGGGTTTACGATATCTAAATCCAGCCTACCACCAGGTATGCTCAGGACCTACTCAAGAAGGCAAATAATCCCTTCCACCAATATTTACAGGGTAAAATAAGATTGTTGTTAGAGTAATAAATTCGATAGTAAAACAGTAGTCAAGTTTTCAGGTAAATTTAAATTGGCTAGTTGAAACAAGCGAATATTCTAGAAAAATTAATTGTACTGGACAAAAAGGCGTTCCTAAAGTGTTAACTAAAATCTTTATTGGTATTTCATCTCATGATAAAATTGTGCACCATGTAATGAACCTAAAACAGTCATATTATAGTGCAAAAAATTAAAATTTAAAAGCCATCAAGACTACATTATAAAATTTTCAAAAGCCTCCTAACATTTAAATCAAAAAAGGAGGGGATAGTAGAGGAATATCATGTAAGGAAAAATATCCTGTAAGTAAATTACATCTAGAAAATTAATACTTTAGAAAATTAATTGTAAGGCTAAAAGCAAGACACCCATGAAAAACACACAAGGTGACAAAACAAGCCAGAGGAAAATCATTCGGGCAAAAAATGAAAAAGGATCCCCAGTCAAATTTATAGAAAATATTCCTTTATTAACTTTTGGTCGAGAATATGTTTGTATATTTTCAGAAAACAACTCCGAGACCATGTGGATTCCAGCAACAGAGAGGAATCGATAGGACTACTCCAGCCATGAAGACAGAAAAGAAGCAGTCCAGAGACGGAAGACGCTGATGTGGCCTTCCCATACTAGCAGTTAACAGCTGTGCATCACTGCAGGTTGCCCAGGACCAAACCAGACAGAGTCGGACCTGCATTACCACCATTTGTCCACCATCCAGTACTGAAATGTCATTGCTGACATGTACACATAAGGAACTGTTGGACATTGAAATCGGGTCTCAAAAGAACTGTTGACCCAGAAAGAAACTCACTACACACTGATTCATTTGCCTGTCACCATAACCATTATTGCTTGTCTCATTTTCGGTTCTTATAAGTGTATTTCTAATAGCACATGATCTCACTCATCTAGGGGAAATAATGAACAACATAGACTGATGAACAAGAACAGACCCAGAAACAAGGAGGCATGGATCAGACTGTCGGGCCTCAGGGGGAGGGTAGGGAAGGGTGGGGGCAAAGGGGAGAGATCAACCAAAGGACTTGTGTGCAAGCATATGAGCCTAACCAGCGGTTAAGGACAACAGGGGGGTGGGGGCATGTGTGGGGAGGGGTGAGGGATGGGAATGGGGGGATGAGGACAAATATGTGATACCTCAATCAATAAAGAAATTAAAAAATAAAATAAAAAATAAAATAAAATAGGAAGTACTGTCATTTTTAACTGATTACAGCTAAGAGTCAGTCTTTGTGCCCTCTATCCTATATAATAAAGAGGTAATATGCAAATTAACTCTTATGCCGTAATGCTGTCACAAGATGGCAACACACAGAGTGGGGGCGGGGCCAGCTGCTCTGTGTGCCTGCTGCCAGAGTTCCCTCAGCCCCGCCAGGGGGTGGGTTCCAGCTGCTGCTCCACGTGGCTTCCACCGCGGTTCCTTCAGCCCCGTGCGCCTCGAGGGCAGCTCCACAGGAGGTCCTACTGCTCCATTCGGCGTGATGCTGTGTCCATCTGCGTGGGCACAGGCATGTCTGGATTTTGCAGTCTTTTGAGACACATGCAAGTGGGCGGAGACTTGACTCTGGGTCTCCCGCCACAGGTGGACTTGAAGCTGTGTCCCCGTGGGCACCGGCCCAGACTCTCACAGCAGAGAGGAGGGAGTCCCATCCCCCACAGAATCAGCCAGAATCAGCCATTGGTTAGCCAGCTCTCAGCAGCCTGGCAGCCAGGACTCTCATTCACCTGCATCCCAGACCCAGAGAGCAGGGAGGTGGGAATATGTCTAAAGAGCAACTATTGGCACAACATAGTTCTGAAGCCAAAAGAAGCCAGCATCATCAAGAAAAAATGTCTAAAGATCAATGTGCTTCTTAAATTGAAAGAAGGCGGCCGCGACAACAGAATATGTCTAAAGAACAGTCATCAACAAGTACTACCAATACTGGTAGGAACTGCCTTCTCCGCTAAAATGGAGTACATGAGGATGCAGTTCTCAAACATAGTTGTGGTGGAATGACTCTTAGATGTCAATGTTGCCTATCACTGAATTTCTCTGATGAAAAAACCATGTGATGGAAAATTTACTTGATGTAGCAAAGGTAAAGTTTGTCCAAATGATATACATGTTCCAGAATAACCGGCATATTTAAAAGATTAATGACAAACGAAGGTTCTGACAGTAAAAATTTCATGGAAAAAAATTTGTTCCATAAATAGTTCTTTTGCTTTTGCTTCAATGGGTGCAAATATTGAATTGCCATCAGGATATGGGTCATACTGTTTTAGAATACACGGACAAGTTTATCACCATACTGGAACTTTACATCCTTCAGATGGTGTTTCTCAGAAGTTTGCTCAACTCTATATTTTAGATACTGCCAAAGTGACAAGTAGAAGATTAGCAATTCCAGAAAATCAGGGCTGCTCAGAAAGACTCATGATCAACATCAACAACCTCATGCATGAAATAAATGAATTAACAAAATCGTACAATATGCTACATTACGTAGAAAAGGAAGCCCAATCTGAAGCAGCAGCACAAGGTATTGCTCCCACGGAAGTAACAATGGTGATTAAATATGATCATAACAGTGATCCAGGTAGATATAATTCTCCCCGTGTAACCGACGTTGCTGTCATATTCAGTAACAAAGATGGAGAACCTCCTTTTGAAAGGGACTTGCTCATTCACTGTAAACCAGATCCCAATAATCTGAATGCCACTAAAATAAAACAAATCAGTATCCTGTTTCCTACATTAGATGCAATGACATATCCTATTCTTTTTCCACATGGTGAAAAAGGCTGGGAACAGATATTGCATTAAGACTCAGAGAGGACAGTGTAATCGACAATGATACTAGACAAAATGTAAGGACATGAATCACACAAATGCAGTATTATCGATTTCATCTCTGTTTGGGACACGTTCAATCCAATTTTAAAATGCAGGAAAATTAACTCAATAGTTTATATGGATTCATATTTAAAAATGAAGGCCAATTGGATAAATTTCATTAAAGCAAACCAATCTAAGTTGAGAGTTGAAAAGTATAGTGGTTTGATGGATTATCTCACATCTAGATATGAAAATGACAATGTGCCAATTGGTGAAAAGATAACACTTCCATCATCTTTTGAGGGTAGTACCAGAAATATGCAGCAACGATATCAGGATGCTAGGGCAATTGTAACAAAGTATGGTAAGCCCGATTTATTCATAACCATGACATGCAACCCCAAATGGGTAGATATTACAAACAATTTACAATGTTGGCAAAAAGTTGAAAACAGACCTGACTTGGTAGCCAGAGTTCTTAATATTAAGCTAAATGTTCTTTTAAATGATATATGTAAATTCCATTTATTTGGCAAAGTAATAGCTAAAATTCATGTCATTGAATTTCAGAAATGCAGACTGCCTCATGTTCACATATTATTGATATTAGATAGTGAATCCAAATTATGAACAGAAAATGACATTGACCATATAGTTAAGGCAGAAATTCTGGATGAAGACCAGTGTCCTCAACTTTTTCAAATTGTAAAATCAAATATGGTACATGGACCATATGGAATACAAAATCCAAATAGTCCATGTAGTCGGACATCCCCTGAAGGGTCCTAGATTGGAGAGGGTGCAGGCTGGGCCGAGGGTCACCCGTCCCCCATGCACGAATTTTGTGCATCGGGCCACTAGTATTAAATGTTTATGCATAATATATGTAAAGTGTGATCTACCTGGAGACAAAGGGAACAGGTTTGCAACAATATCTGCATAAAATCTTAAACTAGCTAACATTTGTGAGACAAGTATTGTTATTATTCCCATTTTACAGATGAGAACACAGAGCCTCAGTGTGATTAAGTGATTTGCCCAAAGTCACACAGCCAATGTGAGGAGCAATATTCAAAACCAGATCTGTTTAACCTCTAATCTCTTTATTCCTTGGATTTATGTGTGACCTATCATAATGTTTTACATTAAACAGACACTTACTCTCTGATATACCCAGCTTTGGTTTGAATACTCCCTGGAGTTACCTACTCCTTTTAATGGTGTCTTTATCCTCTTTGGTTTGCTTTTCTCACTCTTCATTTTCTCTGACCATGTGTTGGATAAGCCTCTACTGGAAGGCTCAACTGCTTGACCTACCACCCTTCATGCTTAACCTTTTGCACTCGGATGTCGAGTGTGATTCGACTCGGTTAGCATTAGAATAAAGGAATCGAGAAAAAAGCAAGCGAGTGCAAAGGGTTAAGCTTTAGCTATATAGAGTATGCCACCCAGGGCACTTTTTAAGGTTAAGAAATAAACCACGGCCACAATGAGGTTCTTTGATGACCTCATCCAGCCACACTTGTCACATATGAAAATCATTGGTGTGTACTCCATTCTTACTGTTTACTATGCAATACCCACAATGCTCTAGGTCCCCCTTATAGTTAACTAAATATATTACAGCACAGAATAATGAAGATTCCATTCCTTACCCCCATTCACTATTTTACATGAAAATCTAAAAAGAGTTTCTAACATCTGGCAGACCCATCTCAAATGCCTGGAAATGTTAAATTTTGAGTTCATACCCAGAAACAAAGTCCAGATGTCTTTCACTACAAACAGTTCTTTCATCTGCAATATTCAAGGACATACTTTGGCTCGCATTTGTCAGAGGTACTACCTCGAATTGACAAAGCAGAGGTGTTTGGATAAAATTTGACTAATCTTTAGCTGACTGTTTTTGCCATGTGTTTGATCTGATTGATTTAAGACAGAGAGTCACCTCCAGATATCATGGTGACCTCTATTGATTATGCTCCCTTCATCTGTGCAAAGATACTGTTGCCTAAATGTCACTTGAGCTTGTTTCCAAGTCTTGAAGATAAACAGTACTAAACCATAGAAATTCATGCTGAGTCTTTCCTTGAAACTTATATTGGTTAAAGAGCTGGAAGCAAGAGGGGAAAGGCTTTAAGGTATAGGCTGTAACCAGGAAACAAACAAAACTAATTGGCCCATATGGTAAATAACCCTTAAGTCCTTAGCCTCATTAAGTATGAAGTTCTAACCCAAAAGAACCAGCACACCTTCAAAAAGAAATTCTTAATCCCTAAAAATTGCAACAGATTATCCCTATAGTTTGTAGGGTTGTTGTCACCATGGATAATTGATACACAGTGAGACCAAGCCAAAGAGGACTCAATCACTGGTCCATCCCACTGAGATCCTGGAATGCAAATTTGGAACAGAGTTTGAACGATTATCTAGCCCAAGCTCCTCACTTTACAGATGAATAACTGAGGCCTAAGGAAAGGAAATAGCTTGTCCAATTTATATATCTAGTTAGTGGCAGCACTAGGAAAAGAAGAAAATCTCTTAGCTCATAGTTTAGTGTACACACTACACTGCATTTCAGTACAATGATTCTTTATTTTCAGAGAACAGAGGGTGATTTAGAAACATACATTAACAATGCCCGGTAGGAGAAAAAGGCATTACAGAGGCCAGTGAGAAGCCTGGGGTAGGCAGCTGCCTCAAGGATCCTGAGGAAGTTTGCATTTCATTGTCTTATAATTCATGTAAAATGAGTTACGTAAGACTTGAGGTCAAGAGATTCAGACTAACATCAAGTCTAAGGTCACTTTTAGAAGCAAAGGCAAGTAAACCAGAAAAGAAAGAAGGAAGTAAGGGTAGCTGAAAACAGAATATAACCATTGTTACAACTTTCCTCAGGAATTTCCCAGGCCACCAACATCATTGTTCTATCATGATGTAGGCAGCTAGGAAAACCCAAACAAAACATATATTATCTATCTCAGGTGTCATCAAAGAAGAATGGAAGCCCTGTGAATATATTAAAAATAACCTTCTCCTAGCCTGTTTTTAGTAAGGCTGATGACCATGAACCACTTAAGAGAGCTTATAGACCTTTTTCATTGCCTATATATTAAGACAGGTTCAGACAATAGTAGAAATGCATTTGTGTTCACAGTTACTTCCCATTTTAAGCCATTTCTGCGTCCTCTTGGTGTATCTCTGCTTAGTTGTCAATACTATCAAATTATCCTGTAGCAGGTTGATAGCTCCATAGCAAAGAGATGACCTTCACATGAAATAGAAGGTGGGTTCAGGAAGCCATGTAACGTGCAGGTCACTACAATAATATAAGTTATTTAAGGGACATAATTTTTGTCAATTTTGTTCACAGTTTAAGAACCTAAAACAGTACTTGGCCCATGATAAGTGCTGAACTGTATTTGTTAAATGAGTGAATTAATTGAAAGTATTAAAGAAGAATGGACCTAGATCTGTGTTCTGGCCCTGCCAAAGTGTGTTTGACAGGCAAAAATAGGCCACCTTGTTAAAGCTGAGAGATTATTGTAGGGAAAAGAATGGGATGAGATCACTGAGGGCCTTGATGGCTCTGCCAAAGTGTAATATATTTTTAGTCAGTTTTTCCAGGAAGTAATATCAAGTCTCTATTTAGGAAAGATATGTCTGATGTTAATGTAGGGAATGTATTGAATGAAGTAGTCAGAGGCAGAGAGGCTTCAGAATTATAAATTCTTAGAGTTAAACAGGAGATCTGGATTATCTAATCCAGCTTCCCAACAAGTGCTATTTACCACCTCTCTGATCAAAACAGAGTAACCTCTACTATAAAATAAGCTCCATGAACATAAGGATATTTTTTTATCTTTTTATGTATGTATAACCACAGTCTAACACAGAGCTTGAAATTTATACACACAATACATATCTGTTACATGAATGAGTAAATGAATGAGTATTTAGACACAATGACAGCATACTAACTTGTTCAAAATTATTCTGTTGGAATAGATATATGCTGAAAAAATAAATCTACATTACTTGGCAAAATAGCCTGCCTTCCCTATGGCTTACACCTAATGACTTTACTTCTGTTCACTTGAACCTACATAAATTGTAGCAGCAGTTTTCATCATCTTTGAAGCTATAAAATACATTCAGCCTTGAAATCACAGAAGCTTGGAAAAGGGTGTTAGTAAGGAGTTAGTCAAGGGATTTAAAATGTATTTTTAAAATTTATCTTTATTGTTGAAAGTATTAGAGATGTCCCCCTTTTTCCATTGACCCCTTATACCACAATCACCCTTCCCAGGCATTCACCACAATATTTATTGTCTGTGTCAATGGGCTATGAATATATTCATATAGCTTCTTTGGTTAATTTCTACCATTCCACCCACCCAACCCTGCCTTCCCTCTAAGAGTTGTCAGTCTGTTGCATGCTTCTATGTCTCAGGATCTATTTTGTTTATCAGTCCATTTTGTTCAATAGATTCCACATATGAGTGAGATCATGTGATACTTATCTTTCTCTTACTGGCTTATTTCATTTAGCATGATACTCTCCAAGTCCCTCCATGCTGTCTCAAAGGGTAAAATATCATTCTTTCTTACAGCTGCATAGTATTCCATGGAGTAGATATAACAGAGCTTTTTTATACACTCATCTACCGATAGGCAAAAATAAAAGGTATTTTAAGATTTAGGAAGGCAAGTATTCTGTTAACAGTTATATGTTATATCCCCAGTGCCTAAAACAGTGCCTGTAACATAGTAGAAGCTTAATAAATACTTAAGTGTTTATTTATTGATTAACTAGATGTATGTGGGATCCAAGATAAAGAAAATCAGAAAATCAACCCAAGATTTTGAGTTTTGGTGAATGGAAGGACCTTTGACAAAACCAGAAAAGTAATGAGGAAGAAGAAAGTTAAAGATATTGGGAAAGAGTGATTAGTACCTCTCTGAAATGTTGATCTGTGATGATAGCAGGATCTCTCTAGTTCACAGTGGTTGGTTACAGATGACCCAAACTAACACAAATGATCAAGAAAAAATAATAATGAAAGAAAAAGGAAACCCAAAATAATGTTCAGTCATAGACTCAAATTAGAAATTGATTTCAATCATTTTTAATACATATATATATATATATATATATATATATATATATATATATATATACACAAAAGCCAAGTGACAGGAATGGAATGACCAGAATGACCGGAATGACCAGTCACTGTGACATGCACTATGGCTAGCCAACCAGCCCGATCGGGGGCTCGGGCACGGGGCCAACTGGCCAACCTCCCATGGCCCCTCCCTGGCCTGGCCCCAATCAGCCTGATTGGGGCAGGCCGCTGGACCCCACTTGTGCATGAATTCGTGCACTGGGCCTCTAGTACATATATTTTATTGTGGACAGTATTACAGATGTCTCACATTTCCACCCCTTTGCCCAGCCTCTAGCGACCCCTGCCCCCAGGTCTTCACCATTCTATTGTCCATTTCCATGGAGTATGCATAAAAGTATATAAGTTCTTTGGTTTTTCTCTCCTCATCCCCCCACCCCCACATTGAGGTATGTCAGTCTGTTCTAGGTCTTATTTTGTTGGACAACTCAATAATTTTAAGAACAAGTGCAAAAAAAACACTTAATAAACACAGTTCAATTGTATTAAAAGGTAACTGATCTCCAAAAGTGTTGCTGAAACACAGTACTAGTATAACATACAGGCAAACCTTGATTCTCAAACGTCTCCCATCTTGTACAATTCAGTTCTCAACTAAGTTGTTCACAGGGGAAAGTGTCGGTTGTCAAAAGAAAACTTCAATCCTCCACCTGACAACCCTTTTATGTTAATAAACATATGATCAGTCAAGGGTCTCTCAGGTGACAGAGGAAAGAATGCATGAGGATGAGTCAGCTTAACATTAAACTTCATGTTGTTAACATCTCAGGAAATTATGCTGTAAATGTATTCTGATGGGAGAAAAGTGATTTGGTTTTGAACAAATCTCTTCTTGAACAGCCATCCAGAACTAATTAAGTTCAATAACTGAGGTTCCACTGTAGTAGTAAAGAGCATCAACTTTAGAGCCAGACAACATTGGTTTGAAGCCAAGCTCCACAACTTATTATCTGTGTGACTTGGACAAGTTCCTTGACTTCCTCATGACAATTTTCTTCGTTTGTAAAACTGGGAGGGTAAAAATAAATAGTAACCGAGTTGTTAGGAAACTTAAATGAGTTAAAGTATGTAAAGCACTCAGTAAACATTAACAATGATTATTACTATAGGAATGGCAAGGGAAAGAAGGCAGTTAAGTATTTTGGTGAGTGAGAAAATAGAAACAATGACAACATGGTAATGAAATAATAAAGAGAGCTAGCAAGAGAAGAGAGAGAAACAAGGAAAGTAAAAACTTTTCAAAATGTTGGGTAATTGAGTATGTACAGAGGGCAGAGGCCAAGCAGTTTGTGTTGTGGGTAGAGGTGGAATAAAACAGGAAATGCGTGTTGGGGAGTGGAGAAAGAGATCAACCAAAGGACTTGTATGCATGCATATAAGCACAACCAATGGACACAAGACACTGGGGGGGGTAGGATGAGGGCATGCGACAGGGGGTAGGGGAGGCTGGGGGAAGGACAATAGGGAAAAAAAGGAGATATATGTACTACTGTGTGTAATACTTTAAACAATAAAAAAAGAAAAAAATAGGAAATGGGACTGAAGATGCAGCTCAATAGATTATTCAGGAAGAAGAGGGGGAATATAAATAGAATGGAAAAACATAATGCTGGGGTTATTTAAAAAATGATGTTTCTATTGAATAATCAGCAAATGGCTTCATTAATACTCCAGAAAAAAATAGTCAAATAGCCTGATCCCAACATGGTGGCCAGCAGGACAGCAGTGAAGGAGACAGGGTGAGTAAAGGAGTGAGAGGGAAGTATGTGGACATGTGTGGTATGTGTGTGGGTGATGGACAGTTGGATCTTTCAGGAGGCTTGCCTGGACAGAGAGCCCCTGCTACCACCAGGGGCACTCCCAGGCAGGGCTTGGCGTTGGTGGGGATCCCACGCCATCTTGAAGAGGGGAGCAGCAGGGTCCAGGAGCACAGCCACACCAACACCCACACTGGCTTCAGACACCACACTGGCCCTGCACATGAGCCACTTGACAACCATAACCTGCATAGGACTACCACACACCCAGGCAGTGAGTGGTACACTGCTTCGCCCTGGGCTTCCAGACGACCTCAGTGACCGCATGCCAGAGAGACCTCCCATGGCACACCTCCCTGCCCTCCCTCCAGTATCTGGTGCTCCCAGACTAGACACTCCAGACCCAACACTCAAGGACTCCATGACCCAAGTCCCCGCACACAGACCCTGCACAGCCAGACCCTGTGCTGCGAGTGCAAGCCAAAGGGACACCATACCACACCCCCACTCAGGCCCCAAGACCACGCAGCCAGTGCGACTCAGAGCCACCTGGAAAGTGCCCTGCCCCAGACCCCAGGACAGTGCTGCTGGTGCGACCTGGATCCACATGGAGCCTCATCCAGGTCCCAGGACCATGTTGCAAGTGTGCTGTTAAAGGGACCTAGGATACCACCCTCCTGGAAGCATGAGGGCTGCACAGTGAATTGCATCCCAGAGGGTTCTGGGACCTCACAGAGGGTTACAAACCAGAGGAACTGTGTGCATGCCCACACCAAACACGAGCATCTGCAGAAGACAACTGAAGGACCAGATCTGTGGGAGAAGGGAGTAGAACTCAGAGCAGAGACAATAAAGGTGTGAAACTCAAGACAGACCCAGCCTCTGGGCTAAGGAGTCCTGGACCATTGGACCATTAAGGGCTTCAAAATCTTGGACCCCAAGCAGGATGCTCAAGGCCAGAAAAAGACAACAACTCCCTTGACATAGAAACTAATAAAAAGGGACAGAAAAAAATGGGGAAACAAAACAAAACAAAACAAAAAAAATCCAAAAATGAAAGAAAAGGAGGAATCACCAGAAAGAGAATTAAATAAAATTGAGGCAAGCAATATGTCAGAGAAAAAATTCAGAGTAATAGTTATAAGAATGCTCAACAGTCTAGATAGGAAATCAACCAACATTTTTAAGGTTTCAACAGTAGACTAGAAGAAACTGAGGACTGAGTTAGAAGACAAGGTAGAAAAACACCCAATGTGAACAGCAATTGAGAAAAAAATTAAAAAGCAGGAGGGGAGTTTAAAAGAGCTTTGGGACAACATGAAATGCATCTGCATAATAGAGGTGCCAGAAGGACAAGAAATGGAGCAAGGAATAGAAAACTTATCTGAAGAAATAATGACAGGAAATGTCACTGACTTGGGGAAGAAATAAGTCACACAAACACAGAGAGTACCAAACAAGATGAACCCCACACCAACATGTGTTGTAATTACAATGGCAAACATTAATGGCAAAGAAAGAATCTTAAGGGGTGCAGAAGAAAAAATCCTACAAGGGATCTTCCATTAGACTATAAAATGGTTTCTCAACAAAAACAAATCAGGCCAGAAGGAAATAAAATGAAGTATACAAAGTAATGAAAAACAAGAGATTGAATCCAAGAATACTCTAGCCAGCAAGGCTATCATTCAAAATTAAAGGTGAAATCAGGAGCTTCGCAGACAAAAAAAAAAAAAAAAAAAAAAAAAAAAAAAAAAGACCAAGGGAATTTATTAGCACCAAACCAGCAATGCAAGAAATCCTAAAGGGACTGGTATAAGACTTAGGAATAGAAAGAGAAGGAGAAACACGGAATAAAGGATGAAAATGGCAATAAATGAGTAGCTATCAATAATAACCTTAAACATAAATGGATTAAATGCTCCAATCAAGATATAGGGTAGCTCAATGGTTAAAAAAACATGACCCATATATATGCTGTCTACAAGAGACCTACCTCAGAACAAAGGACTCACACAGACTGAAGGTGAAGGGATGGAAAAAAATTTTTGAAGCAAATGAAAATGAATAAAATATGGGGTAGCAATAGATATATCTGACTAAATAGACCTCAAAGTGAAGACCATAAGCAGAGATAAGGAAGGCCACTTCATAATACTAAAGTGTTTGATGCAACAAAAAGATATAACTCTGGTAAACATATATGCACCCAATACAAGAGCACCCAATACATAAACAAACAAACAAACAAAAAACCCAACAACTTCTGGAAGATATCAAGGGAGAGGTTGACAGCAATACAATCATAGTAGGGGACTTTAATATCCCATTGATATCACTGGATAAATCTTCTAGAGAAAAAATCAACAAAGAAACATTAATTCTAAATGGTTCAATAGATCAGATGGAATAATTGACATCTTCAGAATATTTCACCCACAGCTATGAAATATATATTATTCTCAAGTGCACATGGGACATTTGCAAAGATAGACCATATATTAGGACACAGGCTATGTCTCTCCAAATTCAAGAATATTGAAATCATATCAAGTGTCTTCTCAGATCATAATGGCATAAAAATAGAAATCAACAACAATAAAAACAATAAAAAACCATCAAACACTTGGAGGCTAAATAGCATACTATTAAACAATGATTGTGTTACCAAAGATATCAAAGAAGAAAGAAACATCCTAGAAACCAATGACAATGAAAACAAACAATCCAAAATCTATGGGGCATAGTGAAATCAGTCCTAAAAGCGAAGTTCATAGCACTACAGGCCTACCTCAAACAAACAAACAAACAAACAAACAAAAACAAGAAAAACTGGAAATAAGTTATCTAACCCTACAAATTTAAGAATTAGAAAGAGAAACAAGAAAAATTCAGAGTAAGTAAAAGGAAGGAAATAATAAAGATCAGAGCAGAAATAAATGACATGGAGAGAAAAAAATTCCAGTAAAAAAGATAAATAGAACCAAGAGCTGGTTGTTTGAAAAGATAAACAAAATTGAAAAACCTCTACCTAGGCTCACCAAGAAGCAAAAAGAGAGTACCCAAATAAACAAAATCAGAAATGAAAGAGGTGAAGTAACAACTGATCCCACAGAAATACAAAGGATTGTAAAAAAAAAAAATACTATGAACAACTCTATTCCAAAAAACTGGACAACTTAGATAAAATGAACTTATTTTTAGAAAAATACAATCTTCTAAAACTCAATCAGGAAGATTCAGAAAACCTGAATAGGCCAGTAATTACTGATGAAATTGAAGCAGTAATCAAGAAACTTCCAGCAAACAAAAGCCCTGATCCGATGGCTTCAGAGGGGAGTTTTACCAAACATTCAAAGAAGAACTAACACCTAAACTCCTCATAATATTCCAAAAAATTAAAGAGGAAGGAACACTTCCAAGCTCTTTCTATGAAGCCAGCATTACCCTAATCCCAAAACCAGATAAAGACACTACAAAGAAAGAAAATTACCGGCCAACATCCCTGACGAGATAGATGCTAAAATCCTCAACAAAATATTAGCAAATAGCATCCAGCAATTCATTAAAAAAAAATCATACACCATGACCAAGTGGGATTTATTCCTGGGATGCAAGCCTGGTACAATATTTGCAAATCAATAAATGTGATACATCATGTAAACAAATTGGAAGACAAAAATCATATGATCATATCAATGGACATAGAAAAAGCATTCAAAAAAATCCATCACCCACTTTTTTATAAAAATTCTCAACAAAGTGGAAATCGAGGGATCATCCCTCAACATAATAAAGACCATATATGAAAAACCTAGAGCCAACATCATACTCAATGGACAAATACTAAAATCATTACCGCTATGGACAGGAATAAGACAGGGATGTCCATTTTCACTACCTTTATTCAACATGGTACTGGAAGGCCTAGCTACAGCAATAAGACAAGAAGAAAAAATAAAAGGCATTCAAATTGGACAAGAGTAGTAAAACCATCATTATTCACAGATGACATGATATATAAAATCTACACTAATAAAAGAGAAACATGCAAATTAACCATCACTCTGCTAAACCCACAAGCCATGCCCACCAGCCAATCAGGAGCAAGTATGCAAATTAACCCAACCAAGATGTCGGCTGGCCATGGAGCTGGAGAGAGCAGGAGGCTTGGGTTGCCCCCAGCAATGGAGGAAGCCAAGCTTCCTGCCCTGGTCGGCCCTGGCCTCCGCTCAAGGCTACAAAGTTTCAATTATAGAAGATAAATAAATCCCAACAAAAATGGCAGTGGCCATGGAGCTGGAGCTGAGCAGGAGGCTTGGGTTTCCCCCTGCAATGGAGGAAACCAAGGTTCCCACCCTGGCTGGCCCTGGCCTCTGCTCTAGGCTACAAAGTGTCAATTATCTTACCTAATAATAGACAAATATGTAAATTGACCATACCTTTGCTATGCCCACAGCCAATCAGAGTGAGTGAGTATGCAAATTAACCCACCAAAGATGGCAGGGCTGGAAGCACCATGGCCTACTTCTGGGGGTATGGGTTCATCGGGGGCGGAGGAGGCCCTGCGGGCAGCGCCAGACACCGCCCACAAGGTACCAGTCCATTGGCCAGGGAGGCGGTGGGGTGGGCAGCGCCAGATGGCACAGGAGGGTTCCAGGTTCATCTCAGGCCCCAGGAGGGGCAGCGGCCTGCCTAGCCACTCCCCAGGGTCCCTGGGAACATCGCCGCCCTGGGGAGGCAGAGGCAAGGCCTGACCCTCCTAGCCGCTCCCATGGGGCTTTGGGAACATTGCCACCCCAGGCAGGCAAGGCTGACCCGCCTAGCTGCTCCTGGGGGTCCCTGGGAACATCGCCGCCCTGGGGAGGCAAAGCCAGACCTGCCTAGATGCTCCCAGGGGTCCCTGGGAACATTGCAGGCATGGGGTTGCTGAGACCCAGACCAGGCCTCTGGCCACAGATTCATAGCTTTGCGGAGACCGAGGGCAGGGATCTGCCTCATCTGCAGAGAGACAGAGGTTCTGCAGTGGCCCCAAGACATGGGTGGGCCCAGTCAGGTATCAAAGGGCATGGAAGGACTCCCGGGCAGAGGGGCAAGGACCCTCACCCCTGAGGCGGGGGTTGAGGTGTGGTGCCATCTCAGTGGAGGGGTGCTGCACTACAGGGTACTGGACTGACTGATGTGATTCAGAGAAGCTCCCAGTGCTAATGGGCCTCGCTCAGGTGGCCTTCACACTTCAGAGGCAGTGACTCCCGCTCCTGCCTTGACCCAAAAGCAAGCCCGCGGTGCCCTGCCCCATGGCAGAGCATGCCTAGGCAGTGAGTGCGAAGCCTTCCACCTGCTCCGGAGAAGCAGGGGCAGTAAAGAATGAGGGGCAGGGGACGGGGAGAGGAAAGAATGTGGAGCATCTGCAATGAAGAGGTGCTTGAGAAAGAGGCTCAGAAGCCTGACTGGAAGTTTGTTCTGTTTGCCGGGCGGCTGCCCCTTAGGAAGTGCAAAGAGCATGGCTCTGAGGGCTTCCTGTGTGCTGAGTCAAGTTCCACAGCCAACTGGAATTGGCCTCAGTTTCCTGGTCTGTAAAATGGATGAAGCGTGTCCCAGTGCCTTCACTGAGCTTTGATGGTCAATTGAGATACTATATAAAGAAAATAAGGGAAGAAGTGAGAAAGAAAAGGAAGTGAGGGAAGAAGTGAGAAAGAAAAGGAAGGACGAGCAACACAAAAGAAAGACTGAAAGGAACCTGTAAACCCATTGTCACTTAAATAGGGAATATAGTCAATAGTGTTGTAATGATGGTATGATGCTAGGTGGGTACTAGAAATATCGGGGAACACTTTGTAAAGTATATGATTGTCTAACCACTATTCTGTAACTAATATAAAACCTGAAACCAATACAAAATAATATTGAATGTAAAGAAATGAAAATTGGAGTGAAATTTTTATAAATTTCAAAGTTTAAATAAAAGCTGTAAAGGAAGGAAGGGGAGAATAAAAATAGTGTTTTTCATTTTACCACTTCATTAAAAAGACAGTTGTCTTTATATGGTGCTTTTATACTTTTATACTTCGCTAAGTCATTATCTCATTTTAATTTCCGGGCAACTTAAAGACAAGATAATTATTCCCTCCACCATTCAAAGAAAGGAAATCTTGGTGCCTGGTCCTAATGATTCAATCGTCAAGCCCTTATTGTAAAGCAGGGTTAGTAAAATTTTCTGTTCAGGGTCATATCTATACTAATAAAAGCCTTGGGGGTGATCAGGTCAGCAGGTGAGGGTATTTGGGGGCAATCAGGCCTGCAGAGGAGCAGTTAAGTGTCAATCAGGCCAGCAAGGGAGCAGTTAGGGGGCAATCAGGCAGGCAGGTGAGCGGTTAGGAGCCAGCGGTCCCGGATTGTGAGAAGGATGTCCAACTGCAGGTTTAGGCCCGATTCCACAGGGATCGGGCCTAAACCTGCAGTTGGACATCCCCCGAGGGGTCCCATATTGGAGAGTGTGCAGGCTGGGCTGAGGGACACCCTCCCCAGTGCATGAATTTCATGCACCGGGTCTCTAGTAGAAGATAAATAAATCCTAGATACTTGCTTCCAGCTGGCCCTGGCCTCCGCTCAAGGAGGCGCTGAAAAAAAAAAAGAAAAAGAAAAAAAGGAGGGGCTTGGACCTTGGGTCACCAGGTGGTGATCAGGCCAGGAGGGGATGGCAGGGGCCATTGGGGGTAAGCAGACCAGCAGGGGGGCCAGTTGGGGGTAAGCAGGCCATCAGTGGGGGTCAGTTAGAAGTGATTAGGACAGCGGGGGGGGGCAGTTTGGAGTGAGCAGGCCAGCAGGGGGGCGGTTGGGGGTGAGCAGGCCAGTGGGGAGGGAAAGTGGGGGTGAGCAGGCCAGCAGGGTGGCCAGTTGGGGGTGAGCAGGCTGGTGGTGGGGGGCAGTTGGGGGCATGCAGGCCAGCAGGCAGAGTAGTTAGGGGCAATTAGGCAGGCAGGCAGGCAGGTAAACGGCTGGAGCCAGCAGTCCCAGATTGTGAGAGGGATGTCTGACTGTCAGTTTAGGCCCGATCCCTGTAAACCGGCAGTAGGACATCCTTTGAGGGGTCCTAGATTGGAGAGGGTGCAGGCTGGGCTGAGGAGCACCCCCACTCCCATGCACAAATTTTGTGCACCGGGCCACTAGTCTATATAAAATCTTAAATACTCCACCAGAAATCTACTAGATTTAATAAATGAATTTGGCATTGTAGCTGGGTACAAAATTAACACCCAACAATCAATGGCATTTTTATACAACAGTAATGAACTCTAAGAAAACAAAACAAAACAAAACAAAACAAAATCCCATTTACCACTGCAACAAAAATATTAAAATACCTATGAATAAACTTAACCTAGGAAGTAAAGACCTGTACTTGGAAAACTACAGGACACTGAAAAAAGAGATGGAGGAAGATATAAGCAAATAGAATATACCATGTTCATGGATTGGTAGAATCAACATCATTAAAATGTCATACTACCCAAAGCAATCTATAGATTCAATGCAATCCTCATTAACCATTTGTATGACATAAGTGTCTATAGACACAAGCAGTGGACCTTTTTAAATTAAATTCAAAATATTGTGGTGTGTGGGGATGGTTTCCATTTTGGACTCATGACAGCTAACTGGTTAAAATACCAACAGCATATTTTACAGACCTAGAACAAACTCTCCAAAAATTTATATGGAATAAAAAAGACCACAAATAGCTGCAGCAATCTTGAGAAAGAAGAACATAGTTGGAGGGATCATAATACCAGATATCATGTTATCCTACAAAGCAACCATAATCAAAGCAACCTGGTATTGACACAAAAACCAGCAAGTAGATCAGTGGAACAGAAGAGAGAAGCCTGAAATCTACCCAACCCATTGTGTTCAATTAATATTTGACAATGGAGGTAAGAGCATACAATGGAGTAAAGAGAATCACTAAAATAAACAGTGCCAGGAAAACTGGACAGGTACATGCAAAAAAAGGAAAGTAGACCACCAACTTACACCATACACAAGAATAAAGTCAATATGGATAAAAATTTAAATGTAAGGCATGAAACTATAAAAATCTTAGAAGAAAACATAGGCAGTAAAATTTCAGGCATCTCACATAGCAGAATTTTTGCCAATACATCTCTTAGGGAAAGGGAAACTATGGTGAAAATAAACAAATGGGACTATATCAAAATAAAACGCTTCAGTACAACAAAAGAACCATCAACAAAATGAAAAGGCATCTCACTGCATAGGAGAACAGATTTGTCAAAGATACATCTGGTGGGTTAATTTTCAAAATATATAAGAAACTCATACAACTTAACAAAAGGAAGACACACAATCCAAAGGAAAAGGGTCAAAGGACCTAAATAGACACTTCTCTAAAGTGGACGTATGAAATGTCAAGAGACATATGAAAAAATGCTCAAAGTCACTAATCATCAGAGAGACTCAAGTTAAAATGACAATGAGTTATCACCTTATACCTGTCATAATGTCTATTATCAACAAATCAAGCAACAAGAAGTGCTGGCCAGGATGTGGAGAAAAGGGAACCTTAGCACACTGCTGGTGGGACAGCAGTCTGGAACAGCCACCATGGAAAACAATATGGAGATTCCTCAAAATATGAAAAATGGAACTACCATTGACCAATGATCCCATTTCTAGGAGTATATCATACAAAACCATCAACACCAATCAGAAAGAATATATGCAACCCTATGTTCATAGCAGAACAATTTACAATAACTAAGACTAGGCAACAGCTCAAGTTTCCATCAGTAGATGAGTGGATAAAAACGTTTTGGTACATTTACACCAAGCATGTCAAACTTGTGGCCTGAGGGTCACATGTGGCCCACAACGAATGTTTTTTTCGGCCCAGCCAATATAGCAGTATGTAAAAAACGTTTTAATAAAAATTTTGTAACTTAATTTTTACAATATCCTGTTATACATAATCTTATCTAATAAAGTGAGAATATATTAATTGACCTTCGTGCCATCGCAAAGATGTCAGCGCCCACAGCCAATAAGGAGGGAATATGCTAATTGACTGCCTCGCCCTCAAAGATGGCAACGCCCACAGCCACAAAATGGCTGCACCCAGTCCCCTCAGCCCCACCGGGGCAACAGGCATGTGGCAAGGCCGGGCCTGCTCCGCCCACCTGCCTCCAGAGTCCCCCAGTTCCCTCAGCCCCCAGCCACCCAGGGCTGTCCCAAGGCGCAGGCAAGCGGTAACCAGGGCCAGCCAAGGCTTGCGCTGCTGGCAGTAGCAACAACAGAGTTGTGATGGGTGCGTTGCCTTCCCCTGATTGCCGGGTCACCTCCCGCCCCTGAGGGCTCCCAGACTGTGAGAGGGGGCAGGCTGGGCTGAGGGACCCCCCTCTAGTGCATGAATTTTCATGCACCGAGCCTCTAGTTATTAATAATGAACTACAATGTTTGCTAATGACTGATTACTATAATCATGTTACATTCATTTCCCTGACATGCCTTACATGCAGGTGCACCATTTTTCTCCACTAATACTAGCAGCATATATTTTAGCAGCTGATTTCCATGTCATTAGTCTTATACTGACTTGTTTGGTGTACACAACAGGAAATATAGGTTTATTTGCATTACACTTATTAATTTGTGCAGTTATTCAGTGTCTGGTAAGTTAATGTTCAAGAAAAAATATTAATTTTTATTAAAATGTTCTATTATTTTATGTTAATGACTAGAGGCCAGGTGCATGAAATTCATGCACAGAGGGGGGGTGTCCCTCATCCCAGCCTGCACCCTCTCCAATCTGGGACCCCTCGAGGGATGTCCGACTGCCCGTTTAGGCCCAATCCCACTAGGATTGGGCCTAAATGGGCAGTCGGACATCCCTCTCACAATCCAGGACTGCTGGCTCCCAACTGCTCACCTGCCTGCCTTCCTGATTGCCCCTAACCGCTTCTGCCTGCCAGCCTGATCACCCCCTAACCACTCCACTGCCAGCCTAATTGGTGCCTAACTGCTCCCCTGCCAGCCTGTTGGCCCCCAACTTCCCTTCTCTGCCAGCCTAGTCACCCCTAACTGCCCTCCCCTGCTGGCCATCTTGTGGTGGCCATCTTGTTGTCCACACGGGGCAGGATCTTTGACCACATGGGAGCAGCCATCTTGTGTGTTGGAGTGATGGTCATTTTGCATATTACTCTTTTATTAGATAGGATTACTCATTTATTTCAGCCCTTTCTATTCAGCATGTCTCTATCAAAATAAACCTATGTTTCTATGAAAATTGAAACTTTTGTTTTTTTGTGGCCCACATAAACTTAAAACTTATTTATTTGGCCCCTGTTAGCCCTTGAGTTTGACAAGCTTGATTTACACCATAGAATACAATACAGCTGTAAAAATGAAGGCTCTCTTATCCTTTGAGACAGCATGGATGGACCTATTCAGTATCATTCTAAGCAAAATAAGCCAGTCAGAGAATGATAAGAATCACATGATTTCACTCATATGTGGATTCTAATGAACAAAATAAACTGATGAATAAAAAAGATCCAGAGACATAGAATCATGGAACAGACTGACAAATCTCACAGGGGATGTGAGAGTGAGAGGTGGGTGGGGAGAGATTAACCAGGGAATTTATATGCAGATATGCATAACATATGAACATAGATAATACTGTTGTAAAGGCCTATGGGGGGCCAGTTCTGGGTGGAGGGGGTCAATGGGGAAAAAAGGGGGACATCTGTAATACTTTCAATAATAAAGATAAATTTTAAAAAAAGAAAAATAAGCATTACCAATACAGAAAATCATTAAACCACAAAGGAAGTGAGGAAGAGAAGAAGAAAGGAACAAAGGAATTACAAAAAGACAGAAAACAATGATCAAAATAACACCCCAATATAATAAAAGGGTAATATCCAAATTGACCCTAATGGCGGAACAGCCGAGAACGACTGGTTGCTATGATGTGCACTGACCACCAAGGGGGCCAGAAGCTCAATGCAGGAGCTGCCCCCTGGTGGTCAGTGCTCCACAGGGGGAGCACCACTCAGCCAGAAGCCAGCTCACGGCTGGCCAGTGCAGCGGCGGTGGCAGAAGCCTCTCCCGCCTCTGCAGCAGCGCTAAGGGTGTTCGACTAATGGCTTAAGCCCACTCCCTGCCTAAGCTGTTATTCGGACATCCCCTGAGGGCTCCTGGACTGCCAGAGTGATGTCTGACAGGCAGCTTAGGCAAGATCCCCTGGGGAGCAGGCCAAAGCTGGCAGATGGACATCCCCTGAGGGCTCCCGGGCTGCAAGAGGGTGCAGGTTGGGATGAAGGACTCTCCCCCGCCCGAGTCCTGAGTGCATGAATTTTTGTGCACCGGGCCTCTAGTAAGTATATATCTATCAATAATGACTTTAAATTCAAGTGACCTAAATCATCTAATACAAAGACATAGCGTGGGTGAATGGATTTTCTTAAAAAGACCCAATAACATGCTGTTTAAAAAGACTAACTTCAGATGTAGGACAAACATAGACTGATAGTGAAAGCTTAGGGAAAGTAACTCATGCAAATAATATTCATTTATTAAATTGGTTGGCGTGACATTGGTCAACATGAACATAGGTTTCAGGTGTGAGTTTCTATGTTATAAGATCTGTATATGGTACCATGTGCTCACCAAAGAAAGTCAAATCATCTCCTATCACCATATATTAGAATCTCCTTCTTCCCCCATCCCCTTCACTCTGTCAATCACCACACTGATGTTTGTGCTCACAAGTTTCAATTTTATACCACACATATGAGTGAAGTCATATAGTCCTTAGCTTTTTCTGACAGACATTTCTTTCTTACGGCTTAGTACTATTCCATTGTGTGTGTGTGTGTATCACATATTCTTTATCAAGTGTTCTATTGTGGGACACTTTGGTTGATTCCATGTTTTGGTTACCATGAATAATGCTGCAATGAACATAGGGCTTCATATATCTTTGTGAATACATGATTTTGAGGTTTTTTGGTATATACTTAGGAGAGGGATTGCTGGTTGTGTGGTAGCTCCATTCTTTTTTTTAATTAATTTTTTTATTGTTTAAAGTATTACATATGTCTCCTTTTCCCCCCATTAACCTCTCCCCGCCTGTTCCCACCCCCCAGCACATGCCCTCAAGCCCCTACTGTCTGTGTCCATGGGTTATGCTTATATGCATGCATATAAGTCCTTTGGTTTATCTCTTACCCCCACCCCCTGCCTTCCCTCTGAGGTTTGACAGTCTGTTCAATACTTCTTTGTTGCTGGACCTATTTTGTTCATCAGTTTATGTTGTTCATTATATTCCACAAATGAGTGAGATCAAGTGATATTTATCTTTCTCCAACTGGCTTATTTCACATAGCATAATGTTCTCCAGGTACATCCATGCTATTGCAAATGTTAACAGTTCTTTCTTTTCTTAGAGCAGCATAATATTCCATTGTGTAGATGTACCACCGTTTTCTAATCCACTCATCTGCTGATGGGCACTTAGGCTGTTTCCAAATCTTAGCTATTGTAAATTGTGCTTCCATGAACATAGGGGTGCATATATCCTTTCTGATTGGTGCTTCTAGTTTCTTGGGATATATTCCTGAAAGTGGAATCACTGGGTCAAATGGGAGTTCCATTTTTAATTTTTTGAGGAAACTCCATACTGTTTTCCACAGTGGCTGTAACAGTCTGAATTGCCACCAGTAGTGCACAAGCGTTTCTTTTTCTCCACATCCTCACCAGCTCTTGTCGTTTGTTGATTTGTTGATACTAGCCATTCTGACAGGTGTGAGATGGTACTGCATTGTCATTTTGATTTGCATATCTCAGATGATTAGTGACTTTGAGCGTGTTTTCATATCTCTTGGACTTCTGCATGTCCTCTTTCAAAAAGTGTCTATTTAGGTCCCTTGCCCATTTTTTTTATTGGATTATGTTCCTTTTGTTAAGTTGTATGATTTCCCTGTAAATTTTGGAGATTAAACCCTTATCGGATATGACATTGGCAAATATGTCCTCCCATGCAGTGGGCTGTCTTATTGTTTTGTTGATGGTTTCTTTTGCTGTACAGAAGCTTTTTATTTAATTACCAAAGGCCAGGTGCATAAAAATTCATGCACTGGAGGGGGGTTCCCTCAGCCCGGCCTGTCCCTTCTCACAGTTCAGGAGCCCTCAGGGGTGGGAGGTGACCCGGCAATCAGGGAAAGGCAATGTCCAATCACACCTCTACTGCTGCCACTGCCGGCAGCACAAGCGTCAACCAGCCCTGGTTACCTGAGCCTCAGGCGGCCCTGAGTGGCTGGGCAGCCACCATCCGAGGTTTGCCTGCGCCTCGGGCCAGCCTTGGCCAGCTGGGGGCTGAGGGGACTGGGGGACTCCAGAGGCAGGTGCGGAGCAGCCAGGCTGCCTCAGGGTGGGCCTGGCCTTGCTGCAAGCCTGCCGCTCTGGCAGGGCTAGGGGACTGGACACTGCCATCTTGTGGCTGTGGGTGCTGCCATCTTTGAGGGTGGGGCAGTCAATTAGCATATTCCTTCCTTGTCGGCTATGGGCGCCGCCATCTTTGTGACAGAGTGAGGGTCAATTAACATATTCCCTCTTTATTAGATGGGATTTGAAGGAATCACCAGACTGCTTTCCATAGTGGTTGTACCAGTATATATTCCTACCAGCAATGAATGAGTGTTCCTTTTTTTCTGCAACCTCTCCATCATTTGCTATTGCTTGTCTTGTTGATAATGACCACTCTAACAGGTTTAAGGTGGTATCTCATTATAGATTTGATTTGCATTTCCCAAATTGCCAGTGAGTTTGAACATCTTTTCACCTATTAGCTGTTAAAAGTCTTCTTTAGAGAGATGTATTTTCAGGTACTCTGCCCAGTTTTTTATTGGGTTATTTGTTTATTTCTTGTTGAGTTTTATGAGTTCTTTATATGTTTTGGAAATTAAACCTTGGTCAAAGCAAATGTTTTCAAATGTCATCTCCCATCTTGTTGGCTGCCTCTTTGTTTTGTTGGCAGTTTCTTTTGCTGCACAGAAGCTTTTTAGTTTGATATATGAGTGAGTATCTTCCCTTGCCTATGGAGTCAAGTTCATAAAATATTCTCTAGGACCAAGGCCCATAAGATTGGTGGTACCTATATTTTCTTCTATGTAACATTGATTCAGGTCTCTGATCCATTTTGAATATTTTTTTTTACATGGGGACAAACTGTAATACAGTTTTATTCATTTGCATGTGGCTTTCCAGATTTCCCAGCACCATTTATTAAAGAGAATATATTTACTCCATTGTGTATTTATGGTTCATTTGTCAAGAATTATCTGTCAGTATTCATGTGATTAAATACCTGGACTGTCTATTCTGTTCCATTGATCTGTGTGTGTATTTCTCTGCCAATACCATGCTGTTTTGATTATCATAGCTCTGTAGTATAATTTGAAATCAGGTAGCATGATAACTCCAGCTTCGTCCTTTTTTCTCAGGATTGTTTTGGCTATCCGGGGTCTTTTGTGATCCACACAAATCTGATGATTTTTCATTCTATTTATCTAAAAAATGGCATTGGGATTTTGATGGAGATTGCATTAAATCTATATATTTCTTTGGGTCATATGACCATTTTAACCATGTTCATAATCCATGAACACGGAATATTTTCCCATTTTGTTGTGTCTTTTTCAATCTCTTTTAATAGTGCTTTGAAATTTTCAGTATAAAAGCATTTCACATTCTTTGTTAAGTTAATCCCTAGGTATTTTATTTTGGGGGTTGCAATTGCAAAATGAACTGTGTGCAATTCTTTTTCTGAAGTTATGTTGTTAGTATACATTAAGGCAATGGATTTTGCACATTGATTGTGTATCCTTCAACTTGACTGTGTTTTTTGTTTCAAGTATTTTTTTTTTTTTTGGTGGAATCTTTAGGACTTTCTATACACAGAATCATGTTGTTCACAAAAAGTGAGAGTTTGATTTCTTCCTTCCCTATTTGGGTGCCTTTTATTTCTTTCTCTTGCCTTATTGCTCTTGCTAGGACTTGAGCACTATGTTCAGAGTGGTGAGAGTGGACATCCTTATCTTTATGCTGATTTTCAAGGAAAAGCATTCAGATTTTTACCATTGAGTTTGATATTAATTGAGGATTTATCATATATGGCCTTTATTATGTTGAGGTACTTTCCTTCTATGCTTATTTTATTGAGTGTTTTAATCATACATGGATATTGTATCTTATCAAATGATTTTTCTGCATCTGTTGATAAGATCATATGATTTTTATCCATTCTTTTGTTAATGTGGTGTATTATGTTGACGATTTGCTTATGTCAATCTATTATCATGCCCCTGGAATAAACCCCACTTGTTCGTGATGTATTACTTTTTGGTTGTACTGTTGTATTCCATTTGCTAGTATTTGCTTTAGGAATTTTGCATCTGCAGTCATTGGAGCTATTGGTCTGTAGCTTTTTCTTTTTTGGATTATCTTTGCAAAATTTTATATCAAGGTTATCTTGACCTCATAGAATGTGTTAGCATGTACTGCCTCTTCCTTAATTTTTTGGAAGAGTTTGAGAATAGGTTTTAAGTCATCTTTGAATATTTGGTCGGATTCATTGGTGAAGCCATCTGGTCCTGGATTTTTGTTTTTCTTAGTTTTTGGATGTTTATTTCAATTTCCTCACTGCTGATTGGTCTATTTAGATTTTTGAATTCTTCATGATTTAGTCTAGGGAGGTTATATATTTATAGGAACTTATCCATTTCCTCTAGGTTATTGAACTAGGTGGCATATTGTCTTTCATAGTGTTCTAGTATGATCCTTTGTATATTGTGATGTCTGTGGTGACTTCTCTCATTTCTGATTTTGTTTATATTGGTCTTTCCACTTATTTACCTTAGTGACTCTAGCCAGGGATTTGTCAGTTTTATTAATCTTTTCAAAGCATGATCTCTTTGTTTTATTATTTTTTTATTTAGTCATTTTGTTCTCTATTTCATTCAACTCTGTTCTGATTTTTGTTATTTCTTTTCTTCTGCTGACTTTGAGTTGCTTTTATTCTTCTGTTTTGAGTGCTTTAAGATATAATGTTACGGCCCTGACCAGTTTGGCTCAGTGGATAGAACATGGGCCTGTGGACTGAAGGGTCCCAGGTTCGATTCTGGTCAAGGGCATGTACCTTGGTTGTGGGTACATCCCCAGTGGGGAGTGTGCAGGAGGCGGCTGATCAATGTTTCTCTCTCATCAATGTTTCTAACTCTCTATCCCTTTCCCTGCCTCTCTGTAAAAAATCAATATATATATATATATATATATATATATATATATATATATATATATTTAAAAGAAGATATAATGTTAGGTTGTTTAGTTGGCATTTCTCTTGTTTCATGAGAAAGGCCAGTAATGATATAAACCTCCCTTTTATTACTGCTTTTATTGCATCTTAGAAGTTTATTATGTCGTCTTATCATTCTCATTTGTTTCTATATATCTTTTGATCTAATTTTGTATTTCTTATTTGACCCAGTCATTTTTTAGTAGTATGTTGTTTAATCTCCATGAATATGTGGGTTTCTTTACTTCCTTTTGCAGTTGATTTCTAATTTTAAGGCAATTTGGTCACAGAATATGCTTGGTATAATTTCAAACTTCTTGAGTTTGTTGATGCTAATTTTGTGACCCAACATATGGTCTATCCTTGAGAATGTTCTATGTACACTGGAGAAAAATGTATAATCTGATGTTCTTGGATGAAAGGTTCTGTAAATGTCAATTATGTCCATTTAGTCTAAGTGTTTCATTTAAGGTCAATATTTCTTAACTAGAGGCCTGGTGCATGAAATTTGTGCACAGTGGGGGGTGTCCCTCAGCCCAGCCTGCACTCTCTCTCCAATCTGGGACCCCTCGAGGGATGTCAGACTACCCGTTTAGACCCGATACCAGTAGGATCAGGCCAAAATGGGCAGTCTGACATCCCTCTCACAATCCAGGACTGCTGGCTCCCAACTGCTTGCCTGCCTGCCTTCCTGATTGCCCCTAACTGCTTCTGCCTGCCAGCCTGATCACCCCATAACTACTCCCCTGCCAGCCTTACTGATGCCTAACTGCTCCCCTGCCAGGCTGATTGCCCCTAACTGCCCTCCCCTGGAGGCCTGGTCACCCCTAACTGTCCTCCCCTGCAGGCTTGATTGCCCCCAACTGCCCTCCTTTGTAGGCCTGGTCCCTCCCAATTGCCCTTCCCTGCTGGCCATCTTGTGGTGGCCATCTTGTGTCCACATGGGGACAGCCATCTTTGACCACATGGGGGAAGCCATCTTGTGTCCTGGAGTGACAGTCAATTTGCATATTACTCTTTTATTAAATAGGATAGGGGCCTGGTGCACAGCTGGGGGCCATCTGGTTTGCCTTGAAGGGTGTCCTGGATCAGGGTGGGGGTTCCCTTGGGGCATGGGGCATCCTGGGTGAGGGGCCTGTGGTGGTTTGCAGGTCAGCCACGCCCCCCAGCAACCCAAGTGGAGGCCCTGGTATCTGAGATTTATTTATCTTCTATAAGTGAAACTTTGTAGCCTTGAGCGAAGGCAAGGGCTCTCCAGGGCATCCAGGAAGCTTGACTTCCTCCATCACTGGGGACAACCCAAGCTTCCTGCTCTCTCCAGCTTCGTGGTTGCTGCCAATTTGGTTGGGATTTATTTATCTTCTATATTTGAAACTTTGTAGCCATGAGGGGAGGCCAGGGCCGGCCAGAGCAGGTGGGAAGCTTGGCTTCCTCCATTGCCGGAGAAACCCAAGCCTCCTGTTTGCTCTGTGGCTGCAGCCATCTTGGTTGGGTTAATTTGAATACTAGCTCCTGATTGGCTGGTGGGCGTGGCTTGTGGCCATAGCAGAGGTATGGTCAATTTGCATGTTTCTCTTTTATTAGTGTAGACTGATTTTCTGTTTGTTTGATCTGTCTAGAGATGTAAATGGATTATTAAGTTTCCCAACTGTGATTGTGTTATGATCTGTTTCTCCATTTAGTTTTGTGAGTAGTTGTTTTATATACTTTGGTGCTGCCTGGTTGGGTGCATATATATATTACAAAATGTTATATTTTCTTGATGTAGTGTACCTTTTATGATTATAAAATGTCCATATGTATCTCTTGTTATCTTTTTTACATTGAAATCTATTTTGTAAGATATAAGTATGGCTATACCTGCTTTTCTTTGGATGTTATTTTCTTGGAGAAATATTTTTCACTGTTTTTCTTTTAATCTACCTTTGTCTTTGCAGCTTATATGTGTCTCTTGTAGGCAGCATATGGTTAGGTTTTGTTTTTTGATGCACTCTGCTCCTCTGTGGCTCTTTATTGGTGAATTTCAGAACATTTACAATTAGGGTAATTATTGAGGATTTCTTATATCCATTTTATCTTTTGTTTTCTGTTATCTCTGTGGCTCCATTCATTCTTTTCTTTTGTGTTTCTGCCTGTTGTTATTGTTGTTTTGTTTTTTGTTTTGTGATATTCCATAATCCTTTCCTGTTTCCTCTTTTATTAAGCTATATGTCCTGGTTTGGGGATTTTTGTGGGTGGCTACCATTAGATTTATTTAAAAAATTAAGTTGCATATGTACTTGTGTGTGTATGTGTTTTTCTTTTGAGTGCATCTGATTTTCAACTACTTTTGTCAGTTAGGACCTTTATCTCCTCCCTCTTATGATTTTATTGTCACAAATTATCCCTGTTTATGCCATAAGTTTTTTGGTGATTTACTCTTAGAGATTTGAACTTATGTCCTTTGTTTCAGGTAGAATAACTTCCTTGAATATTTCCTGCAATGGAGGTTTTCTGGTGATAAAATCCATCATCTCTGTATCTCTGGGAACATCTTTATTTCTCCTTCATATTTAAAGGATAATTTGGCTGGATATATTATTCATACTTAATAAGTTCTCTCTTTCACACATTTGAGCATTTGGTTCCACTCTCTTATCACTTGCAGAGTTTCTACTGAGAAGTCAGATTAAACTCTGATGGGTTTTCCTTCATGTGTCACTTCCTTATTTTCCCTGGTTGCTTTGAGAATTTTTTCTTTGTAATTATTTTTTGACTGCTTCCATACCAAGTGCCTTGGAGAGGGCCTCTTTGGATTGAGATAACTAGATTATCTGTTTGCTTCTTGGATTCGAGGATCTAGTTCTTTCAATAGATTTGGGAAATTAATATACATTAATAGTGTTTGTTTGTTTGTTTTTATTATTTATTGATTAAAGTATTACATATGTCTCCTTTTTCCCACATTGGCTGCTCCCCAGCCACTTCCCTCACAAACACATGCCCTCAACCCCCTAGTCTCTGTGTCTACTGGTTATGCTTATATGCATGCATACATGTCCTTTGGTTGCTCTCTAACCCCTCCACACGTGCTTCCCCTGCATTCCCTCTGAGGTTTGACGGTCTATTCAATGCTTCTCTGTTGCTGGATCTATTTTGTTCATCAATTTATGTTGTTAATTATATTCCACATATGAGTGAGATCATGTGATATTTATCTTTCTCTGACTGGCTTATTTCACTTAGCATAATGCTCTCCAGGTCCATCCATGCTGTTGCAAATGGTAAGAATTCCTTCTTTTTTACAGCAGCATAGTATTCCATTGTGTAGATATACCACAGTTTTCTAATCCACTCATCTGCTGATGGGCACTTAAGCTGTTTCCAAATCTTAGCTATTATAAATTGTGCTGCTATAAACATAGGGATGCATATGTCCTTTCTGATTGGTGTTTCTGAGTTCTTGAATATATACCTAGAAGTGGAATTACTGGGTCATATGATAGATCCATTTTTAATTTTTTGAGGAAACTCCAAATTGTTTTCCTTAGAGGCTGTACCAGTCTGCATTGCCACCAGCAATGCACGAGGGTGCCTTCTTCTCCACAGCCTTGAAAGCACTTGTCTATTGTTGATTTGTTAATGCTAGCCATTCTGACAGGTGTGAGATGGTAACTCATTGTCATTTTGATTTGCATTTCTCTGATGATTAGTGACTTTGAGCATGTTTTCATATGCCTCTTGACCTTCTGCATGTCCTCTTTCAAAAAGTGTCTATTTAGGTCCTTTGCCCATTTATTGATTACATTGTTTATCTTCCTTTTGTTAAGTTGTATGACTTCCCTGTAAATTTTGGAGATTAAACTTTATTGGAAATAACATTGGCAAATGTGTTCTCCAATGCAGTGGGCTTTCTTGCTGTTTTTTTGATGGTTTCTTTTGCTGTGTGAAAGCTTTTAATTTTGATGTAGTCCCATTTGTTTATTTTCTCCTTAGTTTCCATTGTCCTAGAAACTGTATCAATAAAGATATTGCTAGGAGATATGTCTGATTTTTTACTGCCAATGGATTCTTCTAAGATTGTTTTGCTTTCCCATCCTATGTTTAAGTCCCTTATCCATTTTGAGTTTACTTTTGTGTATGGTGTAACTTGGTGGTCTATTTTAATTTTTTTTTGCATATATCTGTCCAATTTTTCCCAACATCATTTTTTAAAATATATTTTATTGATTTTTTACAGAGAGGAAGGGAGAAAGATAGAGAATTAAACATCAATGAGAGAGAAACATCGATCAGCTGCTTCCTGCACACCTCCTACTGGAGATGTGCCCACAACCAAGGTACATGCCCTTGACTGGAATCGAACCTGGGACCTTTCAGTCTGCAGGCAGACACTCTATCCACTGAGCCAAACTGGTTCGGGCCCAACACCATTTTTCGAAGAGCTTTCTTGACTCCATTGTATGCTCTTGCCTCCTTTGGCAATTATTAATTGAGCATAGTGCCTTGGGTAGATTTCTGGATTCTCTGGTAAACATATATGCACCCAATGCCAGAACACCCAAATGCATTAAAAAAAAAAACTTCTGGGAGAGATTGACAACTATCATAGTAGGGGATGTTTATACCCCACTTACATCACTGGATACATCCTCTAGAAAAAATAAGCAAAGAAACAACAATCCTAAATGACTCACTAGATCAGGTGGACTTAATTAATATCTTCAGAACATTTCACCCCAAAGCTACAGAATATACATTCTTCTCAAGAGCACTTGGGACATTTTCAAAGATAGATGACATAATGGGTCACAGGTAAAGTCTCTCCAAATTCAAGAAAATTGAAATCATATCAAGCATCTTCTCAGACCACATGGCATAATATTAGAAATCAACTACAATAAAAAAAAAAAACCACTAAATCAAACAATTGGAGGCCAAATGGCATACTATTAAACAATGATTGAGTTACCAAAGAGATCAAAGAAGAAATTAAAAACATCCTGGAAATGAATGACAATGAAAGCACAACAATCCAATATCTATGGGACACAGTGAAACCCATCCTGAGAGGGAAGTTCATAGCAGTACTGGCCTACGTCAAAAAACAAGAAAAATTGGTAATAAATTATCTAACTCTACAACTTAAAGAATTAGAAAGAGAGCAACAAGAAAAGCTCAGAGTCAGCAGAAGGAAGGATACAATAAAGATCAGAGCAGAAATAAATGATATAGTATCCAAAAAAAAAAAAAATACAAAAGATCAATGAAACCAAGAGCTGGTTCTTTGAAAGGAATAACAAAATTGATGAACCTCTAGCCAGGCTCACCAAGAATCAAAGAGAGAGGACCCAAATAAACAAAATCAGTAATGAAAGAGGTGAAATAACAACAGACCCCACAACAATACAAAAGAATGTAAAAAAATACTATGAACTACTCTATTCCAACAAACTAGACAACCTAGAAGAAATGGACATATTCCTAGAAAAATACGACCTTACAAAACTCAGTCAGGAAGAATTAAAAAATCTTAATAAGATGATAACTATGGAGGAAATTGTAGCAGTAATAAAAAAATAAATAAAAACTTCCAGCAAATAAAAGCCCTGGGCCAGAGGGCTTCACAAGGAATTGTACCAAACATTCAAAGAACTAAAATCTATCATCCTGACTATTCCAAAAATTTCAAGAGGAAGGAACACTTCCAAGCTCCTTCTATGAAGCCAGCATTACCCTAATCCCAAAACCAGATAAAGACACTACAAAGAAAGAGAATTACAGGCCAATATCCCTTATGAAAATAGATGCCAAAATCCAAAGCAAAATTCTAGCAAATCAGATGCAGCATTACATTAGGAAGATCACACACCATGACCAGGGATGCAGGATGGTACAATATCCCCAAATCAACAAACATGATACATCACATAGACAAATTGAGATAAAAATCACATTGTTATATCAATTGATGCAGAAAAAGCATTTGATAAAATCCAACACCTTTTCTTGATAAAATCCCTCAGCAAAGTGGAACTAGAGGGATCATACATCAACATAATAAAAGCTTTATTTGACATTATTTGTTTTAATAAACTCTCCATTCCCAGCTCCCTCTTTTCCTTCTCCACAATACCTATAATTCTAATATTGCTTTTTCTGATGTAGTCAGATAGGTCCTGTAGAGCTCTTTCATTTTTCTTTATATTCAGGCCTCTCTCTTCTTCCCTTTGCATCATTTATTTATTTCTATCTTTGATATCACTAATTCTTTCCTTCATGTGGTTGGTTCTGTTTTCTATGCTCAATAGTTCACCTTTAATCTCTTTAATTGCATGCTTCATTTCCAGTAATTCTGATTGGTTCTTTCATAAAATTTTGATCTCTTTGGTAAAATACTTGCTTTGTTCATTGGTTTGTTTTCTGAGTGCACTGAATTACCTGTCAGTATTTTCTCATATCTCTCTGAGTATTTCAGAACTGCCATCCTGAAATATCTGTCATCTATATCAAATATTTCCATGTGTTCCAGGTTGCTTTCTGGGGATTTTTTATTGTCTTTCTAGTCCTCCTTGTTACTGTAGTTGTTCACACTATTTGCTATTCTCCTTTGCTTATACATTTATCTCTGAAGAGATCTACTATTTTCCAGTAGATGGTGCTGAATCCCAATATTTTTTACCTCTGTGATCTCCCATTCTTGAACCTCAGCTGCTTCTTTAAGAGAGTACAGCTGAACTCTTTGGGGGTGGGTTTTGTTTTGCCCTCACCATAATGGTGACCCCTGACTTCCATGAGTTGCCACCCAAAGCACCCTTCCTAGGGATCACTCACAGAGGGAAACTGCAACTCTACAACAACAGCTCTTGGTTTGCATCTAATATGACCCTAGGCCCAACTCCACAGGCAATGGAGGTGAGTTTTGGTAGTGCAAGTGGCAGCACGGCTCTGAGGTTCCATTCCTTTGTCTGAAACACCACTACTTGCTGGACAATGGAAAGCTTCAGAGCAGAACTCCTTGCTATGTTTGGCATCTGTGGACTCCAACACTTTTCACTTACTTGTCACTGGTCCTGCTGGGTTGTCTCCCCCCACCCAGCTCTCTGTTTCCTTTGGCCTAAGGAAGTGCCTACTACTGCCGCATTTCAGTCAGCCAAGCCATGAGCTCCCATCTGCAGGGCTGCATCTGTGCATTGTCTGTGCTTTCCTCCCTTCTTGTCTCCCTGTTTATTTCCAGTTGCCTACCTTTAGATGTTTCAGTGTGCAGGTCTCTCAGACATACATCTGTGTTGAGCAGGGATTGCTTTGTTGAGTTATAGTTGGTTACCTTTTTGAAATTTCAGGGGGAGAGGAAAAAGTCTCTCGCGTCACCATTCCTCTGGCTACATGCAAATGTAACCAAACTAAAACTGGGGCAGCTATACTGATGTCAGACAAACTATACTTAAAAAAAATAATGTAAGGAGACAAAGAAGATCATTACATAGTGATAAAATGGTCATTCCAAGAAGAGGTTATAATGTTTGTAAATATATATCCACCTAATATAGAAACACCTAAATAGATAAATCAAATAATCACAGGTGCAAAGAGAGACATTGATAGCAATGCAGCTATAAGTAGGGGTAAATCCCCCACTTTCATTAATGAAAATATCATCCAGGCAAAAAATTATAAGAAAATATTGTCCATAAATGACACATTAGAAGAGATTGACTTAAAAGTCATTAAAGAGTGCCCTAGCTGATTTGGCTCAGTGGATAGAGTGTTGGCCTGTGGACTGAAGGGTCCCAGGTTTGAGTCTAATCAAGGGCACATGCCTGAGTTGTGGGTTCAATCTCCAGTATGGGGTGTGGAGGAGACAGCCAATCAATAATTGTTTCTCATCATTGATGTTTCTATCTCTCACTCCCTGCCCCTTCCTCTCTGAAACCAATAAAAGAAACTTAAAAAGAAAAAATGTCATTAAAGAGCATTCTACCCAGAAGAAACAGAATATACATTCTTCTAAAGTGCACATGGAACTTTCTTCAGAATAAATCATATTAGGTGATGACACAGGTATTTTTTTTCTATTTCTTTTATTAAGGTATTGTATGTGTACATATCTTACCATTGACCCCTCCACCCCACTCCCATATATACCCTCACCCCCCAGAGTTTTGCGTCCATTGGTTATGTTTATATGAATGCATACAAGTCCTTTGGTTGATTTCTTATCTTCCCCACCTCTCCCCAAACTTCCTGCTATAATTTGACAGACTGTTTGATGCTTTACTGCCTCTGTATCTATCTTTTTTGTTCAAGTTTATAATGTTCTTTATTGTCCATAAATGAGTGAGATCATGTGGCATTTTTCTTTCATTGACTGGCTTATTTCACTCAGCATAATGTTCTCCAACTCCATCCAGGTTGCTGCAAATGGTAAGAATTCCTTCTTTTTTATGGCAGCATAATATTCCATTGTGTAGATGTACCATAGTTTTCTGATCCAGTCATCTACTGATGGGCACCTAGGCTGTTTCCAGATCTTAGCTATTGTAAATTGTGCTGCTATGAACATAGGGGTGCATATATCCTTTCTTATTGGTGTTCCCAGTTTCTTAGGATATATTCCTAGGAGTGGGATTACTGGGTCAAATGAGAATTCCATTTTCAGTTTTTTGAGGAAACTCCATACTGTTCTCCACAGTGGCTGCACCAGTCTGCATTCCCACCAGCAGTGCACGAGTGTTCCTTTTCCTCCGCATCCTCGCCAACACTTGTCGTTTGTTGATTTGTTGATGATAGCCATTCTGACAGGTGTGAGATGATAGCGCATTGTTGTTTTAATTTGCATCTCTCGGATAATTAGTGACGTTGAGCATGTTTTCATGTGTCTCTTGGCTTTCCTTCTGTCTTCTTTGGAAAAGATTCTATTTAGGTCCGTTGCCCATTTTTTTATTGGATCATTTATCTTCCTTTTATTAAGTTGTATAAGCTGCCTGTAGATGTTGGAGATTAAACCTTTATCAGTGATGCCATTTGCAAATATGTTCTCCCATGCAGTGGGCTTTCTTGTTGTTTTGTTGATAGTTTCTTTTGCTGTAAAAAAGCTTTTTATTTTGATGTAGTCCCATTTGTTTATTTTCTCTTTAGCTTCCATTGCCCTAGGGGCAGTATCAGTGAAGAAGTTCTTTTGGCATATGTCTGAGATTTTGCTGCCTGTGGATTCCTCTAGTATTTTTATGGTTTCCCGTCTTATGTTTAAGTCCTGTATCCATTTTGAGTTTATTTTTGTGTATGGTGTAAGTTGGTGATCTAGCTTCATTTTTTTGCATGTATCTGTCCAATTTTCCCAACACCATTTATTGAAGAGACTGTCTTTATTCCATTGTATGTTCATGCCTCCTTTGTCAAATATTAATTGAGCATAGTGGTTTGGGTCAATATCTGGATTCTCTATTCTGTTCCATTGATCTATATGTCTGTTCTTGTGCCAGTACCAGGCTGTTTTGAGAATAGTGGCTTTGTAATACAGCTTGAAATCTGGTATTGAGATCCCTCCTACTTTATTCTTCATTCTGAGGATTGCTGTGGCTATTAGGGGTCTTTTTTTATTCCAGATGAATTTTTGGAGAGTTCTTTCAAGGTCTGTGAAATATGCCATTGGTATTTTAATGGGGAGTGCATTGAATCTAAAGATCGCTTTGGGTAGTATGGACATTTTAATGATGTTGATTCTACCAATCCATGAACATGGTATGTTCTTCCATCTGTTTACATCTTCCACTATCTCTTTTTTCAGTGTCCTGTAGTTTTCCTTGTATAGGTCTTTTACCTCCTTAGTTAAGTTTATTCCTAGGTATATTAATTTTTTTTGGTGCGATGGTAAATGGGATTGCCTTTTTAGTCTCTCTGTCTATAAGTTCACTATGGGTGTGTAGAAAGGCCATAGATTTCTTGGTGTTAATTTTGTATCCTGCTACATTGCCAAATTCGTTTATTAAGTCTATTAGTTTTTTGACGGAGTCTTTCGGATTTTTTATGTACAATATCATGTCATCTGCAAATAAAGACAGCTTTATTTGTTCTTTTCCAATTTGGATGCCTTTTATTTCTTCTTCTTGTGTAATTGCAATGGCTAATACTTCCAGTACTATGTCGAACAGGAGTGGTGAGAGTGGGCATCCCTGTCTTGTTCCTGTTCTTAGGGAAATGGTTTTAGTTTTTGTCCATTGAGTATGATGTTTGCTGTGGGTTTATCATATACAGCTTTTATTATGTTGAGGTATGAGCCTTCTATTCCCACCTTGTTGAGAGTTTTTATCAAGAAAGGGTGTTGGATTTTGTCAAATGCTTTTTCTGTATCAATTGATATGACTATGTGATTTTTATCTCTCAATTTGTTTATGTGATGTATCACATTTATTGATTTGCGGATATTGTACCATCCTTGCATTCCTGGGATAAATCCTACTTAGTCATGCTGTATGATCTTTCTGACATACTGCTGGAGCCGATTTGCTAGAATTTTGTTGAGGATTTTGGCATCTATGTTCATGAGGGATATTGGTCTGTAATTCTCTTTCATTGTGTTATCTTTATCTGGTTTTGGTATTAGGGTGATGCTGGCTTCATAGAAGGAGCTTGGAAGTGTTCCTTCCTCTTGAATCTTTTGGAATAGTCTGAGGAGGATAGGTTTTAGTTCTTCCTTGAATGTTTGGTAAAACTCTCCTGTGAAACCGTCATGCCCTGGGCTTTTGTTTGCAGGAAGCTTTTTGATGACTGCTTCAATTTCTTCCATAGTTATTCGCCTATTGAGCTGTTTAGATTCTTCCTCATTGAGTTTTGGAATGTTATACTTTTCTAGGAATATGTCCATTTTCTCCAGGTTGTCCAGTTTGTTGGAATAGAGTTGTTCGTAGTATTTTTAACAATCCTTTGTACCTCAGCGGGGTCTGTTGTTATTTCACCTCTTTCATTTCTGATTTTGTTTATTTGGGTCCTCTCTCTTTGCTTCTTGGTGAGCCTGGCTAGAGGTCCATCAATCTTGTTTATCCTTTCAAAGAACCAGCTCTTGGTTTTGTTGATCTTTTGTATTGTTTCTTTGGTATCGATGTCATTTATCTCCGCTCTGATCTTTGTTATTTCCTTCTTTCTGGTTACACTGGGCTTTTCTTGCTGCTCTTTTTCTAGATCTTTGAGTTGTAGGGTTAGGTAATTTATTACCATTGTTTCTTGTTTTTTTTGCAGTAGGCTTGTAGAGCTATGAACTTCCCTCTCAAGACTGCTTTCGCTGTGTCCCATAGATTTTGGATTGTTGTGTTTTCATTGTCATTTGTTGCCATGATGTTTTTTATTTCTTCCTTGATCTCTCTGGTGACCCAGTCCTTGTTTAATAGCATGTTATTTAGTCTCCATGTGTTTGATTTCTTTGGATTGTATTTATTGTAGTTGATTTCCAGTTTTATGCCACTGTGATCTGAGAAGATGTTTGATATAATTTCTATCTTCTTGAATTTGAAGAGACTTTGCCTGTGACCCAGCATATGGTCTATCTTTGAAAATGACCCATGTGCACTTGAGAAGAGTGTATATTCTGTGGCTTTGGGGTGAAATGTTTTGAAGATGTCAATTAATTCCATCTGGTCTAGTGTGTCATTTAGGATTGATGTTTCTTTGCTGATTTTTTGATTAGAGGATTTGTCCAATGGTGATAGTGGGGTATTAAAGTCTCCTACTATGATTGTATTGCTGTTATCTCTCCCTTGATATCTTCCACGAGTTTTTTTTTATGTATTTTGGTGCTCTTATATTGGGTGCGTATATGTTTACCAGAATTATTTCTTCTTGTTGGATTTCTCCCTTTAGTATTATGAAGTGGCCTTCCTTATTTCTTGTTATGGCATTTACTTTGAGGTCTATTTTGTCAGATATAAGTATTGCTACCGCAGCTTTTTTTTCATTTCCATTTGCCTGAAGATATTTTTCCATCCTTTCACTTTCAATCTGTGTGAGTCTCTTGTTCTGAGGTGGGTCTCTTGTTGACAGCATATATATGGGTCATGTTTTTTTATCCATTCAGCCACTCGATGTCTTTTGATTGGAGCATTTAGTCCGTTACATTTAAAGTTATTACTGAATGGTATTTGTTTGTAGTCATATCTATTTTTGTGTCTGTATTCCTTCTTACCTGTTTATTTCTTCTTTTTACAGCATTCCCTTTAGCATTTCTTGCATTGCTGGTTTGGTTGTGATAAACTCCCTTAGCATTTTTGTCTTCGAAGGACCTGATTTCCCCTTCAATTTGGATTGATAGCCTTGCTGGATATAGTATTCTTGGATTCAGTCCTTTGCTTTGCAACACTTTGTATATCTCCTTCCATTCTCTTCTAGCTTGTTGTGTTTCTGTTGAGTAATCATTTGACAATCTGATGGGTGTTCCTTTGTAGGTAACTCTCTGTCTCTCTCTTTCCGCCTTTAAGATTCTCTATCATTTATATTTGCCATTGGAATTATGACATGTCTTGGTATGGGTCTTTTGGGGTTGATCCTGCTTGGGACTCTCTGTACTTGTGTAACTTTTATCTTTCCCATATTTGGGAAGTTTTCTGTCATTATTTCATCAAATAGATTTTCTAATCCCTGCTGCTCTTCTTGTCCTTCTGGCAGCCCTATTATACGCATGTTACTTCATTTCATGTTGTCCTGAAGCTCCCTTAGGCTTTCCTCCTGCTTTTTAATTTCTTTCTCCAATTGCTGTTCAGATTGAGCTTGTTTCTGTACCTGATCTTCTAACTCACTAATTTGGTCCTCTGCTTCTTGTAGTCTACTGTTGAAACTTTCCATGGTGTTTTTGATTGTAGCTATATCACTTTTCATTTCTTCCTGATTCTTGCATAAGTTGTTGATTTTCTCATCCGTCCGATGTATAAATTCCACGACCATTACTCTGAACTCTTTTTTGGTCATGTTGCAAGCTTCAGTTTCACTAATTTCCTTTCTTGGCGACTCCACATTTTCTTTCCTCTGTGGGTTATTTCGTTTCCCCATTCTGACTATCACCAGAAAGCTCAAGCTGCAGTTTGCGTGGACCTGGGCCGTGTGCTATGGGGACTTCGCTCCACCCGAGTTTCACTGAAGTGCTCTGACACTAGGATGTGTGGCTGCCTTTGGTTGGTGGGAACCAGACTTGCCTAGGGTCAGTGTCCCTAGTGTTCCGTGTGGTCTTGTGTGCACACTTAGAATCAGGGCCTTGTCTGCACCACACTGTTGGTATGTGCCAAAAATGAGATCCTTAGCATGTGCCAGGAGTCAGAATTTCCCTGTGTCTGCACCAACAATTGAGTGTCAGAGTCTCTGTTGCCTTGTGCAGTTTCTCGTTGAGAATCAGGGTCCCTGAGGGTGCATGCACCAACAATTGGGGTCACTGGCTCTTAGTGTGAATGTGCTGTGAGTCAGGGATCCCAGGCAGCTGTGTCCGGCATGCCAAATTCCCTGAAGTGGAGCTGTGTCCTGTGTGTGCTCTCTCTACTGAGCCAAACCGGCTAGAACTTCGCACCCTCTCAAATTCCTGAAGGTGAGCTGCCTTGTGCACTCTCCCAGATTCCCCGAAGGGGGATGGAGTCAGTCCTGCGTTCCAAATTCCCTAAAGGGGAGCGCCTTTGTTCGCGCTGTCAGATTTCCCCGAAGGGGAGCTGCGTCTGTCCCGTGCACCAAATTCCCTAAATGGGAGTTAGTCCCTGCGCAAAGCTCTGCAAAGGTCTATCAGTTACTATGGCGCTATCCACGAGCCTAAGGGCACTCTGAAGCTTGGGCGAGGGGCGGGTCTATCAGTAACTATGGCGCTATCCGCGAACCTGCGGGGAGGGGGATAGGCTCTTTGACTCACGGAAATCTGCCGGGACATCTGGATTCTTGTTGTTTGTTGGTCTGAAGCTGTGATAGCAGTTCTCTGTCCCCAATGGCTGCAGGGTCCTGGTTGGTGTCTGAAGCCAGGATCCTAGTCTCAGGCAGCTCTGTTTCTCAAGACGCCGAGAAGTGTCCCCTTTGTGTGCAGGGCTCCACCATCTAGGACTGCCTGGTTAGGCAGTGCCTTGGAAGACCTGCAGAATCTAACTGACCCTAGCTCATACACACACACACACCATGGCCTCCTCACTCACACTCTCTCTCTCCCTACCTTCCTGCCGGTCGCTATCTTTTTTCTGACACAGGTATTTTAAAATTTAAGAATACTGGCCGAAAAAGAAAAGATGGCGACCGGCAAGAAGGTAGGGAGAGAGAGTGTGTGAGTGAGGAACCCATAGAGGAGAGTGTAGACATGTGTGGTGTGTGTGTGTATGAGCTAGGGTCAGTTAGATTCTGCAGGTCTTCCAAGGGCTGCCTAACCAGGCAGTCCTAGACGGCGGAGCCCCACGCACAAAGCGGACACTTCTCGGCAGCTGGTGCAGACGCGGAGACCACACCATCTTAAGAAACAGAGCTGCCTGAGACTCAGATCCTGGCTTCTGACACAAACCAGGACCCTGCAGCCACTGGGGACAGAGAACTGCTATCACAGCTTCAGAGGAAGAAACAACAAGAATCCAGACTTCCCGGCAGATTCCCGTGAGTCAAAGAGCCTGTCCCCCTCCCCGTAGGCGCACGTGGATAGCACCACAGTAACTAATAGTCACGCCCCTCGCCCAAGCTGCAGAGCTTTGCGCAGGGACGCGCTCCTCCTTAGGGAATTTGGCGCGCAGGACAGAAGCAGCTCACCTTCGGGGAAATCTGTCAGTGCGCACAGAGGGCTCCCCTTTAGGGATTTGGGGGGAATTTGGATTGCGGGTCACAGCTCCCCTTCGGGGAATCTTAGAGCGTGCACAAAGGGATTTCCCTTTAGGGAATTTGGCGCGCAGGACGGACTCCGCCCCTCTTTGGGGATTCTGGGAGAGTGCACAAAGGCAGCTCACCTTCAGGGATTTGAGAGTGTGCGCCCTAGCCGGTTTGGCTCAGTAGAGAGAGCACACACAGGACGCAGCTCCACTTCAGGGAATTTGGCACGCCGGACACAGCTGCCTGGGATCCCTGACTCACAGCGCATTCACACTAAGAGCCAACGACCCCAATTGTTGGTGCATGCACATACAGGGACCCTAATTCTCAACGAGAAACTGCACAAGGCAACAGAGACTCTGACACTCAATTCTTGGTGCAGATACAGGGAAACTCTGACTCCTGGCACATGCTAAGGATCTCATTTTCGGCACATACCAACAGTGTGGTGCAGACAGGGCCCCTGATTCTAAGTGTGCACATGAGACCACACGGAACACTGGGGACACTGACCCTGGGCAAGTCTGGTTCCCACCAACCAAAGGCAGCCACACGTCCTAGTGTCAGAGCACTTCAGTGAAACTCGGATGGAGCGAAGTCCCCACAGCACACAGCCCAGGTCCACGCAAACGGAAGCCTGAGTTTTCTGGTGATACCCAGAATGGGGAAATGAAATAACTCACAGAGGAAAGAAAATGTGGAGTCACCAAGAAAGGAAATTAGTGAAACTGAAGCTTGCAACATGACCGAAAAGGAGTTCAGAGTAATGGTCGTGGAATTTATACATCGGACGGATGAGAAAATCAACAACTTATGCAAGAATCAGGAAGAAATGAAAAGTGATATAGCTACAATCAAAAACACCATGGAAAGTTTCAACAGTAGACTACAAGAAGCAGAGGACCGAATTAGTGAGTTAGAAGATCAGGTACAGAAACAAGCTCAATCTGAACAGCAATTGGAGAAAGAAATTAAAAAGCAGGAGGAAAGCCTAAGGGAGCTTCGGGACAACATGAAGCGAAGTAACATGCGTATAATAGGGCTGCCAGAAGGACAAGAAGAGCAGCAGGGATTAGAAAATCTATTTGATGAAATAATGACAGAAAAATTCCCGGATATGGGAAAGATAAAAGTTACGCAAGTACAGAGAGTCCCAAGCAGGATCAACCCCAAAAGACCCATACCAAGACATGTCATAATCTCAATGGCAAATATAAATGATAAAGAGAGAATCTTAAAGGCAGCAAGAGAGAGACAGAGAGTTACCTACAAAGGAACACCCATCAGATTGTCAAATGATTACTCAACAGAAACACAACAAGCTAGAAGAGAATGGAAGGAGATATACAAAGTGTTGCAAAGCAAAGGACTGAATCCAAGAATACTATATCCAGCAAGACTATCAATCAAAATTGAAGGGGAAATCAGGAGCTTCGCAGACAAAAAAAGACTCAGGGAGTTTATCACCACCAAACCAGCAATGCAAGAATTGCTAAAGGGAATACTGTAAAAAGAAGAAATAAACAGGTAAGAAGGAATACAGACACAAAAATAGATATGACTACAAACAAATACCATTCAGTAATAACTTTAAATGTAACGGACTAAATGCTCCAATCAAAAGACATCGAGTGGCTGAATGGATAAAAAAGCATGACCCATATATATGCTGTCAACAAGAGACCCACCTCAGAACAAGAGACTCACAAAGATTCAAAGTGAAGGGATGGAAAAATATCTTCCAGGCAAATGGAAATGAAAAAAAAACTGGGGTAGTAATACTTATATCTGACAAATTAGACCTCAAAGTAAATGCCATAACAAGAGATAAGGAAGGCCACTTCATAATACTAAAGGGAGAAATCCAACAAGAAGAAATAATTCTGGTAAACATATACGCTCCCAATATAGGAGCACCCAAATACATAAAAAAACTCCTGGAGGATATCAAGGGAGAGATTAATAGCAATACAATCATAGTAGGAGACTTTAATACCCCACTATCACCATTGGACAAATCCTCTAAACAAAAAATCAGCAAAGAAACAGCAATCCTAAATGACTCACTAGACCAGATGAAATTAATTGACATCTTCAGAACATTTCACCCCAAAGCTACAGAATATACATTCTTCTCAAGTGCACATGGGTCATTTTCAAAGATAGACCATATGCTGGGTCACAGGCAAAGTCTCTTCAAATTCAAGAAGATAGAAATTATATCAAACATCTTCTCAGATCACAGTGGCATAAAACTGGAAATCAACTGCAATAAATACAATCCAAAGAAATCAAACACATGGAGACTAAACAGCATGCTATTAAACAAGGACTGGGTCACCAGAGAGATCAAAGAAGAAATAAAAAACATCATGGCAACAAATGACAATGAAAACACAACAATCCAAAATCTATGGGACACAGTGAAAGCAGTCTTGAGAGGGAAGTTCATAGCTCTACAAGCCTATTGCAAAAAACAAGAAACAATGGTAATAAATTACCTAACCCTACAACTCAAAGATCTAGAAAAAGAGCAGCAAGAAAAGCCCAGTGTAACCAGAAGGAAGGAAATAACAAAGATCAGAGGGGAGATAAATGACATCGATACCAAAGAAACAATACAAAAGATCAACAAAACCAAGAGCTGGTTCTTTGAAAAGATAAATAAGATTGATGGACCTCTAGCCAGGCTCACCAAGAAGCAAAGAGAGAGGACCCAAATAAACAAAATCAGAAATGAAAGAGGTGAAATAACAACAGACCCCGCTGAGATACAAAGGATTGTTACAAAATACTACAAACAGCTCTATTCCAACAAACTGGACAACCTGGAGGAAATGGACATATTCCTAGAAAAATACAACCTTCCAAAAATCAATCAAGAATACTCTCAACAGCTCAATAGGCCAGTAACTATGGACGAAATTGAAGAAGTCATCAAAAAGCTTCTGGCAAACAAAAGCCCGGGGCCTGACGGCTTCACAGGAGAGTTTTACCAAACATTCAAGGAAGAACTAAAACCTATCCTCCTCAGACTGTTCCAAAAAATTCAAGAGGAAGGAACACTTCCAAGCTCCTTCTATGAAGCCAGCATCACCCTAATACCAAAACCAGATAAAGATAACACAATGAAAGAGAATTACAGACCAATATCCCTCATGAACATAGATGCCAAAATCCTCAACAAACTTCTAGCAAATCGGCTCCAGCAGTACATCAGAAAGATCATACACCATGACCAAGTAGGATTTATCCCAGGAATGCAAGGATGGTACAATATCCGCAAATCAATAAACGTGATACATCACATAAACAAATTGAGAGATAAAAATCACAGTCATATCAATTGATGCAGAAAAAGCATTTGACAAAATCCAACACCCTTTCTTGATAAAAACTCTCAACGAGGTGGGAATAGAAGGCTCATACCTCAACATAATAAAAGCTATATATGATAAACCCACAGCAAACATCATACTCAATGGACAAAAGCTAAAAACATTTCCCCTAAGAACAGGAAAAAGACAGGGATGCCCACTCTCACCACTCCTGTTTGACATAGTACTGGAAGTATTAGCTATTGCAATTAGACAAGAAGAAGAAATAAAAGGCATCCAAATTGGAAAAGAACAAGTAAAGCTGTCTTTATTTGCAGACGACATGATATTGTACATAAAAAATCCAAAAGACTCCGTCAAAAAATTACTAGACTTAATAAATGAATTCGGCAATGTAGCAGGCTATAAAATTAACGCCAAGAAATCTATGGCCTTTCTATACACCAATAGTGAACTTACAGACAGAGAGACTAAAAAGGCAATCCCATTTACCATCGCACCAAAAAAATTAAGATACCTAGGAATAAACTTAACTAAGGAGGTAAAAGACCTATACACGGAAAACTACAGGACACTGAAAAAAGAGATAGAGGAAGATGTAAACAGATGGAAGAACATACCATGTTCATGGATTGGTAGAATCAACATCATTAAAATGTCCATACTACCCAAAGCAATCTATAGATTCAATGCACTCCCCATTAAAATACCAACGGCATATTTCACAGACCTTGAAAGAATTCTCCAAAAATTCATCTGGAATAAAAAAAGACCCCAAATAGCCACAGCAATCCTGAGAAAGAAGAATAAAGTAGGAGGGATCTCAATACCAGATTTCAAGCTGTATTACAAAGCCACTATTCTCAAAACAGCCTGGTACTGGCACAAGAACAGACATATAGATCAATGGAACAGAATAGAGAGTCCAGATATTGACCCAAACCACTATGCTCAATTAATATTTGACAAAGGAGGCATGAACATACAATGGAATAAAGACAGTCTCTTCAATAAATGGTGTTGGGAAAATTGGAAAGACACATGCAAAAAAATGCAGCTAGATCACCAACTTACACCATACACAAAAATAAACTCAAAATGGATACAGGACTTAAACATAAGACGGGAAACCATAAAAATACTAGAGGAATCCACAGGCAGCAAAATCTCAGACATATGTCAAAAGAACTTCTTCACCAATACTGCCCCTAGGGCAATGGAAGCTAAAGAGAAAATAAACAAATGGGACTACATCAAAATAAAAAGCTTTTTTACAGCAAAAGAAACTATCAACAAAACAACAAGAAAGCCCACTGCATGGGAGAACATATTTGCAAATGGCATCACTGATAAAGGTTTAATCTCCAACATCTACAGGCAGCTTATACAACTTAATAAAAGGAAGACAAATGATCCAATAAAAAAATGGGCAACGGACCTAAATAGAATCTTTTCCAAAGAAGACAGAAGGAAGGCCAAGAGACACATGAAAACATGCTCAACGTCACTAATTATCCGAGAGATGCAAATTAAAACAACAATGCGCTATCATCTCACACCTGTCAGAATGGCTATCATCAACAAATCAACAAACGACAATTGTTGGCGAGGATGCAGAGAAAAAGGAACCCTCATGCACTGCTGGTGGGAATGCAGACTGGTGCAGCCACTGTGGAGAACAGTATGGAGTTTCCTCAAAAAACTGAAAATTGAACTCCCATTTGACCCAGTAATCCCACTCCTAGGAATATATCCTAAGAAACTGGGAACACCAATAAGAAAGGAAATATGCACCCCTATGTTCATAGCAGCACAATTTACAATAGCTAAGATCTGGAAACAGCCTAGGTGCCCATCAGCAGATGACTGGATCAGAAAACTATGGTACATCTACACAATGGAATATTATGCTGCCATAAAAAAGAAGGAATTCTTACCATTTGCAGCAACCTGGATGGAATTGGAGAACATTATGTTAAGTGAAATAAGCCAGTCAATGAAAGAAAAATACCACATGCTCTCACTCATTTATGGATAATAAAGAACATTAAAAACTTGAACAAAAAGATAGATACAGAGGCAGTAAAGCATCAAACAGTCTGTCAAATTACAGCAGGAAGGTTAGGGAAAGGTGGGGAAGATAAGAGATCAATCAAAGGACTTGTATGCATGCATATAAGCATAACCAATGGACGCAAAACTCTGGGGGGTAAGGGCATATATGGGAGTGGGGTGGGGGGGCAATGGTAAGATATGTACACATATAATACCTTAATAAAAAAATTGGAAAAAAATAATTTAAGAATACTGAAGTTATATCAAGCACTTTCATTACCACAGTGTTATGAAGTTAGCCATAATTTACAGGAAGAAACCTGGATGATTTCCAAATATGTGGAGGTTAAACAACATATTATTGAGCAAATAAGAACTCAAAAAATAAATAAAAAATTAAATCTTGAGACAAATGAAAATAGAAATACAACACACCAAAACTTTTTATATTCAGTAAAACACATTTAAATAAGGAAGTTCATACTAATAAATACCTACATAAAGAAACAAGAAAAATCTAAAATAAATAACCTAACTTTACTCCTTAGAGAACTGAAAAAAAAAATCAAAATTCAAACTTAGTAGAAAAAATTAAATAAAGATTAGAGCAGAAATAAATAAAACCTATATATAAAAGCCTAAGAGACCATTCGACCGTTACTGTTCGACCATTCGTCCAGCAGTTATGATTTTCACTGACCACCAGGGGGCAGACGCTCAACACACAGGCATGGAAACATGGAACAGACTGATGAATCTCAGAGGGAAGGGAGGAGAGTGGGAAGAGATTAACCAAATATCTTATATGCATATTAGAGGCCCAGTGCACGGATTTGTGCACCAGTAGGTTCTCTCGTCCTGGCCTGCGGGGATCAGGCCAAAACCAGTAGTCCAACATCCTCCAAGGGGTCCTGGATTGCAAAAGGGCACAGGCAAAGGAACCCCACTGGTGCATGGACCATCTGGACAAAGTCACAGTGGCTACAATGGCCTAGGGCCCGCGGTGGAGTGGCCCACCACTGCAGAAGCAGGAGTGGAGGAGGCAATACCACCACCACAGGAGCCAGAGTGGAGGCAGCGCCTCTGCCGTGGGAGCAGCGGTTGGTGGGTGAGAAGACTACAACCTTTGCATCAACTGCTACAACACAAAGGGCCACACCCACAAGATGGTGAAGGTGGGGCTGGGCCTGGATGAAGAGGCTGATGAGGGTGGCAGCCAGGGTGAGCTACAGTTCAGGAGCCTCCAGGAGTGGTGGCACCAGGCCATCCAGTGCTGCATCCAGTCCCTGAGGCATGCCCACCAGTGCCATGATGCCAACTGCCCACAGCCGTCCTGACAGAAGATGAAGAGGGTTGTGCAGCACACCAAGGGCTGCCAGTGCAAGACCAATGGAGTTGTGGAGTGTGCAAGCAGTTCATTGCCCTTTGCTGCTACCATGCCAAACACTACCAAGAAACACATGCCCCATTCCCTACTGCCTCAACATCAAGCAGAAGCTCCGCCAGCAGGAGATACAGCACCGCTGGCAGCACACATAGCTCATGTGCCAGCGGATGCCACCATCAATACCTGCACTGTGCCTCAGCACAGTCTACCTTCCCCTCCTTTAGCACCACCCTGGCCCTTCACACTGCATCCCAGCACACCTTGGAAACCACAGCCACCGACTGCCTCAGCCCTTGCCTGTAAGCATGTCACTAACTGGATTCTCCAGTGTGGCCAGAACTCAGCCTCCCACCACAGTTTGCACTGGGAAGCCCACTAACTAGGTGCCAGCCCCCCCGCCCCCCCACACCCAGTCCCACCTGCAGCAGTAGAGGCACCCGGCAGATTGCACGTGAGGCACAGCAGCAGTAGCACCTGTACTGGGTGAGCACCAACAATGGTATGCCCCTGAGGCACAGTGACCCCCGAGAGCCAGATGGCCCCCATGGGCCTGAATGTGACCCAATCAGGTCAGTGGGCCTGTTATTCTGCCCCCCAGAGCCCTGGCAGTGGCAGCTGACACCCATCCCCAGCAACAGTCAATGTGAGGCATTCCCAGACCCGTGATGTCTATGCAGACACAAGGTGCAGCCACCTCAGAGCATCTCTCCAGGTGCCCTGCAGGACCTGCTGCAGACCCTGAAGTCTCCCAGCTCCCCCAGCAACAGCATGTGCTCAACATCCTCAAGTCAAACCCTCAGCTGATGGCAGCTCTCATTAAATAGCACAAGGCCAAGTAAGTGGCCAGCCAGCCCGGCCTTCCACTCTAGCCCAACCTGCTGAACCTGAACGCTATGCAAGCCAGTGGGCCACAGCCTGCTGTCCCTCCGCAGCAGCAAGCAATGGGAGGCCTGAACCCCCAGGGTCAGGCCTTGAGCATCATGAACCCTGGGCACAACCCCAGCATGGCAAGTATGAACCACAGTACAAAGAGATGCCACAAAGCAACAGCAGCATCAGCAACAACAACAGAAAGGCAGTGCTGGCATGGCTGCAGGCCTGGCAGGACATGCCCAATTCCAGCAGCCTCAGGGACGCTGACGCTACCCGCAGCCATGCAGCAGCAGCGGATCCAGCAGCAGATTGGGTCCCAGGCCAGCCAAACCCTGTTAGGCATATTTTGTACCTTTCCCCTGCCCTCAGTTTCTCCCCTGCACTCAGTACTTTCCTATTGCCCCCATTTGAGGCTCCTGCCCTCTCTGCTGTTTTCCTGTTATTTTCATTTCAGGTGTCACAAGAGAAGCTAAGCAGCTGAGAAAAGCAATGCTAGACCCAGCTTCCTCAACCGCCTGCACCAACATCCAACCCACACAGAGACATAAATATCCCGTCCTCCCTACTCTTGCTTGCTGAAATGGATATACTGGTGTGTATTAAAAATAAAATTTCTAAAACTCTCACATCTCTTGACCTGTCTCCTGTCATCACAGACCTAACAAACCCCATGAGCCCCAGTAGCACATGCTTCCAGAGAACCACAGGGCTCACCTCTCTGGTCAGTGGACGGCCACATCCCTCAGTAGCCAGGTGAGCTCTCTGGCCCCTGTCCAGTCTCCAGACCCCAGTCCCAGCCTCCACATTCCAGCCCATCACCACAGATATGCCCCAGCCTTCACCACACCATGTCTCCCCCCAGATTGGTTCTCCCCATCCAGGACTCCCAGTCACCATGGCCAACTGCATAGATCAAGGACACTTGCGGAACCCCAGACATGCAATGTTACCACAACTAAATGCCCCCACAGGAGTTCATTGCCCAGAGAGCTGTCCCTGGTTGGTGACACTACAGTAGACACCTTAGAAATGTTGCGGGAGTGGGAGCAGAGGAGGTGATGCTGCCGTGGGAGCAGAAGCAGAGGCAGCGCCACCCCAGGAGAGGCCTCTGTGCAGGTGCTTCTGAAGAGGCAGTGGGAGAGGGAACTGTGCAGTCCCAGACCCAGTGCTGCCCCTTCCACAGAGGCAGTCACAGAGACAGCAGAAAGGGCCCAATCCTGGCTCCACACCTCTGCAGAGGCTGGACTGGGTGTGCCTCAACCTCCCAGAGCCCTTCCCACAGCTGCCTGGCCCCAGATTGCCCCCCACCCACCAGTGGACGGGTGGCGGGGCCAGCGCTAAGAAGCAAGGGCTGAGGGCCAGCAGCCATGGCAGCCAGCAGTGGCAGCAGCATCTGGGTGATGGGGGCGGCACCTTCCCATGATTGCCCAGTTGCCTTCTGTGGAGGGAGGACAGACTGCTGCTTGGGCCCATTCCCCATGTCAGTAAGACATCCCCTGAGGGTTCTCGAACTATGAGAGGGGGCAGGCCAGGCTGAGGAACACCCCCCCCCCCAGTGCACGAATTTTCGTGCACCAGGCCTGTAGTCCTATATAATAAAAGGCTAATATGCAAATAGGCCAAATGGTGGAAAACCGAACAACCGAACAACCTGTCGCTATGACATGCACTGACCACCAAGGGGCACGCGCGAAACATGGTGGGTATCAGCCTTGGTGAAATGGTAGAGCAGGTGAACAGAGGCACCAGACCAAGGCAGGGCACTGGTCACGGTTTCGGGGTGAGCCTCTGGTGGTTTCTGAAAAGTCTTTGCTCCCACCAGCCACAGTCCTGCCTGGTGCTCACACCTGCTGCTGGTGCTGGCCCCATTGCACCTGCTGCCGGTGCCAGAGCTGCCGCTTGCACCTGCTGCTTGTTCCTGGCGCTGGTCCCAATCACTCAGCACCGTCAGTGGGTGTGAGTGGTGGCTACCGGCCCCAATCACCCCTCAGGGCTTTTGCACCTTCCCCTGCTCCTGAGAGGCAATCGAGGCCAGCCACTGCCGCTGCTCACACCCACTGCTGATAGCAACAGCCCTGCTCGCATCTGCTGCTGGGACCAGAACCGCTGCTCGCACCCACTGCTGGCACTGGCCCCACTCACACCCGCAGCCGGCACTGGAGATGGCGCTTGCACCTGCTCCCAGTGGTAGCTGCCAGCCCCGATTTCCCCTGAGGGCTTCTCCACCTCCCCCTGCTCCTGAGTGGCAAACAGAGCAGCAGCCACTGCTTACAACCACTGATGGTGCCGGCCCTGCTCACATCCACTGCTGGCATCTGCCCCAATTGCTCTGAACCATCAGCGGGTGCAAGTGGGGCCAGTGCCGTCAGCGTGTGGGAGTGGCCGCAGCAGGAGCGGGGCTGCCAGCAGACAGGGGGTGGGGGGGCCACGGTGGGACATGGAGGATGGGCTGAGACCCGCCCCGTGCCCACTGCAGCCTCGTGGCCCACAGTTCCTTTCAAGGTGCACAAATTTGTGCACTGAGCTCCTAGTAACATAATAGAAAATATGAAATTAAAAGCTGGTTTTTTTTTTCATTAAAATAAACAGAATTGACAAACCTTTAGCTAGAGTTACCAAGAAAATCAGAAAGATAACTCAAATAAATAAAACCAGAAATGAAAGAAGAGACATTACAGTGTATACCACAGAAATACAAAGAATCACAAAAAACTACTATGATCAAAATTTTGGACATCTAGTTGAAATGAATAAATTCCTAGAGATGTAAAACCAACCAAGCCTGAATCATAAAGAAATACAAAATCTGAGTTGATTATTAATAAGGAGATTGTATAAGTAATCAAAAACCTCCCACCAAATAAAAACCAAGATCGAGATGGTGTCAGTGATTAATTGAATCATACATTTAAAGACACATTTATAACAACCCTTCTCAAATTCTTCCAAAAACACAGAAGAGAAGTAAACACTTCTGAACTCATTTATGAGGCCAGAATAACTCTGACACCAAATGAGACAAGGATACCATGTGAAAATAAAAAATAGTCATGGGGATATAAAGTACAGTATAGGGAATCTTATCTAATAAATAGGGAATATGCTAGTTGACCATCACACCCTCACAAAGATGGTGGCACCCACAGCCAATAAGGAGGGAATATGCTAATTGACTGTCACACCCTCAAAGGTGGCTGCGCCCACAGCCACAAGATGGCAGCGCCCAGTCCCCTTAGTCCCACCAGGGTGGCAGGTGCATGGCACAGCCAGGCCTTCCCCCAGGTGAGTCCGGCCACTCTGCGCGCCTGCCTCCAGAGTCCCCCAGTCCCCTCAGCCCCCCAGCCACCCAGGGCCAGCCCGAGGTGCAGGCAAGCCTCAGATGTCAGCTGCCCAGCCACTCAGGGTGGGCCCAAGGTGCAGGCAAGCCTTGGATGGTGGCTACCCAGCTGCCCAGGGCTAGCCCAAGGTGCAGGCAAGCCTCGGATGGCAGTTGCCTAGCCACCCAGGGCCAGCCTGAGGTGCAGGCAAGCGGTAACCAAGTCCGGCCAAGGCATGAGTTGCCAGCAGTGGAAGCAGCAGAGGTGTGATGGGGGCATCACCTTCCCCTGATCGTTGGGTAGCCTCCCACTCCTGAGGGCTCCCAGACTGTGAGAGGGGGCAGTCCAGTCTGAGGAACCCCCACTCCAGTGCATGAATCTTCATGCACCAGGCCTCTAGTATAATCAATAATATAATAGAAAATATGTGTGCTGTCAGGTGGGTAATAGACTTATTGGGGCAACACTTATTACGTTTTATAAATGTACTAGAGGCCTGGATTCATGAAAAGCAAAGACTTTTCAGTAACCACCAGAAGCTCACCTTGATGGGGTCCCTCAGCCTGGCCTGCAGGGATCAATGGACCTCCGCGCTGCTGCAGCCAGGCCTTACCTGCCAGCTCGCCGGGCTCCAGCCCACTGTATGCATTGATCCTGCACTGCATAAAGTAGTACACAAAGCTGCAGGTGGCCCAGAAAGGAGCTCACGCCCGGGGTGGGTGCCACGCCGCTCACACTCATCCTGGCCCCACTGCGCCTGTTGCTGCCACAGCTCAGGTGTGCAGGGGGAGTGTTGCAGTAGAGGCTTGTGCAGCCATGCTTGCCAGCCATCAGCCTGGTATCTGGTGCCCGTCTGTCAGCTGAGTGGCGCTCCCACTGTGGGAGCACACTGACCACCATGGGGCAGCTCCTGCATTGAGCATCTGCCCCCAGGTGGTCAGTGCACATCAAAGCTACTGGCCAGTCATCCGGTCATCTGGTTGTCTGGTTACTTAGGCTTTTATATATATAAATAATCACTATGCATTATACCTGAAAATAATATGACAATTATGTCAACTGCAATTAAAAAACAATATTGTAAAAAAAATTTCAGGCCACTATTTCTGATTAATATAGATGCAAAAACACTTAACAAAATATTACCAAAACAAATTCAACATTGTATTTAAAGCATCATACACCATGATCAAGTGGGATTTATTCCAAGTATGTGAATATGGTTAAATATCTACAAATAAATAGCTGTGCTAAAACACATTAACAAAATTATGTGGAATTTAAGTAACAAACTGAACTACCAAGCAAAATAGAGACAGACTCATAAATAGAGAGAAAGCAGACAGCTCTGTTGAGAGGGAGGTTGTTGAGGTGGGGTGGTGGAGAGATTAAACAAAAAAGAAAAAGGAGAAAGAACTCATGAATATGGACCAAAGTGTGGTGATGGTGGTGGAGAGAGGAGTGAGTGGAGATGGAAGAGGGCATAAAGGTGGAAAATGGTCACAGAAAAAGTAAAATTAAAATATAATATCAATAAACATATCCTCAGGTAATGATTAACAATAAACAAAATTAAGGCTAAAAATTATGATTATCTCAATAGATACAGAAAAAATTGACAAAATTCAACATCCATTTATGATAAAAACTCTCAAAAAGTCAGTTTAGAAGTAACTTATCTCAAAATAACAAGTCTTTTTTTTAACTTTTTTCTGAAAATATTTTCATTCTTTAAGTATATATATATACTAGAGGCCCGGTTCATGAAATTTGTGCATGAGGGTGTGTGCTCCTCAGCCCAGCCTGAACCCTCTCCCATCTGGGACCCCTCGAGGGATGTCTGACTGCCCGTTTAGGCCTCATCCCGATAGGATCGGACCTAAACAGGTAGTCGGATATCCCTCTCACAATCCAGGACTGCTGGCTCCCAACTGCTCTCCTGCCTGCCTTCCTGATTGCTCCTAACTGCTTCTGCCTGCCAGCCTGATCACCCCCTAACCACTCCCCTGCCAGCCTGATTGAGGCCTAACTGCTCCCCTGCCAGCCCGATTGCCCCTAACTGCCCTCCCCTGCCAGCCTGGTCACCCCTAACTGCCCTCCCCTGCAGGCTTGGTCACCCCTAACTGCCTTCCCGTGCCAGCCTCATCACCCCTAACTGCTCTCCCCTGCTGGTCTGGTCCCCCCCGCAACTGCCCTCCCCAGCAGGCCTGGTCCCTCTCAACTGCCTTCCCCTGCAGGTCTGGAGCTCCCCCGCCCCCGCAACTGCCCTCTCCTGCAGGCCTGGTCACCCCTAACTGCCTGCTCCTGCAGGCCTGGTCCCCCCCACAACTGCCCTCCCCTGCATGCCTTGTCCCCCCCAACTGCTCTCCCCTGCAGGCCTGGGTCCCCCACAACTGCCCCTCCCTGCAGGCTTGATTGCCCCCAACTGCCCTCCCTTGCAGGCCTGGTCCCTCCCAACTGCCCTCCCCTGTTGGCCATCTTGTGACAGCTATCTTTTGTCTACATGGGGGCAGCCATCTTTGACCACATGGGGGCAGCCATATTGTGTGTTGGAGTGACAGTCAATTTGCATATTACTCTTTTATTACATAGGATATATATACTAGAGGCCTGGTGCACGAAATTCGTGCATGGAGGGGGTGTCACTCAGCCCAGCCTGTACGCTCTCCAATGCTGGCTCCCAACTGCTCGCCTGCCTGCCTTCCTGATTGCCCCTAACTGCTTCTGCCTGCCAGCCTGATCACCCCCTAACCACTGCCCTGACAGCCTGATTGATGCCTAACTGCTCCCCTGCCAGCCCGTTTGCCCCCATCTTCCCTCCTCTGCCGGCCTGGTCACCCCTAACTGCCCTCCCCTGCAAGGTTGATTGCCCCCAACTGCCCTCCCTTGCAGGCCTGGTGCCTCCCAACTGCCCTCCCCTGCTGGCCATCTTGTGGTGGCCATCTTGTGTCCACATGGGGGCAGGATCTTTGACCACATGGGGGCAGCCATATTGTGTGTTGGAGTGATGGTCAATCTGCATATTACTCTTTTATTTGATAGGATAGAGGCCTGGTGCAGGGGTGGGGTCAGTTGGTTTGCCCTGAAGGGTGTCCCAGATCAGGATGGGGGTTCCCTTGGGGCATGGGGTGGCCTGAGCAAGGGGCCTGTGGTGGTTTGCAGGCCAGCCACGCCCCCTGACGACCCAAGCAGAGGCCCTGGTATCTGGAATTTATTTGCCTTCTACAATTGAAACTTTGTAGCCTGGAGCGGAGCCAAGCATCTTGCTCGCTCCGTGGCCGGCAGCCATTTCTGTTGGGGTTAATTCACCTTCTATAATTGAAACTTTGTAGCCTGGAGTGGAGGCCTAGGCCGGCCAGGGCAGGTGGAAAGCTGGACTTCCTCCATTGCCGGGGGCAACCCTGGCCTGTTCTCTCCAGCCCCATGGCTGCTGCCATTTCTGTTTGGATTTATTTACCTTCTATAATTGAAACTTTGTAGCTTGAGTGGAGACTTAGGCCAGCAAGGGCAGGCGGAAAGTTTGGCTTCCTCGGTTGACTGGGAAACCTTGCTCTCTGTGGCTGTAGCCATCTTGGTTGTGTTTATTTGCATACTCGCTCTGATTGGCTGGTGGGCGTGGCTGGTGGTCATGGCTTTTGGTGTAGCGAAGGTACGGTCAATTTGCATATTACTCTTTTATTAGGTAGGGTATTATTGTTGACAGTATTACAGATGTCTCTCATTCCCCCCAAATACCCCCCTCCTCCCAACCACTACCTACCACCCCAGGTCTTCACCACCCTATTTCCCATGTCAGTGTCCATAGACTATTTATATAAGTATATAAGGTCTTTGGTTTATCTCTTCTCATCCTGGCAATCCACACATCAAAGAAAGTTAATCTATTTCATGCCTCCATGCTTTGGGTCTTATTTTGTTGGTCAATTCATTTTGTTCATTAGATTCCACAAATAAGTGAGATCACATCATATTTGTCTTTCTCAGATTGGCTTATTTCATTTATCATAATATTCTCCAAGTCCATCCATGCTGTTCCAGTGAGTAAGAGATCCATCTTTTTTACAGTGGCATAATATTCCACTGTGTAAATGTCCCATAGCTTTTCTATCCATTCATCTACTGATGGGCACTTGGGCTGTTTCCAAATTTTAGCTATTGTAAATAATGCTGCTATGTACATAGGGGTATATATATTCTTTCTGATTGGTGCTTTGAGGTTGTTAGGATATATTCCCAGAAGTGGAATTGCTGAGCCAAACAGACGTTCCATTTTTTTATTTTGTGAGGAAACTCTATACTGTTTTCCATAATGGCTGCACCAATCTGCATTCCCACCAGCAGTCAACTAATATTCCCTTTTCTCCACATCCTTGCCAGCAGTTTTTTCTGTTGATTTTTTTTATGATAGAGGGTGTGAGGTGATATCACATTGTGGTTTTAATTTCCGTTTCTATGATGATGAGTAACTTTGAGCATTTTTTTGTATAGAAAAAATATTTTATTTATTTATTTTTAAATTTCTTTATTGATTAAGGTATCACATATTTGTCCTCATCCCCCCATTCCCATCCCAAACTCCTCCCCACGCATGCCCCCACCCCCTGTTGTCCGTGACCACTGGTTAGGCTCATATGGATGCACCCAAGTCTTTTGGTTGATCTCTACCCCTTATCCCCACCCTCCCCTACCTTCCCTCTGAGGTCTGACAGTCTAATCTATGCTTCTTTGTCTCCGGGTCTGTTCTTGTTCATCAGTCTATGTTGTTCTTCATTTCCCCTAATTGAGTGAGATCATGTGCTACTAGAAATATACTTATAAGAACCGAAAATGAGACAATCAATAATGGTTATGCTGAAAGTCAAATGAATCAGTCTGTAGTGAGTTTCTTTCTGGTCCAACAGTTCTTTTGAGTCCCAATTTCAATGTCAAACAGTTCCTTATGTGTACATGTCAGCAATGATATTTCAGTTCTGAATGGTGGACAAATGGTGGTAATGCAGGTCCGACTGTCTCTGGTTTGGTCCTGGGCAACCTGCAGTGACGCACAGCTGCTGACTGCTAGTATGGCAAAGCGTCATCAGTGTCTTCCATCTCTGGACTGCTTCTCTTCTGTCATAATGGCTGGAGTAGTCCTGTCAATTCCTCTCTGTTGCAGGAATCCACATGGTCTCGGAGTTGTTTTCTGAAAATATACAAAGATATTCTTGACCAAAAGTTAATAAAGGAATTTTTTCTATAAATTTGACTTGTGATCATTTCATTTTTTGCCCAAATGATTTTCCTTTGGCTTGTTTTGACCCCATGTATGTTTTACATGGGTGTCTTGCTGTTAGCATTAAAAATGAAAGTTAATTTTCTAAAGTAAAAATTTTCTAGATGTAATTTACATACAGGATATTTTTCCTTACATGATATTCTTCTGCTATCCCCCCTTTTTGTGATTTAAATATTAGGAGGCTTTTGAAAATTTTATAATGTAGTCTTGATAGCTTTTAAATTTTAATTTTTTGCACTATAATATGACTGCTTTAGGTTCATTACATGTTAAGTAATTTTATCATGAGATGAATTACCAATAAAAATTTTAGTTAACACTTTAGGAACAGCTTTTTGTCCAGTACAATTAATTTTTCTAGAATATTCGCTTATTTCAATTAGCCAATTTAAATTAGCCTGAAAACTTGACTACTATTTTACTGTCAAATTTAATACTCTAACAACAATCTTATTTTACCCTGTAAATATTAGTGGAAAGGATTATTTACCTTTTTGAGTAGGCCCTGAGCATTCCTGCTGCTAGGCTGGAGTTAGATATCAAAAACCCACTTCCCCACACCGTAGGTACAAGACAACTCAAATAAGTCTTGTTGCAGTGAGAGAGCAGCTGCTGTCGGCCAAGTCTCTGTCTGTTGCCCGGGTCCCGATTTGAGCTGGGCATGGGAAGTTAAGCAGCCATGGGGGCAGGAGACCTCCCTCAGAAGGGGTGAGGGTTCAGGCCCCTGCAAAGTTGGGGGGGTGAGGGTCTGTGCCCCACCTCTGTTGACCCCCAAGTTCTCTCCTGATGGCCCCTCTGCGACTGTGCCTGTCTTAGGTTGTTTCTTCCCTGAGGAATCTTACCCGTCTCTGGCTAACCAGCCATCCTCCGTGGCCAAGCAAGGTGATGTGAGGTTCAGTTCTGTCTCCTTGGTAGCCTATGCCCCCATGGCCTCCACTCCCAGCATCTACCTTGGGATCCTCTCGCCTGTTGGCAGGGCCCCAGCACTGATCACATATCTTGGGGAACCGGGTTTCTTCTCCAGGGAGGGCTCAGCTCACCCCACTGGGCAAGAGACAGATCCATGGTACCAGTCATCATGAGGCTTCAACCTCGGCATGAACAGAAAGCTCAGGCAACAGCTGTGGGCAATTGGATTGTGAGAAGAGGGTCCCTCTTGGCCAAAAAGGCAAGAGGGACTAATATAGAATGCTCAGGTGCCTTCCCAGGGGGGCCTCTACACAATGGAAGGGATTAAATCCTTTCATGTCCTTTTTAAATTGCTGCCAGACATTCGAAGAATTAGTTTGTAAGTTTGTTTGGGATCATTGTATATTATGTTGTTGTAATTCTAAAATATCAAGAGATGTGTTACCTTTGTCTCCCAACACCAAAAAGATGATTTTTTATTGATCCCCAAGGGTGCAAGGTACTATTATAGGTAATGGGGGTAACACAAATCTGTCTTGTGTGGACACCAAAGAAAGGGACTATCACTACTTGCCCCTGGGAGAGGTGCAGAAAATGTAACTAAGACCTTGTCTATAAAAAAAGAAATTGACAGCCAGTTTGAAATAGAATTGCCATAGCCTAGAGCAAAGAATATCCTTACATGATATTATTCTACAATGTCATTTTAGTTTTTCCTAGATTTGTGTTACCCCCATTAACTTTGAGAATTGTTTATATGCCTCCTGGCCATCTGTATGTCCTCTTTGGAAAAATGTCTATTCAGGTCCTCTGCCCATTTTTTAATTGGATTCTTAGTCTTCCTTTTGTTGTGTTGTATGAGTACTTCATATATTTTGGAAATTAACTCCTTATCAGGTGTATCATTGGCAAATATGTGTTCACTTATTACTTCACACTCCCATATAGTGTGTTCACTTTTTATTTTGATGGTGGTTCCTTTGCTGCGCAGAAGCTTTTTATTTTTATGTAGTCCCATTTGTTTATTTTTTTACTTTTTTTCTATTGTCCTAGGAAATGTATCAACAAAAGTTCTGCTAAGTGAGACTACTGATATTTTGCTGCCTATGTTTTCTTCTACAATTTTTATGGTTTCACAACTTACATATAAGTGAGATTATGATTTGAACATCATACCGTGTACCATGTAGGTTTTATATGCAGATCCTTATATACTTTTGCAGGCTGTATTTTTCATGGCTGTTTAATTTTCATAGTCTTTGCTGTATTATTTTGATCTGCCTGGTTTAGTTGGTGCTGCCGGGACTCACACTGGTTTCTGTTGGTGCTGCCTGAAAGGATGGAAGGAGATTACCCAGGCTGATTCTCTAGGCAGAGTGTCTCTTCATGGAAGTAGGGTGTTGTGGGATCTGTCTATAGGCTGACACCTCTTGAGATGTCCCAATATATCTGGACTAAAGGAAAAGACGCTTGGCCAATGAGGACAAAAACATTTTCCAAGCATCCACTTATTATAGATACATCCCTCCCACCAGTTTTGCCTGCCAGTCCTGGTGTCTGGGCTTTGGAGGAGAGTCCCAGTGTTAGGCATACAAACAGGCTTTTTGGACCATGGTTCTGGCTGTAGCTGGGTCTCTCCTGTGGTCTCTGTCCACTAGCCTCAATATCTCTTTTCTTTCCCTTTTTTACCACTTAAACTTTTAGGGAGGACAGACCTGGCAGGAGCGTCTCCCTGTCTCTTTATTGTTGACTGGGCTCCCATTTGATACCCCTTATTGAAAGAGTCAGTCTTACCTGACTCCAGTTTGATAATGACTCCAGTTTGATCCAGAAATGGAATCAGCCTACCTGGGCTGCCTTCTGTCACTATCTCATGGGAAAGGAAACAATAGTTTAGGTCGCCATCTTATTTCTCATGGTGGACACTAGGTGTAGTTCAATTCCTTCATTACACATTTAAGAGTTCTCCTGTGGTTGTCTTTTGGACCATTCCCAGGGTTTATAATTTTTCTTAGTGAGGAAAAGGGGGAAATGGGTCTATATCATCCTGTCTTGACAGGAAGTGTCCATATTTATTCTTTTTTTAGACCTCCTCCACCCTGCACTACCCCACGCCTTCACCACACTATTTTCTGTGTCCATGGGTCATGCATTTAGTCTTAATTTTTTAAATGCTAAAAGAAAGAAAAAGTAGTATATAATGAGTGGTAGAATTAATGATGGTATTTATTTTATTTTTCTATTTAAATAAAATTGAAAGTAAAATTAGCCATCTCTAAAATAAAATTGTACAGTGGAATAAGCCGAGCTTTGTAATCCTGAGTTTGATTTCCAGCCTATCCTTTCTTACCGTGGTGATATTAGCCAAATAATCTCTTTTAGCCTCAATTTCCTAGGATTCAAATGAATCTACTAATATCTCCCTTTTAGAGTTTTGTGAGGATTAAATGAGGTAATGTTTATGCTATATTTAGCACAATGCCCAACTCACTAGATGGTTATTTACTTATTTATTCATTTATTTGCATCTTTCTTCTATGACCCTATTCCCTTCAATATTACAGGTCAATCCTATGCTGACTAAATAATTTTAGAGTACTTTCTCTATTCTTAAAAGTAAAAATAAGTAACTTCCTTCCAAGGATGGCCAACTTACAGTTCATAGCCCCTTTTTGGCAAAGACCCTCTATGCTGTACTGTACACATCTGTATAAGTACTTGATTTTTTTTCTCTTTTGTCTGTTGAAAACAGGGCTCCCCATTTCAGGGTTCTAGCAGATGTTTCTTTATTTAAACTGTATTCAGTGAAAGGAAGGAAAGAGAGATAGACACACACAAGGAGGAAAGATGTCTGGGTCATAGTACCATATTTATTCAGAGGTCACAGTGCCAGGAAAAATGTGCATGCTAATTGAAATTTGTTTTTTCCGTTTTATTTGATTTTTTTTCCAAACAGGAATTTCTTGTTTCCTTAAATACTAATTAAATATCAGTTACTGAGATTTAGCCAGTAGACTTTTGATGTGGTAATGGATGATAAAGTACTGTATTTATTGTACCCACTTAGCAGGAAATTTGATAGAGAGTATTTGTTTCAATGCAGTGGCTGATTTTGTTTTCATGTGTATATATTTGTTTCATATGCAGTAGACTAAAAAACATTTTAGGGGAGGAGTTAAATTTATAGTAGTTGTTTATTTTCAGATTTGAGTCTATCCTTTATTTAATAAAATTCCTGTACATCCAAAAGGATTGTTGGATCCAAAGTATTGTCATTCTTTAGAGCATATCATTACTCCATCTAACCCACTAACTTAACCTGTAGCCTTTGTTTAGATTCAAATTTGCTCATTATTCTCAACCACAAATTCTAACTCCAGCTGCTTAAGCACTATGCCATAAAACAGATTGGAACATGAAAAAATCAGCCAATCTAGTGATTAGGTATCAAATGGAACAAAAACCATTCCAAACTGTCTGCCTGGATTTGGAGTTGTTTTGTAACTAAACTCAATTACTCTGGCCAGTAAAAGAACATAAAGTATGGAAAGAAAACTGTTGAGGCAAAGTCCTGGAGGACTAACCAGAAAGTTAATTCTGGCCAGCATTGGATTCAAGTCCCATTCTTTTCAGTATTTTGGCTTTCAATGATGCCAGGAATAATATGGACCATCCTGGTTAACTTCACAGGAATAACTATGTGGCTTGGACATGTATATAGATGATGATTTGTAGAAATATCTACTAAGGAGTAAACCAACTAAGTTGAACAATTCAATTGTACCTTATTGACAAACACAACTACAATCTTTAAAGGAGACATGGCATGGTAGAAAAAATCAGGCCTTTAAGGTTAGGCAGAATAGACTTTGAATGACCTTTATTATAAATGTGACCTTGAGAAGGTTATAAAATCTTTCTAGGTCTCAGTTTATTCATCTGCAAAATGGGAATAATCAAACCTACCTTAATTTAAACAATATGAAACACACATAACTTCAAAGGAAAATGAGCAAAAAGTACAAGAAACTTACAGAGGAAGAAAATCTAAATAACTAAAAAGTAAGTATGAAAATTTCCAGTCCCACTAACAATAAAGAAATAGACATTAAATGTAATTTAACTGGAAGAAAACATTGGGGGATGCATAATATTCCATTAAAGAAATAAATCATAATTTGATCTTTGTCCTACTTTTGGTCCTTTAGATTTCCAAAGTTGCCATCATATCTAATAAAAGAGTAATATGCAAATTAACAATCACTCTGCTACACCCACAAGCCATGTCCACCAGCCACACCCACCAGCCAATCAGGAGCGAGTATGCAAATTAACCCCAACCAAGATGGCTGTGGTCACAGAGCGACCAGGAGGGAGGCTTGGGTTGCCCCCGGTGATGGAGGAAGCCAAGCTTTCCACACACCCAGTCCGGCCGAGGCCTCCATTTAAGGCTACAAAGTTTCAATTCTAGAAGCTAAATAAATCCCAACAGAAATGGCTGCCGCCACCGAAGCAGGAGGCTTGGCTTCGCTCCAGGCTACAAAGCTTCAATTGTAGAAGATAAATAAATCTCAGATACCAGGGCCTCCACTTGGGTCGCTGGGGGGTGTGGCCAGCCTGCAAACCACCACAGGCCCCTTGCCCAGGCCACCCCATGCCCCAAGGGAACCCCCACCCTGATCTGGGAAACCCTTCAGGGCAAACCAACTGGCCCCTACCCATGCACCAGGCCTTTATCCTATCTAATAAAAGAGTAATATGCAAATTGACCATCACTCCAACACACAAGATGGCTGCCCCCATGTGGTCAAAAATCCTGCCCCCATGTGGACACAAGATGGCCACCACAAGATGGCCAGCAGGGGAAGGCAGTTGGGAGGAACCAGGCCTGCAAGGGAGGGCAGTTGTGGGCCATCAGGCCAGCAGGGGAGGGCAGTTAGGGGTGACCAGGCTGGCAGAGGAGGGAAGTTGGGGGCCGGGCCTGCAGGGAAGGGCAGTTAGGGGGGACCCAGGCCTGCAGGGGAGAGCAGTTGGGGAGACCAGGCCTGCAGGGGAGGGCAGTTAGGGGTCACCAGGCCTGCAGGCGAGGGCAGTTAGGGGCAAGCAGGTTGGCAGGGGGGCAGTTAGGCATCAATCAGACTGGCAGGGGAGTGGTTAGGGGGTGATCTGGCTGGCAGGCAGAAGCAGTTAGGGGCAATCAGGAAGGCAGGCAGGCGAGCAGTTGGGATCCAGCAATCCTGGATTGTGAGAGGGCTGTCTGATTGCCCGTTTATGCCCAATCCCACCTGGATGATTTGTAGAAATATCCACTAATAGATAGATATTAGGCCCACTAGGATCGGGCCTAAACATCCCTAGAGGGGTCCCAGATTGGAGAGGGTGCAGGCTGGGTTGAGGGACAAGACCCCCCCGTGCACGAATTTCATGCACCAGGCCTCTAGTTATAAATAATTCTTCAATGAGTGGCTTTCCAAAGTAATGGTTGTTGTGATTCTGACTTTTCTCTTTAACCAACTTCTTAGAAGGGAAATTCCTGTGTCAAAGGTTATGGGTTATGAATTATTTGAAGCCTTTTCATATATTTTGCCTTTTATTTTTCTCTTTTCAAACTATCAAAGATTCCAAAAATAGTAATGTAATGCTGGCAAGGGTGTGGTGAAATGAACATCCTTTTATACCGATGAATGTAAATTGGCACAATTGCAAAACATATCACTACAATGAACATATTTTCACAATCAGTACAATAACATTTTGGTTATATGCTAGCAGGATGGTTGTGAAAATTAAATGAGTTAGTTTGTTTATTGACTTACACACAAGTAGGCCGTAGTTTCTCCTTTAAATTTTGGCTTACCGTTTTTGTTTTTTTAATTTGACTTATATATTGTAACTACTGCCAGGGTATTGACATTCTCCCCACCCTCTGACCCTATTGTTCCAAATATTTCACATTTTTGTGGTTCTGAGTCAAAACTCACTTAGCTCAAAATTCACATTTTCTCTGACATTTTTATTCCTCTGGGATCCTTCAAAATATATACAAAACATAAAAATATGTTAAAAATCATCAAGAATCAGAGAAATAAAAATGAAAACCTCAATGAGATATTACCACACAACTATCAGAATGGCTAAAGTTTTAAAAATAGTGACAACATTAAATGCTGGCAAAGATGCAGAGAAACTGAATCACTCATACATTGCTAGTGCAAATGTAAAATTGTAGTCACTCTGGACAATTTTGCAGTTTCTAATCAAGGTAGACATGCAATTACTATACTACTGAACAATTGCACTCTAGAGCATTTATGCTAGAGAAATCAAAACATTTCTTCACAGTAAAAAGTCTGTAAATGAATGTTCATAGCAGGTTTGTCATAATATTCATCAACTGGAAATAATCCAGTTGTCCTTCAACAGATGAATGGTTAAAAATGTAGGTACATTTTAGGTATATGGTATTTCCATACCTTGAAATAGTACTCAGAAATAACAAAGAATGAACTATTGACACATGTCAAAATTTAAATGTACCTTGATGGAATTATGCTGAATGAAAAAATAATAATCTGAAAAAGTCACATATTTGATTAAAGTTATATAGAATTATATAGAATTATACATAATTTTTTGAAATGACAAAATTGTAGATAAGAACAGATTAGCAATTGTCCAGAGTTAAGGATTCAAGTAGCATGAGAGAGTCTTGATAGATATCCAAAATAGAATGGTTCTGTATTTTGATTTTTTATTTGATAAGGAAACCCACACAGGTATAAACTTGGAGAGCACTTACAATGTACATACATATAAATACACAAATGAGTACAAATAATACTGGTGATCTCTAAAAAAGATTGGTGGGTTTTATCAATGTTAATTTCTTGGTTTTGATATTATATTATACTAGAGGCCCGGTGCACGAAATTCGTGCATGGGGGCTGTCCCTCAACACAGCCTGCACCCTCTCCAATATGGGACCCCTCGAGGGATGTGTCACAATCCAGGACTGCTGCCTCCCAACTGCTCACCTGCCTGCCTGCCTGATTGCCCCTAACCACTTCTGTCTGCCAGACTGATCACCTCCTAACCACTCCCCTGCCAGCCTGACTGATGCCCAACTGCTCTCCTGCTGGCCCAATTGCCCCTAACTGCCCTCCCCTGCCAGCCTGGTCACCCCTAACTGCCCTCCCTTGCAGGCCTGATTGTCCCTAACTGCCTTCCCTTGAAGGCCTGGTCCCTCCCAACATCCCTCCCCTGTTGGCCTGATCGCCCACAACTGCCCTCCCCTACTGGCCATCTTGTGGTGGCCATCTGTGTCCACATGGGAGCAGCCATCTTGTGTGTTGGAGTGATGGTCAATTTGCATATTACTCTTTTATTAGATAGGATTTGTGCAATATATTACCATTTGGGGTAACTGGGTGAAGCATAGGAAGGATTTTTCTGTATGATTTCTTATTGAAGGGGAAAACACTGTGCTCAATTAATATTCGACAAAGAAGGCATGAACATACAATACAGTCAAGACAGTCTCTTCAATAAATGGTGTTAGGAAAATTGAACAGATACATGCAAAAAGAATGAAATTAGACCACCAACTTACACCATACACAAAAATAAACTCAAAATAGATAAAGGACTTAAACATAAGACAGGAAACCATAAAAATACTAGAAAAATGCACAGGCAGCAAAATCTCAGACATATGCCAAAGGAATTTCTTCACTGATACTGCTCCTAGGGCAATGGAAACTAAAGAGAAAATAAACAAATGGGACTACTTCAAAACAAAAAGCTTTTGCACAGCAAAAGAAACCATCCAAAAAACAACAAGAAAGCCCACTGAATGGGAGAGCGTATTTGCCAATGTTGTCATGAATAAGAGTTTAATCTCCAACATTTACAGGGAACTCACACAACTTAACCAAAGGAAGATAAACAACCCAATCAAAAAATGGGCAACGTACCTAAATAGGTACTTATCAAAATAAGACAGAAAGAAGGACAAAAGACATATGGAAACATGCTCAAAGTCACTAATCATCTGAGAGATGCAAATCAAAACGACAATGCGGTACCATCTCACACCTGTCAGAATGGCTATCATCAACAAATCAACAAACAACAACTGCTGACGAGGATGCAGAGGAAGGGGAACCCTTGTGCACTGCTGGTGGGAATGCAGACTAGTGCAGCCACTGTGGAGAACAGTATGGAGTTTCCTCAAATAGTTTAAAATGGAACTCCCATTTGACCCAGTGATCCCACTTCTAGGAATATATCCCAAGAAACTAGAAACACCATTAGAAAGGATGTATGCACCCCTATGTGCAAAGCAGTAGAATTCACCATAGCTAAGATTTGGAAATGGCCTAAGTGCTCATCAGCAGATGAGTGGATTAAAAAACTGTGGGACGTCTACACAATGGAATACTATGCTGCATTAAAAATGAGTTCTTACCATTTTCAACAGCATGGATGGAACTGGAGAGCATTATGCTAAGTGAAATAAGCCAGTCAGAGAAAGATAAATATTACATGGTCTCACTCATTTATGGAATATAATGAACAACATAAACTGATGAACAAAAACAGATCCAGAGACAGAGAGGCATGGATTAGACTGTCAAACCTCAGAGGGAAGGTAGGGGAAGTTGGGGGGAAGGGGGAGAGATCAACCAAAGGACTTGTATGCATGCATATAAGCCTAACCAATGGACACAGACAACAGGGGGTAAGGGCATGAGTGGGGGGATGGGGGTAATGGGTGGATAAGGACACATATGTAATACCTTAATCAATAGGGAAATTTTAAAAAAATTTATATATATATATATATATATATATATATATATATAATAGGCACTGCATTACCCCATATATCCCATGCCCTTGAAAACATTGCTCCTTAGTCCCCCCAACTCCCTGCCAACAGACAATGTCTTCTCACAGACAATGTCCTAACACAGGGTTCATCCCACCAATTTTATTATATTTTATTGGAAAGCAATGCCCCCTACCCCAATAATAATTTTATAACAGTGATAGAACTTGAGGTATTTTATTGTTCTTTATTTTCTAATTATTCAATATTGTTATTATAAGAATGTTTTGGGCCCCTACAATTTTCTGAAAAAGGCTAGACTATGGAGCTAATAGTAAAAAACCAAATAGATATTCCCTGCTTTCAAGGCATTATTGAAAGAGTTTTAGCATAATGATTTAAAGTGAGTTGAAGTCCCAGCTTTCTTATTTCATAAAAAATAGATAATAATAGTATGTATATTATAAGGTTGTTATAAAATTAAGCAATCATGAAAAATGGTTAGTACAGTATGTGAAACACAGTAAGTGCTCAATAATGTTATCTATTTTTCTATTGCTGATATTCTTCTGGTAAGCTCCTTGTATACAAGCTACTTAAGTGCTAAACTATGTAATACAAACAATAGATATATTAATATATTAATCTTCCAGGGATGCAATATAAAGTTTCACAAACTTGGTGGCTTAAGACAGAAACCTATTCTCTAATAGTTCTGGAGGCTATAAGTCTAAAATCAAGGTGTTAGCAGGGTTGATTCCTTCTGAGCAGTCAGGGAGAATTTGTTCTATGTTTCTTTTCTATATTGTGGTGATTACTGGAAATCCTTGGTGTTCCTTGGCTTGTAGACTCATTACTTCAATATTTTCCTTCATCTTCACATGGCATTCTTCCTGTGTATCTCTGTTCTTGTGCTCATATCTCCCTCTTATTATAAGGACACCAATCATTCTAGGTTTAGAGCACACCCTATTCCAGTATGACCTCATCTTACTTTGATTACATCTACAAAGACCCTGTTTCCAAATAAGGTTACATTAAAAAGTTCCTGGAGTTAGAATTTTAACATACCTATTTGGAGGGACACAATTCAACCCATAACAGTTAGGAATTAGGAGTAAACGTGATGTCTGAAGACTGAAATACTTATTAAAAACTTTATGGAGGAGGCGGGATTTGATGTTTTGATTTGAACAGGTAAAGAGGAATAAGCAGGGGGAAAGAACAATGACAATGGACACAGGCATAATTAGATGAATAAATTCACTTCTCTTTTATCTTTTTCTATATTTAGTCTCTATGATTCACATTGAACTTGTATTAACCTGTAAACTTCTTATTAGTTGAGAGCTTTTGATGGGTAGATATAGCTATTCCTTACCTGTATATCTTCCCTGTATTGTCTTCCTTGGGCTTGGCATAAAGCAAGTACTATGTAATACTTTAATCAATAAAGAAAAAAAATAAATAAAATTTTTAAAAAGACTTTCTGAACTGAACAGAATTTAGTAATGTTAGCAAGGAGTTGATGACTAAAATAGTATTATGATTAATGCAGATTAACTTTTTTCTCTGTAAGGTCTGTTCAAATATACATAAATCTGTTTTAAAGGTCAATGAATATAAATTATGCATTTTATGAGGATGCAGTAGAAAGAGGTCTAAGAGGCTGAACTGCTATCAGGTGTACAAGTTCTCTATACCATAGTTGACTGCTACACTTTGAATAACTTTGGGAATGGCCAACTCAGTATTTCCCATAACTATAATTGTTAGAAATATTTTTAATTTATTTGCTTCCTTGATTAAATATTAAGATTAAATATCTGTTTCTGAAATTAAGACCCATTGGCCTTATCTTTGTGTTCTGAGAATATAAAAATTAAGCACTATTACAAAACCATAGTCCAAGAATGATATCCAGTGGTGACAGCCATGGTAGAGGAAATGTGCAATAATGGAATCACATTTTGAGTGATTATTTTAAAATTAATACCTGCTTGTGCATCAAATGAAATATCTGACTAGGAAGATTTTATTGCTACCCACAGGAAAAGAGAACATTTTTGCTTCCTATTGGAAATCAGTACTCCTAAAGTAAATCATTTCTGTTTATATCTCTGATTGCTGGACACAAGTACTTGACCTACTCTATCCTTGTAACTCCTTTTGAGTGTGATTGGGAAAGCACAGCAGAAAAGATTTCTGTTTGATTCAAATCCAGACATAAGCTGCACAACTATATTTACATTCATAAGATGGCTAAGTAGGTCAGTGGTTTAGAATTGGAAAATATCTGCTTCTTGCTTCCTCTCCTCCAGGGCCTCTGAACACTGAAGTGTGACAGGAAACAGGTTTGAGTTCCTTCCGTGTGTGTGTGTGTGTGTGTGTGTGTGTGTGTGTGTGTGTGTGTGTGTGAATCATGTCTTTTCTTTTCAGGAGAGTCCAGACAGCTTCATTTATACTACTTTTATTGGTGTGAGTACATATTACAGATGAAGAAAAGGATTAAATGAGGTGTTAAAGTAATAAAGCTTGTAGAATCTTTTCTAATGTCCAGACTTACTTTAAATTACCCAAAGAATGAACAGAAATTCTACAACATGAAGAAATAAAGTCACATGTGAAATTTTGCAGAGAACCAGCCATAATCAACAAGCTAAAGTTTGTCTCAAGAAGTTTATCTAATCTCTGCTACTGCTTGGTGTTTTAAACCTGTTAAGCCTGAGAAGGTGTAAAGTCCCCGACAAACTAACATTGCGCAGACCAGCCAGATTTAGATTTGTTCCTAGAGCCACCATTTATTCCATAGCTCTCCCTCTTAGAAGTTGTGCATTCTGCATTTTACATCTAATCTTAGCCTTCAAGTCCACCACTTCTTTTTCCTCAAGGGATATTGTATCAGAAAAGAATTAAAGGCCAGATGATTGCTTGAAATCATTGTGAACACTAACAGAGTTAAAACTCTGAGCCACCTGTTGTCCCATCTATCTTGGCCATTTCCTTAAAAAAAAAAAAAAAAGACATGATTATATAACTTAGCTGTACTGTGTTTCCATGACAGCATAATAGTCAGCTGCAGCTTTGGCTGAGTGTACAATAATGGAATCACATTTTGAGTGATTCTTTTAAAACTTAATACCTGTCTGTGCATCAAATGAAATAACTGACTGGGAAGATTTTGTTGCTACCCACAGGAAAAGAGACCATTTTTTGCTGACTTTTGGAAATTGTCCCCCCTTCCCTATTTTCATTCCCATTTTATTTATAAATTCTCTGTGGGATTTTCCAACAAATTGTAAAGAAGAAATGTTTAAAAATCAGTGTTACATGATTTCAAATGGTCATTTTATAGTCACAGAGATCAACATTAAAGTTCACATAATCTTTTCATCTCATTTAAGTTTTATGAAATCAATTTCATTAATTCATTAAATGAGAATCTGAGATCTGGATATATTCAGGATATCCAACCCAGGAATAATGACACACCAAATTAGGACATTGTAGCCCCTTTCTATAGGATGATTTGATTGGGGCTACTTAGAAAAAGAAAGTGGTAGGGAGAACTGTGACACTAATAGTTAAACCAAAGTACACTGGAATTTTAACTGTAAAATTCAAAGGAGAATAAGATACTCTTAACACCTCAGGAGGTGATTGTGTCTGAGAGGAACAATTTAAGTTGCTATCATGATCTATCACTTAATTATCCATGCCTGGGGATTCATGTTTTAACTTTCTCAAGTGGTAGTTCAATAGCATTGAAGACAACAAAATCATTCTTTAGAAGAGCCCCAAAAAAAGAGTTTGCTGGCTGGGTTGATATAATGATACTAGAGGCCTGGCACACGAAATTCGTGCACGGTGTGTGTGTGTGTGTCCCTCAGGCCAGCCTGCACGCTCTCCAATCTGGGACCCCTCAAGGGATGTCCGACTGCCCGTTTAGGCCCGATCCCAGTGGGCCTAAATGGACAGTGGGACAACCCTCTCACAATCCAGGACTGCTGGCTCCCAACCGCTCTCACAATCCAGGACTGCTGGCTCCCAACTGCTCGCCTGCCTGCCTGCCTGATTGCCCCTAACTGCTTCTGCCTGCCAGCATAATCACCCTCTAACAACTCCCCTGCCAGCCTGATCGACACCTAACTGCTCCCCTGCCAGCCCAATTGCCTCTAACTGCCCTCCCCTGCCAGCCTGGTCGCCCCTAACTGTCCTTTCCTGCAGGCCTGGTTGCTCCCACTGCCCTCCCCTGCTGGCCCGGTCACCCCTAACTTCCCTCCCCTGCCAGGCTGGTTGCCCCTAACTGCCCTCCCCTGCAGGCCTGGTTGCCCCTAACTGCCCTCCTCTGCTGGTCCGGTCACCCCTAACTGCCCTCCCCTGCTGGCCTGGTCACCCCCAACTGCCCTCCCTTGCAGGCCTGGTCCCCCCCAACTGCCCTCCCCTGTGGCCATCTTGTGGTGGCCATCTTCTGTCTGCATGGGGGTGGCCATCTTGTGTGTTGGAGTGATGGTCAATTTGCATATTACCTCTTTATTATATAGGAGGATCTTTCTGGTGGAATAACTCTCCTACTCTGCCTGTGAGAAATTAGCCTTTGTGGTAACACAGCCAGAAACACATAAGAGAACAAGGGCAAGATGTCTACATGGATAGAAATGATGTAAAACGCAGTGACAATGTCAAGATTCAACCATCAGAGTACCAGAGTCAAAAAAAGCTTCAAGGTAACAGAGCAGAGATGGTAGCAACAGATAGAGCAGAACTTGAGCTACCAGGAGACATAGTTAATACATCTGGGGCACTCCCAAGAAAGGGATGCATTTGAGAGCCTTGGACACCCAGCAAATTCTAGGTGGAAAATTAGAAGTGGAAATTCCTTTGGTTCCCATTAACATTGGTGGTTCTTCCCCAGGTCTTCAGTCCATCTCCATGAATATACAGCCATGTAAATGCACCTCTCAGGAGCAACCCATATACTAATTACAAGTAGTTCACTAGCAACTACTTTTGTCACTCTTCACACTAAATGATATAGGAGAACTTAAAACCTAAGGCAATTCCTGAAGGATGACCTCACAGGACAAAAGTGGGACCAAGTATCAATTTCACAATCTTTCACCAAAGCACCTCCATTTGATCTTTTTTCTACATCAAGTTCTAAGTAAATTTTGTTTGAAGAAAGGATTATTTTTTTGAAAGTTGAAAACCAGAAGGCTAGTTAAATTTCTCTGGTCATTGCTCTCTTCTCTGGTAAAACTGGGATGATAATAATGTTTACCACATAGCCTATAATAGTTCATTACATTGTATCCTGTACTAGTCTACCTCTCACCAGGAAAATAGGAGCTCCTTGAGAGTAGGTAACTGTCATTCATTCATAGAATAATTATGAATGTCTTTTTGTACCAGGTACTGAGAATAGCCAACTGGGTATTCATTATGAACAAAGTTGACTTGGCCCTTGCCTTCCTGGAACTTACTCTCCAATAATTTCAAAGTCCTTACAGAAGCCTACAAAGCCCTATATTATGAAATTTACTGTGTCTGTGATTTTCTTTCTTGCTTTCAACCCCTCATTTTTTTTGTATTTTACCCACACTGACCTTTTTTCTGTTTCATGAAAACTTCAGACATGATCTAGCCCTAGAACCAATGCACTAGTTGTTCCCTCACCTGGAATGTTCTGTACATAGATATCCATATGATAAACTCCCTACTCTCTTCACATCTGCTCTGGTATTAGCTTCTCAAATGAAGCCCATCCTGAACAACCTATTTACAATTGCAACTGCTATTTCCAACACTCCTTATTCCTCTCTTATTAAGGTATAATTTTTACCTCTGAAATATTTATCACTTTCTAAATACCACATGATTTACCTGTTTATTATGTTTTTCATTTATTATCTGTCTTTCCCTACCAAAATAAGAGCTCCATAAGACAGAACACAAATTTTGTCCATTTTATTCACTTAATGGATTAGAACAATGCTTGGCACAAAATAGGTTCTCAATTACAATTTGTTAAATGAGTATATTCCCAGAGACCTTTTTCATATTCCCTTTCCTATGTGCCCCTTTGTTCTGCCCAGATTCCCATATTCTGGTATCCCCCAAAACAACATTTTTTTTCTTTCATGTTCCTCTTTTCCTCTCCATTTTCTGAAAATAAAATATATCTTTCATTTTTCATCCATTCAGGGTGCTGCTTTCTGTTAAGAAACAAACCAACCCCTCAGAGTCTAATATAGATGAAAATAACCTAGAGGATATCCTTGCCTACAAACCCAAATAAATTAAGCTGGTTGGGAGGTTTCAGGAATGGCACAAAACTGGGGTGGGAGATATTTTGGTCCAACTAAACCTTTTTCTTATTACAAATTCTACCCCATCCTATTGGTAGGTAGCAGAAAGCCTGGTATAATGGAAAGATCATGGGACTTAGACTTGGAAGCCACAGGTTTAGTTTTGCCCTGCCACTTATTTATTTATGATTTTCAGAAATTTACTTTCATTTTCTAATTCTCAATCTACTTATCTCAAAAATTGGGAGGGAGAAATAGTAGTAATTGTTTTGCAGTTGCCAAGATGAGAAAACAAGATCAAATAACTAATGCACCTAGCTCATATTAATATCTCAATAAATTATAAGTATCATTTCAGCACAATTTCCTGTCATAAATTTTGTTCACATTATGAATTTCCCCTCTCACAAATTTGTGAATATTAAATTGCATAATGAATTAAGAAACTATAAAATGCTGCACAAAGGTTAATTGGTTAGTTAGGATACAACTATTAAATTAAGTCAACAGACAAAAAGGTCATCTTTCAATATTTTTATTTTTTTCCAAATTTTTTTTATTAAGGTATTATGTGTGTACATATCTTACCATTGCCCCCCCAACCCCACTCCCATATATGCCCTCACCCCCCAGAGTTTTGCATCCATTGGTTATGCTTATATGCAAGCATACAAGTCCTTTGATTGATCTCTTATCTTCCCCACATCTCCCTAACCTACCTGCTGTAATTTGACAGACTGTTTGATGCTTTACTGCCTCTGTGTCTATCTTTTGGTTCAAGTTTTTAATGTTCTTTATTATCCATAAATGAGTGAGAGCATGTGGTATTTTTCTTTCATTGACTGGCTTATGTCACTTAACATAATGTTCTCCAATTCCATCCAGGTTGCTGCAAATGGTAAGAATTCCTTCTTTTTTAAGGCAGCATAGTATTCCATTGTGTAGATGTACCATAGTTTTCTGATCCAGTCATCTGCTGATGGGCACCTAGGCTGTTTCCAGATCTTAGCTATTGTAAATTGTGCTGCTATGAACATAGGGGTGCATATATCCTCTCTTATTGGTGTTCCCAGTTTCTTAGGATATATTCCTAGGAGTGAGATTACTGGGTCAAATGGGAGTTCTATTTTCAGTTTTTTGAGGAAACTCCATACTGTTCTCCACAGTGGCTGCACCAGTCTGCATTCCCACCAGCAGTGCACGAGGGTTCCTTTTTCTCCGCATCCTCACCAACACTTGTCGTTTGTTGATTTGTTGATGATAGCCATTCTGACAGGTGTGAGATGATAGCGCATTGTTGTTTTGATTTGCATCTCTCGGATAATTAGTGACGTTGAGCATGTTTTCATGTGTCTCTTGGCCTTCCTTCTGTCTTCTTTCGAAAAGATTCTATTTAGATCCGTTGCCCATTTTTTATTGGATAATTTATCTTCCTTTTATTAAGTTGTATAAGCTGCCTGTAGATGTTGGAGATTAAACCTCCATCAGCGATGCCATTTGCAAATATGTTCTCCCATACAGTGGGCTTTCTTGTTGTTTTTGTTGATAGTTTCTTTTGCTGTAAAAAAGCTTTTTATTTTGATGTAGTCCCATTTGTTTATTTTCTCTTTAGCTTCCATTGCCCTAGGGGCAGTATCGGTGAAGAAGTTCTTTTGGCATATGTCTGAGATTTTGCTGCCTGTGGATTCCTCTAGTATTTTTATGGTTTCCCGTCTTATGTTTAAGTCCTGTATCCATTTTGAGTTTATTCTTGTGTATGGAGTAAGTTAGTGATCTAGCTTCATTTTTTTTGCATGTGTCTGTCCAATTTTCCCAACACCATTTATTGAAGAGACTGTCTTTATTCCGTTGTATGTTCATGCCTCCTTTGTCAAATATTAATTGAGCATAGTGGTTTGGGTCAATATCTGGACTCTCTATTTTGTTCCATTGATCTATATGTCTGTTCTTGTGCCAATACCAGGCTGTTTTGAGAATAGTGGCTTTGTAATACAGCTTGAAATCTGGTATTGAGATCCCTCCTACTTTATTCTTCTTTCTCAGGATTGCTGTGGCTATTCGGGGTCTTTTTTTATTCCAGATGAATTTTTGGAGAGTTCTTTCAAGGTCTGTGAAATATGCCGTTGGTATTTTAATGGGGAGTGCATTGAATCTATAGATTGCTTTCGGTAGTATGGACATTTTAATGATGTTGATTCTACCAATCCATGAACATGGTATGTTCTTCCATCTGTTTACGTCTTCCTCTATCTCTTTTTTCAGTATCCTGTAGTTTTCCGTGTATAGGTCTTTAACCTCCTTAGTTAACTTTATTCCTAGGTATCTTAATTTTTTTGGTGCGATGGTAAATGGGATTGCCTTTTTAGTCTCTCTGTCTGTAATTTCACTATTGGTGTATAGAAAGGCCATAGATTTCTTGGCGTTAATTTTGTATCCTGCTACATTGCCAAATTCATTTATTAAGTCTACTAGTTTTTTGACAGAGTCTTTCAGATTTTTTATGTACAATATCATGTCGTCTGCAAATAAAGACAGCTTTACTTGTTCTTTTCCAATTTGGATGCCTTTTATTTCTTCTTCTTGTCTAATTGCAATGGCTAATACTTCCAGTACTATGTCAAACAGGAGTGGTGAGAGTGGGCATCCCTGTCTTGTTCCTGTTCTTAGGGGAAATGTTTTTAGTTTTTGTCCATTGAGTATGATGTTTGCTGTGGATTTATCATATATAGCTTTTATTATGTTGAGGTATGAGCCTTCTATTCCCACCTTGTTGAGAGTTTTTATCAAGAGAGGGTGTTGGATTTTGTCAAATGCTTTTTCTGCATCAATTGATATGACTGTGATTTTTATCTCTCAATTTGTTTATGTGATGTATCACGTTTATTGATTTGTGGATATTGTACCATCCTTGCATTCCTGGGATAAATCCTACTTGGTCATGGTGTATGATCTTTCTGATGTACTGCTGGATCCGATTTGCTAGAAGTTTGTTGAGGATTTTGGCATCTATGTTCATGAGGATATTGGTCTGTAATTCTCGTTCATTGTGTTGTCTTTATCTGGTTTTGGTATTAGGGTGATGCTGGCTTCATAGAAGGAGCCTGGAAGTGTTCCTTCCTCTTGAATTTTTTGGAATATTCTGAGGAGGATAGGTTTTAGTTCTTCCTTGAATATTTGGTAAAACTCTCCTGTGATGCCGTCTGGCCCCGGGCTTTTGTTTGCTGGAAGCTTTTTGATGACTGCTTCAATTTCTTCCATAGTTACTGTCCTGTTGAGCTGTTTAGATTCTTCCTCATTGAGTTTTAGAAGGTTATATTTTTCTAGGAATATGTCCATTTCCTCCAGGTTGTCCAGTTTGTTGGAATAGAGTTGTTCGTAGTATTTTGTAACAATCCTTTGTATTTCGGCGGGGTCTGTTGTTATTTCACCACTTTCATTTCTGATTTTGTTTAATTGAATCCTCTCTCTTTGCTTCTTGGTGAGCCTGGCTAGAGGTCCATCAATCTTGTTTATCCTTTCAAAGAACCAGCTCTTGGTTTTGTTGATCTTTTGTATTGTTTCTTTGGTATCGATGTCATTTATCTCCACTCTGATCTTTGTTATTTCCTTCCTTCTGGTTACACTGGGCTTTTCTTGCTGCTCATTTTCTAACTCTTTGAGTTGTAGGGTTAGCTAATTTATTACCATTGTTTCTTGTTTTTTGCAATAGGCTTGTAGAGCTATGAACTTCCCTCTCAAGACTGCTTTCGCTGTGTCCCATAGATTTTGGATTGTTTTGTTTTCATTGCCATTTGTTGCCATGATGTTTTTTATTTCTTCTTTGATCTCTCTGGTGACCCAGTCCTTGTTTAATAGCATGCTGTTTAGTCTCCATGTGTTTGATTTCTTTGGATTGTATTTATTGTAGTTGATTTCCAGTTTTATGCCACTGTGATCTGAGAAGATGTTTGATATAATTTCTATCTTCTTGAATTTGAAGAGACTTTTCCTGTGACCCAGCATATGGTCTATCTTTAAAAATGACCCATGTGCACTTGAGAAGAATGTATATTCTGTGGCTTTGGGTGAAATGTTCTGAAAATGTCAATTAATTCCATCTGGTCTACTGAGTCATTTAGGATTGCTGTTTCTTTGTTGATTTTTTGTTTAGAGGATTTGTCCAATGTTGATAGTGGGGTATTAAAGTCTCCTACTATGATTGTATTGCTATTAATCTCTCCCTTGTTATCTTCCAGGAGTTTTTTTATGTATTTGAGTGCTCTCATATTGGGTGCATATATGTTTACCAGAATTATTTCTTCTTGTTGGATTTCTCGCTTTAGTATTATGAAGTGGCCTTCCTTATCTCTTGTTATGGCATTTACTTTGAGGTCTAATTTGTCAGATATAAGTATTGCTACCCCAGCTTTTTTTTCATTTCCATTTGCCTGAAAGATATTTTTCCATCCTTTCACTTTCAATCTGTGTGAGTCTCTTGTTCTGAGGTGTGTCTCTTATAGACAGCATATATATGGGTCATGTTTTTTTATCCATTCAGCCACTCGATGTCTTTTGATTGGAGCATTTAGTCCGTTTACATTTAAAATTATTACTGAAAGGTATTTGTTTGTAGTCATATCTATTTTTGTGTCTGTATTCCTTCTTACCTGTTTATTTCTTCTTTTTACAGTATTCCCTTTAGCAATTCTTGCATTGCTGGTTTGGTAGTGATAAACTCCCTGAGTCTTTTTTTGTCTGCAAAGCTCCTGATTTCCCCTTCAATTTTGATTGATAGCCTTGCTGGATATAGTATTCTTGGATTCAGTCCTTTGCTTTGCAACACTTTGTATACCTCCTTCCATTCACTTCTATCTTGTTGTGTTTCTGTTGAGTAATCATTTGACAATCTGATGGGTGTTCCTTTGTAGGTAACTCTCTGTCTCTCTCTTGCCGCCTTTAAGATTCTCTCTTTATCATTTATATTTGCCATTGAAATTATGATGTGTCTTGGTGTGGGTCTTTTGGGGTTGATCCTGCTTGGGACTCTCTGTACTTGCATAACTTTTATCTTTCCCATATCCGGGAAGTTTTCTGTCATTATTTCATCAAATAGATTTTCTAATCCCTGCTGCTCTTCTTGTCCTTCTGGCAGCCCTATTATACGCATGTTACTTCGTTTCATGTTGTCCCGAAGCTCCCTTAGGCTTTCCTCCTGCTGTTTAATTTTTTTCTCCAATTGCTTTTCAGATTGAGCTTGTTTCTGTACCTGATCTCCTAACTCACTAATTCGGTCCTCTGTTTCTTGTAGTCTACTGTTGAAACTTTCCATGGTGTTTTTGATTGTAGCTATATCACTTTTCATTTCTTCCTGATTCTTGCATAAGTTGTTGATTTTCTCATCCTTCCGATGTATAAATTCCAAGACCATTACTCAGAACTCCTTTTTGGTCATGTTGCAAGCTTCAGTTTCACTAATTTCCTTTCTTGGTGACTCCACATTTTCTTTCCTCTGTGAGTTATTTCGTTTCCCCATTCTGGCTATCACCAGAAAGCTCAAGCTTCCGTTTGCGTGGACCTGGGCCACGTGCTGTGGCGACTTCACTCCACCCGAGTTTCACTGAAGTGCTCTGACACTAGGACGTGTGGCTGCCTTTGGTTGGTGGAACCAGACTTGCCCAGGGTCAGTGTCCCCAGTGTTCTGTGTGGTCTCGTGTGCACACTTAGAATCAGGGGCCCTGTCTGCACCACACTGTTTGTATGTGTCGAAAATGAGATCCTTAGCATGTGCCAAGAGTTAGAGTTTCCCTGTGTCTGCACCAAGAATCGAGTGTCAGAGTCTCTGTTGCCTTGTGCAGTTTCTCGTTGAGAATCAGGGTCCCTGTGTGTGCATGCACCAACAATTGGGGTCGCTGGCTCTTAGTGTGAATGCGCTGTGAGTCAGGGATCCCAGGCAGCTGTGTCCGGCATGCCAAATTCCCTGAAGTGGAGCTGCGTCCTGTGTGTGCTCTCTCTACTGAGCCAAAAGGGCTAGGGCGCACACTCTCAAATCCCTGAAGGTGAGCTGCCTCCGTGCACTCTCCCAGATTCCCCGACGAGGGGCGGAGTCCGTCCTGGGTGCCAAATTCCCCAAAGGGAAGCCCCTCTGTGCACGCTCTAAGATTCTCCGAAGGGGAGCTGTGACCCGCAAGCCAAATTCCCCCCAAATCCCCAAAGGGGAGCCCTCTGTGCGCACTGACAGATTTCCCTGAAGGTGAGATGCTTCTGTCCTGTGTGCCAAATTCCCTAAGGTGGAGCTCGTCCCTGAGCAAAGCTCTGCAGCTTGCGCGAGTGGCTTGTCTATCAGTTACTCTGGCGCTATCCGCGCGTGCCTGTGGGGAGGGGGATAGGCTCTTTGACTCACGGGAATCTGCCGGGAAGTCTGGATTCTTGTGGTTTCTTCGTCTGAAGCTGTGATAGCAGTTCTCTGTCCCCAGTGGCTGCAGGGTCCTGGTTTGTGTCAGAAGCCAGGATCCGAGTCTCAGGCAGCTCTGTTTCTCAAGATGGTGTGGTCTCCGCGTCCGCACCAGCCGCCGAGAAGTGTCCGCTTTGTGCGCGGGGCTCCGCCGTCTAGGGCTGCCCGGTTAGGCAGCCTCTTGGAAGACCTGCAGAATCTAACTGACCCTAGCTCATACACACACACACACCACACACGTCTACACGTCTACACTCTCCTCTATGGGTTCCTCACTCCCACTCTCTCTCTCCCTGCCTTCTTGCCGGTCGCCATCTTTTTTTCCATCTTTCAATATTTTTATGTCTGGCAGTATAGTACTGTGAAAACTACGAATTAGGTCTATATTTTAGAATAGGATGTGTTGTATGAAAGTAGATATCATCTGACTGACAACTCACAACTCAAGCTGCTTCTGAAAAGATTTAGCTCATTTTACATTGAGAATCATATTCTGATTATTTATCTGATGGAATCATTGTATGAAATTTTTCTTTGGATAAACATCCCACTTTGGATTCATTGAAACCACTTTGCAGTGAACTATAGAGATTGGTAAGGGTCTTCAAAAGAATAGCAACTACAAGGAAATTATGTTCACCTAGCACTCTGGACCAACCACATACTCATTTAGTGTCCCATATCTTCCCTTATCTGTAATTCCTGCTTGTTTTGATCTTCAATTTACACAGAGATTGCAAATCTTACCCTCATTTTTATGCTCAACTTTTACTCATTCACTTATTTATTTAACAAGAATTTAATAGTCACTACATGCCATAGAGTGGGGATGCAAAAACATAAAACTCAATCATTGACAAAGAATAGGGGAAAGATTTCCAGAATAAAACACTAGCAGATACAAGAGCTCAGCTTGACTGTTCAGGCTAAATGATGAAGGAGAGTAAGATAGGTGCTTAAGTAATCCATAATAAGAAGCCTGTAACTATTAAATCATCAAGGAATTTTTTGTTGTTTCTGTTGAATAATGTAAAATTGTTTATTGACAAGTAAACTTATATATAACATATTCTTAGATTAAAAATCAAATTATAAAATAGCAGATGTAGTATGATCATATTTGAGGTGGTAAACACACAAAGCAATATACAAATGACATATCAAAGAATTGTACTCTTGAAACCTATATAATTTTATTAACCAATGTCACCCCAGTAAATTTAATAAAAAATAAATAAAAATAGAATTTTAAAGTAATTCAAAAAGTTAACAGTAGTGAGATTATGTATATTTTATTTTCTCTGTGCCATAATATACTATCTGAATTTTTTAAATAAGAGTATTTATTTAATTCACCATTTTAAACTTAATCATTTCTATTTTGTAAAACATCAAGTAGACTTTAAAACTACTTTTTTTTCTGTCACAAAGTTTTATTTGAATGACTACATTTGACATACAATATCCAATTGGAATTCTGAATGCAAAACAAAATGTTGGCTTATATTTATTTATTTTTAAAATATTTTTTTCATTGATTTCAGAAAGGAAGGGAGAGGGAGAGATAGCAACATCAATGACATCAATGATGAGAGAGAATCACTGATTAGCTGTCTCCTGCACATCCCCCACTGGGGATAGAGCCCATAACCCGGGCATGTGGCCTGACCAGGAGTCAAACCCTGACCTGCTGGTTCATAGGTCAATGCTCAACCACTGAGCCACCGTGGCTGGGCAGCTTATATTTATTTTTATTTTATTTCTGAATACAGGGCTCTCTAAAAAAAATAATTATAATGATGCATTTGTTTCTGTATTACGTTATTTTATTTTTCTGCCCATATGTATTAAACTCTTCTATCTCCTCTTATTCATTTTCCAAATCAGTATCTGGAGAATAAATAGTTCTCATTTTTTTCATCCTATCCTAATTTAACTGAAGGCCAAGAAAGTTAAAAGGCAGCAAACTCCTGAGTTAAAGAAAATGCCAGAAACTTCGACATTTAAAGCACCTTTCTTACATGAGACACGTTTGAAAAGGTGTTTTTTTTTTTAATTTTAGCAAACCACCAAAATTCTAAAAATTTTCCCATTTTATTTTATTTTTGTAATCTTTATTGCTAAAAGTATTACAGATTTCCTCTCCTTTATCCCCATTGCTCTCCTCCACCTAGTTCCCACTCTGCCTCAGGTCCTCACCACCCAATTGTCTGCAAATACCTTTTAATGCTGTTACTGCTTGTAAAATTATAATTGAGCATTTTAAAAGATTAGCTCATAATATTTGTAAATAAAACATTTCCCAGTGATCTTTAAAGAGCAAGAATACACTCCTGGATATCTTAAAAAGTAAGCGTAACTGTACATTTTATACAACTCACATTATTTATGTAAAATAGGGAATAGTCTTTTATATATGTGTGTGTTTTCCTCACAAGAATAGTTGAAAGAAAAGTTCCATTAAAATGGAGCAAATATTTTATATACCTACCTTTTAGTAACATTAATTTTGTAGTCTTGTTCTTACTTGTTTCAATCCACTGACACAAAGACCTCAACACCATACAAAATTTGACAGCCTTTCGAGGACTAGTATTAGTACATCATTACTCATTTCAAATAAAATGTCTAACAGAATAGTGTTAAATATTATGACTTAGAGCTTAGTCATGTACTACAAATAATTCATATTACAAACTATAATAAAAACAGCTAGACTTTACATATTCTTTAGAAGAGTGCAAAATTTCAGGGTGTCTTATCAATCTTCATTTCAGACCCTATAACATAGAAGCTAGGTTTTCTAAGTAGGATTTCCACAAATTTCAGAAGGGAACATTGATCTGATCACCAATTCACTTCCACTATCTGTGCCTTATATACTCTTATATACTTGCCCTTTTTGGTTAAGTCAGAAAATGGTTTTAATTGTTCCAAGAGCCCCAATTGCTACTTGAGGTATATGATTTGGTATATGTATCACCATCTGAGAGTTTACAATGAACCATCTGTCCATGTAGAACAGCAATTGTTTTCAGCAATTGGTGTGGATGACTATACTGAATGAAGAATAAATGAAAGAAACACATATTTTGGCTTTAAGACATAAACATTGCTACATGTTTGAAAATTTCTAACACAAATCAGTTACTCCTCATTCCAGCTCCAGGTCTTCAGCACTTGCACTACATCAAGAAGCTCTAAACAAAGGAGCTCTGAGGAGAACCTTGCCATTTCTCATTGGGTTTTCCTGGGATCTAAACAGAGCTTACACCCAACACTGCTTTTGGCTCTCTACACTTGATTTTTGTACACTATCCAGACTCCCAAACCACCCCAATTCAATCTGGCTGTTTGAGGCTTTGACATTTCCATATCAGAACTGATAGTTTGTTAGGTCCCACCGGATAATAATTATTCTTCTGGACCACACCTACATCCAGGGGACACTAGGGAAATGATAGAGCTTCTTCCTACTACAGGCAAAAAACACTACCCTCCACCTAGAGAACAGAGCTTCCTGTTCTGGACCAGGTGCAGAAATAAGCAAATGAAAATGCAGCAGGCCAAAGTCACTAAGTTAGCACCACTTGGCATCTGCCTTGGTATTTATGAAGCTTTTCAAACCATTTCAACCTGTCTCAATAACCTTATGGCTCCTTTAAAGTATCCTTTCAAACAAGAAGTCTCTCAGAAAACCAAAAGAGGTAGACAGCTTTATAGATTTAAACTGCATCAGTCTTCCCAAGAAACCCAGTAAAGAAGTGAGAACTGATGGAAAAATCTCCTGCTTATTTTTTAACTTTATTTTTGTTGTTAACACTATTAAAGATGTCCTCATTACCCCCACCTCCACTCAGCCCCGAGCTCCCTTCCCTCTGGCCATCATCACACTGTTGTCTGTTTTTATGGATTGTGCATTTGTCTTTGGCTAATTCCTTAACCTTCTTTCATCAAGCTGTCAGAGTGTTCAAGGTGTTCATGTCTCTGTTTCAATTTTGTTCATCAATTTATTTTGTTCATTAGATTCCACATATAAGTGAGATCATATGATATTTGTCTTTCTCTGAATAGCTCATTTCACTTAGCATAATGATCTCAAGGTCCATCCATCCATGCTGTCACTAAAGGAAAGAGTTCCTTCTTTTTTACTGCTGTATAGTATATTCCATTGTGTAAATGCACCACAACATTATTATCCACTCATCTACTGATGGGAACTTGGCTAACAAAAATAAAACTGCAATGAACTTAGGGGTGCATATATATTTTAAATTAGTCTTTTGGGTTTCTTCAGATATATTCCCAGAAGTGGAAGTACTAGGTCATAATGCAGTTCTGTTTTTAAATTTTTGAGGAAACTCCATACTGTTTCCCACATTGGCTGCACCAATCTGCATTCCCACAAACAGTATAGGAGGGTTCCCTTTTCTCCACATCCTCACCAGCACTTGTTCTTTGTTCATTTATTGATGATTAGCGTTCTAGTTCTAATTTGAATTTCTTTGACCATTAGTGATTTTTAGCCTCTTTATCTATGTCTATTGGCCATATGTATGTCCTCTTTGGAGAAGTGTCTAATTTGGTCTTCTACCCATTTTTTAAATTGCATTATTTGTTTGTGTGGGTTTTTTTGGTATTGAGATTTTTATAAGTTATTTATACATTCTTGATATTGAGCCCTTATAGGGTATATTATTGGCAATTATGTTCTTCTATTCTGGTTGCCTTTTGATTTTGTTCATGGTTTCCTTTGCTGTAAAAAACAACAATACATTTTAGTTTCATGTGGTAATGGGAGAAACTGAGTTCAGCTTCCATCTATCCTGCCATCTTGGCATAGCATCTACATGATTGTTAACTTCGTATTTTTCTTTAAATCAAAGCATTCCTTTTTTAATTCAAAAATATTATGTCTTAAGTAAGAGTAAGAGTAACTGTGAATTCACAAATTTAGTGTTGTAGTTATAGCTTTTATAACATTAATTAAACTAAATATATACTCAAATTAATATTCAAATTAAAAATATTCATCTATGTACCAACTTTAATCAACTCACAAACCTAGCAATGGTACACATTTCATACAAACCTATGAATGACACACATTCCACACTTCTAGGAGCCACTGAGACATACAATTCTGCAATTTTATCACTTGCCCAATATCACACAGCTAGTGACAAAACTAGTAATATTATCCAGGTCTTCCAACCTCTTGTCTTGAATGTATTCTACTAGACTAGGCAGTATCTCTATGGATACCAATGAATAGAAGTGGATCAAGAAATTAAATGGAGATAATAGGAAAGCTTAGCTTAGTGCAAACCAGTGAAAGTATTATTAAGCTAATATAAATATATTAGTGGCCCAGTGCATGAAATTCATGCACATTAAAAGGGAATTAGAGGAAATATTTTAATATTGCTATTTGCCCTTTCTCTATAATAGAAGTGTCAGAGATGAAAGAAAATTAATAAAATGTATATGAAAATCTCCCTCCTGTCAGAGTCTGGGGCACGCTGCAGGACCCAAAGTCAAGTCCCCGCTCACCCCCTTGCACCTCGAAATCACGTGAGACCCAGACCTGGCCGGTGCCACCCCCATCAAGCCCCACAAGGGGGGGGCGCAGCCTCAGGTCCCTGGGCCCAGAGCCAGGTGGGAGGCACAGCCTCAGGTCCCCCATCAAGCCCTGCTGGGCGGGGGGCACAGTCTCAGGTCCCCCGGCCCAGTGACAGGGCAGGGTGCACGGCCTCAGGTCCCCCAGCCCCGGCACTGAAGCAGGGGGTGTGGCCTCAGTTCCCAGGGCCCTGGCACCGGGCCAGGGGAGGCGGCCTCAGGTCCCCTGGCCCCAACTCTGGGGCAGGTGGCGCAGCCTCAGGTCCCCCTGCCCCAGCGCGAGGGTACGAGGGCTTGAGGGCACAAGGGCACGATGACTGTTTGCATATTAGCTCTTTATTATATAGGATGTGAGATACAGAAAATAGGGGGTGGAGAATGGAACATAAGGTGGCAATTGGTTGAATAAAGTGATTTATGTTCATTTCAGAGGTTCTTAATGGCATATGACAGCAGCTTTCATACTCAGCTCCAAAGAATTCTCACTCCATAATTTATCACTGGGTCTTGCCCTATAGTATAGTTTGTGATTGGCTCTTTACCCTAAGACTTTTGGTCACTTGCTACACGCTATACACAAAACTGCTCATTAGGCAAGAATCCCCCAAAAGCTATGTTTTTCCATTATAAAATTCCTTTACATACGCTAACATATATTTTCCACAAAGAGAAACAATACATGGTGGGAAATACATTAATGTACTGACTACAAATATGGGAGTCAAATTTTCTGAATCCTCACCTTTGTTTCCCCACTGATTCAGATTTAGAAGAACAAGCTTTTGCAAGAAGCTTCGAGAATAAACATTTACTTTGGTTCAGTTCAAAGCTAGACTCAATATAAAGACCTCTTTTTACTTGTAAGGGAGTGACTATGTTGGATCAGCTCAGCAGAAACACTGGTTCTGGACCAATTCCTTTTAAGAATTTGCCTTGTGAAAGTCCTTCCTCTGAGTTAAGTGACAGCATAGTTATGATCTAGGTTTAATAGGTGCTGCTTATTCCAACACAGCTGTGACAGCACAAGTAGAATCATGACAGTATAAATTATAGAGTGCTAGACTAAACTCTGCTGAGGAAATTCTTCTATAGCAGCCATGGATCCAGGATAATAAATCTTTGCTTTGTAACAGCTTTCACAAAAAAGAAAGAAGAAAGATTTGTTTATTACAGATTTACCCAAAGTGCTTTGGAAAAATTAAGGCTGGTCCTTGAGTGACCACCTGAAATACATACCCATTTCACCACCACAACTCATACACTTACACATTTTTCTCTAACATTAACATGCTTTTTTGTATAATTTTCTCATTGAGATATAATTAACATTGTATTATATTAGTTTTAGGTATTTGACATAATAATTTGAAATATGAATATATTTTGAAATGATAGCCACAATATATCTAATTACCACCCATCACCATACACAGTTACAATTTATTCTTATAACATTTTAAGATCTTTATTGTTGAAAATATTACACATGTCCCTTTTTTTCCCATTGACCTTTCCCATCCTGCTCCGCCCCGCACTTCAGGCCTTCACCACCCTATTATCCGTGTTCCTGGGTTATGCATATATGCATACAAGTTCATTGGTTGATCTCTTCCCATCTGCCCACCCCACCCTGCCTTCCCTCTGAAGTTTGACAGTCTGTTCGGTGCTTGTAAGTCTCTGGATCTATTTTTTGTTCATCAGTTTATATTGTTCATTAGATTCCACATATGAATGAGATCCTGTTATACTTATCTTTCTCTAATTGGCTTATTTCACTTAGCATAATGCTCTCCAGAACGATCCATGTTATTGCAAATGGTAAGAGTTCTTTCTTTTTTACTGCAGCATAGTATTCCATTGTGTAGATGTACCACAGGTTTTTAATCCACTCATCTGCTGATGGGCACTTAGACTGTTTCCAAATCTTAGCTATTGTAAATTGTGCTGCTTTGAACATAGGGATGCATATATTCTTTCTGATTGGTGTTTCTGATTTCTTGGGATAAATTCTTAGAAGTGGGATAACTGGATCAAATGGGAGTTCCATTTTTAATTTTTTGAGGAAACTCCGTACTGTTTTCCACAGAGGCTGAACCAGTCTGCATTCCCACCAGCAGTGCAAGAGGGTTCCCTTTTCTCCGCATCCTCACCAACACTTGTCATTTGTTGATTTGTTGATGATAGCCATTCTGATAGGTGTGAGGTTGTACCCCTTTATTGTTTTGATTTGCATCTGTTGGATGATCAGTGTCTTTGATCATTTTTTTCATATGCCTCCTAACCTGCTGTATGTCCACTTTCAACAAGTGTCTATATAGGTCCTTTGCCCAATTTTAAGTTTGATTGCTTATCTTCCTTTTGTTAAGTTGTATGAGTTCCCTATAAATTTTGGAGATTAACTACTTATTGGATGTATCATTGGCAAATATGTTCTCTCATGCACTGGGCTCTCTTGTTATTTTGTTGATGGTTTCTTTTGCTGTGCAGAAGCTTTTTATTTTCATGTAGTCCCATCTGTTTACTTTCTGCTTAGTTTCTATTGTCCTAGGAGATGTATCAGTAACCATATTGTTATGAGACATCTATAAGATTTTGCTGTCTGTGGTTTCTTCTAAGATTTTTATGGTTTCATGTCTTACATTTAAGTATTTTATTGATTTTGATTTTATTTTTGCATATGGTGTAAGTTGGTGGTCTAGTTTCATTTTTTTCCAAACACCAATTATTGAAAAGACTGTCTTGACTCCATTGTATGCTCTTGCCTCCTTTGTCAAATATTAATTGAACATAATGGCTTGGGTCAGTTTATGGATTCTCTGTTCTGTTCCATTGGTCTATATGCCTGTTCTTATGCCAGTATTGGACTATTTTGAGTACAATGCTTTGTACTATAACTTGATATCTGGTATTGTGATTCCTCCAGCTTTCTCAAGATTGCTGTGGCTATTCAGGGTCTTTTTTGATTCCATGTAAATTTTTGGGTACTTTTTTCTATATCTGTGAATTATGCCATTGGTATTTTAATAGGCATTGAATCTATAGATTGCTTTCAATAGCATGGACATTTTAATGATGTTGATTCTACCAGTCCATGAACACGGTATATTCTTCCACTTGTTTAAATCTTCCTCTATCTCTTTTTGCAATGTCCTATAGATTTTTGAGTACAGGTCTTTTACCTCCTTGATTAAGTTTATTCCTAAGTATCTCAACTTTTTTGTTGCGATGGTAAATGGCATTGTTTTTTTTATGTTTCTCTTTCTGAGAGCTCATTATTGGTGTATGAAAATGCCATAGATTTCTGGGTTTTAATTTTGTATCCTGCAAAGTTGCTGAATTCATTTATCAAACTTATTAGTTTTTTGATGGAGTCTTTAGGCTTTTCTATGTACAATATCTTATGATAACTTTTAAGATTTATTTTTGTAAAAATATTAATATAGTATTATTGTTAACTCTAATAACCATGCTGAACATTATATCCCCAGAATTTGTTTATTTTATAACTATATATTTACATTTTTATCATTTTCTCTCATTTTACAATTTCACCCACTTCTCACCAATCTCTTCTTTGTGTTTATAATTTGGAATTTTGTTTGGTTTGTTTTTATTCATTTGTTTTTAGATTCCACATATAATTTAGATCATATTGTATTTTTCTTTCTATGTCTATCAATCACTTAGCATACTGTCTTCAAGGTCCACCCATATTGGTGCAAATATCAGGATTTCCTACTTTTATAAGGCTGAGCAATAACCCACCTTTTCTTACGTATTCATCTATCAATGGACACTTAGGTTGTTTACATGTGTTGGCTATTGTAAATTGTACTGCAGTGAACATAAGAGTACAGCTATTTTCAAATTAGTGTTTTTTTTTCTTTCACATACTCAGAAGTGGAATTACTAGATCATATGGTAGTTTTTCAATATTTTGAGGAACTTCAATAGTTTTTTCCATAGCAACTGTACCAGTGTGCATTTCCACCAGCAGTGTACATAGATTTCCTTTTCTCCACATCCTTACCAATACTTATATCATGTCTTTTTGATAACAGACATTCCCACAGATGTGAGGAAATACTGTGATTTTTCACTTGCATTTTCCTGATGATGAGCAATGTTAGATACATTTTAATATACTTGTTGTCTATCTGTATGGCTTCACTGGAAAAATGTCTATTCAGATCTTCTATCAATTTTTTAATCAAGTTGTGTTTTTTTGATATTGTGTTTTATGAGTTTTTATATATTTCATATATTAACCAGTTAGCAAATATATTATATGCAAATATTTCTCCCATTCTTTAGATTGCCTTTTCATTTTGTTAATGGTTTCCTATGCTCAAGCATTTAGTGTTTTTTACACTTGTTTATTTGTTTATTTTGTTTGATTGCAAAATGAAAAACTTATTACCAACTGAAGTCAAAGAGCTTATGACCCGTTTTCTTTTAGAAATGTTATGGATTCAGGTCTTGAGTTCAAGTATTTAATCCATTTTGAGTTTATTTTGTGAATGATCTGGACAGTGGTCCAGCTTTTTCAGTGCCATGTATTAAAGAGTCTGTTCTTTCCCATCCTATATAATAATGATGTAATATGCAAATGGTCATTACGTCATGAAGTGTAACGACCGAACGCATAATGTCCAGATCATGGATCAGCAGGAGGGTGGGGCAGCGAGCTACAAGCGGGCATCGGAGAGCTTCAGGAGGGGGCAGGGCAGCAAGCTATGAGGGGGGGCGGGGGGAGCTACAGGAGGGTGGGGCAGCGGGCTAAGAGCTATTGGAGGGCGGCTGCAAGCTAATGGAGAGCTACTGGCACACGGATTCGTGCACAGGGCTACTGGTTACATATAGTTGGCTCTGTCATAAAGTAATTGACCTGTTAAACTCTACATGTTTATTTCTGGGTTCTCTATTCTGTTCCACTGAACTAGTGTCTGTTTTAAGCCATTAATAATACTGTTTTGATTGCTATAGCTTTGTAAAACAGTTTAAAATCATGAATAATAATGCCTCCTGCCATATTCTTCTTTCTCAAGATTGTAGTGGCTACTCAGTGTCTTTTGAGGTTCCATGCAAAGTTTAGAATTGCTTGTTCTATTTCTGCAAAAATTCTACTTGAATTTTAATAAGGATTGCATTGGAATTTTAGATTGCTTTTCTACAAGTAGTATGGATATTTAAAATATTCCAATTCATGACTATGGAATATTTCCCCATTTCTTTGTGTCTTGCTCAATTTCTTTCATCAGTTTATTATAAGATTAAGAGTACAGTTCTTTTTCCTCCTTGCTTAAATGTATCCCTAGGCACTTTACTTTTTTAATGTAAATAGGATTGGTTTTCTAAATTCATATGTCATTATTATTATACTAGAGGCCCGGTGCACAAAATTCATGCATGGGGGGGGGACCCTCAGCCTGGCCTGCACCTTCTCCAATCCAGGAACCCTGCAGGATCAGGCCTAAACTGGCAGTCAGACATCCCTCTCACAATCTGGGACCACTGGCTCCTAACCACTTGCCTGCCTGCCTGCCTGATCCCCCCTAACTGCCTCCGCCTGTCAGCCTGATTGCCCCCTAACAGCTCCCCTGCTGGCCTGATCGCCCCCAACTGCCCTCCCTTGCTGGCCTGATTGGCCCCAGCTGCCATCCCCTGCCTGCCTGATCGCCCCTAACTGCCTCTGCCTGCTTGCCTGATCACCCCTAACCACCTCTGCCTGCCGGACTGATCACCCCCTAATAGCTCCCCTGCCAGCCTGATCGCCCCCTACCTGCTCCCTGGCCAGCCTGATCGCCCCCAGCTGCCCTTCCCTGCTGGCCTGATCGCCCCCTAACTGCTTGCTCCCCCATGCCGGCCTGATCTCACCCCTAACTGCTTGCTCCCCCACCAGCCTGATCACCCCTAACTGCTTACTCCCCTGCCAGCATGATCACCCCTAACTACCTCTGCCTTGCTCCCTGCCACTGTGGCTTTGTCCGGAAGGAAGTCAGATGTCTGGAAGATGTCCAGTTGACCTGGTCTAATTAGCATATTACCCTTCTATTAGTATAGATAGAAACAAAAGCAATTTTATATCAATATTTATCATGCAACTCACTAAATTTATACATTAACAGTTTTGGGGAGGAAACTTTAAACTCTATGTATAATATCATGTGATCTGCAAATAAATAGTTTTGTGTCTTCTATTCTGATATAAATGTCTTTTGCTTCTTTTTATTGCCTAATTGCTCTGGCTAGGATTGTCAATACAGTGTTGAATAAAAATGGTGGGAGTGGCCATCCTTGTATTGGTTCTGATCTAGAGGAAAGTTTTCAGCTTTTCACCATTGAATATGTTAGCTGAGAGCTTGTCATATCTGGCCTTTATTATGCTGAGGTACATTTCCTGTTTATTAACTGTCTTGAGAGTTTTTATCATAAATGGAGGTTTAATTTTGTCAAATGCTTTTTGTGCATCTATTGATATAAAAATCATATGATTGTAGCTTTCAATATATTAAAGTGGTATGCCACACATTGATTTGCATATGTTGGACCATCCTTACATACCAAGGATAATATTACTTGATCATGATGAATGATTCTTTAAAGTGCTGGTAAATTGTTTTGTTAGTATTTCAATGAGATTTTTGCACCACATTCATTATGGATATTGATTTGTGATTTTCTTTTCTTGTAGTTTCCATTTCTGGCTTTGGTGTCTGTGTAATGCTGGATTCATAAAATGAATTTGGGAGTGTTTCTTCCTTTTTGATATTTTGGAAGAGTTTGAGGATTGGCATTATTTCTTCTTTAATTATTTGGTAAAATTTACCAGTAAAGCCATCTGATCCTGGGCTTTTCTTTATCAGGATATTTTTGATTACTAATTCAAACAACTTACTAGTAATTGGTCTGTTTAAATTTTCTAACTTTTCCTGATTCAGCCTTGGTAGGTTATATGCTTCTAAGAATTTTTCCATTTTATCTAGACTATCCAATTTGTTGGATTACAGTTGTTTATAATAGTACCTTATAATTCTTTATATTTATGCAGTATCAGTTATAATGTCTCTTCATCCATTTTATATATATACTAGAGGCCCGCTGCATGAATATTGTGCAAGGGTGGGGGGGTGTCCCTCACCCCAGCCTGAACCCTCTCCAATCTGGGATCCCTTGAGGGATGTCCAACTGCCCGATCAGGCCTAAATGGGCGGTCAGACATCCCTCTCACAATGCAGGACTGCTGGCTCCCAACTGCTCACCTGCCTCTGCCTGATTGCCCCTAACTGCTTCTGCCTGCCAGCCTGATCACCCCCTAACAACTCCCCTGCCAGCCTGATCAATGCCTAACTGCTCCCCAGCTAGCTTGACTGCCCATAACTGCCCTCCCCTGCCAGCCTGGTCACCCCTAACTGCCCTCCCCTGACAGTCTGGTCTCCCCCAACTGCCCTCCCCTGCAGGCCTGGGTGCCCCCCAACTGTCCTCCACTGCAGGCCTGGTCTCCCCCACAACTGCCCTCTCCTGCAGTCCTGATCCCCCCAACTGCCATACCCTGCTGACCTGGTCTCCCCCAACTGCCCTCCTCTGCCGGCCCAGTCACCCCTAACTTCTTCCCCTGCTTGCCTGATCACCCCCAAATGCTCTCCTCTGCTGGCCTGGTCACCCTTAACTGCCCACAACTGCCCTCCCCTGCAGGCCATCTTGTGATGGCCATCTTGTGTCCACATCGGGGCAGCCATCTTTGACCACATGGGGGTGGCCATTTGTGTGTTGGAGTGACGGTCAATTTGCATATTATGCTTTTATTAGATAGGATATATATGCTAAAGGCCTGGTGCACGAAATTCATGCACGGGGGTCCCTGAGCCCAACCTGCACCCTCTACAATCCAGGATCTCTCAGGGGATGTCTTACTGATGGCTTAGGCCCATTCCCCATGGTTCTCTGCTCTCTGCAGGGCCTGTAGGTTTCCCTGTAGCCATGGAGATGAAGCCCCCATGCAGTGCTGTCTGCTCTCTGCCTGCTGCTGCCATGCGCCATGCAAAGGAAGCCCCAATGCCCTGCAGTGTGCTCTGTCTGCCAGGCCTGGGGGCTTCGCCGACAGGGACACACTAAGGAAGCCCCCATGCCCTGTTGTCCGGGCTCTGTCTGCTGGGCCTGGGGGTGTTCCCGCTGCCTCAGCTCTAAGGAAGCCACCATGCCCTGCTCTCCGGGCTGTGTCTGCAGGTCCTGGGGCTTCCCTGTACCTGCGCTTAGGAAGCTGACATGCCCTGCTGTCCAGGCTCTGTTTGCAGGGCCTGGGGCTTCCCCACTTCTGCAGAAGCCTCCAAGCCCTGCTGTCTGGGCTCTGTTTGCTGGGCCTGGGGTTTCCCTGCTCCCGCACTAAGGAAACCACCATACCCTGCTCTCCGGGCTGTGTCTGCAGGGCCTGGGGCTTCCCCGCTGCCCTGCTGAGGAAGCCGCCATGCCCTGCTGTCCGGGCTGTGTCTGCAGGGCCTGGGGCTTCCCTGTTCCTGCGCTTAGGAAGCCACCATGCCCTGCTCTCCAGCCTCTGTTTGTTGTTCGGACAGGCCAGACACTCCAGCAGAGGGGCTGAGGTGACTGGGCGCCGCCATCTTGTGGCTATGGGGGCCGCCATTTTGTAGTGGAGTGATGGTTAATTTGCATATTATTCTATTATTAGATAAATATATATATATATATATATATATATATATATATATATATATATATATATATACTGAGTGGCCAGATTATTATGATCTCTGAACGCATAATAATCTGGCCACTCAGTGTGTGTGTGTGTGTGTGTGTGTGTGTATATATTAGAGGCCCGGTGCATGAATTCATGCATGGGTGGGGTCTGGCCAACCTGGCCAGGGATAGGGGACATGGGCGGTTGGCCAGCCTGCCTGCTGGTCGAACTCCTAGTCGAGGGGACAATTTGCATATTAGCCTTTTATTATATAGGATATACACTGAGTGGCCAGATTATTATGCGTTCAGAGACATAATAATTTGGCCACTCAGTATATAGCCTATATAATAAAAGGCTAATATGCAAATGACCAAATGGTGGAATGACCGGTCAATATGATGTGTGCTGACCACCATGGGGCAGACACTCAATGCAGGAGCTGCCACCTGGTGGTCATTGTGTTCCCACAGGGGGAGCACTGCTCAGCCAAAAGCCAGACTCATGGCTGGCAAGCACAGCTGCAGTGATGGGAGCCTCTCCAACCTCCATGGCTATGCTAAGGATGTCCTAAGTTATCAGTCGGACATCCCCCAGGGTTCCCAGACTGCAAGAGGGCACAGGCCAGACTGAGGGACCCCCCCAAGTGCACAAATTTCATGCACCCGGCCTCTAGTATATATATAAAATTGTTGATCACATTACAGATGTCTCCCATTCCCCCCTCCCATTACCACCCTCCTCCCAGCCCCTACTTAACCCACAGGTCTTCACAACCCTATTGCCCTTGTCCACAGGTTATGTATATAAGTATATAAGTTCTTTGGTTTATCTCTTCTTGTCCCCCCATATCAAGTTATGTCAGTCTGTTTGATGCCTCCATACCTCAGGTCTCATTTATTTGATCAATTCATTTTCTTTATTAGATTCCATAAATAAATGGGATCATATATTTGTCTTTCTCAGCTTGGCTTATTTCACTTAGCATAATATTCTCCAGCTCCATCCATGCTGTCCCAAAGGGGAGGGAATCCCTCTTTTTTACAGCTGCATAGTATTCCAATGTGTAAATGTCCCACATTTATCTTTATCCATTTATCTACTGATGGGCATTTAGGCTGTTTCCAAACCTTAGCTATTGTAAATAAAGCTACTATGAACATAGGGGTGCATGTGTTCTTTCTGTTTGGTGTTTTGGGGTTTTTAGGGTATATTCCCAGGAGTGGGAACACCGGGTCAATGGAAGATTCATTTTTTTTTAGGTAACTCCATATTGCTTTTCATAGTGGCTGCACCAATCTGCATTCCTACCAACAGTGAAATAGTGTATTCTTTTCTCCTCACCAGCACTTGTGGTTTGTTGATTTTTGAAGAAAGCTATGCTGACAGGTGTGAGGTGAGATTGCATTGTGGTTTTATTTTGCATTTCTATGAGGATTAGTGACTTTGAGCATTTTTTTAATATGTCTCTTGGCCAGTTGTATGTCCTCTTTGGAGAAATGTCTATTCAGGTCTTCTGCCCATTTTTAATTGGATTGTTTGTCTTCCTTTTGTTGAGTTGTATGAGTATTTTATATATTTTGTACACTAACCCTTAATCATATGTACTAGAGGCCCAGTGCATGAAATTCGTGCATGGGAGGAGGGCCCCTCAGCCCAGCCCACACCCTCTGCAGGATCAGGCCTAAATCAGCAGTCAGACATCCTTCTCGCAATCCGGGACCACTGACCTGCCTGCCTGCCTGATCGCCCTTAACCACTCTTCTTGCCTGCCTCATTGCCCCTAACCACTCGCCTGCCTGCCTGTTCAACCCCTAACCACTGCCTGTTGATTGCCCCTAACCCCTCTGCCTGCCTGCCTGATCACCCCTAACTTCTCGCCTGCCTGCCTGATAGCCCCTAACCACCTCTGCCTGCCTGCCTGATCGCCCCTGACCACTCTGCATCCCTGCCTGATGCCCCTAACTGCTCACCTGCTTGCCAGATCGCCCCAAACCCCTTTGCCTGCCTGCCTGATCACCCCTAACTGCTTGTCTGCATGCCTGATCACCCTAACCACTCACCTGCCTGCCTGATCGCCTCTAACCACTCGCCTGCCTGCCTGATCACCCCTACACTCTGCATGCCTACCTGATCGCCCTTAACTGCTCGCTTGCCTGCCTGATCACTCCTAACGGCCTCTTCCTTGGCCCCTGCTGCTGTAGCTTTGTCCAGAAGGACGTCCAGAATGACGTCTGGAAGGTCATTTGGCTGTCCAGTCTAATTAGCATATTATGCTTTTATTATTATAGATCATTGGCAAATATGTTCTACCATGCAGTGTATTACCTTTTCATTTTGATGGTGGTTTCTTTGTTGTGCAGATGCTTTTTTATTTTGATGCAGTCCCATTTGTTTATTTTCTCCATAGTTTCCTTTTCCCTAGGAGATGTATAGTCAAAAATTCTGCTACGTGAGGTGTCTGAGATTTTTCTGACCATGTTAGCTTCTAAGATTTTTATCGTTTCCTGCCTTACACTTAAGTCTTTTATTTATTTAGAGTTTATTCTTGTATATGGTGTAAGTTGGTGGTCTAGTTTCATGTGTCTGTCCAGTTTCCCCAGTACCATTTGTTGAAGAAACTGTCTTCATTCCATTGCATGTTCTTGGCTCCTTGGTCAAATGTTAATTGACTGTAATTGTGTGGGTCAATTTATGGGCTCTCTGTTCTGATCTATTGGCCTATATGCCTGTTCTTGTGCCTGTACAACCTTCTTTCAGTTATAATGGCTTTGTAGTGTAGTTTGATATCCAGTATTGTGATCCAACATTGTTCTTCTTTCTCAAGATTGCTATAGCTATTTGGGGTGTTTCATGTTCCCATGTAAATTTTTGGAGTATTTGTTCTATTTCTGTGAAGTATGCCATTGGTACTGGTATTTTAATAGAAATTGCATAGAATCTATAGATTGCTTTGGGTAGTACAGACACTTTAATGAAGTCAATTATTGAAATCCATGAACATGCATATGTTTCCATTTGTTTGTATCTTCCTCTATTTCTATTTATTTATTTATTTATTTTAGATTTTAAATTGCTGTGTTTTAATTTTTTATTTTTTTATTGTTTAAAGTATTACAAATAGCAGTACATATGTCTCCTTTTCCCTCCATGGACCTCCCCCTGGCCTCCCCTACCCCCCCGACACATGCCCTCACCCCTCTCCACACAGTGTCTGTATCCATTGGTTATGCTTATATGCATGCATACAAGTCCTTAGGTTGATCTCTTACCTGCCCCCATTCTCCCTGGCATTCCTGCTGCATTTTGACAGTCTGATAGATGCTTCTTTGTCTCTGTATCTATTTCTGTTTATCAGATTATGATGTTCATTATATTCCATAAATGAGTGAGATCATGTAATAGTTATCTTTTTCTGACTGGCCTATTTCGCTTAGCATAATGCTCTCCAGGTTCATCCATGCTATTGTAAATGGTAAGAATCCCTTATTTTTTATAGCAGCGTAGTATTCCATTGTGTAGATATACCACAGTTTTCTAATTCACTCATCTGCTGATGGGCATTTAAGCTGTTTCCAAATCTTAGCTATGGTGAATTGTGCTGCCATGAACATAGGGGTGCATATATCCTTTCTGATTGATGTTAATGTTTTCTTGGGATATATACCTAGAAGTAGTATTACTGGGTCAAATGGCAGTTACATTTTTAGTTTTTTGAGGAAACTCCATACTGTTTTCCATAGGGGCTACACCAGTCTATATTCCCACCAGCAGTGCAAGAGGGTTCCTTTTTCTCCGCATTCTCTCCAGCACTTGTCATTTGTTGATTTGTTGATGATAGCCATTCTGACAGGTGTGAGGTGGTACCTCATTGTTATTTTGATTTGCATCTCTTAGATGATTAGTGACTATGAACATATTTTCATATGTCTGCTGGCCTTCTGTATGTCCTCTTTCGAAAAGTGCCTATTTAGGTCCTTTGTCCATTTTTTTATTGGATTGTTTAACTTCCAATTGTTAAGTTGTATGAGTTCCCTATAAATTTTGGAGATTAAACCCTTTTCAGAGATAACATTGGCAAATATGTTCTCTCATGCAAGTGGGCTTTCTTGTTGTTTTGTTGATGGTTTCTTTTGTTGTGCAGAAGCTTTTTATTTTGATGTAGTCCCATTTGTTTATTTTCTCCTTAGTCTCCATTGTCCCAGGAGCTGTTTCAGTAAAGATATTGCTATGACAAATGTCTGCTATTTTACTGCCTATGACTTCTTCTAAGATTTTTATGCTTTCCCATCTTATGTTTAAGTCCTTTATCCATTTTGCGTTTATTTGTGTGTATGGTGTAAGTTGGTGGTCTAGTTTCATTGTTTTGCATGAATCTGTCCAATTTTCCCCAACACCATTTATTGAATAGACTGTCTTGACTCCATTGTATGCTCTTGCCTCCTTTGTCAAATATAAATTGAGCATACTGGCTTGTGTCAATTTCTGGGTTTTCTGTTCTGTTCCACTGGTATATATATATATATATGTTCTTGTGCCAGTTTTTGAGAACAGTGGCTTTTTAATATAGCTCGATATCTGGTTTTGTGAACCCTCCAACTTTGTTCTTCTTTCTCAAGATTGCTGCAGCTATTTGGGTCTTTTTTTTTTTTATTCCAGATGAATTTTTGGAGAGTTTTTTCTAGGTCTTTGAAGTATGCCATTGGTATTTGAATGAGGATTGCATGGAATTTATAGATTGCTTTGGGTAGTATGGACATTTTAATGATGTTGATTCTACCAATACATGAACACGGTATATTCTTCCATGTATTCATAAATTTGGCAATCTAATGAATGCTAATCTTACTTTTCATTGTCACTAAAAATCAAGATTTCAAAGAGTTAAGAATTCTAATTAAGTTGAAAGGAAACTATGTTTTGAGTGATAGAAGGTATAAGATATGGAGATACTTTTGTTTAGATTTTTAAAAAGGCAAGTTATGTATTACTATTTTCATATTGTGGGAGAATGACTGCAAAAGTTTATTATATAGCTAGTAAGTATATTTATCTATACAACTATTATAAAACAAGTATATACTGGTTTATACTAGTAACATTTAATTGCTTTTATATAAAAACTTGGGGGAAGCCTTTGATAAATATGACGGAATTCAATGTTTCTGATGAAGGGTAGATTCTGCTTGTGACAATCTATCATGTTTTGTTTATTTACCTTATTGTTCCATGCAATTCTGCTTGAAACAGTCTCTGTCTTATCTAGAGGTTTCTAACAAAAAAGAATCACCCCCAAGCTGTATAAGGTAGACCTTATCAGAAAATTGTCATCAATTCTAGAGCCCAATATGGGCCAAGAACATAAGTAGTTCCTCTTATAAATTGATATTTTATAAAGGCCTTTGTGTCTAGGGGAGATGCACATTATAAGAGCACATAGGAGAGACAGATTATTATTTTTTTCTGTATACGGTTTAAAGAGCTTCACAGAAAAGGGAAGAGCGAAATTTTGACAAATAGAGAAATGTAGAAAAGATGTTCAGGATATATGAAAATGCTCAGCCATGTCATTTGAAGTAAAGGATTCATTTTTCATTTTTGCATTCAATAAATATACATTGCATAGTTAGTAGGTGACACTGTATAATATGCAGAGAAATAGTACAAGAGGTGGATAAGTCATGATATGGCCATTGCTTTTGTGGAACTTGTATCTCATAATAAATAGATAGAAAAAGAACAAGTTTAAAGAAATAAAATTTGTGATGTGATACCTAAAAAAAAAGAAAAAAAAAGATACGGAAATACTTTCTGAAGGAAAAGGAAGAAGTTGAGTTGTTCTAAAGTTGGTTATTTCTGAATGATTTAGGAAGAGATAAACTAAAAAGGATAAGAAAAGTTGTAGAAGATTTGCGAAGAGATATCTTGAGAGAAAACTATGTGGTTAAACTGAATAATGAATTTAATTCAGTAAATGAAGTTAAATATTAAAAATAAGCTAATGAAGAGTTGGCATACAGTTCTTTTTAACTCTATTTGAAAGTCAAGGATTTTCTTGTAAACTAATTTTTTTCTTAAAGCAATTTGATAAATAATACTGAAGCTTTTTTTTTCTCCCTAGCTATCCCTAAAGAATTTGGAAAATTTTAATGAGTGTACATTATTTTCAAGACAATGTTTGTTTGCATGAAAACAATAAGAATCCCTTCTCTTTATAATAAGACACAATTGGAAACTGATTTTATTAACCAACTAGTGGCCCGATGCACAAAATTTGTGCAAGGGACTCGGCCCATGCTGCCGCAGCAGCTGCCTCTGTCTTGCCCCCACCGCTGTGGCTTCGTCCAGAAAGTCATCTGTAAGGATGTCTGGTATAATTAGCATATTACCCTTTTATTATTATAGATGATTTGACTGGAATGTCATGTTTGATATAGACATGCCTACACTCTGGATGTCATCAGAAAACGTTAAGGAATTAAGATTGACTTTGGCCATCAATAAATCAACAAACAACAAGTGTTGGTGAAGATGTGGAGAAAAGGGAACTCTAGTACATGCTGGTGGGAATGCAGACTGGTGCAGCCACTATGGAAAACAGTATGGAGAATACTCAAAATATTAAAAATGGAATTGCTGGTCGAAGGAGAAAAAAATGGCGGCAGAATAGACAGACATGTCCCATCCCAGAGCAGATAGAAAGAACAGCTGAGAGTCTCACAGGGAGTGTTTGTTGGTGAGTTAAGGGACTTAACGTCTCCAGGAGAAGGTGGGGGAATGCTGCACGGGGATCCCCTGACCGGGCAACCCCCACTGCTGCTGGGTTCCCTCCCAGGGCCACCGGCTTGGAGGTGGAGACCACGCCATCTTGAAGGGGAAAGTAGATGTTATCAGAAGCCTAAAATCTACAACTGCGGCACCCACCAAACAGCTGTGAACCCCAGAACACCAGTCAATATTGACGCAAACATGCGGATTCAGAGGAGCTCTACACTCCACCACGGAAAGGTCAGATTTCACCTGGGAAAAGGAAAGAGAGAACTATATAACCAGACACCCGGAGAAGAGAGACCATGTGGAGACAAAGAAACAGCCTGCATATGAAAGAAAATCAGGCATCACCAGAAAAGGAAGTAAAAGAAATAGAGGCAAGCAACCTATCAGAGAAAGAATTCAGAGAAATGGTCATAAGGTGGCTGAAAAGAATGGAAGACAAATTCTACAATATGAGTAAGAACAAAGAGGAAATGAAGAAGAACCAAGAAGAAATGAAAAATGAGATTCCTGCTGTAAAGAACTCAATAGAAAGCATCAAGAGTAGACTAGAAGAAGCAGAGGACCGCATCAGTGAGCTAGAAGACAATGTAAGAAAAAATATCCAAGTAGAGCAGCTTCTAGAAAAAAAAAAATTAAAAAGCAGGAGGAGAGCCTAAGGGAACTTTGGGACAACACTAAACAAAACAGCATCTGCATAATAGGGCTTCCAGAAGGAGAGGAAACTGAGCAAGGAATAGAAAATCTATTTGAAGAAATAATGACAGAAAACTTCCCTGATATAGGAAAGAAAAAACCCACACAAATCCAAGAAGCTCACAGAGTCCCAAGCAGAATAAACCCCAAAAGACGGACACCAAGGCACATTATAATTAAATTGGCAAAGACCAATGACAAAATAAGAATCTTAAAAGCGGCCAGAGAGAAACAGAAAGTTACCTACAAAGGAACCCCCATCAGACTAGCAACTGATTTACCAACAGAAACTCATCAGGCCAGAAGGGAATGGAATGAAATATACAAAGTCATACAAAGGAAGGGTCTGAATCCAAGAATACTATACTCAGCAAGGCTATCAATCAAAATTGAAGGTGAAATCAGGAGTTTCACAGACAAAAATGAACTAAGGGAATTTATTACCACCAAAACAGCAATGAAAGAAATGCTAAAGGGTCTGCTGTAAAGAAAGAAAGAAAGAAAGAAAGAAAGAAAGAAAGAAAGAAAGAAAGAAAGAAAGAAAGAAAGAAAGAAAGAAAGAAAGAAAAAATAGGAAGTGAAGAAGGAACACAGGGGTAAAGAATAAAAATGGCAACAAATAAGTACCTATCAATAATAACTTTAAATGTAAATGGGTTAAATGCCCCAATCAAAAGACATAGGGTAATGGATAAGATAAGAAAACATGACCCATATATCTGCTGTCTACAAGAAACCCGCCTCAGAAAAAAAGATGCACACAGACTGAGGGTGAAAGGATGGAAAAAGTTTTCTCAGGCGAATGGAAATGAAAAAAAAGCTGGGGTAGCAATACTTATATCTGACAAATTAGATCTCAAAGTGAAGGACATAACAAGATTAGGCCACTTCATAATACTAAAGGGAGCAATCCAACAAGAAGAAATAACTCTGGTAAACATATACGCACCCAATACAGGAGCAGCCAAATACATAAAAAAAAAACCTGGAGGATATCAAGGGAGTGATTGACAGCAATACAATCATAGTAGGAGACTTTAATACCCTACTATCACCACTGGACAAATCCTCTAAACAAAAAATCAGCAAAGAAACATCAATCCTACATGACTCACTAGAACAGATGGAATTAATCGACATCTTCAGAACATTTCACCCCAAAGCCACAGAATATATATTCTTCTAAAGTGCACATAAGTCATTTTCAAAGATAGACCATATGTTGGGTCATAGGCAAAGTCTCTTCAAATTCAAGAAGATAGAAATCATATCAAGCATCTTCTCAGATCACAGTGGCATAAAACTGTAAATCAACTACAATAAAAAAAATCCAAAGAAATCAAACACATGGAGACTAAACAGCATGCTATTAAACAATGACTGAGTTACCAGAGACATCAAGGAAGAAATAAAAAACATCATGGCAACAAATGACAATGAAAACGCAACAATCCAAAATCTATGGGACACAGCGAAAGCAGTCTTGAGAGGGAGGTTCATAGCTCTACAAGCCTACTGCAAAAAAACAAGAAACAATTGCAATAAATTACCTAACCCTACAACTCAAAGAGTTAGAAAGAGAGCAACAAGAAAAGCCCAGTGTAAGCAGAAGGAAGGAAATAATAAAGATCAGAGTGGAGATAAACGACATAGAAACCAAAGATACAATACAAAAGATCAACAAAACCAAGAGGTGGTTCTTTGAAAGGATAAACAAGATTGAAGAACCTCTAGCCAGGCTCACCAAGAAGCAAAGAGAGAGTACCCAAATAAACAAAATCAGAAATAAAAGAGGAGAAATAACAACAGACCCCAGGAAATACACAGGATTGTTAAACAATACTATGTACAACTCTATTCCAACAAACTGGACAACTTGGAGAAAATGGACATATTCCTAGAAAAATATAACCTTCTAAAACTCAATGAGGAAGAATCTAAACAGCTCAACAGGACAGTAACTATGGAAGAAATTGAAGCAGTCATCAAAAAGCTTCCAGAAAACAAAAGCCCGGGGCCTGACGGCTTCACAGGAGAGTTTTACCAAACATTCAAGGAAGAACTAAAACCTATCCTCCTCAGACTATTCCAAAAAATTCAAGAGTAAGGAACACTTCCAGGCTCCTTCTATGAAGCCAGCATCACCCTAATACCAAAACCAGATAAAGACAACACAATGAAAGAGAATTACAAGCCAATATCCATCATGAACATAGATGCCAAAATCCTCAACAAAAATCTAGCAAATCGGATCCAGCAGTACATCAGAAAGATCATACACCATGACCAAGTAGGCTTTATCCCAGGAATGCAAGATGGTACAATATCTGCAAATCAATAAATGTGATACACCACATAAACAAACTGAGAGATAAAAATCACATAGTCATATCAACTAATGCAGAAAAAGCATTTGACAAAATCCAACACCATTTCTTGATAAAAACTCTCAACAAGGTGGGAATAGAAGGATCATACCTCAACATAATAAAAGCTGTATATGATCAACCCACAGCTAACATCATACTCAATGGGCAAAAACTAAAACCATTTCCCCTAAGAAAAGGAACAAGACAGGGATGCCCATTCTCACCACTCCTGTTCGACATAGTACTAGAAGTATTAGCCATTGCAATTAGACAAGAAGAAGAAATAAAAGGCATTCAAATTGGAAAAGAACAAGTAAAGCTGTCCTTATTTGCAGATGACATGATATTGTACATAAAAAACCTGAAAGTCTCCATCAAAAAACTAATAGACTTAATAAATGAATTCAGCAACATAGCAGGATACAAAATTAACACCAAGAAATCTATGGCATTTCTATACACCAATAGTGAACTTACAGAAAGAGAGACTAAAAAGCAATCCCATTTACCATCGCACCAAAAAATTAAGATATCTAGGAATAAACCTGACTAAGGAGGTAAAAGACCTATACGCGGAAAACTATTGGACACTGAAAAAAGAGATAGAGGAAGACGTAAACAGATGAAAGAACATACCATGTTCATGGATTGGTCGAATCAACACCATTAAAATGTCCATACTACCCAAAGCAATCTATAGATTCAATGCACTCCCCATTAAAATACCAATGGCATTTTTCACAGACCTGGAAAGAACTCTCCAAAAATTCATCTGAATAAAAAAAGACCCCGAATAGGCATAGCAATCCTGACAAAGAATAAAGTAGGTGGGATCTCAATACCAGATTTCAAGCTGTATTACAAAGCCACTGTTCTCAAAACACCCTGGTACTGGCACAAGAACAGACATATAGACCAATGGAATAGAATAGAGAATCCAGATATCGACCCAAACCACTATGCTCAATTAATATTGAAAAAGGAGGCATGATCATACAATGGAGTCAAGACAGTCTCTTCAATATATGGTGCTGGGAATTGGATAGGTACATGCAAAAAAAATTGAAACTAGACCACCATACACAAAAATAAACTCAAAATGGATACAAGACTTAAACATAAGACGGGAAACCATAAAAATACCAGAGGAATCCACAGGCAGCAAAATCTCAGACATATGCCGAAAGAACTTCTTCACCGATACTGCTCCTAGGGCAATGGAAGCTAAAGAGAAAATAAACAAATGGGACTACATCCAAATAAAAAGCTTTTTCACAGCAAAAGAAACTATCAACAAAACAACAAGAAAGCCCACTGTATGGGAGAACATATTTGCAAATGGCATCACTGATAAAGGTTTAATCTCCAACATCTACAGGCAACTTATACAACTTAATAAGAGGAAGATAAATGATCCAATAAAAAAATGGGCAACGGACCTAAATAGAATCTTTTCCAAAGAAGACAGAAGGAAGGCCAAGAGACACATGAAAACATGCTCAACGTCACTAATTATCCGAGAGATGCAAATCAAAACGACAATGCAGTACCATCTCACACCTGTCAGAATGGCTATCATCAACAAATCAACAAACGACAGTTGCTGGCCAGGATGCGGAGAAAAAGGAACCCTCGTGCACTGCTGGTGGGAATGCAGACTGGTGCAGCCACTGTGGAGAACAGTATGGAGTTTCCTCAAAAATCTGAAAATGGAACTCCCATTTGACCCAGTAATCCCACTCTTAGGAATATATCCTAAGAAACTAGAAACACCAATCAGAAAGGATATATGTACCCTTATGTTCACAGTAGCACAATTTACAATAGCTAAGATTTGAAAACAGCCTAGGTGCCTGTCAGCAGATGACTGGATCAGAAAACTATGGTACATCTACACAATGGAATACTATGCTGCCATAAAAAAGAAGGAATTCTTACCATTTGCAGCAACCTGGATGGAACTGGAGAGCATTATGCTAAGTGAAATAAGCCAGTCAATGAAAGAAAAATACCACATGATCTCACTCATTTGTCGATAACAAAGAACGTTATAAACTGATGAACAAAAAGATAGATACAGAGGCAGAAAGCATCAAACAGACTGTCAAGTTACAGCGGGAAGGTTAGGGAGAGGTGGGGGAGATAAGAGATCAACTGAAGGACTTGTATGCATGCATATAAGCATAACCAATGGACACAAGACACTGGGGGGTGAGGGAATATATGGAAGTGAGGGGGCAATGGGAAGATATGTACACATGTAATACCTTAATAAAAAAATGGAAAAAAATAAAAATAAAGAAAATTTAAAAAAATGGAATTGCATCTAGGAATATATCTGAGGAAGCCTGAAATACCAATCAGAAAGAATATTTATACCCCTATGTTCATATCAGTGCTATTTATAATAACTAAGATCTGGAAACAGCCCAAGTGTTTATCAGTAGATTAGTGGATAAAAAAGCTGTGGTACATTTACACAATGGAATACTATGCAGCTGTGAAAAAAGAGGACCACTTACCCTTTCAGACAGCATGGAGAGACCTGGAGCGTATTATGGTAAGCAAAATAAGCTAGTCAGAGAAAGAGAGTATCACATGATCTCACTTATATGTCAAATCTAATAAATAAAATACGCTGATGAACAAAATAGATGCAGAGACATGGAAGCATAGAACAGACTGACGAATCTCAGAGGGAAGGGGGTGGGTGTAGATTAACCAAAGAACTTATATGCATATATACATAACCCAGGGACACAGACAATAGTGAGGTGAAGGCCTAGGGGGTGGGAGAGGGGTAGAGGGAGATAATGAGAGAAGAAAGGGGAACATCTTTAATACTTTCAACTATAAAGACAATCTTCATTTTAAAAAAGATTATCTTTGGAAGCCAATAAAGCCCCTTAAAGAAACAGCCTGGTACCTTGCTTATTTACATGGTTTATGGCTGTTTTTCCTGTTAAGGACTGAAGTTTGCTTTCCTGGGAAATGGCAAGTTAAGAACCTCAAGTCATTTTGGGGGACCTCAAGAACTTAAGGAATTCACCCAAATCTATAGGTATTACAGGTAAAGCCTGATGACAACTATGTGGCTTGGCTTCTTGAACTGAGAGGCTAATTGAAGCTCAATCTGTAAATTCCTTATGAGAGTCCAGCCAAGGCAGATTTAAGAGAGTCTATATGATTGATTGCTATTCTTATTGTGTTTATGCAAATTAAAGGCCAAATTAAAACTGTATAAAATGCAGTAACTAAATTGGTCTTAATGTGGCTCTTTGATAAAAATGTGGGTGATTTTTAGGGAGAAAAATTGTGTTCCAATAGAATCTATAATACATAATTGTGAATATTAGACCCCAGTTAATTGTCCCCAAAGTTTTATTTTCACCTATAAACTGGATCCTGTTTCTCATTTCCCTGAATATTTGGTGACAACCCACCCAATTAATTTTTTCCCATCCTTTGACTTGGAATTATTGAGAACTAAAATATTTTTCTTACCTTTGCACTTGTAAATTACAAAGACATACTTATAGAATCTTAGTGACTATACAGAATTTACCTGAGCACTTGATGACATCACCAGAGATGTTACTTGTTGGTCAGGGCAAACAACTCCCAAACTCTGAGCCAGCCAGCCTGAGTATCCTTCCCTGGATACTCCCTTTCATTGGACAATTCATCATAACTCTAGTTGTTCTAAGTTTTTTCCCCAATAATATTAATATTTATAACATAATTTGTCTCCACCAGGTTATAAGCCCTATTCATACTCTGGGAATATCATCCCTTACTAACTCTATACACCATCACAATCTGCTTTTTCTGTAAATCCTTGGATATAAGACTTCTGTTCAGCTGGTTACTTAAGTTGATTTTTCTATATTTATGTTGTAATTCCAGTTTGGTCTTAGGTGGAGTTGCGTGTGACTTCTACCTATTCCGCCTCCATGTTGGATCCTCTGATCATGTCATTTAATTTTATTAATGCATTGATTGATTTTATAGAGAAAGGAAGAGAGAAACATCAATTTGTTGTTCCACTTATTTATGCATTCATTGGTTATTCTTGTTTGTGCCCTGACCGGAGATCAAACTGGCAACCTTAGTGTATCGGGATGACACTCTAACCAACTGAGCTACTAGGCCAGGGACTGATAATGTCATTTTAATACTCAAAACCCTTCAGTTCCTGTAAGTTAGGTATGGAATAACTTCAAATTCCTTAGTATGGAATGTAAGGTCTGTGTCAAAATAGTACTCATCTGTTTATCTTCCACAAATTACTGCCTTCTGTAGGTACTCAGAAAAATTTTTTAATGTATTCCTAAAGGAAGACATAATCATTTTACTAGGCATATTTCTTCCAAAGGACATTAAAAATGTGAACATGCCAATTTTTAGGAAAGCATTTCTTGAATGTGACCCATTTCATTATACATATATTCCAATGTCCAGGACACAAAGTTATCTTGAGTTTTCTTAGCAAGCAAATGAATAGAAGTAAGAATCTGAGACCCAGATTTATAGAACTAGAGATGAAGGTTACTCATATTTCATATTCCTGGATTTGAATGTTCTTGAAAACACCTGTAAAAATGCCTTGGTGAAATCTCTGGCACTTTTTTTAAAATTTATTGAAGCGCTGAAAGTTATCACTAAGAAAGCTGAAGTTAAAATAACTTAGATTTTATCTAAATATACTCAAGAAAGCAGTGAATATTTAGAATGCTCTGAATTTTGGAAATCAGTGGGTGTTGATGAATAAGAAGATGTGGTACATATGTACATTATAACACTACTCAGCCATAAGAAAAGATAAAATATTTACCTTTTGCGACAACATAGATGGATCTTGAGAATATCATGATAAGTAAAATAAATTAGACAGAAAAAGAACCATACCATTTCACTCATATGTGAGATATAAAACTGAAAGCAACAAATAAATAAGCAAAAACTCATAAACACAGATAACTGTATAGTGGTTACCAGAAGGAAGAGGGGGTGGGTGGTAGTATAGGGTGACAGAAGACAACTTGATTTTGGGTGGTGGATACAGAGTGCTATATACAGATGATGTATCATAGAACTGTACATTTGAAACCTATATAATCTTATTAACCAATGTCACCCTTATAAAAATAATTAAACAATAATAATAATAAAGGAAATGAAAAGGAAAGAACATAGATATTATTGCTAGACACACCTGTGTTTGAATATTGTCAGTTGTCCAAGTTATTTAACTTTCTGAACCAGAATTATCTGTACATGAGATAATATTTTATTTTTATCACAGGATTATTATCATGATCAAAGATGAAGTTGTGTATGTGAGGAACTATCTGGCAAATGATTAGTGTACAATAAATTTGCCATACCTTTACTGTGACATTATCTTAAACTTGTTTAGTATCTTCAACTGCTTTGGTGAATTTATTGTAGAAATAAGTAAATGCAGAGATCATGGGGAAACAGTATACAACTGTTTTGAAAAAGCTAAGAACTGTAGACCTGAGGTAAATTTAACAGACATTTTGAAGGTACTGAAGGAACAAATAAATTCACTGTTTAGAACATAGTAAGTTTCTCAGAAATTATTTTTTAATGCAAATGAAGGAAGAGAGAGAGGAAAGAGAAAGTAAGGCAGTCTAATAAAGCAGACCTGGATGGATAGGCCATCAGTGGGCAGAATATTTCATTCATGTTATCTCATAAAAGGGAGGGGGGCTGGGTGAAAGTGGGCAAAGGGGCAGAGGGAAATGGGGACATTTGAAATAGTGTCAATGATAAAAATAAAATTTTTTTAAAAGTGCAGATATTCACAGCTCCTGATCTCTGACTATATCCTCAGATTCCCAATATTACCTCCCTCCCTGGATTATGCCTTCCAGGAACTTCTTGTTAGGTTATTTATCCCTGTTATCTGTCCTAGCAACCTACAATTTACTTTGACTTTTAGAGTACACATGGTGCCTACATCTGATTTCTATCTCTGTACAGCTCTGGTGCCACCTAAGGCTATAATTGTGAGTATGGTACAGAAATGAAAGATCTACGTTATCCATCTAAATTTAACCATTAACACATACTGAACCTTTAGGTCATTGCTATCAAATAGCAGCTCAAGCACATATGGATAATAGATAGGCAGATAGGTGATAGATGATAGATAGATTCTAATGGCATAAAATGAAAATACGAAGTATTTGGGGGGAAATGTATGTTCCACAGTCTTTTAAGCATAAGGCATGTCTGAAAGATAAGATTGGTGCACCACAGGATTATTTCAGTCAGATTGGCATTAGCAGGAGTGCATAAAACCTGTGAATGTTCTAATGATCAGAGTGCCAGAGGTAGAGGTCTTGGAAAATTTTGATATTAGGCTCCTATTTCCACTTTCTATTTTTCTGAAGGCCACATCTGAACTGCAGACTTCCAAGCTAGTCAGCAAAGTTCAGCTTCTCTAGGCTGAAGTCCCTAGGGAGGAAAAAAACCTGTTCTCATTCTAGACTAATTTAGCCTCCATAATCATACTAGTTGGTGCTGGTGTGTGAGAAAAGATTGTCAAAGCAACTTGGGGTGGAGGAAAGGAAGACATAAGAAACTGAAAGGAACTACACGTTAAAATTAGCTAATTTTTTTTTTCATTCAAACAGCAGCAGAGGGTCCTTCCACCCCCATATTATCTTCTTCATGCCAGTGTGATGTCCATTTCTGAGAGGTAAGCTTTTATCTCCAAAAAATAGAAATTAGAATATTAAAGAAAGAAATAAAACTATTTTTCTCACTGCCAAGCAGCAGGATTATCTTATCCTTATGCCTATTTACAGTCTTCACATTCCTTTTCATGAAAGGTTAGGAGAAGAGAACAATTTCAAAGAAAACGTTGTGTGATTCTTTGGCTTTGGCATTATTAAGCGATGTGCTAATCCAAGTCAGGCCCATGGGGACACAGAAAGCATCATGAAGGGAAAGGTCTTATTTTCGTGAAAGTTTTCATAGAAACTGACCCTTTGTGGTGTGGTTTGGGTTTAACTGAAATTTTTTCATTTGCTTTTCTTCCATAATCAGTCTAATATATACGTTTTATTGGTAATTTTTCTGGCTTCCCTTATGTACTTCCTTCTTTTAAAGAAAACAGAAAAATGTGTACAGATTTATTTACTCCATAGTGCAATCAGTTCTCATCACATACACACACATACAAACACACATATAAAATCCTACTTCAAAGACTTTGTGAAGCAAACAGATTATTTTATTAATGCAGCATTTCATTGTCCTAAATACTATACTAAAAATTTCATTCCCAGATCTCAAGCACTGGGATGAAACAGATCAGATGTCCAGTCTCTCCACATTCACCTCCCTTCCTAACCAACATATATCATGGAAGTGAGCAATAAATTAGCAAGTAAAACCAAGTACTCCAAAGGTAGAGGGGAAAAGGGAGAAATTCCATAAACAATGTGTCATTCATTCTGAAAAGGTATTATGTTGTTTGAATCATTCATTGATTTACATCCTCCACACAGATCTCTTTGACCCTAGCTTAAGTATCTAATATGTAGTTGAGAGGGTTATATTTATGTGATATTGTTCTGTTCTGTTTCAATTAATAATTTGGAAGGTAAAATTAGTTTTCCCAGGTGGGTGCATTGAAAAATTAGAGATGAACAGTGTAAGTGAAATCAAAGGGTAATTGCTGTATGAAGGTCACTTAAACAAAACACAATAGCTGGGAAGAGCTGTTTCCAATCTTTACCATTCTCAGTGTTTTTATTATTTACTAAAGGCCTGGTGTATGAAAATTCATGCAGTGGAGCGGGGGGTGGGGGGTTTCCTCAGTCTGGACTGCACCCTCTCATAGTCCAGGAGCCTTCAGGGGCAGGAGGCGACCTGGCAATCAGGAGAAGGCAACATCCCCATCATACCTCTGCTGCTGCCACTGCCGGCAGCGCAAGCCTCAGCTGGCCCTGGTTACCTGAGCCTCGGGCAGCCCTGGGCAGCTGGGCAGCTGCCATCCAAGGCTTGCCTGCACCTTGGGCATCGGCTGGGCAGGTGCCATCCCAGGCTTACCTGCACCTCGGGCTATCCCTGGGTGGCTGGGGGGCTGAAGAGACTGGGGAACTCCAGAGGCAGGCACGCTGAGTGGCGAGACCCACCTGGGGGTGGGCCTAGCTGTGCCGCACGCCTGCCACACCAGTGGGGCAGATGGGACTGGATGCTGCCATCTTGTGGCTGTGGGCACTGCCATCTTTGAGGGTGTGGCAGCAATTAGCATATTCCCTCCTTATTGGCTGTAGGCACTGCCATCTTTGTGAGGGTGTGATGGTCAATTAGTATATTCCCTCTTTATTAAATAGGATTTGTGTGCATTCCTTTGTTTCTTATTTATACTTTACTTTCTTCCAACAAGGATTTTTAGAGTCATATGATAAAAGGCGTGCAATTAAAGCCATTACAGGAAGGCCACATCAAAGACTTTGGGTGGAGTGAGGTTGAATTCTTTTTAGCTATCTAAGTAATAATTTGAGGGTTCCTGAATTTGAAGTCTAAAAAAGATAAAACATGTTCAAAGTCACTAATCATCCAGGAGATGCAAATCAAAACAACAATGAAGTACCATCTCACACCTATCAGAATGCCTATCATCAACAAATCAACAAACAACCAGTGCTGGAGAGGATGTGGAGAAAAAGGAACCATCTTGCACTGCTGGTGGGAATGCAGACTGGTGCAGTCACTGTGGAAAACAGTATAGCGTTTCCTCAAAAAAATAAAAAATGGAACTTCCAATTGACCCAGAATACCACTTCTAGGAATATATTCCAAGAAAACAGAAACACCAATCAGAAAGGATATATGCACCCCTATGTTCATACCAGCACAATTTACAATAGCTAAGATTTGGAAACAGCCTAAGTGCCCATCAACAGATGAGTGGATTAGAAAACTGTGGTACATCTACACAGTGGAATACTATGATGCTGTGAAAAAGAAGGAATTCTTACCATTTGCAACAGCACGGATGGAACTGGAGAGCATTATGCTAAGTGAAATAAGCCAGTCAGAGAAAGATAACTATCACATGATTTCACTCATTTGTGGAATATAATGAACAACATAAACTGATGAACAAAATTAGAACCAGAGTCATAGACACATTGAACAGACTGTCCAACCTATGAGGAAAGGAGGGAGGTGAGGGGGTAAGAGATCAACCAAAGGACTTGTATGCATGCATATGACCATAACCAATGGATACAGATGGGGATGGGGGTGAGGGCATGTGCTGGGGGTGGGGGCAGCCAGGGAGAGGTCAATGGGGGAAAAGGGAGACTTATGCAATACTTTAAACAATAAAGAATTTAAACTTAAAAAAGAAAATATATATAAAAAATAAAAAGGAAAATGTGATAGTTATACAGTGACCATTTCCAATAAATAAAAGCATAGCAGTTTTTCAGGAAATAAATGATAAGCCACATGTAGGCAAGTACTATACCCATCTTGTGATTAGCACAGGGACTAGACTATGGTAGAGATTTAATAAATATTTATTGTATGAATGAATAAAGTTTTAATGAGTTTATTTAGAGTATGATCTATGACTTAACTCACTTTTTACCCCAAGTACTCATCAATGAGTCATAAAGTGGATATTCAATGTTTTTCTGTAAAATGGATACGTGAAAGGGAGAAAAGTTGCCCTGGCATTAATCTCTAATAAGAATTTACTAAGTGTGTATGTATATGACAGACAGGGAAAAACATTAAAAACTCAAGTGTTTGGTAGCAACAGTTTTATGGGATTTATTATCATGTTTATCATTCGCTCCTTTCTTATGTCATTCTTCCGTGAAAGTCAAGAACATAATCCTAATGTCACAATCTTCTTATTGATGAATTCAGAAACATTCTTCATTTCTTTATGCATTTACATTTTTGTCAGAATTTGATATTAGTAACCCCTCTTTCCTTAATGCTTTTCATCCCATGGTTTCTATAAAATCATCTTTGCCAGGATTCCCTCTTACCTCCCCAGTCACTCTTTGTCACTGTCTTTGAAGCTCCTCTTTCTCTGCCTGTTTCTTGAATTTTGACATTCCTCAGAATTCTGTCCCTGTCCCAATTTTAATTTTACTCCAAATACTTTCTTTGAGTGATTTCATCCATTCCAATGGGTTTATCTACCATCTTTATGGTTTGATTTGCATTCCCACAATACAGATCTTTCCCCCAAGGTTCAAGTGGGCATAGTATACATACTGCTTAGTGTTCACTCTCAACTAAAATTTCCACATGCATCTCAAATTCAAGATATCCAAAACTGAACTTATTTTTTCCTTCTCCTGTGTTCCCTATCTCAGTAGATGACACAGGTAGGTACCTAGTTGCCCATGATCCTCCCTGTCCCTTACATTCCATATTGAATAACCAAATCTTTCAGATTCTACTGCTTAATTTGTCATGATTCTGTATTTTCTTTGAAGCACACACAGTCATCTCTTGCCTAGAATTCCATAATAAACTCCTAATTGAACTCTCTACCTCTACTATTGTGCCTCTCTGAACTATTTCATGAACTATAAGCCAGAATGATCTTTCCAAACTTAAATCTCTTTTCATCTGACCAACTCTTACTTCTCCATCAGTTTTCAACTTATATGTGATCTCCTCCAAAAAGCGCCCCCTGTCTCCAAAGTCTTAGATAGCCCTGCTATGTATTTCCATGGCACCTTCTGTTTCTTTCATCTCCATTATATTGCTTATCACATTATATTATAATTGTTTACTTGTTGTTTCCTCTATTAAATTTCAAGATCTGTGAAGGCAAGAAACCTCTCTTATTTGTTGTTTTATACCCATGTACTATCATAGTTCCTGGAAAATGGTAGGTACTCAATAAATCTATACTAATAAAAGGGGAATATACTAATTATACTGGGTCGACCAGACATCTTCTGGACATCTGACTTCCTTCTGGACAAAGCCACAGTGGTGGGGGCTGAGGCAGAGGCAGTTAGGGGCAATCAGGCCAGCAGGGGAGGGCAGTGGGGGCTATCAGGCCGGCAGGGGAGGGCAGTTGGAGATGATCAGGCTGGCAGGAGAGGGCAGTTGGGGGCCATCAGGCCAACAGGAAATGGCAGTTGGCAGCCATCAGGCTGTCAGGGGAGTGGTTAGGTGGCGATCAGGCCAGCAGAGGTGGTTAGGGGCAATCACACAGGCAGGCAGGCGAGTGGTTAGGAGCCAGCAGTCCCAGATTGTGAGAGGGATGTCAGACTGCCAGTTTAGGACCGATGCCTGTGGGATTGGGCCTAACTGGCAGTCTGACATCCCCCAAGGGGTCCCAGATTGGAGAGGGTGCAGGCCGGGCTGAGGAACACCACCTCCCATGCACGAATTTTGGGCACTGGGCCTCTAGTATTAAATAAAGGTATACATCTGTGTAATAACTCAATTTTATCCAAAGTACTTCTCTTAAGTATCAATTGCCTTATCTCAGCTCAGCTCAATTATAAATTCAGCTATCGCCGAAACCGGTTTGGCTCAGTGGATAGAGCGTCGGCCTGCGGACTCAAGGGTCCCAGGTTCGATTCTGGTCAAGGGCATGTACCTCGGTTGCGGGCACATCCCCAGTAGGAGGTGTGCAAGAGGCAGCTGATCGATGTTTCTCTCTCATCGATGTTTCTAACTCTCTATCCCTCTCTCTTCCTCTCTGTGAAAAATCAATAAAATATATTTTAAAAAAATTCAGCTATCATTTATTGGGTACCTTATGTACCATGAGCTATGCTATATGCTTTACATTGATTTGTTCATTTGATCCTCACAAAAGCCCTGTAAAGTAACTCCATTTTACAAATGAAGAAAACAGTCCGAAGAGGTCAAGTCTCTCACTCAAGGTCACTGCATCAGGTTTGAGGTGGAATTAACTTATCTCTGACCATTACAACAGCCCTATAAACTAAACATTATTATATACTTTTATTTTATAAATGAAGAAACTGTAATCAAGAAGAGGAAGTTATTTGCCAAAATTCATGTAAAAAGTTGAGGCTTAAACTCTGGTCTGTCTAATTCCAGGTGGGTGCTCTTCCCACTGTGATTTTCTGCATTTCTTTTGGTGGTGAATTAATTAGTGCAATTTCTCAGCAAATAGGGGTTTTTCAAGCCAAGTGATCTGTTTTGGCTGGTTGTTCCACCCAGAGGAAAAGTGATTGTTCCTTTTTGCAACCCAGCAGAAACACCCTTTGTGCTGAATGTTTTCTTTCACCAAATCAATAAAACCCCCTTTCCATAAACTATTGCCTAGACACTTCTTACAGAGGAATTTGATATATAGGTGAACAGTGCCTGTAACTCATCTAGTAAGAATATGCGCACATTATTTATAGTTTAAGATACAAAGTGCACAGGTTAAAAACAACATTTTCAGGACTTTCTTGAAAACACTTGGTAGTTTCCTTATTAGTGGAGAAAAGAGAAGTTAGTAAGAGGAGGATCTAGGAAATATTTATGCTTTTTTTTTCTTTCACAGTTTTCTGCTCTATTTTTGTGCTTTGTGTGACTAAGCCTTTTCCTTTGACCATTCAAAGGGAAGAAGGAGCATATTTCCACAATTAGAACTCTGCAGACACTTGTTTCTTGTGAAGCACAAACTTGCAGCTATTATTTTTGTTTCTCCTTGAGGAAACAGTGGACAAACATGAGGCAAACATGAACTATTTACACAGTGGGAGGAATTTCAAGAGCAGATTTTGGAGAGAGCAAATGCAAGTATTGGTCTATACAGGTATTGCACATTTATAAAGATTTTCATGCATGTCTCATAGAGCAGCCTCCAGCGAAAGGTATAACTAGCTGGTTTTTAGCAGCCTAGCTCTCACTATCCTCTCTATCCTTCCCTCCCTGCCATTCCATCTCCTCAGTGATATTTGGAAGCAATCTCTGACTTACTTTAAAACATATATACTCACTGAAACTTCAGATTACTTGCTGAGATAGCAGTCCAATCTCTACTTACAGGAACCCAGGAGTGCTCCATCCTTTTTGAGAGACACTTCCCTGTCAGCTCCAAGGTCAGGGGGAGGGAAAATGAACATTTCATGGGTCTTGTAATCTGAACGATTGTAGATACATGGAAAAAGTTTGTTTCTCACAGTCTTAACGGTAGGCTTGCTTCTGGACATTGGTGAGAACTGCCTGATCCCTGGGATATAAAGGAGGGAGTCTTTCATAAAAGAGACAACCATGGCCCCCTCCACAGTGAAAGCAGGAATGGGTTCCAAATATATGCAAGAAGTACTCACAGTAAGTGAATGTCTGATTAAGTGTGCAAGCTATTATGCATTAGGTGACTGGGCAAGTTATTTAACTTTTTTGAACCTCAGTTTTTTATCTGGAAAATAATGCCTATTTTGCGGAATTGTTTTAATGAACTGTTACAAGGATCAAATGTGGTATATGACAATTCCTATCAAAGTGCTTAATATATGGTAGTTATTTTTCTTTAAATATATAGACTGGTATTACTTTAATTTGTTTAGGAGTTACCAAAGTGCGGTGGATAGATTATAAACTTTAAATTAATATAAATCTGTCTTTGAAATCCACCTCTGCCTTTTTGGAGTCATTCAGAGCAGCTTAGAAGCTCAACTCTACCCCTCCCAAACCTTAATTTGGTCAAATTTAAAAATGTGATTATACCTGTATCACAGAGTGGTTGTAAAGTAGGATTCAATGAGATAGTTTATATTAAAATCTTAGAATAACACAGGGCACAAAATAGGTACTCAATAAACATTAACCTCTTTTTCTCTTTCGTCCTCAGACAACTGTTGGCTATCTAACTTACTGGTGAAACTAGATGGGAAAATACTATATTTTGTTCTTTCTGTGAAAAATATTCCAAAGAATGAATTTAAGTCATTTGAGCTCACTCCATTTATCTATGTGTTTTACAGTCTGTGTATAAAATATCTCTAGTACAGTACCCCTCCTTCAGGGAACAGGACCTTTGACCAAACTTCCCCTACTATAGTAGAGTTGCTAACATTTACCAGATAAAATGCATACTCTTTCATCAAGCATTCTTCAGATCTTATAGGTATGGCATTCATACACATCAGTTCTTCCAGGACATCCAACTTCAAGTATTGTATCCTATGTCTTATTCTATATAATAAAAGTTTAATATGCTAAGTGTCTGGTCATCCAGTCATCCATTCAACCAATCAAATCGTAATATGCTAATGATATGCTAAGGCCACTCAATTGCTCACTATGACGTGCACTGACTACCAGGGGGCAGACACTACGACCGATAGGTTAGAATGCTGCTGGGGTCTGGCTGATGGGGACTGAGCTAGATGGGCCAGACATGCCCTGGAGCCCTCCTGCGGTTCCTCCCTGGCTGGCCAACCTCCTGTGTCCCTCCCCAGCCCTGATCTTGCACCAGTGGGGTCCCTCTGCCTGGCCTGCACCCTCTTGCAATCTGAGACCCCTCAAGCAATGTCAAAGAGCCGGTTTCAGCCCTATCCCACAAGCCAGGCCGAGGGACACCACTGGTGCACAAATTCATGCACCGGGCCTCTAATGTCTTTAGAAATTAATGAAAAGGCCTGGTAATTAAAATACTTTGCTTTTCAAAATATCTCTTACCTCTGCCATTTATATCCAAAACCAGCATAAAAGTCATTTGATGAGCCACAGGACTTGATAATTGATTCAGAAATTGTGATAACTGTACCTAGAGTTTTTTGCAGTATGTACAATGTGATAACTTTCCACTCATTCTTTTACACAACAGCACTTAATTAGCACCCATTATTTGCTAGGTAAATAGAGCCACAGAGGTAAATATGTTATATAGGGAAGAAGATATAGAAGTAGACAAATTATAAAATAATGTAACATAATGTAAAATAATGTAGACGAATTGTAAAATAATGCGTAGACAGACATATGTGATATATACATACCACCACACATACACACACACACACACACACACACACATACACACACACACACTCACTCACCCTTCACAGTCCCCTTAAGTTCCAAGTACAAATACAAAATTGGCAGGGAGGATTTCTTGAGTACATTGCTTAATTTGGAGCTTTAAAAAGATTGGTGCCCTAGCTGGTTTGGCTCAGTGGATAAAGCGTTGGACTGCAGACTGAAGGGTCCTGGGTTTGATTCCGGTCAAGGGCACATGCTTGGATTGTGGGCTTGATCCCCAGTAGGGGGCATGCAGGAAGCAGCCGATCAATGATTCTCTCTCATCATTGATGTTTCTATCTCTCTCTCCCTCTCCCTTTCTCTCTGAAATCAATAAACATATCTATTAAAAAAAAGATTGAAGTTGATCATTAAATGCTGATTTGAGTTTTTAAAAATCAACTAAAACAATTACATTCATAGAAACAGTTTGATGCTTTTGAATTCAGTGACTTTATTAAAAGTATTAATTTCATTGTTTTTAATTCATCATCTGTTAATTTAAGAAAGTTGACATATTTGACTAGCCTTAATTGTTGTGTCCTGTTTTTCAAATGAGTGAGAGGGTCTTTTCATTCACCCCTTTTTTTCCCTCACTATTGCCTCCACCCCAGCTCATTGCCTAGCAAAGCCATGCCACTTGTCACAAGGGCCAGGCGAGTAGAATGAACAGCTCATTGAAAATCCATCTCAGTGTGTTGGAAGAACTAATCCTCAGGCATGCCCTTCTTTAGGGGGAGGTGTATCAAACACTCCACATATTAAGAACTGAATATGAGGCCAAAAGTTGTCCAGAACAAACCAAACCTGCAGAAAGAAACATAACTGCAAGTGTTTTAGCAGGGATCAAGCAGGTGAATTCACTGAGGAATTAAAAGTCTTCATGACCAACCAGACACTACCATTGGTTTTGCAACTTTTATTTCTGTAAATGAGTCTGGGAGCAAATTGGTAGACTTTGATCAGACACTAGATTAACTCCTGGTCAATGTTCAAGAGGAAAGTACCTTCTCCAGTATGCAGAGACAGCCAATATGGAAGGTCAAAAAAGCTCTGAAAACACATTCAGCTCTGCTTAACCAAGATGGGATTTGTCTGTCCTTCAAACCCTGGCCAGCTCACAATTCATCTCTGTTTGGGAACAGCCAGCTATACATTTTCCATATAAATTCCAACTGGTCACTGCTCATTTGTACCCCTCTTTCAAATCCAGCCATCCCAGTTCCTATGAGGTTAGCTGACCAGCAGCTGAGAATAGACCTTTTCTCTATGAATGCATAATTGGTCATTGAGGAACACACAGGCACTCACTCAGACTACCTGATCTAGGAAAAAAAATTCTGAATATCCTCCCAGATGTCCATGTCGGTCAACACAATCCCCGTATAATTTATAATGTATTAAATATCAAAAATAATGGATTTTTTCAGTTAGTATTTTGGCAGATGATGACAGCAGTACATTTTATTTGAGAAGCCAGCAAGACTTCTCCCAGTAAATCTGCAAACAGAAAACTGTGAGCATTGGCCCCAGATCCTCCTTGAAAAAGGCTACCATTATATTCTATTACAGTTAAGCTATGTATGCACCTCCTGGATGGCATCCAATTACATAGCAGTTTTCTCTCCCTTTTCCGTTTTTTTTTTTTTTTTTTTGTAAAAACATGTTCTCTCGAATGCTAGACAGTGGTTTCTAATAAAGAAATTGGATGAAAATCAACCAAGGGCGTGTGTGCTGAAAATAATGGGAGATTTTTTTAATCACCAGTAACAAGATACTTTTCTGTAGTCAACTTTATGTGCTGTGTGACATGCCATATGGACTGAAGGTTCTGCTCTAATGTATAACTCAGAAGTGCCAACAAGTGCCAGATTATACAAATTAGATGAGAGGAAACTGAAAAAGGAAAGGTGGAGTTATTTACTTAGGACTTAAATATAGCTTAAGAGTTTTAAACAAGCTCAAGATCTGTCTTCTTTCTTTGAGCTGTTCCTTGAATATTTGGAAAGATGTGTGGGAACCCCTACATTCTGGAAAAAAACTGAGAAGTGAAAAAAAAAAGGTTAGGATAATGAAAGTAGCCTCTTTTGGAAATTAGGTATGTACTTTGCCAATTGTACTATAAAATAAAAATGTTTTGCTGTTCAATGTTCAGGTTCTGATTGCAATTAGCATAAAGCAATTAGAAAATATATTGCACATGGGGAAAAATGTTCAAAGGATAAATCAAGAGGCAGTAGAGTATAAAAAAGAGCTTTAAAGTCATACAGACCTGGTTTCTCACCCCAGATCTACCACTTTGAATCATTCAACTGTTATTACTTGAGAATCTACTATACACTAGATATTATACTGAAAAAAATAGCATGTTCAGACACTGAACAAATTAAAAGTAACAATATGAGAGGGCTCTTAAGAAAATTATAGTATGATAAAGAGATAAAAGTAACTGCATATCTTCTGTAGATTGGATGATCAGGGAAGAACCTGAATGGTGAGAAGCTAGCCACATGAGGACCTAGTAGAAAAGTATTGTAAGCATAGAGAACAGCAAAGGCAAAGACCCTGAGACAAGAATAGCTTCACTTTTAAAAAGAGAACAGAAAAAAAAGAGAACAGAAAGACAAAGACACCTGGATTTTGAGTATGAAAGAGAGAGTAGTAAGAGATGAAGTTGGGCAATAGATAATGGCCTGATCTTGTGATTCTTACCATGGTTAGGTTTTGGGTTTCATAAAGACTCATTTACTATGAGACTTTGGACAACTTACTTAACTCTTTGTGTCTCCATTCCTTTATTTATAAAAGACATAATAAGAGAACCTACTTCAGAAGATTGTTGTAAAGATTAAAAGAGATACTTTATGCAAAGCACAGTCCCTATTGGATATTTTCAAAGAATCAGAAGGATCTCTTATCCACAAAGCCTTCCTCTTCTTCCTCATAATGGCTGAAGTTCCACCATTAAAAATGCATCCTTTGGGCTTAAGACTCATAGTCCTGGATAGACAAACCAGTACTGATTAAGAACACAGGCTTTAGTGACATAAGGTACAGAACTGGGATCAAATCAGGCTACCACTTATTAGCCCTATGACTATTTTAAGTTTCCTCAACTTGGTGAGCCTCAGTTTTCTTATCTATAGACTGCTATTAGCCATAAAGCCTGACATAATATTGCTGTGAAATAATGCACACAAAGTTGTTAAAACAGTGTTTAGCAATTCCTTATCCATATCAACATTTAAAAAAATATTTTAATTGATTTCAGAGAGGAAGGGAGAGAGAGATAGAAACATAAATGATGAGAATCATTGATTGGCTTCCTCCTGCATGCCCCACACTGGGTATTGAGCCTGCAACCCAGGCATGTGCCCTGACTTGGAATCGAACCATGATCTCCTGGTTCATAGGTCAATGCTCATCTACTGAGTCACACTGGCCGGGCCATATCAATATTATTAATAAGTATTGTTATTTCTGATTCAGCATCAGTAACTTTGGAGTTCCAGCCTTAGAACTATTAGGAACCTCAGAGATAACTTAAAACAAAACTTGTTCATTTTAATAACAGAGGAACTCAGGCAAAGTGAGAGACTTGACCAAGTTCACTCAGTGAATAGGAAAGGCTAGTATAAGAACCAGATGTGGTTTCCAGCCTAAACCTCTATTATAGTACTGAGTTAGCATTCAGATCCTTCTCTGGGAGCATGTTTTTCTGGGGTTGGGGAGAAATGGTGGAGAGAGAAAGAGACAGACAGAGAGACAGCAAGCAAGTCTCTTACTGCAGGATAACACCTTAGAAGAGAGGAGGCTGAGGACATAATGTGATCAGCTTTGCTCACTGGAAGTTGCCTAGGCCTGGGTCTCCATTAGCCTTTGTGGTCTCTGTAGCTTGGACAAGAGCATGAAGACTTAAAGCAGATAGACTAAGCACAATAATTGGACAACTCAAGGCTTAAAATTCCTTCAAAAACAAACATTAAAAATGTGATGTTTTACAATCAGAACTTTCTTGCATTTCCTTACATGCATTGATAAGTATAGCATAAACTTTATTTAAATAATTTTATTTATTTATTTAGACGGAGGCATCCTCCTCTTTTCAATGATCTTTAAAGTTTTAAACCAGTCTTGCAGTGGATCTTGAGATTTAGTTTCAGGTATGTTTTCTCCTTTACATTGATCTATTTTGCTCTATATCTATCATATTACTTTTTAATTTAATTATCATATTAATATCTATCATATTACTTTTTAATTTGCTTAATCATTTGTTTTGGGCTTCACCTGCTATGATTCCAGACCAAAACAGAATTTTGTCTCTTGTTATCATCATTTCATCCTTAGTGCCTAGAAGAGTGTCTGGCACATAGTTGATGTCCAACGAATTTGTTGAATGAGTAAATAAATAAATTCTGGGGTCCTAAGTATTCCTCTAGTCAAATTATCCTATCTTAATATATAAAAAGCCAGGGGTTGTCACGACTGAAACAACCGGACAGACAATTGAACAGCAGGCTGTGTGGGGCAACCAGGCCGACAGGGGGGTTAGTGAGGGACGACCAAATGGCTGAACAGCAGGCTGCATGGGGTGACCAGGCTGGCAGTGGGGTTAGTGAGGGATGACCAAACGACTGAACAGCAGGCTGCGTGGGATGACTAGGCAAGGCAAGGCAAGGGGCTGCATGGGGGTGACCAGTCCGGCAGGGTGGACAGTTGGGAGCAACCAGGCCAATGGGGGGGCAGTTGGGGGTGACCAGGCCATCAGTGGGGGGCAGTTGGGGGCAACCAGGCCAGCAGGGATGGCAGTTAAGGGTGATCAGGCCAGCAGGCAGGTGAGCAGTTAGGAGCCAGCGGTCCCGGATTGTGAGACGGATGTCTGACTGCCAGTTTAGGCCTGATCCCCGGGATTGGGCCTAAACTGGCAGTCGGACATCCCCCAAGGGGTCCCGGATTGGAGAGGTGCAGGCTGGGCTAAGGGCCCCCCCCCCCATGCATGAATTTCATTCACCGGGCCGCTAGTCTATAATAATAAAAGCATAATATGCTAATTAGACCAGATGTTCTTCTGGACAACCTTCCAGATGAAGCCGGGGCTGTGAGGGAAGCCTGGGTCCTGGGTGCCAGAGGGAAGCCGGCGCCAGCAGCCGGGGGAAGGAAGGCCTACTCTTGCATGAATTTCATGCATCAGGCCTCTAGTTTCCCAAGAATCTCAAACTGCCTTGAACTGGGGTTAGTTCAGAAGCCCCAGGATCCCAAATGAGGAATGTGACCCGGCCTTGGTACCGCCAACATGAATGAGAAAGGTAACAAGCTAAGCAGTTTACCCTGCACTAGCAATGGAAGGAGTGAGGATTCTTTGTAACAAGCTTCTCATCTAAATGGCTGGAGCTCCTCCATGATAAGTAGAAAGGAAAACTAGTTGTCATGGCCACACAAGTCTCCCCAGTCTCAGAGCCTATCTGGGTTTTCTCACAGACCTTACTCTGGCTCTATTCCTCTATGTTCTAGGGTTCAATTCTTCTGTGGATGTTTGGTAGAGAAGAGTTTCATTGAGACACTCAGAGAGGGAAAGAAGAAAAGCAGTGGGAAGTACATAGTTCTTTAAAAACCTGAATATACAGGAAATTTTTACTCAGTAGACTGCTTTAGTTTTCTTATTGAAACAAAATGCTTTCTATTTTAAGAACCATTTCACTAAATCCACAAGAACTAGGAGATATTTGGGCAAAAGAATTCAAGACTATATGAAATGAGAATACAGGTTCCCGGTCACCTTGGGCAGTTTTGGAAAAGAGGGCTGTCTGGAGAAAGGAAGTGTAAGCTATGGACTCATGCAGGTAATGGTAAGAGAGCAGAACAAAAGAGTTGCAGTACAGAGGCTTTACCATGATGTGAGGCAGGCTGAGGCTCAAGAGATGATTTACGATGTACTAGAACAGTCATCTCTCCCCATCTTAACCCTGCTTCAGTCAATTGAATTAACTAGAATTTACTCCTTGTCTAAGATGTAAACACCAATGGAGGGATTAAAAGCAATGGGTGGATGGATCAATCATTCACACCTTAGTGTAAATCTATTCAACCTGTCACTGTCTTGACAGAGGTTTATGTATTTTTTGGACTATTGAGAAGCAATATTTCTGCAGGAGATAGAGATGTAGGAAAGGGCTGCAGGAAAGATAGAAAGTTTGGGAAACTATAGCAAATATAAGGTGCAGGAATCTGGAGGTGGAGACAGAAGTGGAAGGAGGTCAATAGGGATGTGAAACAAAGAGCATCTGTCTCCTCTTGTTTGTGGTTTTTGTTTTATTTTGTTTTGTTTTTGAGGACCTGGCCTAGAAGGTCACTAATGACAAAGTTCCTATAATTTTAAACATTGCCTAGGGCTGATCATGTTTGTCATGTCAGAAGAAAAAAGGCAGCATTTGCTATCTAATGGAGAATCAATATGCAATGTGATTTAAGTGATGCTAATATTGCTTTCCCTGGGAGTTAGAAGGCATGAAAACAATAACCAGGAATCTCCTTGTGCTGCCACCCTGGGACCACCACCTGTTCTAGTTATTGACCAGTCAGCCACCTAGCTCCTAAATCATCTCATTGTTATCAGATAGTCTGTTTGCTCTAACTTTCCCCAGGCCTCCCCGTTGTCCTAGGATATTTTATCAAATCCAAGAAATCAAATTCAAAAGTCAGCTTTTCAAGAAACTCAAAACCAAGTCAGAAAAATCAAAGAAAGGGGTATTTAATCTTTCAGCTTGATCACTGAAAAGTCACCCAGGGATTTTTCATTTGCAACTCTGCATTTTTCTCCAGACAGCCTCAAAAAAAAAGTATAAGAATTGATTTGTGATCAAATATACTTTAAAAATCCTTTCTTAGACAATGAAGGAAAGATGATGGAAAGAGGCCTCTGGGTGTCCACAAAAGAAGACACAGTTGAATAAGTTCAACTGCTAGACCAAAGTATAACTGCTAGATAATCTAAATGTATTTTATTACATTTAATAAGCAATTAAAATCCAAGTTGCAATTATAACTGATTGATTGCTTTTTAAAAAAATGTAAAATAAGTCAATTTTACATTTAGTTATACATTAACTTTTATTGATTACATTGCTCATACGACAAATGTTTTATTATTCCAAGTTATGTTAACTATAAAATGGAAATTAATAAAAATAAATTGAAATATGGAAAATTAAACAAAACTAAATATGGAAATTACAAAATAGGTTTGCTGTTATATTTTACGTCAACTTGGTTAACATATCCCATTAAATGTTTTGGTATCATCACCCTAAAGTTTCATAATTTTGAGAGCCAAAGACACAAACAAAAGTTCACATATAATTTATACTTACAAGAAACTGAAAAGAAAAAATACCAGAAAAAACACAAAAAGATTATTCATACTGTGATTACTAATTTGATCTTAAAATATAACCTAACAACTGAGCTTAACCTAACTTAACCTAATTGACTCTAACTGAACCTAATGTCATATATTCTATCTATTATCTGTTTTCACAAGAGAATATAATGCATGATTATTTTTAGGACTGTAGATAATGAGGGAAAAGTAATGTGATTTTTGAGAATTCATTTTTATTACTGTTCCATTGTTTTAGCATTTATTTTTCTATTAGTTCCTAATCCAAGAACAGCTTTAGCAGTTTTTAAAGTTACATAATTCTTAGAAATGTGTACTTAAAATCTTAGTATTTTTAAATCTATGCACAATCAGAAAGGGAAAAAAGGATAAGGAGAGATTTTAAAATTTGCTTATTTCTTTAAAAATTTTACTTTTTGGTTATTGTTTTATGGTTTTTAGTATTTTAATCACTTTCTGGCGCAAGTTAAGCAGCTAACGTCCCTTGTTACCGGCAGTTTTACTACAGCCTTAACATTTTAAAATTGTTATATCATCTAGGTATTTTAAAAATTGATTAATGTCCATTTTAAGAATATTTATTTTTTGCAGTATTTTAATTGTGTGTGTGTGTGCAGTTTATATGTGGGGTATTTATTTCTATTGTTCCTAACATAAGCACAATATATTATCTTTCAAGCTATATTGTGCTCAGAAGTTTTCTTTACAAGTCTTAATATTCTTAAATTTACAGTTCATCCAATAAATGGTAGAGTTTTTAGGATTTTCTTAATGCTTTTGCTGTTTTAGTAAGTTACAAAAAATGTTTCCTCCTCTTTTTTTAAATACTGACTTTAATTGCTCCTGAACTAGGTTCCTAGCTGCATTTTGATCCAAAGCATCATATTAAAATTAGAGCATTTGACGAGTTTTGCAAACGCTAAAAAAATACAAACTCTAAATTATTTGTGCTTTTTTTCCTTTGTTTAGGGTTGTTTTGTTTTATTTTTATTTTTTCAAATTCACTCCTCACTTGGTCACAAATTCAGAATTCTACCCAGCAGAAGAGTTTGGCAATTACTTTTGGTTGTAGTAATTAGACCTGACCTATAATTATTGAACAAATCAGCATATATATTGTACTCCAAAATTTCATACAAATTTTTAAATTTAAAGATCCTCAAAAAATAAATAAAATATGATGAAAGTATTAGAAAAATGTTTTGCTATTCTTATTGTTTTATAATTTTTCTGTTTTCTTGTTTGTATTGGTTTGGTTTAGTTTATATATTTTATTCAATATGCTCCCAACCTGGGCACAAATTCAGCAGGCCTGGCTACACTATGTTCCAAAATTTGGGGAGGAAAAAGCAATTTAAAGTTACAAATCTCTCCTACCCACCCATTCCCTCCCTAAATTATTAATGCAAATTTTAAGAAAGCTTTTTGTTGGTTTTATTGTTTTGTTATTATTACTTTGTTATTTTTTTCCAATTTGCTCTAACATAGACACAAATGAAGCAGCTTTCTGGCTGCACTGTGCTCCAAAATTTCATATGGAGAATATTTTATAGAAACCAGTTCCTCAAAAGTAATATTAGAAATTGGAAATTCTAAGAAAAAATATTGGTGTTACTTAGATTTTTAATGGGCATTTTTTATTTTATGTGATTTTCCATTGTATACCTGTCTTGGGCACATATTTAGCAGCTTTCTGAATTTGAAATTTCATATGAAATTCTTAATGTAGTAAAAAAAAAAAAGAAGAAGAAGAAATTTTTAAAAACCGACACTGCTGGTGACTGCAAATGTGTAAATCCAGTTAATTTTCTGTTTCTTCCCATCCATGCTCATGCAAACACAATTTATGTTTCTGCTTTCAACATATATAAAATAAATTTGCCAGCCCTTTTAAATTGGATACATTTCTTATTAATTATTTTAGGCCAAAATAAACTTGATGGAAATTAAAAGAAAAACAATTCAAAAAAAAATATATCAGTAGTAACACAAAATGTCTGCTTTAAATAATCCCTGAATTTGTTCTATATTTATAGGCCCAATCTAATTACCAAATATTTTCAGAATGGAGTATGATTTTTAAATTTTGAAAGTAATATCCATATTCCTAAAGTCAAGTCCACTTGCCAGTTACATAATGTGATATAATAAAATTTCAACCCAGCAGAAGAGTTTGGCATTACTTTTGGTTGTAGTAATTAGACCTGACCTATAATTATTGAACAAATCAGCATATATACAGTAAATGCTCAAATAAATGTATTTGGCTGTATTTAGTACATTAATCTATTCTTAGTATCATTAGCTTCAAATCTTTCAACTTATTCATAACATAGAAAAATAATAATAGGAGAAACCATATTTGGATCTAAAGACAATTCTCGTACCTAGAAGGTGGATTCTAGCATTAACTCACCACCATTATTTGTTGTTTGATCACTGACTTCCTCTTGAATAGCTGGAAGGGAAGGCTTTGTGGTAAGAGGTGTTTCAGTCTTAAACATGGACTCCATCCTGATATGGGTATTGATGTAGAAGGACTTCTGAAAGGACTCAAGGGTGAAGTAATAGATGAAAGGGTCAAAGCAACAGTTAAGAGTTGCAAGGCACAAGGTGATTGGGTACATAATTTTAGCAAATCTTTCCAAAAAGCAATTGGTAATGGCTTGAGAGCGCACCAGGGCATACAGGAAGAGAACAGAGTTGTAGGGTACAAAACAGACCACAAAGATTGCCATATGCACTGTGATCATCTTCAGCACTTTTTTCTTATTGGTCCCAATTTGAGACAGTGTAGCAGGCTTGCGGAGGGTTCTCAGCACCACAGAAGAACAAGAGACATTCAATATCAGAGGAATGATGAAGCCAACAACTTCAATAAATATGGTGATCTTGGACAAATAAGTCTTCCAAACACGTTTGGAGAAGCCCTCAAAGCAGGTTGTGGTTGTATTGTTGACATTAGTGGTTGAGAACAAGGAGGCTGAAATACCACCACTGAGGACCAGGATCCAGACTCCAGCACACACAATGGCAGAATTCCTCCTGGTCCTAATGGTACGAGATCTGAAGGGATAAACAATGGCCAGGAAACGATCCACGCTAATACAGGTGAGGAAGAGCATGCTCCCATAGATGTTGGTAAGGAATGCAGTCCCAGAGATCTTGCAGAGAGTGTCACCAAAAGGCCAGTGGCGATTGAAATTATAAAATATTTTGAAAGGTAGAGTGCAGACAAAGAGCAAATCGGAGAGGGCCAGATTGGTGATAAAAATAGCTGTCTCACTTCTCATTTTCATGCGGAAGCAGAAGACAAACAGAGAGGCACTGTTGGTTATCAGACCCAGGATGAATACAACACTGTAGACAGCACCATTCAGATTATACTTGAAGGAATCATCAACAATACAAGTATTATTGGCAGTAGCATTGCCCAACCTGGGTCTGAGGCTTGAATTCAAAACTTGGAATTGGAAGTCAATGAATTTTCCGTCACCCATGGATTTATTTCAGGAGGCCTGCTGGCTGCAGGGTTCACCACTCTCACACTAGGGACTAGTAGGAAATGTTTTCCTCCTATGGGAGACAAGATGTTATGAATCATCAAACCTGCCTTCCATCTATTATTTCTGTGGAGTAAAAGATATTCTGTCTACCGAGATTGAAAATAATATTCAATTTGATTTGACAAGTACCTTTTGACCACCTACCATATGTTAAAAAGTACTCTAAGAGTATGTTGCAGGAGTGGAAGAGATCACATTGAATACAATAAGTGGAGTACTATAGCATTGCAATGAACAGGAATGAGATGTTGTGTTTACATGACAGACAGAGCTATGGGGGGATGGAGTTCAGGAGAGGGAGGAGAGACTCCGATAGTTAAAACAACACTAATACTTTGAAATTTATATGGCAGTTTTTAGCTTTCAAAAGCATGTTTTATTTGATTCCCACAAGAACACCATAAGATACACAAGACAAGAATTGTTCACCATATAACAGAAGCAGAAACTGAGGCCTATGTAATTTAGAATTACAGTAATGTCAGAATCAGAAAAATCCACAAATGATATAGTCAGAACCAGAGTTGAGTTTTTTTTAATTCCTAACCAAATGATTAAGCTACTCTAAATTGTATTGTCTACTCTCCAATATTACTAAACTTCAATGTATGAGTATTAGGTCTATTGCACAAGACCACAGGTGGATATGGGACCTCCAGGACATGCTCTTAAAACAGGTGAGACTAAATTCCTGAATTAAACTGTTGACTCATAGTTTTCTTCTAAAACATGAGTTCTGAGACTAGGGATCCCTCAGTTAATTAAAGCTCCCAGCTAAAAGTTTCTTTACTGTATCACATTGTCTTTCTAAAGAGATAATTCACATAATGATCTCAGCATTTGCCTCCTGCAGATTGTAATCCCCTTTCCAAACTTCTCTCATGCTAAACCCTAAGCCTAGGACAAGCATGTCAAACTCAAAGGCTAACATGGGCCAAATAAAAAAGGCTTAAGTTTATGTGAGCCGCAAAAAAAACCAGAAGCTTCAATTTTCATAGAAACGTAGGTTTATTTTGACAGAGATATGTTGAATACAAAGGGCTGAAATAAATGAGTCATCTACACTAATAAAAGAGAAACATGCAAATTGACCATCCCTCCACAACACCCACCAGCCAATCAGGAGTGAGTATGCAAATTAACCCAACAAATATGGCAGCAGCCACGGAGCTGGAGTGAGCAGGAGGCTTGGGTTGCCCCCGGCAATGGAGGAAGCCAAGCTTCCAGCCGGACCTGGCCTCAGCTCAAGGAGGGGCTTGAGAGAAAAAAAAAAAAAAAAAAGGAGGGGCTAGGAGCCTGGGTCACCGGGGAGCATGGCCAGCCTGAAAACAGCCATCAGCCCCTCACCCAGGCTGGCCAGGCACCCCAGTGGGGACCCCCACCCTGAAGGGGATATGGCCAGCCTGGAAACAGCCCTCAGCCCCTTACCCAGGCTGGCCAGGCACCCCAGCGGGATCCCACACCCTGAAGGGGCCGTGGCCAGCCTGAAAACGGCCCTCAGCCCCTTACCCAGGCTGGCCACGCCCCCACGGAGTAAGAGTCCCCGCTGGGGGGCTTGACAAGCCTGCAAACAGCCATCAGCGCCTCACCCAGGCTGGCCATGACCCCATGGGGTGAGGGTCTCCACTGGGGGCATGGCCAGCCTGCAAACAGCCATCAGCCTCTCACCCCATGGGGGCATGGCTGGCCTGCAAATCACCACAGGCCCCTCTCCCAGGCTGCCCCACGCCTGAAGGGAACCCCCACCCTGATCCAGGACACCCTTCAGGGCAAACCAGCCAGCCCTCATTTGTGCACCAGGCCTCTATCTATACTAATAAAAGGGTAATATGCTGATTAGACTGGGAGACCTTCCAGGAGACCTTCTGGACGTTCTTCTGGACAAAGCCATGGTGGCGGGGCCATGGTAGAGGTGGTTAGAGGCCAAAAGGGGGGGCAGTTGTGGGTGATCAGGCCAGGATGGGATGGCAGTTGTGGGTGATCAGGCTGGTGCGGGGGGTTGTTGAGGGTGATCAGACTGGTGGGGGGGCAGTTAGGGGTGAGCAGACCAGCAGGGGGGCCAGTTGGGGATGAGCAGGCCGTCAGTGGGGGTCAGTTGGGGATGATCAGGACAGCGAGGGGGGCAGTTTGGTGTGAGCAGGCCAGCAGGGGGGCAGTTGGGAGCAAACAGGCCAGTGGGGAGGGATGGTGGGAGCAATCAGGCCAGCAGGGGGGCAGTTGGGAGAGAGCACAATGGCACGGGGGGCAGTTGGGGGTGATTAGGCTGGCGGCAGGGGGTAGTTGGGGGCGAGCAGGCCGGCAGGCAGAGTGGTTAGGGGCAATCAGGCAGGCAGGCAGGTGAGCAGTTAGGAGCCAGCAGTCCCAGATTGTGAGAGGAATGTTCGACTGCCGGTTTAGGCCCATTCCCTGTAAACCGGCAGTAGGACATCCTTCGAGGGGTTCCAGATTGGAGAGGGTGCAGGCTGGGCTGAGGGACACCCCCCCCCCATGCACAAATTTCGTGCACCGGGCCACTAGTCATTAACATAAAATAATAGAACATTTTAATAAAAATTAATATTTTTCCTTGAATATTAACTTTCCAGACACTGAATAACTGCACAAATTAATACGCATAACACAAATAAACCTATTTTTCTTGTTCTCCGAAAGCAAAATATTTCCTGTTGTGCACACCAAACAAGTCAGTACAAGATTAATGACGTGGAAATCAGTTGCTAAAATATTTGCTGCTAGTATTAGTGGAGAGAAATGGTGCGCCTGCGCGTAAGGCGCATAAGGGAAATGAATGCAACAGATTCTAGTAATCAGTCATTAGCAAACGTTGTAGTTCATTGTTAATAGTTATGTATAACTGAACATTGTAAAAATTAAGTTACGAAATTTTTATTAAAACATTTCTTACATACTGTTATATTGGATGGGCCACAAAAATATTTGTTGTGGGCCAGAAGTTTGACATGCTTGGCCTAGGACAGTGATGGGCAACCTTTTGAGCTTGGTGTGTCAAACTTCGCCAAAAAACTGAGCATAACTCGGGTAGTGTGTCACTTTGAGGAAAAAACTAACTCCAAGACTCTAGTCGCAAATGTTTCATCCTCAGGAGCAGCAAATGTTTCATCCTCGGCATGCGGCCGCGTGTCATCAGAAATGGCTATGCGTGTCAGTGCTGACACGCGTGTCGTAGGTTCGCCATCACTGGCCTAGGATGTCCTCCTTCTCTCTCTCCCATTGCCCATTCCATCACTTATTTTCATGCCTTCAGCTCCTAATATGGCCCTGGTCAATAAAGCCTTTTCTGGTGAACACAAGTGAAATGTATGCTCACCTAGCTAGTTACGTGCCCTCTGCCTGCCACCACTTGTACATGTGGTAGTCACTGACTTAATCACTATGTTGGGTAACTAGGCCAACATTGTTCAAAGGTACATATAGAAATTGTACTAACCTCCTAGATTAACAGCTGCCATTGGACAAAAACTCTTTCAAATGTTCTGTAATACACTATAGACAAGTAGCTGCTGAATGAATTCTTTTCAATGAGGAGGATATGGAATAAAAGTGCTCTTTGTCCCCTGTTATAGCCAGTAATGGGTTTTTACATAATTATATTTTAAAATGTGAAAGGCATTTCTTTGAAGTGATTCCTACTTATGTCACTTTTTCCTCTCAACTCCAACGAACAGGTCAAAGACACTTTCTATATAACAAAGAAGGGAGTGGATGGGGGGAATCTGCCAGCATTATAGAGGCCTGAAATCACGTCAGTGTTTGGCTTGAGGGAAAAAAAAATGGTTTGAGGAAAAAAGAAATTCACTCACTATAGTGCCTATAGGGAAAGATGACCTTGAAAAATGCAGGATGCAAAGAGTTGTCATTTTCAAGAGCTGAAGTTTTCAAATTAATATTGGAATCTGGCTATTTCTGAATTATTATTTAACAAATATTTATGAAGTGCTTCCCCTGAGCCTAACACTGCACTAAGATCATATTCCTTCTTGACCATTTTATCTCATAAGCCCAGCTCAAATTTGCTAGAGGCAACTTTGATATATAGAAGCAGGAACCTGGGCCAAACAAGGTCCCAGATAGGAAAAAAAGGCAGATGAGAAAGAGGTAAATAATAGGTGGGGAGAGCAGAATAGGAGATGGGAAAGGAAGTAGCAGAGAAAGAAAAATAGGAGAATTGAGAGAAAGAGAAGAAAGGGTGAAATAAAAACGATGTTGCTGGGGAGAGGTCAGTGTTGTCATCTAATTTGTATCTAGGACCTCGGGAGGTGTTTTTATTTCACAATTACTCCAATCCTATCCTCTATATCTTGCTTCATCTCAAACATTTCAATTTTATCAGGAAGAAGTACAATATGCAATAACTCTGCTTAAGGCCACTGAAACTGATTGGAAAAATACAGGAATAGACTAGAAAATATCAGTAAATGGATTTCATATTTTACTTTGGGAGCTGTAGACCCAAGTTACTGCAGATTGTTTACCAATGGGATGGCAGAAACAAAAAGAGAATGGTGAACGTGTCAACTGCTTAAACCACTTTACATACTATTTTTAACACCCCAAATCACTATCCATTACTCTAGAGATCTTTTTTAATTGTTGAAAGAAATAAAAATCTAACATAGTTGCACAATCTAAAATAAATATGGGACTGCAAAAGCCAACATTAAAATCAAGCTTCATTTGCTATTATTTGCTTGCACCTGCCTTCTATAATAAACTGACAATAAGTTTATTTGACTTGGAAAGTGCTTTCATAATAGAAGTCTTTTTACCCCACCCCAGAGTTCCTCCAGTCTGTCCAATGGTGAGCCATTTACACAGCATGCTTCTAGCTCTCTGACTATGTATTATTTTGTACTGCCCAAAATGGTGTGTTTGAAATAGGTGAGCTCTGTCTCCCCAGTTTTGCATCCAGTTTTATGTCTCCCAGAACATATGCATTATACCCACAGCATGCATTCTGCAAATGCCTAATATGTCTGCTTTGCTGCTTTGAATAACCAAATATTGTGGGAGAGAAAGGACCACAGACAAGAAAGCATTACAGTCTCAATCCTGAAAAGAGGGCATGGGAAACTGCCACTAAGACCCTATTCATAGCTTTCCCTGTTTAAACACACAGCACCTTTGCGGTCTAGCAGTGAAGGTGTGGTGATGGGACTTAACACAGCATTGGAAGCAAGGAGTTCTATTTCCGACTCAGACACTGGTTCACTCTGTAACTTAGCTATACAGTTTCTCTTCCCTGTATAAACATACCTCTGAGCCTCACAGCTGATGTTAGGAAGATTCAATAGGGCTTATGAAGAGGTTTATGTGCTTGCAAGTATTCAGTTCTACCTAACCACAAATAAACATTATATAAGCTTTTATCTTTCTCCCTCCCCTGACACAACTGGACACCTTTGACTGTCTTTCTTGCTGAACTTCATATTTGCAACACATCATTCTCCTAACACCATGTATACCAAGAGAGCCCCTCTTGAGTTTCAACCTTGACAACACAATTTTCTCATAAAAGGACAATCCAGGAAGGTGCTCCAAAGGAATATCTCCCACTGAGCTATGGTTTAAAAAAATCAGAGAGGTATTTGGCTCTTAAGCTGATTCTGAAGGAGAATCAACAGCATTCAAGAAACAACTTCTCTTTTTGGACTGGCTTCTTTCTTTTCACAAAAACAGCAGTGTTTTTAACCACTAGATTTTCCTAAATGGATAACATATTGTGCACTGAATGGAGGCAAAGGGCCAACTCTTGAGCTTCAGATGAGATCAAGAAGGAAAGAAAAAATAGGCTGACGCAGTTAATTACATCTTCCACTGCAAGTAGCATTAGACTATTGTCTTGTGAAGACCATTGTACCCAATTATTCCAACAATTAATCACCTAGAGGGGTCAGAATACTGGGTGGATGCATTTTCATTGACAATGGGCAGGAAGCAGGTCACCTGGAGGTTGACCAAAGAGAAATCTGACCCCAATGAATTTTTAACTCTGACCTACACATATGGAGCCAATTCGGACAGTTCATACTAGTGTTCATAATTTTTTTCTTTTTATAAACATTTATAATGTTAATGAAATATACCATGTTTGGAATCTTTGGGGCTCTTGGAGGAAGTGGAGTTAGACTTTTGGCCCTATTAAAATACATACCTAAATTATTCCACTTTACTAATGCTAAACTTTCAGATGATGTGTTAAAAACAAAGCTCTAAATTCTGACATATGCCCAGTAGCCTAGAAAGGCTGGCTTGCTTTTGTTCCCTACAGAAGAAAATCCAGAGAAAAACAAAGCCTGGAAGACAGAGTATACTCAAATTCTCTTGCTTTGCTCCCTTTTTCATGAGCTCAGGGTCAGTTCAGAGTGCTGCTGATCCCCAGAACATTTCCTCTTTCTACTCTGAAGCTTAGGAACATTGACACAATGGTTTTTAGAGGAAGCTGAAACCTATTGTATCCTGGCCTATAAATATCTAGCAGTGAGGTAAATGAAAAAATACAAAAATGTTGCAAAAAATACAAATCAACACCATCATGTGGGGGGATGAGAAGAGATAAACCAAAGAACTCATATACTTATATGCATAGCCCATGGACACAGGCAATAGGGTAGTGAAGACCTAGGGGATGGGTAGGGGCTGGGAGGAGGGGGGAAAGAGGGGGAAATGGGAGCTATCTGTAATACTACCAACAATAAAAAATATATTTTAAAATGAAAAAAAAGAAAATTAAAAAAAAAACACATCATACTGGAGTAATAGGGAATATCTACATGCTATTGTTCCTCAGATGATTACTACTAACAGATAAGACTTCTTAACGAAATCTTCTAGACCAAGTCAGAAGGACAGGTCACAATCATACTCATGGTTCCAACTGATGTAACTATGCATTAATTGATGTTTCATAATAGTTTTCAAAACATAACCCAGCCTTATGACATTACATATGGAGGAAACCATAGGTAGATATTTCACTCCAGAACTGAGCTGGGAAATTGATCTGTATGAGGTCTCATTTCAAACAAGCCTCCCCATGTGTGTCAATTGCTTAGATTGATATGCCTTGTTTAATTTTTTATTTTTTATTGGGATTATATTGGCAATATAATCTTATAGGTTTCAAGTATACAATTCCATAATACATAAACTGTATATTTACCATCCAAAATCTAGTCTCCTTCCATCACCATTTATACCCCATTTACTTTCTTCTACCTGCCCCCATTCCCTTTTCTCTCTGGTAATTACCTTATTGCTATCTGTGTCTATAAGATTTTTTTTCTCTCATAGAACAGACTGACATCCTTGTTTATTTTTGATTCAAGAATCAGTTAGCAATTTGCATATCAATTTATCTGATATTATTGGATATTGATCCTGATAATATGAATAAAAACCATGTCACCCATCTCTAAAGGTATATACCAGTGGCACAGAGGGCTTAAAACCAAAGAATCAATATTCAGCTACACCAAAATTGCCTGGACTACAATAAACAATCAAAAATCCTCATGGATTTTTATATTATATAAATCTATCATAAATTGGAAGTATTGGTTACAAAAAAAATTAAAGAATTATGAAGAAAGCTATTATCAGGAGATTGGTACTCACCACATTAGTTCAAACCAAATTCTGGCACCAATTTTATCTGAGACTTGGATGACCAAATAACTTTCTGGAGGCACTGTGGTTAGGGATTTCCTCCAATGGATGCTGTGAAATACAATTAGTCACAATAGTGTGACATCAAAAGACTTTTCAATAAAATGTATGTCAAGATCATAGGGTAAAAAAGGATTAAATGATACAAATCAAAGTAAATGAGAGCCAACATATTTTAAAATGGTATCTGAACGTTTTGCATTTCATTATTACAGAATATCAGATAACGTTATATTTTCCAAACCTGCTACTATTGTGCCATATTTTATTAGTTGTATTGATAAGCAAAAAGTCCATGAGTCTATGTAACCTATAATTGTTTAAAGATAACTAATGGTAAAAGGCATAAAAATACTTCCTCCACTTTCATAAGGAAATATACTGAATTAAAAATAACTGAACAGAGGAGGTTTTTTTTTTGGCCTGAAGTTATGTTGGTTCTTTGTTCTTTCTTTCTTTTTTTTTTTTTTTTCTTTTCTTTTTCCCTGGCAACAACTGTTACTATTTGGCAAGAGCCTTGATAAGGGAAGAGGAAAGAAGACTGGAACAACAGGTGGAGACCCTATTGGCATGTCTCCAACCTGCACTCCCACCCCAGTTAAATTTATTTCTCCCTGAACTATAGTGATATGAACAAGGTTCCAAATTCTGGGCATTAGCACAATGACAATCACTGCTGCCTCTACTAAGATGAACTAGGCCTAACCAATATAGCATGTCTATAACATCTTCAAATCACAAGTCGGCACAAAATACTTGTATAGAACCAGAAATAGTTGGCAATAAAATTCTTACAAGTAGCACCCACATTTGAACCCTACTCATTTACTGCCTAGAAAGTAGAGTCATCTGTTAGTGCCAAACTTATATTATTGTCACATCTCACCCTCTTCTGAACAAAGGTGGCCTAAACAAAGCAGGCTGCTAAATAATACTCCAACTCTCTTGAAATAATTTTTCTAATCTAAGAGAACTGAAATAAAAATAGTAAAATCATTAGACAATTTAAAATATATTTGAGATCACCTTGAATTGATTTTCACACTCCTCCAGAGAGCAGTATTCCTGGAATGAAATGAGTATTATTTTACTGGCTTATGAAGACAGAACTTTTAACATTTCTTTTTTTATAGCTTTCAACATTTATACAGATTATTTAAAAAAAACTTATTTTTATTTGGAATCCAAGCAAACTTGGAATTTCAAATACCCAGAAGTTTTCATATTTGTTATTAATTCAGTAAAACCACATCCAGCCCCATACATCACTAGCTAACTGTGTAAGAGCAAGTCACAATCCCTTTTTGGACCTCAGTTTATTTTCTTCTTCTACCTTTTGCATTAATTGATAGCAACTTTCAACTGACCCCTTTAGTCAGTTGTTTTCACCTGCTCCCATTTGTCACTGCAAAAAAAAAAAATGTAATCCCTCAAAGTGTGAAGTAAGGGGAATTCATTTTTGTTAGACTCAATAAAATTATTCCTAGATTTATTTTATCTATTTTAATTGAAGTATAATTGACATACATTATATTAGTCTTATCTATACACCATAATAATTTGATATTTGTATTTCTTGCAAAAGGAAAACCACAGTAAGTCTGTCACCATATATAGTTTAGATACCTTTAATACCAGAAATATTATTAATTAGTTCTAATGTCTTCTTAATGCCCTCATTTCTCTCATATTCTGTCTTTATGCCCATATCAGTAGGCATATAAGCTTTAACTATCTAGGTTTAGTCCTCAATCTTTGCTACCTGTTCCCTGGTCACCTAGTCAATTCTTTCCTCAAAATATAAGGTTATCAAAATACTTCAAAACATAACTAAATAATAAATCAATAGAATACTTATCCTATGTTTTGTTCTGATAAAATTACCTATCTACTAAAAATAAGGCTGGATTACCAGTGGTAGGTGACCTCCTATTAAGCTCCCAATTTTCAATACTAATATTCAATACAAATACATTATAGGTGTGTGTTTTATCCTTCCCTGTTAAGGCCAAGAGAATACTAATATATGAAGACCATACACACAGAAAAAAAAGCAACTACACAATTAGGCCCTGACCATACCACAGCAAGGGAAATAACTGTCGCTGCATTTTCTCTCAAAGGAAATTGAATTAATGAAGCTCTAGCTAATTGTGGCCTAAGTGTTGCTGTTAGGCATCTTCCCAGTCCTCTCTTTAACTTACAAAGAGTACACATTCTGAAAGGATGATTTGATTGTTCCAATACCGCTTTCATTCGCATCTCTGATTGGCAGGAGATGCTCTAGAGTGTAGACGCCATCAAGTATCAGCTGAACTCATCCTTTATAGCAGGAGTGTAAACTTTTCATCTGTGACAAGGAAAAAGGATTTAAAAATTTGTGTTGATAGGATATGTTGTTTGGAATTTTGTTCTGAAAAATAAACATGTTTCAAAGCCACTGGATAATTTGGAGCTTCAGTTTTTATTGTTGTCTTCATGATAGTCAAGGAAAAAGAAAGATGATATCATTTAGTAAGGTAGCAAAGTGAATAACCCAAAAAACCTCTGAAATGTTCTAAGATTTGGATTTATCTGGTTTTGTCCATGCTGGAATAATAATGAATTACATTACTATATTTCCTAAAACAAAGTAACTAAAATACAATATTTATCAGTTCAACAAGATCTTATAGCTAAATTGTAAAAAATATTCAGGACATACAAGAAGAGAATGTTAAATGTCATATTATTGCATTTGTGTAAAAAACAGCAATTAATTTAACATATAATAGTAAATTCAATTTATTCCAGAATTACTTTTTCATTGAAATGTTTCTTCCTTTATAGTCAAGTTCACGAATTATTCAATATAGCAAATGTCACATTCTTCATAAGTCAATTAAGCATCAAAGCATGCTCCATATAGTTTTCCTAGAAGAAATCTCATAATAGGAGCCACATTAGCTCACAATCAATTGCAAACCAAAGAAATATAAAGCTAGCCAAAAGAATTTCTAAGCTCTACTCTGTGTTTACATAAAACAACAGCCTAAAAATTCTCTATCTTTTCCACTGAAACAATATTATTGCCAAAACAATAGAAACTCTTCTTTTTTTTCCCTCTCTTTTTAACCATTCGACACAACGATCGGTTCAGCACTTCAGAGTTGAAATCTAACTTCTTTCCTCAAACACTCAAAGCATTTCCACTGAAGTCTGTTACGCCGCCTCCACCCACCCCACCCCCATCCACAAACGCCCAAATCAAATCTTTCTCAAAAAGACTTACCCCAAGAAAGTGTATGCTAGATGAGAGAGTGTGCTCAAGCGGGTAGAAAATTAGCTAATAAGCATGTGAACGGGCAACTCGCACTTTAAAAGTGCATATTTTAATCCATTTTTTTTTTTTTTTTTACAGGGAAAGGTTAGCCCAGCCCAAAGTAGCAGACTCTGGGCTGCCACAGCTTTTTACAGCAAGCCGCTCATTCTGAAAATGTGAGCTTATTTACATCTATCTCTTTCCCTTTGTTAAGAAATGGCCCTCTTGAATGCAGTAGCCGGCATGCCTTAACAAACAGGACACAAGAAAAGGCCCAAACTCCCGGCTGAAGCTGAGGGCCGGGGGGAACTTCTGGGGGTCTCAATAGGAAATGCTTTTCATTGGATAAGGAGGCACTATTGGGAGCCGAGACCCCGCCCAATCCCCTGTATTCCCTCATTCCCTTAGTCACCAATCCCTGGACTGAAGTTTTTCCTTAAAGAGCATTGCCCAGGAAAAGTAGTTTTCACAGTCAAGAATTAGCAGTTTAAGTGCTGCTTGGCAATATAAAAAGTGTCTCTCCTAACCAGTTAATCCACAGAGAAAGCCTGTGTGCCTGTCTTTGCTGCAGGACTGCTACCCCTCCACAATTCTAATGAGGAGGAGGAGACAAACAGCCAAACTTGGAGGAGGGAATTATGAGCAGACCTTGTTTACTCTAATTTGTTTAAATAATTACAACAATATTGATAATAATAATTCGGGTGCAGGGAAAGGCAAAAGTGAATGATACCATAAATATATTCCTATTATACTATGTAGAATTAAACCTCACACCACCACAAAAAATACAATTCAATATATATTATCTTAAGCCAGTGAAGTGCCCTGAGATGGAGATGGGGAGATGGAGGATCCCAGAACTCTAATACCCATCCTCCATGAACTAAGGAGTACTCTGTGGCAAAAGGAGGGTCTGTACTTCTCTTAAATAACTGCCTGGCAGGAAGTCTAATTACCATTAAATTTTCAAAGTCTTACTCAAAATCAAAATAAATAGTACAGCAGCAATTTGTTTATAATGGGGAGTTATCTTCAACTGTACTAGTATACCTCCCCCCACCCCCCGCCCCGTAAGTTATTTTTCTATAGCTTGACTTCCTTGGTCACTCACATTGCTTTTTTCCCCTTCCTATTTTTTCCTCCTTCCCTCTCTTTCTCTGACATGAATTTGTTGCAGAAATGTACTCATCCATCTGTAACTTTATTGTTAGCCTTTCCCCTCTGCCAGCCCCCTCCCCCAGTCCTCTCTCCCCTATCCTCCACTCCCTGCCAACACTGCCACCAACAATAACCCCTCTCCCTTCTCTAGAATGAAATTCTTAGACCAGGGAGAAGGTGCTTTTTCCAGTCATGCCCCTGGAGAATTGGGGAATCCTCTGCCTGCTTCAGGACTTAAGTCTGTGTAATTAAGCTGCCTCCCAAATAAAACATGCTTCAAGTTTCTGTATTCTCCCTCATTCTTCAGTTCTATTGTGGCTGTTCTCACTACCAGTCAAGGCCAGTAAACAAGTGAGTGTGAAGCTAATAGTAGTCTTATTGTCACTGATTCTGAAAAGTACTTCTCTGTTGTCTCTCCACCCCCACCTCTAGTCCCTGTTCTTTCTGTCACCTCTCCACTTACCTCAGGTATGTCTATATCTGTCAATTGCTGATATAGACTGTATCTCCACAAAGTGGTCATTTACCCACTCTGAGCTAGGACTAGCTCTGAGTGCATTTATCAATCTACAAAAAAAGATAACAGTCACTGCCTTGTAGTGCCTCACTGTCTAGCTGGAGACATAAGACATGTGAAAGTATGAGATACCAAAAGCAAATTAAAAAAATATACTAAAGGAGTTATATGGAGAATAAGTTTTATAATGGATCAGAGGTTGGAGATAAAGTCCCAAGGACAGGGGAGGGCTTCCCAGAGTAAGTGGAATTTGAGCAGGACTTTGATGGTTATTATTATTTAAATAAGCCAAGAAAAGAAGAGGAAATCTTTCCAGGTGGTCAGATCCAAGTGACCAAATGCAGGAGGTGTGAAGTGAGACTAGGTGAGAAGGAAACTGGCTTGTGAAAAAAAAAATAAGAACAGTAAGGAGAAGAGCTTTGGAGGGAGCGGGGAGGGGGAGTGCTCAATTGTTGCAACTCAATGCACTATAGTGATTAAAGTCAACCTATAATCATGGTCACTATCTGCCTATATGACAGACCAGCTCACTATAATTCTCCTCTTTGGGTTAATATCTCTCAGTCTTCCAATTCATCTCCCTTAATTTGTCCCTAAGGAACTCAACTACTTTTCTAATTAATCTCATAAATGACTCCCAGGTCTTTTACCATATCACTGGGTTGCAAGCCCTTTTAGCTTCACTCTTCCTTTATCTGAGCTCTAGACTCACTCACCCACTTTCATATTCCTAAAATGAAATATGATCCCTCACACTCTGGACATTTTCACAAGCTATTCCCCCTGCCTGAAGCACTCTTCCCTTCCTTAGCCTCCACTTCAAGTTAATTCTTATTCTTCCTTCAGAATTATACCAGTAATCATGCTTCAGGGAACCCTTCCTTAACTCCTACTTTAGGTCATAGCCATTTATTATATACTCATACAGCATCATGGACCTTTCCTTCAATGCATTTATCATAAGTATAATTTTATATGCTGTTGTGTAATTTTTTATTTGTGTGAAATTTTGATTGTCAATTTCTCTGAACCGTAAACCCCAAGAGGATAGCGTCCATATCCGCTTAATACAAAATTAATAATGATAGTGTTCACAAATCCTCTTCTCCTTCATTTTCTCTCTTGTCTAAGCAAAGTAGCAGTGTCCCTTTTCTAAAATTATCAACTGAAAATATGTGCTAGTTCATCCATTTACAAACAAGTCCACATCAAGTTGTTATTTTAGAACAAAGAGTACATACAAATAAAGAAAAAAAGTCCCATGAACAAGAAAGTACTGAATCTTATTCATTACCATTCCCTTTTGCCCTCACCTCACTCTTTGCTACAAACATTCTAGTTTTGCCTGTTCTAATATTTGTAAGGTAGAAGGGAGAAAATTTAAAGTTTTTCCAGGGTGTTCTCCAAGCTGCCAGTTAATAGCTACAAAGTGTAACCCCAAAAGTCCTATAAAAATAGCCTTCATTAAGTTTCTGATGTCTTTCCTACTGAGGGAAAAATGAATATGCAGCTGAAAAAGTGCATTCAGAAATACCTGGGGAAGTAAGCATTTCATTTTTATCTGTTCAAAAAGAGAGCAACTGAAATATGACTAACTTCCTACAGGGAATTTACATACTTGAATAAGAATAGTCAGAGGCTTCACACCTTCACACTCCAAACCCAAATCAATTTTTCTTTTTGCCAGTCATAACAAAAGACTGAGTGAATTCACCCCAAATACCAGAGACTCATCACTGTGCTAGTTTCCTTAGAAACAGTACAAATGTAACTATGCCTATGGCTTAGGGTAAGACTAAGAGTTTTGGTAGCACTCATATTGTCTAAAACTCTAAATGAACTCAGTGCCTATATAAACCTGAGCAGTGATCTAGGAAAGGAAGCCATTTAATTACTAATTTTGAATTAATTATCAAATGCATTGAGGCCTTTCACAAAACAAAAGAAGGTGAGACCCTGGGTTCTATAGTCTTTCTCTTTTTAATAGTCTTCTTCTGCTCCAATAGGGAAAAGATCATTATTTCCGGTTCCAATGCACTACATCTCTGAAAGGGTAAAAAACATTTTTTAAGCACAGACCCTGGAAAATTTTTAGCACATACTTCACGCTGGAGCACTATTACCTGTTACTTGTTTCTCTAGCAACTGAAATTTTCTTCTCACTACCTGAATAAGTTAGATAATAGCAATATTCCAACGTTACAAGGCAAGGTTGGTAGTTAGAGAAAATGAACATTTCAAAGAGATTGATAAAGTGCCTAGAAGCCTAAAATGTTTGGTATAGGTAAGAAAAATGTCAAGGTAGTAATAATAATAATGGCAATAGAAAACTTCTTGAGCATTATTATATGCCAGGCATTCTTCTAAGTGCATTACTTATATTTATTTACCTATTCTGCACAACTCTTATTTTATACTTAAGAAAAATCAGGTGCAAAATAATTAAGGACTTATCCAAAACCACACAGCTAGTAATTGTTCCATTAGTTCTGATCATTTGGGGGTTGATAATCGTGGCCACATTTATTTTAAAGGAGCACTTACAACTCTGTCCAAATTATCTTTTTCATGAGCAAATATAAGGATCTGCAAACTGCTCAGTAGAAACAAACAAATCCCACTAACAGTATATGTTGCTTTGAACCATTTTAATATTTGTAATTGGATCTGGATATGTTAATATAAGGCCTAAAGTAACAGGCTAACTCTAAAAGCACGAGCAAAAAGTGACTTACCTAAGACAACAAAACAAATAGTAAAACCATATAATAATGCAAGTGTTTTGACATTACGTTATTATAATTTTGAAGCAGATTTTGATGAGTTGACCTAAATATTGGAAAGCCAAGAGTACTCACTAAGAAAGTAACTTAAAAATATAGTAAAAATCATTAAAGGAAAAAAAAATGTACACTAGAAAATAGCCACTCAAGACAAGAAGAGATAGTAAAAGAGGAACAAATGACAGAAGCAATATAGAAAACAAACAAACAAAAAAACAACAACGTGGTATACAAAGTCACAACCATATCAATAATAACTTTAAATAGGATTGACTAAATAATTCAACCAAAATGCATAGATTATAAGACAAATTAAAAACAAGATCCAACAATGTGCTGTCTATGAAGCATAGATTTTTAGATTCAAAACCACAAATAGTTTTAAAATATAAGGATAGAAAAAGATATACCTCACACACCCAAAAAAAAACTTACAGTGGCTATACTAACATCAGAAAAAGTAAGCTTATCATAAATACCTGTTGCTCTGGCCGGTGTGGCTCAGTTGGTTGAAGCATTGTCCCGTGAACTGAAGAGTCATGGGTCTGATTCCTGGTCAGGGCACATACCCGGGTTGTGGGTTTGATCCCTGGTCAGGGGGTATACGAGAGGCAACCAATTGATGTTTCTCTCTCACATCAATGTTTATCTCCCTCTCCCTTACTCTCTCTCTCTAAAATCAATAAAAACATATCCTCAGATGATGATTTAAAAAAAATACTTATTAAAAATAAAGACATTTTATGATAAAATGGCCAGTCTATCAGTAAGACTGTTTTGATTATAATCATATATGCACCCATATACAGAGGCACAAAATACACGAAACAACAACTTACATAATTGAAAGAATTAATATACAATGTAACAATAATTGTAGGAGACATAAGTTCCTCACTTTCAATAATGGATAAAATGACTAGACAGAAGATCAAGAAGAATATAGAATAATTGAAAAATACTATACACCAACTATACCTAATAGAATAATTCTGTAAAACATTCTATCCAACAACAGCAGAATATACATTCTTCTCAGGTGCACATGGAATATTCTTCAGTATAGACCATATACAGAGCATAAAACATATCTCAATAGATTTAACAAGATTAAAATCACACAAAGTATGCTGATAGCCCACAGTGGGATTAAATTAGAAACCATCAACAGAAACAAATTGTGACTTTTTATGTAGAATAATATATACTTCTGAATACCACTGGGTAAAAAATAAGAATCATGAGAGAAAAGAGAAAATCATTTAGGATGAATAATTATGAAAACACAACATACTGAAATTTGCGTGATGCAACAAAAGCAGTTCACATAGGGACATTTAATAACTATATTTTAAAAAGAATAAAAATCTCAAAACAATGTCTTACTTTTCACCTTAAGACACTAAAGAAGAAGAAGAATATAAACCCAAAGCAAGTACAATAATAATTATTAGAGCAGGCACTAGTAAAGTACAGTGAAAACTAGAAATCATTATTAAAAGAAATTTAAGAATATATAAATAATGGAATGACAACCTATTTTATGGGCTGGATGACATAATATTTTTAGGAGAGCAATACTCCTCAAATCTATCTATATATTCAAAGCATTACCTATCAAAATCCAACCTGAGTTCTTTGTAGAAAATGACAAGCTACAATACATATGGTGGTGACGTGCATGGGCAGGTTAAATAGCCATCATAGATGGTGATTTAAGAAAAATTGAATTTATTTAAGGAAAGGGGATGGGATATCGAAAGTGAAGGGCTGCACATCACTGAGCTAAGGGGACAGTGGGTTGATGATGGAAGCACCCAGCAGCTGGAGTCTCATTCTTATGTGCAGTCACTAGTGGGAAACTCTTGTTGTCGGTGGGTCTGGGGCTCAGTTAGTGGGCTTGGAATGTGCATGGAATACAAGTATGTGATCAGGTGCCTTCAGGACAGTTTCAGTTCCTTATATGGTCTGACTCCTGGTGTTCAGCAAGTTTTTCCTGGTCTTTTGTTCTCCTGTGGCAGGAAGCTTACAAATAGCTGTTAAGGATTGTGTTGCCCTATAGTCCTAACATTCCCCTCCTCTTTCTATTTGTTAGTCATTATTCTTAATCAGGGTGAAAGTCTCTCTCTTCTGTCAGTCATCCTAAGAAACAAGACTCCCAGTACTGTTGGCAGGGATATAAGAATAAACAGTTACCCCATGTATCAGAAAACAACAAGCTGGTAGATTAGTATGCCCCTTACTATAAGGGAGGTTGAAATAGTCAAAATAGTTTATATTGTAGTTATTAGAAAATGAAAGACAATAGCTAGAACATCTGGTAAAAGTCAGGCATTCACTACAGGGAGCTACTGAAGCAATCTTTAGGGAAAAAATTCCTGCATCCTTTTCCCCAAAAGTAAGTTCCAATGCATAAAGATCCCCCTATGTGACTTTCTTCCCAAAAATGAATAGAATGCATATAATTCTGTGTATTAGCAATAGGTGTCCCAACTCCTACTAGGCAAGATGTAAAGGTCTGTTCTACATAGGTTCTTTCTTGAAGTGTTCCTTAGGTTCAGTCACACATTCTTCCCCTTCTGGCGCCCCTCCACTCCAGTGTGATGATCCAGGGCTTTACCCTTGCCAGCTTCAGAGCATTTGGAATGGTGAAAAGCATGTCCCAAGGTCCTCTCCATGTTGATCATCTGGTGATCCAGTTTCTAGGTTTTAAGTAGAATTTTGTTTCCTACTAAGAAGGGATGTAGAAAAAAAATTCCAAATTCCACCATCATTAATTACCCAAGGCTGAGGAAACCTGTTGAGTGACTTGGGAGGTAAAAGCTGGTCCTGAGGCATCAATGGCATCACTTGTCTGGTTTTGCTACTTTACTGGGCCTGGAGCTGAAATACAGCTGAAGCCTAGATGTTATCTTTAGGGAGGAAAAGGTCAGGGGGTCTAAACCACCCGACCAGCGATATGAAAGATCCTGAGTCCAAACCACATGACCAGTGATATGCTAGGGAAGGAAAAATTACCCTGGGGGGTGAGGTTCTTGTTTTCCCAACTTTTCCCCTTGCTACACATCCCGGGCTTTCTGCCCTGGTTAGTTTCTGTACCTGGTCCATCATTCTTGTTCTGAGGATCTGTCTAACATCCTCCCCCCACTCAAGGATTTTTGACACTGAATTCTTTCAGAGAAAAAGGGACACAGGGTTTCTTCTGTAACTGCTTCCTGCTGAAAGGAGGTGATGTTTTCCAGAGCAAAAAAATTGTTGCTTTCTGTCAGAGGGACAATGAGACCTGGGCACCAAAGGAGGTTGTGATGGTATTTAAGGGTGGCACTTCCTGAGTACAAGTAAGGCTTGTAATGAAGCATCCATCTTATATAAAAACTGCTGTTTGAAATTTTAACCCTGCTATTTGGCTTCTGTAGATGCTTGTTTGTTTAAATAATAAGAAAATAAGACTACTCCCACTTCAGAGAGGCCATTAAACCTTCCCTGGACAAAATTATCCGTGCTGGCACCAGGCCAAGCCTTTGGTTGAGGTCTCAAGGCCCCAGCACATAGGGGCTCTTTAAGAACTTGCAAAGGGGGCCAGAAACACCCCATATTTGGGAGACAAAGAAGGTAAAAACATATAAATAGGGAAAATTCTTCCATGTGGGGGCCCAGAATTTGAGAGACATTTTCCTCTGGGCCCATGCGTAATAAATGTAACTCCATCTCTCTAAGTATTGCTTGGTTCTTCTCCGGTTTTCTGTAACAGTAACTTGGTATAAATAAACTCTGTTACACATTTTAGTATTATTAAGGCAAAAGTTAGAATGACAAGAATTATGACAAATGGTCTGGTGGAAGGAAAAAAAACACATTAGTTTGGAGGGTTCTAGCCAAATATTTAAGATAAATTGAGGAACCAGTTTAATTCATAGGTGAAAAATAAAGCTTTGAGTCTAATATTCACAACTGTGTATTATAGAGTCTATTGAAACACAATGTTCCCCCTAAAATCACTCTCACTTTTATTAAAGAGCCAAATTAAGATGAATTTATTTACTATATTAAGTTTAGTTTTAATTAGGCCTGGTTGTTTGCATAAACACAATAAGAAAAGCAACTGATATATAGGCTTTTAAGGAGACATGTGTACTACTATTTGTAATACTTTAAACAATAAAATAAAATTAAAAAAATAGAAGCAGATAATTAGTCAAAAATTCATTATGTTAGCTTTTGGAATATTTCCTTAAACCTTGAACCAATTATACTATACAGTCATCCCTCAATATTCATGAGGGATTGGTTCCAGAATCCCCCCATGGATACCAAAATCCGTGAATGCTCAAGTCCCTCATATAAAATAGCATTGTATAAAAAAAAAATGCTTTTTGGAATCTCATGATTGAGCTTTAATTAGCCTCTCAAGACAAAGAAGCTGAGCCACCTAGCTTCCACCAGATTTTCCTGCAATACCTGTCAATGGTTGAATACCTCACATTCTTGAAGTCCTCAGTGATGTCTTGAGGTTCCTTCCTTGCCATCTCTCAAGAAATCAACCTTTGTTCCTTACCTGGAAAGACTGCAATGAACCACATGATCAAGCAAGGTACCAGGCTTTCTCCAGTGGCCCTTATTGGTTTTTTAAGGCTTTCTGGTGACATCCAGAACCAAGCATGTTTCTCTTAGACATGACATAAGCATTAAAATCATACCTAATAAAATGGTAATATGCAAATTACCATCACTCCGCTATGCCCACGATTGGGCCGGCTGGAGGCGCGGGGCGGGACTCAGGGTGGCCGATTGGCTGGCAGTAGGAGCGGGGGGTGGGGACTCGCGAGTCCCCGACCCCCGCTCCTCCCGCCGGCTTAAACGGCCTGCGCTGCGGAAGACGCTGGTGGCGGAACTCGGGGTGGCCGATTGTGTGGCTGCTGGCACCAGTTTTCCACCAGCAGCAGTTTTCCTCTGGCCACCCGCCCAATCGGAGCCCCTCCCGATCAGAGTTCCTCTTGGGGTGGCCAATCGTGCTGGCGGGAGGCGCTCTGATCGGCGGGTGGCCAGAGGAAAACTGCTGCTGGCGGATAACTGGTGCCGGCAGCCAGGTGAAGGAAAAGTCTATTGCACGAAACTTCATGCAATGGGCTCCTAGTATATATATAAAAGCCTATGTGACCATCGCAACCGAACAGACTACTGAACAGGCTGCGTGGGGCAACTAGGCCAGCATGGGGGTTAGTGAGGGGCAACCAAACAACCGAGCAGCAGGCTGCATGGAGCAACCAGGTTGACAGGGGGGTCAGTGAGGGGCGACCAAATGACCCAGCAGCAGGCTGCGTGAGGCTACCAGGCCAGCAGGAGGGTCAGTGAGGGGGGACCAAACGACTGAGTGGCAGGCTGCATGGGGCAACCAGGCTGGCAGGGGTGTCAATGAGGGGCAAACAAACGACCAAGCAGCAGTTTGCATGGAGTGACTAGGCCAGCAGGGGGGCAGGTCAGTGAGGGGTGACCAAACGACCGAGCAGCAGGCTGTAGGTGGTGACCAGGCCAGCAGGGGGGCAGTAAGGGTCAACTAGGCCAGTGGTGGGGGGGATTTAGGGGCAACTAGGCCAGCAGGGTCGGCAGTTGGGGTGACCAGGCCAGCACAGAGGGCAGTTAGGGGCAATCAGACAGGCAGGCAGGTGAGCAGTTACGAGTCAGTGGTCCCGGATTGTGAGAGGGATGTCCCAGATTGGAGAGGGTGCAGGCTGGGCTGAGGGGACCCGCCCTGTGCATGAATTTCATGCACTGGGCCTCTAGTCTTTGTTAATAAAATCACAAACTGGTTTTATTGAATTCATGCAAAAAAAAAAAAAAGCCCAATGTATTGCCATTGCTCACTTATTAAGAACTCTCAAATTCTGGCGGCATCAGGTGGGGAGAAAAATATAAAAGCTTTCATATTGCTTATCCTATATAATAAAGAGCTAATATGCAAATGGCCATCACGCCTTAACAGCTCAGACACTCAACACTGGGAGAGAGGAATGGAGACCAGCCAGGCACAAATGAGCTCACAAGAGAGGAATGGGGACCAGCCAGATACAAATGAGCTCATGAGAGAGGAATGGGGAGCAGCCAGGATGTGGCCTAGGAGAGGGATAAGCCACCTGCCCCGCAGTCCTGGGCACCAATGGCTGTGCCTGTACCTGTGGCCTGGGAAAGGGACAAGCTGCCCTCCCTGCAGTCTCTGACGCCAGCACCTGTGGCTGCGGCCGGGGCGAAGCCAGCCCAGGTCCCAGGTGCCTGCGACTGGCCAGAGGAGGGAATCCTGGGTCCTGGGTGCGGGGCAAGGCAGAGGCAGTTAGGGGCAATCAGGCCAGCAGGGGAGCAATTAGGGGCAATCAGGCCAGTAGGGGATCAGTTAAGGTTGATCAGGCAGGCAGGCAGAGGTGGTTAGGGGCCACCAGGCAAGCAGAGGTGATTAGGGGCGATCAGGCAGGCAGGCAGAGGGGTTAGGGGCAATCAGGCAGGCAAGCGAGCAGTTAGGAGCCAGCGGTCCCAGATTTCAAGAGGCAGTCAGACATCCCCCGAGGGGTCCTGGATTGCATAGAGTGCAGGCTAGGCTAAGGGACTCCCCCATTCCTGCACGAATTTTGTGCACCAGGCCTCTAGTGAAGATATAATTTACCAAATTATTCTAGGGAAATAAAAACAAGCTTTATTATATTTGGAAGACAGAGTTATTTTTATTGATTTCAGAGAGAATGGGAGAGGGAGAGATATAGAAACATCAATGATGAGAATCATTGTTTGGCTCCCTCCTGCTTGTCCCCTACTGGGCATAGAACCTGCAACCTGGGCATATGCCCTGACTGGGAATTGAGCTGTCCCTCCTGGTTCATAAATCAATACTCAACCACTGAGCCATGCCAGCCAGGCAGAAAGATTTTTATATAACTAATCTTTTGTTTATCCTGATTATTTGCTAGTATTTCATGTTTTTAATCATTCTTTAGAGTTTTATAAATTTTTCCTTACTTTAAAGAGATCACCTGCTTAGAAATCTGTAATTTAGAGTAAGTCAGAGTCCTTGTTATGAATCTTTTCAAAGACCTAAGTAACATATTAAAACAATGATGGTTTGTAAGTGACAAACTTAAATGACATGATTATAGATTTGACCATAAAATAATTGACAAAAAGATTTGCTTTTCTGTAAGATATATCATTCTAAGATAATAATTTTTGTAAGTAATTATTATGAAATGACATAAAGAAACAATATAAAGTTCATATTCTTAGATCTAATGTAGAGTTTTAAAATACATATCAAGAACAAATAATATGCAAGATTTTAAAATACTGCACATGGCTCATTGGAAGTGACTATTGAGCATTGGAAACAATTCATAAATGTCCCAATGTATGGATTACAAACATCTGGAGTACTATTGCCAGATGCCTTCAATAGGGAACTACTACTGTAGGCTTGTCTGGTGTCACTGGCAAGATATCTGTTAATCCTGAGAATTTCCTATTTGAACTTGGCTCTGCATCTTTGCAAGTTCTTTCCTAGGGCAGACTGAAAATTTTAAAATATTCATTTAAAATATATATTTGTATATAAATAAAATAGTTATTATTATTAATTCTTATTTTGCAAAGCTTCCCATGTAAGTTTTTAAGCATATTAAATTGGCCGAGCTAGTTTAAAAACTTAGAGAATGAATCCTTGAGGTATTTCAGGGTCCGTTAGAATAACTCAAAGTCATTTCTTTGTTAAAAAAAAGCCTTTTGAAATTTAAACTTCAGGAAGGTTGTTAAATATATTTAACTAAAAGATTATATTATAAATCTTTTATAAATCTAGGTAAAATAAATTTATATATTATGGTAATAACTTTAAAGGATATTAAACTTAAACCAGTTTTAATGTTAAATATTTTGTCTACACAGTAGGATTCCATTTCATTTATATAAGTACTGGAGGCCCAGTGCACAAAATCTGTGCACGAGAGAGAGGGGCCCCTCAGCTTGGCCTGCACCTTCTCCAATCCGGGACCCCTCGGGGGATGTCTGACTTCCAGTTTAGGCCTGATTGGCAGTTGGACATCCCTCTCGCAATCCGGGACTGCTGGCTCCTAACCGCTCACCTGCCTGCCTGATCACCCCTAACCACCTCTGCCTGACTGCCTGATCACCCCTAACTGCTCTCCCCTGCCGGCCTGATCGCCCCTAACCACCTCTGCCTGCCTGCCTGATCACCCCTAACCCATCTGCCCTGCTGGCCTGATTGTCCCTCACCACTCTCCCCTGCCGGCCTGATCACTCCTAACCGCCTCTGCCTCAGCCCCCACTACCATGTCTTTGTCTGAAGGATGTCCAGAAGACGTCTGGTCTATCCAGTCTAATTAGCATATTACCCTTTTATTAGTATAGATTATATTTCTGTAGGCCAATAAAACATTATACCTTAGTGGTGCCACCTGGAGGCAGAAAATACATCTCTCTATATATATAAAAGCCTAAGGGACCATTCAACTGGTAGATATGACGTGTACTGACCACCAGGGGGTAGACACTCAATGCATGGGCATGGAAACATGGAACAGAGTGATGAATCTCAGAGGGAAAGGGGGAGGGGGAGGGTGGGAAGAGGTTAACCAAAGATCTTATATGCATACTAGAGGCCTCGTGCAGGGATTCACAGCCTGGCCTGTGGGGATCGGGCCAAAACTAGCAGTTTGACAACCCCTGAGGGGTCCTGGATTGTGAGAGGGTGCAGGCCGGGCCAAGGGACACCACTGGTGCACGAATCCATGCACTGGGCCTCTAGTTACATGTAACATACAGACAAGTACATGAAGACCATACAGACTATTTAAATTATAAATTTTTGGAGGGAAGACATAAGATTTGTCCTTTGTTTTTGATGACTTTTAAGAAGGCTAGAAAAAGGGAGATAAGTTCCTAAATACCAAGTAGGAAGACCAGTTGAGATTTTCAATGATAGTGTCAAGGACTGTGTGTGAATGAATGGAGGAAATAAGGAAATTCTAGGCTCCAATCTAAGGAGTTAAGCAACACGAGAGAGCTTAGGCAGAATTGGTTTGGGTCACTGAAAAGTCAGAAACGCTGGTGATGTAAGATGTGACGTGACAAGAGTGGGGTTGTTAGAAATACTAGGAGAGAAGGTGTCCTTCAGATATCAAGGGTGATTAGGTTCTGACTCACTTGACCCCATCATCCAGGTATTACCTTGGGACAGTCTTTTGGGTTGGTGATTTGTGTCCAGAGGACAGGTTTACCTTCCATTTCTCCACTGAGATGCATCTTGATGAAGGACTTACTCTGCAGCTGGACAGGTAGGTTTCTCCCACCCTGTCAAGGGCAAAAGAAAGTGTAATGAAAGCAATCCTAGGTCCACCAGAGAGAAATTAGGTGGAGGAAGGTGACTGGAGCCTGACTGGGGCCTTATTTCAAACTTAAAATTTTCATAAACTTTTACAATCTTTTTTTACCCATATAGAAATAACCATCATTAGAATAACTTAATTTAATTTCAATTCTTGTCCTGCAAAAATGTATCTTTATAGTTTATACTTTCTATCATTAAATTTATATAATTTTCCAATTTAATTTGAATTTTTAATTATTAGGAATCTTAATTTTCCAATGATAACCAAAAAGTAAACAATCAGCACTTCTTAGATTGACATCTATGTACACACTTTAAAGACACCCTCACTTTCAAGAAACACACCTTTAACAAAGTATGTTACATCAACAGTTCCAAATTTACTTTATAGATTTTTTTGTAACAAAAGCTAAAATCAGGTGAACTTAAAACTTGTCTAGCAATCAATGTTTTCATATTTCCTGTTATTTTAAAATATCTAGATGTTTATCATTTAACCTAGCAATGCTCCAAAGCCTTTAAGTTATCAAAGAATTTGGAAAATTATGTATAGTTATATGAGGCTGGAGAAATGGCGGGAAAAGGAAGGAGTAGGTCCTGCCACTTGTTCCCAGGACTGCACTTCCCAGGCCTCCAGCTGCTGGGATTTAAAACAGCCACATCTTTTCCTTTGAGATAACATGTTAAAGTTTTGATGATAATGAGTTTAGCTTCTGATAGTAGCTGGACTGTTAAGTACTTGTTTGCAGTTTTGTAATAAAGAAAGGGTTAAACAGCAGCTGCTTTTTGGGAAAGGGTTTCTCCTGGTACTATGGGCCTGGAGCTGGCAACACAAAGGATGCAGCAGGAATAGTACAGTGCTGGGTGGCAGTAGAGCTCAAATAAGGCCCAAATGTAGGGAATCTCGCATTTACCTAGGCAGCAGCAGTATAAATCCAATTGGAGAACGGTGTTATAATTAAGGGTGCTATTCTGGGGCCAGATCTCCCGATTGTCTAATTTATATTGTGTCCATGCTGTATTGCAATAGAAAATGAGGTGTTTGTGTCTAATTTTGTCTCATAAATTGAGGGCCTTAATGTTCTTTAAAAGGCAGGCCAGAGGTGAGTCCTTGGGAGGGGTTGAATTGCCTATGGTGTGACTAGGATAAGAGCATTTGCAGGAGGGAGAGTCATCTAGTGAGAGGGAGAAACCAATGGCTGGTGTCTCATCCTGGTTGCTGCCCCCTTCCTTGTGCTGAGGTTTTTCTAGGAAGCATCCCCCAGTGGCTAGAAAAGGCTCAGTTCAGACCCAGAGTCCCCCAGTGGCTAGGAATAAATAGTGCTGGTTGGACCCAGTGATGGGATTCATTGTGCCTAGTGCCCAGTGTGACATGACCAGACTTTGAATGAGCTATCTGCCCCATGAAATGCTGTAATTTGCAATGCTGAGACTCACAGTTATAGTTCCCAAAGTAAAATCCTACAGGGTGTTTAGGGCTGGGGTTTGGGCTTGGGCTGGGGTTTGTGCGAGTGTGTGCTTTTTCATAGTGTACCTCAGTTGCTTGGATGTTTGCTTGTGACTGGCGGGTTGCCTAGTGCAATCTTGCCTGTTTCAAGCTTGGCTTATCCTGTTATGAGAGTCTTCTAGTAGCAGCTGCCCTAGTGGCTTTTAAGTGGCTGGCCCTTGCCCACAAGTAGTGGCCCTGTGGGAAAGTGAGAGTCTTGGTCCCCAGTGTTCTTCCCCAAAATGAAGTGACTCACCCATTAGTAGTAATCAGGAGGTGTGATGATCTGACACTCCTGTGGCCACTCAGGAGTCTGGAAGGCCTTGGTCAGTATTGGACCCTGAGACTAAAAGTCTCTAGGGGTTAGGGGTAGGGGGAAAGGAAAGGAAGGGGGCTTCCCTTATGAATATCCCCATATAGGCCACCAAAGTGAAAGGTTAACATGGTGGTGATGCACATGGGCAGGCTAAATAGCTATCACAGATGGTGATTTAAGAAAAATTGAATTTATTTAAGGAAAGGGGATGGGGGATGGGATATCCAAAGTGAAGGGCTGCACAACACTGAGCTAAGGGGACAGTGGGTTGATGATGACAGCACCCAGCAGCTGGAGTCTCATCCTTATGTGCAGTTACTAGTGGGAAACTCTTGTTGTCGGTGGGTCTGGGGCTCAGTTGGTGGGCTTAGAATGTGCATGGAATACAAGTATGTGATCAGGTGCCTTCAGGACAGTTTCAATTCCTTATATGGTCTGACTCCTGGTGTTCAGCAAGCTTTTCCTGGTCTTTTGTTCTCCTGTGGTGGGAAGCTTACAAATTGCCTTTAAGGACTATATTGCCCTATAGTCCTAGAAATATGAAATGGAAAGAAACCCAGAATAACCAAAATAATCTTTAAAGAAAAGTTAGCAGACTCTTAACCAATATCAAAACTTACTATAAAACTACAGTAATCAAGATTGTGTATTACTGGCATAAGGATAGACAGATATACAGATGAATGGAATAGAAGTGAGAGTCCACGAACAAACCCACACTTTTACATTAATTGATAATTGACAAGCACACCAAAACAATTAAATGCGGAAAATAGTCTTTTCACAAATCGTACTGCCAGCTGGATATAATCAATCAAAAGAAATATTTTGGACCTTTATTTCACATCATGCACAATATAAAATTAACCTAAAATAGACAGTATACCTAAAATTAAGAGCTAAAATTATAAAACTCTTAGAAAAAATAAGCATAGATCTGTTATTTGGGGTTAGGCAATGATTGCTTTTAAAAAAATATATAAAATCCACAAACTATAAAACAAGGTTGAAAAGTTACATGTGACCAAAATTAAAACTTTGTGGGCTAAAAACATCATTAAGAAAGTGAAAAGACAATCTATAGAATGGTAGAAAATATTTGGCAATTATATATCAGATATGAGACTAATATGCAGAATGTATGTATAATGAACTCTTACAACTCAATAGGATAAAACAAATAGCTCAATTTAAATATGGGCAAAAAATTGGAATACACATTCATCCAAAGAAGATAAATGACCAATAAGCTCAAGAAAAGCTGCTCAACATCACTAATTATCTGGGAATATTCAAGTCAGCACAACAATATACCACCTCACACCGGTTAAGATAGCAATTATTAACAAACAAAATGTTGGTCGCCCTAGCCAGTTTTGCTCAGTGGATAGAGCATCAGCCTGCAGACTGAAAGGTCCTGGGTTCGATTCCAGTCAAGAGCACATGCCTGGGTTGTGGGCTCAGTCCCCAGTAGGGAGCATGCAGGAGGCAGCCAATCAATGCTTCTCTCTCATCATTGATGTTTCTATCTCTCTCTCCCTCTCCCTTCATATCTGAAATCAATAAAAATATTTTAAAAATATATTGTAGAGTATATTGAAAAATTAGAATCCTTGTACATTGTCTTTGGGAATGTAAAATGGTGCAGCAACTATTAAGAACTATATGGAGGGTCCTCAAAATAATAAAAATAAACCTCCATATAATTTAGCAATCTTACTTCTGGGTATATATCTAAATGAATTGAAATCGGTATCTCAAATTGATATCTATATTCCTGTGTTTATTTCATCACTATAACTAGAGGCCCAGTGCACGAAATTCGTGCACAGAGGGGGGTTGTCCCTCAGCCCAGCCTGTACCCTCTCCAATCTGGGACCCCTCGAGGGATGTCCGACTGCTTTTAAACGGGCAGTCGGACATCCCTCTCATAATCCAGGACTGCTGGCTCCCAACTGCTTGCCTGCCTGCCTTCCTGACTGCCCCTAACTGCTTCTGCCTGCCAGCCTGATCACCCCCTAACCACTCTGCTGCCAGTCTGTTTGCCCCCAACTTCCCTCCTCTGCTGGCCTGGTCACCCCTAACTGCCCTCTCCTGCAGGGTTGATCACCTCCAACTGCCCTCCCTTGCAGGCTTGGTCCCTCACAACTGTCCTCCCTTGCAGGCCAGGTGCCTCCCAACTGCCCTCTCCTGCTGGCCATCTTGTGGTGGCCATCTTGTGTCCACATGGGGGCAGGATCTTTGACCACATAGGGGCAGCTATATTGTGTGTTGCAGTGATGATCAATCTGCATATTACTCTTTTATTAGATAGGATAGAGGCCTGGTACAGGGGTGGGGGCAGCTGGTTTGCCCTGAAGGGTGTCCCGGATCAGGTGGGGGTTCCCTTGGGGTGTGGGGCGGCTTAAGCGAGGGGCCTGTGGTGGCTTGCAGGCTGGCCATGCCCCCTGGCAACCCAAGCAGAGGCCCTGGTATCTGGAATTTATTTTCCTTCTACAATTGAAACTTTGTAGCCTGGAGCGGAGCCAAGCCTGGGGCTCCCTCAGAGGCCGGCAGCCATTTCTGTTGGGGTTATAATTGAAACTTTGTTGCCTTAAGCGGGTGGGCCCGGCCAGGGTGTGCAAAAAGCTTTGCTTCCCCTGTTGCCAGTGGCAACTCTGGCCTGCTCTCTCAAGCTCCATTCTGCCACCATTTGTTTGAATTTCTTTACCTTCTATAATTGAAACTTTGTAGCTTGAGTGGAGGCTTAGGCCTGGCCAGGGCAGGCAGAAAGCTTGGCTTCCTCTGTTACCTAGGAAACCTTACTCTCTGTGGCTGTAGCCATCTTGGTTTGGGTTAATTTGCATACTCGCTCTGATTTGATGGTGGGCATGGCTTGTGGGCATGGCTTGTGGGTGTGTCAGAGGTATGGTCAATTTGCATATTTGTCTATTATTAGATAGGATAGTCAAGGTATGGAAATAATCTAAATGCCTATTAACAAATGAATGGGTAAAGAAAGGAAATGTGAATATATATAATGGAATATATATGGAAATCCTACCATAAGTGTTCTTACCATGAAAAAGAGGCACAATTTTTTATATAATGGATATATCTATTTTCTTGATTTTTAATGATAGTTTTGTGAGTATATGCATAAGTCCAAACTCATCAAATTATATTAATTAAATATGTACAGTTTTTATATGTATCAATTACACTTCAAAAAAACCTGTTAAAAATAAAAACCTAGGGATTATAAAAATATTTATTGCAGAATAATAGCAATGTTTTAAATTTAAATTATTATGATAGTTGCACAAACATTTGAATATACTAAAAATCACCAAATAATACAGTTTAAACAGGAGAGCATTAATGTTATGTAAGTTATATCTTGACAAATATATTTTAAAGAGATCAAAGGGTGGAACACAGTGGTCTTCAAGATCTATACATGGGCTATCACATTAGAAGGTTATATAATGTTAAATCTAATCTATTTTATGCAACCAACTTCTATTGTCTGCTTCCCTTACCACATACTCAGATTCCTTTCACTTCTGAACTAATAAAACAACTATTGAAAACTCCATTAAAGTCTATGTTCAAAGGTATTTTTGAGATACTTTTAGTGTACAAGTCGTAGCACAAAGTGATATAGCTGATTCAGAGATGATTAGGTACTGGACCCTGCCTCCAAGCATCTGACAGATGAACTTAAGTAGCTGTAAATCAATACAGAAGGAAGTCCTGCTGAATATGTCAGAAAGAAAAGGCTTGACAGAGTGGAAAGTATTTAGGCCTTGAAGAAAGAATAAGATTTTGGTAGGTGGATACAAGGGCACTCCAGGCTGAGAAAATTTAGGTGAACAAAAAAAGGATATAGACAGGAAAGTTTATTCTCAATGCAAGGGCCCCAAGGGCCTCAATTATACAATAGCCAGTCTAATTTCAGTTACCATAAATATTTGAACATCATAAATTACTTTGCTTTAAGATATTCTATCATTCATACTTCTACCTCTACCTTTTAATCAGTTTACATTCATGAGACTTTATTGTATTCCCTCTCATACTTCTTTTTTTGATGACTACTATAAAGTTCAATTTCTTTATGGTCTTCTGTAGATTAATAAAGTAATAAATATTATTCTTTGCAGTGAGAATTGGTATAGTGCCTCAGGAGGCAGTACAAACTAAAATAAGGAGACTATCTAATCTTTAATATAACCACGTTAAAAATATATAATAAAAGATTCCCCTGAAGATTTTACATTTCAGGATATTTTAAATTATTAGACTTTATTATTCAGAGCAGCTTCAAGTTTACACAAAAATTGAGGAGAAAATACAGAGTTTCCAAGTACTCCTACCTCGACATAGTTTCTTTGATTATGAATATCTTGCATTAGCATGATATATTTGTTAAAACTGATGAACAAATATTGATGCATTAACAAAAATTCATAGTTTACATTAGAATTCACTTCATTTCCATTCTCACCAACAATATGTTACCCCCATTTCTAAATTATTTTAATAAAAGCTAATTTTAGTATTGAATTATGTGTCCCTCTCAATTATTATGACTAATTTCTGTATCTAGAAAATAAATCTTAAAAGGGAAAACCAGAGTGTGGTTTTCAATTGTCTATGTGGCTTTCTGCTGTGATTTCTGGAGTTCACAATGTTTCCTTTCTGAAAACCCATTAAAGAGAGATCCAAGATGCCGTTGAAGTAGATGGAAGTTACATTTACTCCTCCCAGGACCAAACTAGAGTGACAACTAAAATATAGAACAATTAACCTTTATAGAAAATTGAAGATTAGCTGAAAAAGAAGTATTATAACCAATGGTTTTCAGAACAAGCCACATTGAGACTGTTAGGAAGGGTAGAACTGTGAAAAGGGATGGCCCTGCACACATGTGTGATGGCTGATATATAGATATCTCAACTGCAAAGCACCCCCCCAATCAAGATGAACCCAAAGAGACCCACACCAAGATACATAAGAATTAAATGACAAAGGTTAAAGACAAAGAGAGAATCTTAGAATAAACATAAGAGAGACAGACAATTACTTACAAGGAAGTTCCCTTAAGGCTGTCACATGATTTCTCAACAGAAACACAAAAGGCAAGAAAGTATTCAAACTAATGAAAAGCAAGGATCTAAAACCAAATGTACAGAGAGGAACAGAGGCATAAAATAAGCCAGTCAGAGAAAGATAAATATCACATGATCTCACTCATTTGTGGAATATAATGAACAACATAAACTGATGAACAAAAACAGAACCAGAGTCATAGAAGCATTGAACAGACTGTCCAACCTATGAGGGAAGGGGAAGTGGGGGAGGGGGTAAGAGATAAACCAAAGGACTTGTATGCATGCCTTTGAGCATAAACAATGCACACAAATGGGGAGGGGGGGCGGTTGAGGGCATGTGTTGGGGGTTGGGGGCAGCTGGAGAGAGGTCAATGAGGGAAAAAGGAGACTTATGTAATACATTAAACAATAAAGACCTTAAATTAAAAAAATAAAATAAAATAGAAATGGCAATAAATAAATACCTATCAATAATAACCTTGAATGTGAATTGATGAAATTCTCCAATCAAAAAATATAGGGTAGCTGAATAGATAATAAGACATTATATAATGCTGTCTATAAGAAACCCACATCAGAATAAACAACTCACATAAGGTGAAAGTGAAGGAATGGAAATAAAATTCCCATACAAATAGAAATGAAAAAAAAAATCTAGGGTAGCAATATTTATGTCTAACAAAATAGACTTCAAAGCAAAGGCCATCAAAAGAGACAAAGAAAGTCGCTACATAATAGTAAAGGGATCAATACAACAAGAAGATATAACCCTGGTAAACATTTATGCACCCAATATAGGAGCATCTAAATATATTTAAAAAAATATTCTGGGAGAACTTTAAGGGAGATATCGAGAGAAATACAGTCATAGTAGGGGACTTCAACATTTCCCTGACATCACTAAATAGATCTTCCAGACAAAATTTCAACAAGGAAAGAGTGACCTTAAATGACACACTGGATCAGATGGATTTAATTTATATTTATTGAATATTTCACCTCAAAGCTGAAGAACATACATTCTTCTCAAGTGCACATAGAACATTCTAAAAGATAGACCAAATGTTAGGACACAAAGTAAGCCTTAACAAATTCAAGAAGACTGAAATCTTATCAAGCATCTGCTCCCATCACAATGGCATGAAACTAGAAATAAACTATAATAAAAAATTCAAAAACATTAAAACATGGGGACCCAATAGTATTTATTAAATAATGAATGGGTTACAAATGAGATCAAAGAACAAATTTTAAAAACCTGGAAACAAATGAAAATGAACATGCAACGACTCCAAATCTATGGTACAGAGTGGAAGAGGAAGTTCACAGCATTATAAGCCTACCACAAGAAAAAAGAAAAATTTCAAATAAACAACCTAATGCTATAATTTAAAAAATTAGAAAAAGAAAAAAAAAATGAGAAAATCCCAGAGGAAGTAGAAGGAAGGAAATAATATATATTAAAGTGAAAATGAATTGTATAGAAACTAAAATAACAATACAAATGATCAATGAAACCAAGAGCTGATTCTTTGAAAACAAAAATAAGATCGATGAACCTTTAGCCAAATGCATCAAGAAACAAAGAGAGAGGACACAAATAAAATAAAAAATAAAAGAGGTGAAGTAGTAACTGGCATCACAGAAATAAAAATGATTGTAAGAAAATACTATGAACAATTACATATGCCAACAAATTGGACAACCTGAGTTAAAGTGACAAATTCCTAGAAACAAAGAATTCTAAAACTAAATCAGGAAGTATCAGAGAACATGAAAAGACTGAATACAAACATTGGAAGTGAAGATGCAATAAAAGACTTCCAACAGACAAGAATCCTGGACCTGATGGCTTCACCTGGGGAGTTTTACCAAGCATTCAAAGTATTAACACCTACTTTTCTCAAACTATTCCAAAAAATTCAAAAAGAAGGAAAACTTCCAAACTCTTTTTATGAGGTCAACATTATCTTAATTCCAAAACCTAAAAAAGACACTACAAAGAAGGAAACAAAACTGGATAATATCTCTGATGAACATAGAGGCTAAAATCCTCAAGAAAATATTAGCAAATAGAATCTAACAATACATTAAAAAGATTGTATACCATGACCAAGTGGCCTTCATTTCAAGAATGAAAAGTTGGTACAATATTAGCAAATCAATAAATGTGATACATCATATAAACAAAATGAAAGATAAAAGTCACATGAACATAACAATAGATGCAGAAAAAGCATTCAACAAAATCCACTACACATTTATGATAAAAAATATCAGCAACATGTGAATAAAGGGATCATAACCTCAACATAATAAAGGCTATATTTGAAAAATATACAGGCAACATCAGACTGAATGGGCAAAAATTAAAATGTTTCCTTTAGAAGGTTTACCAAACATTCAAAGGAGAACTAAAACCTACCCTCCGCAGACTATTCAAAAAAAATTCAAGAGAAAGGAACCAATCCAAGCTCTTTCTATGAAGCCAGCGTTACCCTAATCTCCAAACCAGATAAAGACAATATAAAGAAAGAGAATTACAGGCCAATATCCCTGATGAACACAGATGCTAAAATCCTCAACAAAATTCTACCAAATCAGATGCAGCATTACTTTAGAAAGATCATACACTATGACCAAGTGGGATTTATCCCGACGATTCAAGGATGGTAAAATATCCACAAATCAATAAACATGAAACATCACATAAAAAAATTGACAGACAAAAACCACATAATCCTATCAATTGATGTAGAAAAAGAATTTGACAAAATCCAACACCCTTACTTGATAAAAATTCTCAGAAAAGTGGGAATAGAGGGATCATACCTCAACATAATAAAAATCCTTATATTACAAACCTATAGCGAACATCATACTCAGTGGGCAAAAACTAAAACCATTTCTCCTAAGAACAGGAACAAGACAGGGATGCCCACTTTCACCACTCTTGTTCAACATAGTATTGGAAGTGCTAACCATAGTGATCAGACAAGAAGAAATAAAAGGCATCCAAATTAGAAAAGAAGAAGTAAAAATGTCATTATTTGCAGATAGCATGATATAGTACATAGAAAACCCTAAAGACTCCATTAAAAAAACACCTACTACCGAAACCAGTTTGGCTCAGTGGATAGAGCGTCGGCCTGCAGACTCAAGGGTCCCAGGTTCGATTCCGGTCAAGGGCATGTACCTTGGTTGCGGGCACATCCCCAGTAGGGGGTGTGCAAGAGGCAGCTGATCGATGTTTCTCTCTCATCGATGTTTCTAACTCTCTATCCCTCTCTCCTCCTCTCTGTAAAAAAATCAATAAAATATGTTTTAAAAATAAAACACCTACTACACTTAATAAAAGAATTCGGCAATATTAGTAGGATACAAAATTAACACCCACAAATCTATGGCTTTTTTATACACCAATAATGAACTCACAGAAAGAGAAGATAAAAATAAATCCCATTTACCATTGCAACAAAAAAAATTAAGATACCTAGGAATGAACTTAAGTAGGTAAAAGACAGCTACTCAGAAAACTACAGGATGTTGATAAAAGAGATAGAGGAAGACATAAATAAATGGAAGAATATACCATGTTCATGGATTGGTAGAATCAACATTATTAAAATGCCCATACTACTCAAAGCAATCTATAGATAAAATGCAATCGCCATTAAGATACCAATGGAATATTTCACAGACTTAAAACAAATTCTCCAACAATTCATATGGAATAAAAAAAGACCCCGAATAGCCGCAGCAATCCTGAGAAAGAACAAAGTTGCAGGAATCACAATACCATATATCAAGCTATATTACAAAGCCACTATTCTCAAAACTATCTGGTACTGGCACAAGAACAGACATATAGACCAATGGAACAGAATAGAGAACCCAAGAATAAACCCAAGCCATTATGCTCAATTAATATTTGACAAAGGTGCAAGAGCATACATTGGAGTCACGACAGTCTCTTCCATAATAGGGTTGGGAAAATTGGACAGATACATGCAAAAAAAAATGAAACTAGACCACCAACTTATACCATACACAAAAATAAACTCACAATGGATAGAGGACTTAAACTTAAGATGGGAAACGATAAAAATCTTAAAAGGCTACATTGGTAGCAAAATGTCAGACATATCTCATAGCAATATCTTTACCTATACAGTCCTAGGACAATGAATGCTAGGGACAAAATAAACAAATGGGACTACATCAAAATAAAAAGCTTCTACACAGCAAAAATAACCATCAAGAAAACAACAAGAGAGCCCATTGCATGGAAGAACATATTTGCCAATGTTATTTCCGATAAGGGTTTAATCTTCAAAATTACAGGGAATTCATACAATTTAACAAAAGGAAGATAAACAATCCAATCAATAAATGGGCAATGGACCTAAATAGACACTTTTCAAAAGTGAACATACAGAAGGCCAGGAGACATACAAAAACATGCGCAAAGTCACTAATCATTCAAGAGATGCAAATCAAAACAACAATGAGGTACCATCTCACACCTGTTAGAATTGCTATCATCAACAAATCAACAAATGGCAAGTGCTGCAGAGGATGTGGAGATAAAGGAACCCTTGTGCACTGCTAGTGGGAATGCAGACTGGTGCAGCCACTGTGGAAAATAGTATGGCATTTCCTCAAAAAATTAAAATGGAACTGCCATTTGTCCCAGTAATACCACTTCTAGGAATATGTCCCAAGAAATCAGAAACACCAACCAGAAAGGATATATGCACCCCTATGTTCATAGCTGTACAATTTACAATAGCTAAAACTTGGAAACAGCTTAAGTGCCCATCAGCAGATAAGTGGATTAAAAACCTGTGGTACATCTACACAATGGAATACTACGCTGCTATAAAAAAGAAGGAACTCTTACCATTTGCAACAGCATGGATGGATCTGGAGAGCTTTATGCTAATTGAAATAATCCAGTTGGAGAAAGATAAATATCACATGATCTCACTCATTTGTGGAATATAATGAACAACATAAACTGATGAATAAAAATATATCCAGAGACATAGAAGCACTGAAAAGACCATCAAACTCAGAGGGAAGGCAGGGGAGGGAGGGGGTGGTATGATATCAACCAAAGGACTTTTATGCATGCATATAAGCATAGCCAATGGAAACAGAACCAAGGGTGGTGAGGGCATGTGCTTGGGGGACAGTGGGGGGGAAAGACACATATGTAATACCTTAATCGATAAAGCATAAAAAAAAAAAGAAAACATAGGCAGTAATCTCTTTGACATCTCCTCAGATAAGGGGAACAAAAGAAAAAGTAAAAAAAATAATGGAAAAAAATAACAAAGAATTCCCCACTCTATACAGAGGCATGCCTGAGAGACCTGCACATTGAACCATCTAAAGATGGGAAACTGTGATTAAATGGGGTGATGAGAAGGGAGAATAGCTTGGATGGCCACAGATGCAGTCCTGCAGCTGGGAGCTCATGGCTTGGCCTGGAGAGATGAGGAATCTGTTGGTATAGAGTTCTTCTTTCAGCTGGGAGAAACAGAGAGCTGCAGTGTGAGGCACAGTCCAACATTACAAGAGGAGTTAAGAGTGACTGAGCCAATTGATGCCTGACAGAGCACAGGGGTTCTGCCATAGAGTTGTCCACTTTTGGACAGTGGAATTTCAGACAAAGAAAGGAACCATGGAGCCATGCTACCCTTAAGACTCGCAAAACTTGCCTTCTGTTACCTTTGGTTTCTGGTCGAGGAGCACATTATCTGTAAACTAAGAGCTAATACAGTAGAACCAGTTTCCCTCTGTGATTGATACCCAGGTGGTGCACTTGGTGGGGATACCACTGATGTCTGGGGTTGCCATTATGGTGAGATCAAAACAAACATCAGCCCCAAGCACCATGGCAGTACTGTCTTACAAAAGCTCTGGAGGTCAAGTCTGGGAGATCACATAGGTAAGAATCTTGTGATTCAGTGCCATCTACTGGAAAATGGTATAAAGAAGTCTTCAGAAAAATCTGAGAGACAAGGGCCATTAATACAAACATACATACATGCCTAGATAAAGGAGATCAGCAAATACCAGAAATAACTACAGTAATGAGGATGCTCAGAAAGAAAATGAAAAATTCCCAGAAAACAAGCTGCAACACATGGAAATATGTGATAAAAATGACAGAGATTTCAAGATTGAAGTTCTGAAAATACTCAATGAGATGCGAGAAAAAACAGACAGACAATTCACTGCACTCAGAAAACAAATTAATGAACGAAATGAGTACTTTACCAAAGAGACTGAAACTTTAAAAAAGAACCAATCAGAAAACCTGGAAATGAAGTATGCAATTAAAGATATTAGGTGTGAACTACTGAGCATAGAAAAAGGAGCCAAACTGATGGAGGAAAGAATTAGTGATATCAAAGATGTGAATCTAAAAAGAAGAGAAGATACCTGAGCATAAAGAAAAATGAAAGGGCTCTAAGGGAACTATGTGATTCCATCAGAAAAAAACAACAACATTAGAATGACTAGTGGCCCAGCACGCGAAATCGTACGCAGTAGGCTGCCTGCTGCTGCCGCGGGAGGCGGGAGCGAGCCACAGGCACCTGTGGGAGGCGGGAGCCAGCACCCGCGGGATGCAGGAGTGAGCCGCCGCCACCTACGGGAGCGAGGAGGGAGCCACCGCCTCTGCCCATGGGAGCTGGGTGGGAGGGACCAAGAGGAGCTCTATGCATCTCCTGGTGACCAGTTGAACATGCAGCCCCACCCACCTGCTCATGCCTGCTGCACACACAACCTCCTGCTGATCGGTTGTTACTCATGAGGACATGATGATCATTTGCATATTAGCCTTTTATTATATAGGATAAGTATACCAAAAGAAGAAGAGTGGAGAAGAGGATGGAGAACCTATTCAAACAAATAGTGGATGAAAAATTTCCAAACCATTGGAAATAAATAGATCCTCAAATCAAAGAAGCAAACAGAACACCTAGTTACCTCAATCCAGAGAGGACCTCTTCAAGGCACGTTGTATTAAAGCTGTCAAGAATTAATAACAAAGAAAAAAATTCTCAAAGCAGCCAGGGAAATAATGAAGTTACATACAAAGGGAAACCATCAGAATATCATCCAAATTCTCAATAGAAACTCTACAAGCTAGAGATAGTGGAACCAAATATTCAAACATCTGAAAAAGAGAAATTACCAGTCACAAATAATATATCCAGCAAAATTATAATTTAAATATGAAGGAGAAATAAAGATGTTCCCAGACATACAGAAGCTGAGGGATTTTTATCACCAGAAAAACCTATTTCCTTTAATATCACTACCAAAGGAAATACACAAGGGAGTTATTCTACCTGAAACAGAACGTAAGGTCACAGCACTATAGATAAGATCACCAAAAAAACTTACAACATGAACAGAGATAATTTGTGACAACAAAAACATAAAGGTATGAACTGGCAAAAAAAGATGACTGTCAGATGCACTCAAAAGTTAAAAAAAAAACACACTATTGTATATATACTACTTGATTTTTATAAATCTAATGGTAACCACACACACAAACCTCCAAACCAGGACACATAGCTTAAAAACAAACAAACAAACAAACAAAAAAACAGGAAACAGGGTAAAGAATTATGGAATATCACCCAACAAAAACAACAAACAGAAACTAAAAGGAAAAGAACCAATGGAGGCACAGAGCTACCAGAAAACAAAATATAAAATAGCTACAGGAAATCCTCATGCATCAATAATTACCCTAATTGTAAATGGTCTGAAATTCACCAGTAAAGAGCCAAAGAAGAGCAGAGTGGATAAAAAAAAAAAAAAACAGAACCCAATCATATGCTGCCTATAAGAGACACATATAAGTTGCAAAGACAAAGGTAGATTCAAAGAAAAATGGTGGAAAATGTTTCTTCAAGCAAATAACGTCCACAGAAAAGCAGGTGTAGCCATACTTAAGCTGACAAAATAGATTTTAAGATAACAATAGACAAGGATGGACACCTTATAATGATAAAGAATACACTACAACAAGAAAACAGCATGTCTTAATATATATGTACCCAACCAGGGAAAACCAACATTTATAAAGCAACTACTCATAGAACTAAAGTACAAATGGATCAAAACACAATCATAGTTGGGGATCTTAATACTCCGTTGACAGCTCTAGATAGATCAACCAAACAGAAAATCAATTAAGAAATATTGGTTTTAAGTTAAACACTAGACCAAATAGACATAATTGACATTTACAGAGCCTTTCATCCAGGAATATTTGATTATACATTTTGCTCCAATGCACATGGAACATTCTCGAAAATAGCTCATTTGTTGCCTCATAAAACTAGCATCAACAAGTTCAAGAAGATTGAAATTATACCAAGCATATTATCTCACCACTATACCTTGAAATAAGAAATAAACTGCAAAAAAAGAAGTAAAGAAATCCACAAATTCATGGAGATAAAAAACATACTATTAAAAAAGGACTGGATCAAATCAGAAATAAAAGATGAGATCAAAAGATATATAGAGACAAATGAGAATGACAAGATGACATAGCAAAACTTCTGGGATGCAGTAAAATCAGTATTGAGGGAGGTTTATATCATTACAGGCCTATATCAAGAAACAAGAGAAATCCCAAGTAAAAAAGCTAACATTATATCTTAAAGCACTATAAAAAACGACAACAAATGCAAACCAAAGTCAGCAGAAGAAAGAAAATAACAAAAATTAGAAGAGAGCTGAATGAAATAGAGAACAACATGACTCTACAAAAAAGAATTAATAAAACAAAGATCTGGTTATTTGAAAAGATTAATTAAATTTACAATACCCCTGGTTAGATTCACTAAGGAAAAAGGGTGAATTACCAATAGAAACAAAATCAGAAAGGAGAAAGAAGTCACCAAAGACATTACAGATATACAAAGTATCATACTGGAATATTATGAAAGAATACATGCCACCAAATTCAATAATCTAGAAGAAATGGATAAGTCTCTAGAAATATATAACCTTCTTAATCTAAATAATGAAGAATTGGAAAATTTAAATAGACTGTTCAGTAGTGGGGAAATTGAAATAACCACCAAAAACCTTTCAAAAAATAACAGTCCAGGCCAAATGACTTCACCAGTAAATCTTATCAAATTTTCAAAGATTTAAAACGCATCTCAACTTTTCAAAAAAATTGAAGAAGAGATTATACTTCTTAACACATATTATGAGGCCAATATAACCCTGATATTAAAAGGTGGGAAGGATAACACACAAAAAAAGAACACTACAGATCAATACCTCTGATGAATACAGATCCAAAAATCCTAAACAAAATACCAGCAAATCGAATACAACAGTACTTAGAAAAAAGCATCACAATCAGGTTGGGTTCACTCCAGGGGCCCAAGAATGGTTCAACTTATGGAAATCAATCAATGTAATACACCACATTAACAAAATAAAGGATATAAATCATATAATCGTAACAATAGATGCAGAAAAATAATTTTATAATATATAACATCCATTTATGATTACAACACAGAATAAAATGGGAATAGAAGGAAAGTACTTCAGCCGAAACCGGTTTGGCTCAGTGGATAGAGTGTCGGCCTGCGGACTCAAGGGTCCCAGGTTCGATTCAGGTCAAGGGCATGTATCTTGGTTGCGGGCACATCCCCGGTAGGGGGTGTGCAAGAGGCAGCTGATCGATGTTTCTCTGTCATCGATGTTTCTAACTCTCTATCCCTCTCTCTTCCTCTCTGTAAAAAATAAATAAAATATATTTAAAAAAAAGAAGGAAAGTACCTCAACATAATAAAGGCCATCTATATATCCTATCTAATAAAAGAGTAATACGCAAATTAACCATCACTCCGCTACACCCACAAGCCACGCCGAACAGCCAATCAGGAGTGAGTATGCAAATTAACCCAACCAAGATGGCTGCTGCCACTGAGAGTGCATGAGGCTTGGGTTTCCCCGGCAATGCAGGAAGCCAAGCTTTCCGCACACCCTGGCCGGCCCAGGCCTTCACTCAAGGTTACAAAGTTCTAATTATAGAAGATAAATAAATCCCAACAAAAATGGCTGCGGCCACCGAGCAAGCAGGAGGCTAGGCTCCGCTCAAGGCTACAAAGTTTCAATTATAAAAGATAAATAAATCCCAGATACCAGGGCCTCCACTTGGGTCACTGGGGGGCATGGCCTGCCTGCAAACCACCACAGGCCCCTCGCCCAGGCCACCCCATGACCCAATGGAACCCCACCCTGATGTGGGACACCCTTCAGGGCAAATAAGCTGGCCCCCACCTGTGCACCAGGCCTCTATCTTAGCTAATAAAAGAGTAATATGCAAATTGACCATCACTCCAACACAAAGATGGCTGCCCCCATGTGGTCAAAGATGGCTGCCCCCATGTGGACACAAGATGGCCACCACAAGATGGCCAGCAGGGGAGGACAGTTGGGAGGAATCAGGTCTGCAGGGGAGGGCAGTTGTGGGCCATCAGGCCAGCAGGGGAGGGCAGTTGGGAGGAACCAGGCCTGCAAGGGAGGGCAGTTGGGGGCAATCAAGCCTGCAGGAGAGGGGCAGTTAGGGGTGACCAGGCCAGCAGAGGAGGGAAGTTGGGGGCAACTGAGCCTCCAGGGAAAGGCAGTTGGGGGGACCTAGGCCTGCAGGGGAGAGCAGTTGGGGGGTAACAGGCCTGCAGGGGAGGGCAGTTAGGGGTGACCAAGCCTGCAGGGAGGGCAGTTAGGGGCAAACAGGCTGGCAGGGAAACAGTTAGGCATCAATCAGGCTGGCAGGGGAGTGGTTAGGGGGTGATCAAGCTGGCAGGCAGAAGTGGTTAGGGGCAATCAGGAAGGCAGGCAGGTGAGCAGTTGGGAGCCAGCAGTCCTGGATTGTGAGAGGGATGTCCCATATTGGAGAGGGTGCAGGCTAGGCTGAGGGACACACCACCCTCCATGCACTAATTTCATGCCCCAGGCCTCTAATATATATATATATATATAAGACTAATATGCAAAGTGTCTCCTCGGGAGTTCGACCAGGAGACCAGAGTTCAATTGCTCGCTATGACGTGCACTGACTACCAGGGGTCGGTGTGGAATGAAGGAAGGCCCTGGCTGGCAGCCGGAAGGCCCAGATTGTCCCTGATCACCAGCCAGGCCTTGGTGCACTGGGCCTCTAGTATATCATAAACCCTTAGCCAATATCATACTCACTGGTGAAAAACTGAAAGCTTTTCCTCTAAGATCAGGAACAAGACAATGATATCCACTCTCACCACGCTTATTCAACTTAGTGCTTGAAGTCCCAGCCAGAGCAGAAAGGCAAGAGAAATAAATAAAAGACATCTAAATAGTGAAAGAGGAAGTAAAACGGCCACTTTTTGTGGACAACATTATTCTGTGTATAGAAACCCTAAAGACTCCACCAAAAAACTATTAGAATCAATAAATAGTAAAATTGCAGGATACCAAATCATTGTGCAAAAATTCATTGCCTTCTGTATACTAACAATAAAGCTTCAGAAAAAGAAATGGAAAAAATAGTTCCTTTTGCCATTGCAACCAAAAGTATAAAATACATAGTAATAAACCTAACACAAAATGTGAAAGACCAACATACTGAAAATTACAAAGCATTATTAAAAGAGATCAAAGACACAACAAAATGGGAAACTATCCCATGTTCCCGGATTGAAAGAATCAACATAGTTAAAATGGCCATATTACCCAAAGCAATATACAGATTTAATGTAATATGCCTCAAAATCCCAATGTTATTTTTTAAAGAAATAGAATAAGAAATCATAAGATTTGTATGGCCGAAACCGGTTTGGCTCAGTGGATAGAACGTCAGTCTGCGGACTGAAGTGTCCAGGGTTCGATTCTGGTCAAGGGCATGTACATTGGTTGCGGGCACATCCCCGGTAGGGGGTGTGCAGGAGGCAGCTGATCGATGTTTCTCTCTCATCGATGTTTCTAGCTCTCTATCCCTCTCCCTTCCTCTCTGTAAAAAGTCAATAAAATATATTTTTTAAAAAAAAGATTTGTATGGAACCACAAAATACCCAAAACAATCCTGAGAAAAAAGAACAAAGCTGGAGGTATCACACTATCTGGTTTCAAATTATACTACAGAGCTAGAATAAGCAAAACAGTATTATATTGGCAGAGAAACAGACACACAGATCAGTAGAACAGAATAGAGAACCCAGATATAAAACCATATATATGTGGCAGATAATTTTCGACAATGGATCCAGAAAGACAAAATGGAGTAAAGATTATCTCTTCAATAAATGGAAAGCCACATGCAAAAGAATGAAACTGGATTACAGTTTGTCCCCATGTACAAAAATCAATTCAAAATGGATCAAAGACTTAGACATAAGACCTGAAACAATAAATTACATAGAAGAAAACATAGGTACCAAACTTATTGACCTTGGTTGTAGAGAGCATTTTATGAACTTGATCCCAAAGGCAAGGGAAATAAAAGCAAAAATAAATGAATAGGACTATATCAAACTAAAAATATTCTGCACAGCACAAGAAACTGACAAAAGAACAGGGAGGCAGCCAACCAGGTGGGAACTGATATTTGCAAACAGTTGCTCCAATAAAAGTTTAATTTCTAATATATAGATAGATATAGATGATTACATGATAGATATAGATGATATAGATAAATAGATAGATATAGATATAGATATAGATATAGATATAGATATAGATATAGATATAGATATAGATATAGATATAGATATAGATATAGATATAGAACTCATAAAATTCAACACCAAACAAACAAGCCAATCAAAAAATGGGCAAGGACCTAAACAAAAACCTCTCCCAAGATGACATACAAAAATCCAATAGATATGTGAAAGATGTTCAACCTCACTAGCAGTTAAGGAAATTCAAATCAAAACTACAATGAGATAGCACCTCACACCTGTTAGAGTGTCTATTATCAACAAGCCAAATAATAACTAGTGTTGGAGAGGTTGTGGAGAAAAAGGAACCCTCATTCACTGCTGGTGAGAATGTGCACTGGGACAACTACTATAAAAAATAGTCTAGTGATTTCTCAAAAAAATTTAGAATAGAGCTACCATAGTATCCAGAAATTCTTCTCCTGGGTATATACCCAAAAAAACTTGAAAGTATGTATTCACAATGATATATGCACCCCTATGTTCATTGCAGTATTATTCACAGTGGCCAAGACATAGAAACAACCAAAGTGTCCTGTGATAGAGGCCTGGATAAAGGAGATATGTACATATACAGAATGAAATACTACTCAGCCATAAGAAAGGATGAAATACTGCCATTTGCAATAACATGGATGGACCTTGAGAATATTATGATAAGTGAAATAAGTTAGTCAGAAAAAGATAAGAATGATATGATTTCACTCATATGTGGAATATAAAACTAAACCCTGTGAACACAGATAGCAGTGCAGTGGTTGCAAGAGAGGAGAGGGTATGGGTGAAGGGGGACTAATATATGGTGATGGGAGAAGATTTTACTTTGGGTGGTGAGCTCAGAGTACAATATAAAGATCTTGTAACTTAGAAACCCACACCTGAAACCTATCTGATCATATTAACCAATATCACGTCAATAAATTTAACAAAAAAAGAAAATAAATAAGCAATATGGTGCTGGTATAAAAACAGACATATAGATTAATGGAACATAATAGAAATCCCAGAAATAGACCTACACCTATATGGTCAGTTAATATTTAACAAAGGAGGCAAGAAAATACAATGGGGTAAAGAAAGTCTATTCAATAAATGTTGGAAAAATTGGGTAATAAATGTGGAAAAATATAAAACTAGACCATCTTATTACAACATATACAAGAATAAACTGAAAATGCATTAAAGGCTTAAATGTAAAACACAAAACTATAACACTCCTAGAAGAAACGTTAGACAGTAAAATCTTGACCATTTGTTTCATTTTTCACATCTGATATATCTCTTCTGCCAAGGGAAATAAAAAATAAATAAACAAAATAGACTATACAAAACTAAAAAGTTTTTACACAGAAAAGAAAACCAACAACAAAATTAAAATAAACTGAATGAGATAACTTAATCACAGATGATATATCTGATAAGGGGTTAATTTTAAAGATTTATAAAGAGCTCATACAACTGAACACTGAAAAACCAAATTTAAAAATGGGCCAAAAATATGAATATACACTTTTTTAAAAACATATTTTTATTGATTTCAGCAAGAAGAAGGGAGAGGAAAGAAGAGATAGAAACATGAATGATAAGAGAATCAGTGATCAGCCACTTCCTCCATGCCCCACACTGGGGATCTAGCCCACAACCTTCTGGTTCTTAGGTCGATGATAAAACACTTAGCCACACTGGCCTGACTGAATGTGTACTTCTTAACAGAGAAAATACAAATGACCAATGGACATATTAAAAAATTCTCAGAGGAGGACCAAGATGGTGGCATAGGGCAGATGCCTGATTGTTGCCTACCACAACAATTTTGAAACTACAACTAGAAAACATAACGGACACCATCCAGAACCACCGGAGGGCTGGCTGAGCAGATGCTCTACAACTAGAATAAAAGAGAGGGGGACTCGGGATGATGCTGATGCCGGTGAGCCAAAGATCACACTTTAAGAGCTATGGCTCTGGGAGACCGAACCAAGATGGCAGCAAAGTTAAACAAATGAATTGCGCTGCACACAGCAATTTCAAAAATACAACTAGAGGACAGAGCGTCTGCCACCCAGAACCACAGGAGAGCTGGCTGAATGGTGGATTTACAACTAAGAGGGAAGAGGAAAGAGCAAACGCCGAGGGGCTGAGGTGCGGAGGTGCGTGGGTCGGGCTGGTGGTGGGGGAAGGGACGCATGACTTTTTTTCTAACCCTAAGGGAGATAAGCTCCCCATCACTCTGAAATCCAGTTTCTGGGGACATGCGGGAGACCCAGATACCTACGTGGAGAAGCTGGACTCTCGGCCATCGTGTTGGAAAGTGAGAGCGACTTTTTTGCAGAGGTGCACCCAGCAGTCAGTGTTTACTGCACTGGAGCACGCGACGCGGGGACTTGGAAACGCGGAAAGGCAGACTTGCAGCCATTGCTGTTTGCCACACCCTAGCCTAGTGACACCCTGAGACCTCGCCCCGCCCTGAGACCCGCCCCGCCCTGAGACCCGCCCTGCACATTCCACAAACCCGCCCAGGCTCCAAACAGCAGCTTTTGCATATAAGATCACACTTTAAGAACTACGGCTCTGGCGACACGATGGCGGCCTGGAACGAGCTCTGCGCAGTTCCCCCGGCGGTCTCCGGCTGAGGGGTCAGCTCCACTCGCTGCCGAGCACGAACAGACGAGACCCTGGGAGACATGGGGTGGGAGACCCCGCGCTTGCTGACCTCCGAGTCCTTCAGGAATCTCAGCGCCCTGGAAGCGGCCAGGTGCGCACACCCGGCGACTGGCCGCCACTGCAGACCCGAGCACCGACGCAGCAACCTCGGACCAGCCCGTTGCCGTGCACCGGGTGCACCGGAGCTTCGCCGAGCCCGCTGACCAGTGAGTTCCACAACAGCCGCCCCAGAACTTTAAGAAAATGGCTGGAGGAATTGCTGAGAAGGAATTGACCGATGAGAGTTGGGATCGGGAAGACAAGGCCCCGTTGGGTCCTGGATCCAGGAACGCTCGCCCGGCAACTAGTCGCCGCGGCAGACCCGAGTACCGCCGCAACAACCTCGGACAAGCCTGCCGTCGCGCACCAGGCGCACCGGAGCTTCGCCGAGCCCACCGCCCAACGAATTCCATGGCAGCCGCCCCGGAGCTTTGAGAAAATGGCCGAAGGAATTGCTGAGAGAGAATTGACCGACAGGAATTGGGATCAAGAAGACGAAGCCCCACTGGGTCCCGGGTCTGGGTGAGGCTGCGTGCCCCTGGGTCTGGGCGAGGCTGGGACCTGGGTCAGTGTGAGGCTGGGTCCCGGGTCCGGGCAAGGCCACGCGCCCCTGGGTCTGGGCGAGGCCACGCACCCCTGGATCCGGGTGAGGCCGCACGCCCCTGGGTCCAGGTGAGGCTGGGTCCTGGGTCTAGGTAGGGCCGCGCCCATGGTTCCGGGAAAGGCCATGCGCCCCTGGGTCCAGGTGAGGCCACGCGCCCCTGGGTCTGGGTGAGGCCGTGTGCCCCTGGGTCTGGGTGTAGCTGGATCCCGGGTCCAGGTGAGGCCGTGTGCCCCTGGATCCAGGTGAGGCTGGGTCCCAGGTCTGGGTGAGGCCACGCACCTGGGTCCAGGCAAGGCTGCACACCCCTGGGTCCAGGTGAAGCTGGATCCTGGGTTGGGTGAGGCTGGGTCCCGGGTCCAGGTGAGGCCATGCCCCTGGGTCCGGGAGAGGCCACGTGCCCCTGGGTCCGGGTGAGGCCATGCACCCCTGGGTCCGGGTGAAACTGGATCCCAGGTCTGGGTGAGGCCATGCACCCCTGGGTCCGGGTGAGGCTGGGTCCCGGGTCCAGGTGAGGCCGCGTGCCCCTGGGTCCGGGCAAGGCTGGGTCCCGAGTCTGGGTGAGGCCGTGCGCCCCTGGGTCCGGGTGAGGCTGGGTCCCGGGTCCGGTTGAGACCACGCCCCTGGGTCCGGGAGAGGCCATGCGCCCCTGGGTCCGGATGAGGCTGGGTCCAAGTCCCGGGTGAGGCCACGCGCCCCTGGGTCCAGGCAAGGCTGTGCGCCCCTGGGTCCGGGTGTAGCTGGATCCCGGGTCCGGGTGTAGCTGGCTCCCGGGCCCGGGTGAGGCCGTGTGCCCCTGGACCCGGGTGAGGCTGGATCCCGGGTCCGGGTGAGGCCATGCACCCCTGGGTCTGGGTAAGGCCACGCGACCCTGAGTCTGGGTGAAGCCGTGCCCCTGGGTCCAGGCGAGACCAAACCAGAGGGAGTCAGACCTACATTACCACCATTTGTCCACTATCCAGAGCTGAAAAGTCAGTGCCGACATGTACACATAAGGAACTGGTGGACATTGAAATTGGGTCTCAAAAGAACTGTTGGTCCAAAAAGAAACTCACTACAGACTGATTCATTTGCCTGTCAGCATAACTATTATTGCTCGTCTCACATTCAGTTCTTATAAGTATATTTCTAGTAACACATGATCTCACTCATCTAGGGGAAATGATGAACAACATAGACTGATGAAAAAGAACAGACCCAGAAACAAGGAGGCATCAATCAGACTTTCGGGCCTCAGAGGGAGGGTAGGGGAAGGTGGGGGTAGGGGGCAGAGATCAACCAAAGAACTGTGTGCATGCATACTAGCCTAACCAATGGTTAGGGACAACAGGGGGGTGGGGGCATCTGTGGGAGGGGTGTGGGATGGGAATGGGGGGATGAGGACAAATATGTGACACCTTAATCAATAAAGAAATTAAAAGATAAATAATTAAATAAATAAAAATAAACTAGTAAAAAAAATTCTCAGTGTCACTAATAATCAGATTAATGCAAATTAAAAGCACAATGTGATAGCACCTCACAACTGTCACAATGGCTATCATCAATAAAATAACAAGGAAGTGAAGAAAAGGGAAACCTCGTTCATTGTTAGTGGGATTGCAAATTGGTGCAGCTACTATGGAAAAAAGTCTGAAGTTTCCTCAAAAAATTAAAAATAGAGCTACCTTCTGACCCAGTGTGGGAACCCTAATCAAAGTACGCTAGATGCTCAAAGTCAATTTGTCATTCGCAGGTACAAAAGCAAGGACACAGTGATTGTACTGTATGCACTGCTCAGGTGTGCCTTTCTGTAGCTCAAGTATTAATGTTACTATTTAGCAAGGAGCCTCTTTTGTCTAAGTTGGTATAAAGATGTGTTGTTGACCAGCTTGTGCACAGCTGCTTGGTTGGGCTACTGTGTGTGCAAGGGCTCCTATGTTTGCTGGACTACTTTGTAAGCTACTTTGAAGAACTGTTTTGTCTGATGGCTCCTTGTTAGCAATGGCTACTTGGGCTGCAATAAAGACTCTCCTATATGCCCACGCTTGCTCATATCTTCTCTAACACCCAGTGTTCATGAAGGTCCAGCTCCTGGCAGAGGACCTGTGCTCCCATACCCAGAAATTCCACTTCCGGGTATACATCTGAAAAAAAATTGAAAACAAATAAAATATAGATGCACCACTATGTTCACTGCAGTAATTATTTACTATAGCCAAAATATGGAAGCAACCCAAGTGCCCATCAATATATGAGTGAGTGGAAAAAGAAATGATACATCCTATCTAATAAAGAGGGAATATGAAAATTGTCCATCACTCTGTCACAAAGATGGTTGCACCCACAGCTGAGGCCAAGTTCCCATAAGGAGCCTTAACAAGCAATCAGCAGGGACCTGAGACTAGGCCCTCCCCCACCCCCATGGGGCTTGACAGGGGACCTCAGGCCGCACCCCCAGCCCTGGCGTCAGGCTGGGGGACCTCAGGCTGTGCCCCCTGCCCCGGTGCCAGGCCAGGGGACCTAAGGCCACATCCCCTGCCTGGCAGGGCTTGACAGGGGACCTCAAGGTGTGCTTCCCTTCCTGGTGCTGGGCTAGGGGACCTCAGGCTGCTCCCCCCGCCCCAGTGCCAGGCTGAGGGACCTCAAACCACACCTCCTTCCCGGTGGGGCTTGACAGGGGACCTCAGGCTGTGCCCCCCACCCAGTGGGGCTTGACAGGGGACCTCAAGGTTCACCCCCAGTGCTGGGTTGGGGGAACTCAGGTCGTGCACCTGCCCAGCGAAGCTTGACGGGGGACCTGAGGCTGTGCACCCTTGCTGGTGGAGCTTGATAGGGGACCTGAGGCTGTGCCCCCCTCCCAGTGCTGGGCCCGGGGACCTGAGGCTGCGCCCCACCACCACCTGGCAGGGCTTGACAGGGGACCTCAGGCCATGTCCCCCACTCAGCAGGGCTTGACAGGGGATCTCAGGCCGTGTCCCCCACCTAGCAGGGCTTGACGGAGGACCTAAGGCCATGCCCCCCACCCTAGTCTAGGCTGGGGGACCTCAGGCCATGCCCCAAATCCTGGCGCTGGGCCAGGTGACCTGAGGCTACCACCCTGCCCAGCAGGGCTTGACAAGGGTGGGACTGGTTGGGTCTGGATCTAGCCCAATGGGGTGGGGGGCTGGCTGGGTCTGGATTTCACGCAATTTTGAGGTACATGTGAGTGGGCGGGGACTTGACTCTGGGTCCCATGGTGAGCCCCAGACTCTGACAGGAGGAAGGTTTTCATATGCATTTTACTAATTTTCTTTCATCTCTGACACTTCTATTAAAGAGAAAGGGCAAATAACAATATTAAATTATTTCCTCTAATTAATCCCCTTTTAATGTGCACGAATTTTGTGCACCAGGTCACTAGTATATATATAATAGAATATTACTCAACCATAAAAGAGAATGAAATCTTATCATTTGTGACAGCATGGATGAATCTAGAGAGTATTATGCTAAGTGATGTAAGTCAGACAGAAAAACAAATATCATATGATTTTAGTTTTATGTGGAATCTAAAGAACAAAATAAACAAAACAAAACAGAAGCTGACTCATTGATACAGAAAGCAGACAGATGGCAGCAGTGCTTAGGAGCTAGTGAAAAGGTGACAAAATTAGGAAGTATAAGTTGGCAGTTACAAAATAGTCATGGGAATGTAAAGTACAGCATAACAAATATAGCCAATACTATTGTAATCATTATATATGTGCCAGGTGGGTTCTAGGTTTATCAGGGGTTTCATTTAATAAATTATGTACTTGTCTAACCATTATATTATCTACTGGAAAATAATATAAAATAATATTGAATGTCAACTATAATTGAAATATGAAATAACATTTAAAAATATAAAAGAAACCTCAGTTATGCTAGAAGTACAGTTGTACCATATAATTCACCATTTAACTACTTTTATAATACCACTGCTCCAGATCTCCAATCATACACCACCCCCCTAATTTTGTCAGTCCTGTGGCCAAGCCTAAGCCAATTACTATTTTTATTTAGGCTTCTATGTTCCTTCTTACTGGTTTCTACCTAAAGATGGTACATCACTATATAATGTTTTTGCCTGGATCTTTTGCACCTGAGTCCCTGCCATATCAAGAAACTACAGTTATCCTTGGCTGGTGTGGCTTAGTTGGTTGGAGCATCATCCCATTCACCAAAAGGTGGTGGTTTCAATTCTTAGTCAGGGCACATACCCAGGTTTCTGGTTTGGACCTTAATCAGGGTACATGTAAGAAACAGCTGATAGATGTTCCTCTCTCATTTCTCTCTCACACTCTCTCTCTCTCTTTCTGAAATCAATAAAAAAAGAAACTACAGTTTTACTGAACAAGACCTTTACATATAATGCTAGTGGCCCGGTGCACGAAATTCGTGCATGGAAGAGGCGGTTCCCTCAGCCCAGCCTGCACCCTCTCCAATCGGGGACCCCTTGGGCGATGTCCGACTCCCAGTTTAGGCCCAATTCTGATCAGGCCTAAACCCGCAGTTGGACATCCCTCTCGCAATCTGGGACTGCTGGCTCCTAACCGCTCACCTGCCTGCCTGCCTGATCGCCCCTAACTGCCTCTGCCTGCCAGATAAACCCTAACTGCCCTCCCTTGCTGGCCTGATCTCACCCCCAACTGCCCTCCCCTGCCAGCCTGGTTGCCTCCAACTGCCCTCCCCTGCCAGCCTGATCTCGCCCCCAACTGCCCTCCCTTGCCAGCTTGGTTGCCCCCAACTGCCGTCTCCTGCCAGGCTGATCTCGCCCCCAACGGCCCTCCCCTGTTGGCCTGATCTTGCCCCCAACAGCCCTCCCCTGCAGACCTGATCTTGCCCCCAATGGCCCTCCCCTGCTGGTCTGATCTCGCCCCCAACTGCCCTCCCCTGCCAGCCTGATCTTGCCCCCAACTGCCCTCCTCTGCTGGCCAATTTGGTTCTAATTGGTCAGTTTCTATGCCAGTCAGTGTCAAAAGCTCCACCTCCTAGGCAGCTACTGGCTCCACACAGTTGACCCAGATTTGGTTCTGATTGGCCAGTTTCATGCCAGTCAGTGTCTCTGGGCCTATCAACAGGGCCTGATCAGAAAGGCAGGGCTGATCAGCAGCCCTGGTGGAGGCTCAAAGAGAAATGGAGGCAGGGCTGTTGGCCAGGCTTGGAGGGAAAGAGAGAGGCAAATGCTGGTCAAAAGCTGCCACAGATGCTACAGATCAGCCCCTGCTTCTCTCTTCAAGTCTCTTTCCGGGCCTGATTCAAAGCCCCCTCAGCAGTCACTGCTGGGTCACCAGGCCTGCAGCCACAGTAGTATGGCAACCCAGCGCTGACTTCTGGTTGGTCAGCCTTTTGTCGTGATTGGTCATTACTCCCTGGCTCTTTATTATAGAGATGTTGTTATATCTATCAAAATCATTGAAATGTTAAATAAAGTATTAAAATATTTATTTAATAAAAATGACTATTTCAACAGCTTTTCAAATGTATATTAAACAACCTTATATTGGAAGAAGATTCCATCTAGAACTTTTCATAGCTAGAAAGAAGTCATGCCTGATTTCAGAGTTTCAAAGGACAGGCTGACTCTCTTGCTAGAGGCTAATGTAGCTGGTGAATTTAAGTTGAAATCAATGCTGATTTAGCATTTAGAAAATCCTAGGTCCCTTAATTATGTTAAATCTATTCTGCCTGTGCTTTATGAATGGAACAACAAAGTCTGAATGACAGCACATCTGTTTACAGCATGGTTCACTAAATATTTTAAACCCAGTGTTGAGACATACTTCTCAGAAAAAAAATTTCCCTTCAGAATATTATTGCTCATTGACAATGTACCTGGTCACCCAAGAGCTCTAAAGGAGATGTACAGTGAGATTAGTATTGTTTAAGTGCCTGCTAATACAACATCCAATCTGCATCTCATGGACCAAGGAGTAATTTCAAGTTTCAAGTCTTATTATTTAAGAAATGTATTTTGTAAAGCTATAGCTAACATAGAAAGTGATTCCTCTGATGGATCTTGGCAAAGTCAATTGAAATTTTTCTGGAAAGTATTCACTTTCCTATATGCCATTAAGAACATAGAAGCATGCCCTAGCCGATTTGGCTCAGCGGATAGAGCATTGGCCTGTGGACTAAAGGGTCCCAGGTTTGATTCCAGCCAAGAGCACATGCCCGGGTTGTGGGCCTCGATCCCCCGCAGTAGGGGGCATGCAGGAGGCAGCCAATCAATGATTCTCATCATTGATGTTTCTATCTCTCTATCTCTCTCCCTTCCTCTCTGAAATCAACACAAAATATTTTAAAAAAGAACATAGAAACAGGGAACAGACTGTCAAATCTCAAAGGGAAGGTGGGGGTGGGTGGGTGGGTGGAAAGAGACCAACCAAAGAACTTGTATGCATATATGCATAACCCATGGACACAGACAATAGGGTGGTAAAAGCCTGGGGTTGGGGACGGGGGCAGGCTATAAGGGGTCAATAGGAGAAAAAAAGGAACATATATAGTACTTTCAACAATAAAGATTTTTTAAAATTAATAATAAAAAGAACATTCTGGATTATGGGAAGGGTCGTCAATGTTAACAGGAGTTTTTAAGAAGTAATTTCACCCTCATGGATGTCCTTCTGGGGGTCCAGCACTCAGTGAATGAAGTAACTACACATATTGTGGATATTATAAGAGAACTAGAATTATAAGTGGAGCCTGAAGATGTGACTGAATTGCTACAATCTCGTGATAAAACTTTAGTGGATGAGGAGTTGCTTCTTATGGGTGAGCAAAGAACGTGGGTTTTTTGAGATAGTTTATCTCTGGTGAAGATGTTCTGAAGACTGTCGAGATAACAACAAAGGGTTTACAATATTACATAATCTTAGTTGTTAAAGCAGTATCAGGTTTTGAGAGGATTAATTCCATTTTTAAAAGAGGTTCTAGTGTGAGTAAAATACTATCAAACAGAATCGCATGCTACAAAGAAGTCATTCATAAGAGGAAGAATCAATTGATGCGGCTAAATTTATTGTTGCCTTATTTTAAGAAATTGGCACCGCCATCCCAACCTTCAGCAACGACCACCCTGATCAGTCAGCAGCCATAAACACTGAGGCAAGACCATCCACCAGCAAAGAAGATTATGAAGGTCAAATGATGGTTAGCATTTTTTTTTAGCAATAAAGTATTTTTTAGGTAAGGTATGTACATTTTGAGACATAATGCTATTATAGACTTTATAGACTACAGTATAATGTACCATGTTTTATATCTACTGGGAAACCAAAAATTTTGTGTGACTTGCTTTATTGTGATATTCACTTTATTGTGGTGATCTGGAACCAAACCCACAATATCTCCAAGGTATGACTATACTGTACAGGTCCAAGCATATGTTGATAAGGGCCTAGCCTTGCCTTGATTCAGTGAAAAAGTTGAAGAAGAGTAAATATGTAAGAAAAAAAGGCAAGGAAACTGGAAAAATGAGGTGTCATTGATGACAACAAGGAAGATGTATGATAGACTCAATCTGAGAGATGATAAAGAGCTTAATTTTGGCCAGTGCATGAAGGGTGTATCGTGTGTGTGTGTGTGTGTGTGTGTGTGTGTGTGTGTGTGTGTGGTGATTTTTTTTCATAAGACACACTAGATAAGTAACTCCACAAGAAACTGGAAAAAGGAGATTCAGGAAGAGTTCAGGAATAGGAAAGGGAAGGGTTATCATAGGCAATTTACCATTGCCTAGGTATCAATTTACTCTTACTTTGCAAATGAAAACTACATGTTAGACTTTTCAATAAAGTTGAACTATAACAAAAAGGTTGCTCACATACTATTAAAGAAGAAATCTATGATGTTTCCAGGGCTTAGTAATTTACCATTTCAGTCTGATCTTATTACTGAGAAATAAAGATAAATTATAATAATAAATACAATAATCTTGATAGATAAAAAATTATATGCTTCCAAAAGGGAAAAGGTATGAGAAGTAGTATTTATATTAAAATAAAAACATTATTTTTGTTATTTCATATTCATGGATTTCAAGTATTTTAACCACTGCATATATAAAGTTCAAGGAAAATGTAAGAAAAAAGATACAAGAATGGAACATACCAATTTTTACCCAAAAGAAAGTATTGACTTTATACATGTTAAAGTTTAGGTGATAAAAGGACCTCCAAATAGAAATTTTCAGGAGACTCAGATAAGAGGTCAGGACTTGAGATACAGAGGCAATAATTAAAGGCTTGAGACTTCTCCAAAAGAAAGCACAAGGAGCTAATATTGATTTCTGGGAATTGTCTGCATTTAAAGAGTGAAGGAAGTAAAAGAAGGAAAAAAAGAAGGAAGAGTCATTGAAAAGATTAAGCAATACATTATGACTCCAATTCCACCAAATAATTTCAAGAAAGGAAGGTTAACCAACAGTGCTTGCTAAATGCTGAAGAAGGCTTTTGTTTTGGTTAAGTTTGGCCATTAATGCTGGTGACTAGGAGATCACTGATTATTTCTGAGAGAACAAATACTGTAAAACCACAAGAAATAAAGATAGAATGCAGAGTATCATGAAGCAGAAAGTTAGGCAAAGAAAAGAACTAAGGAAGGTAACTCTAGGAGAGTGACAGGGTCAAGTAAAAGAGCTACCTCCTCCACTCCCCAAAAATGTGTGAGAATTGTGAAGACTCCATCAATTATTACATTCTGTCTAAAAATATATATAATTATTTTTATTTTAAAAGTATTAGTATTCTGAAAACATCTTAATTTATTGCAACATATTTGAAATTATTCATGATTTATTTATTTTTTTAAATATATTTTATTGATTTTTTACAGAGAGGAAGAGAGAGGGATAGAGAGTTAGAAACATCGATGAGAGAGAAACATCGATCAGCTGCCTCTTGCACACCCCCCACTGGGGATGTGCCCGCAACCAAGGTACATGCCCTTGACCGGAATCGAACCTGGGACCCTTGAGTCCGCAAGCCGACGCTCGATCCACTGAGCCAAACCGGTTTTGGCCATGATTTATTTTTTAAATTGCAATTTACTATATTACAACAATCTAAGTAAAAATAGAATTAATTAGGCTGACACATATTTCAAGTGACTGGTGGTAAATGATATATGAAGAGCCTATCGAGCAGCTACTTAATAACATGCATATTTGTATGTGTGTCTCTGTGTCTGTGTTTCTAAGTCTGTGTGCGTGTGTGTGCATGAATGTGTACACTCAAAATATAAATTGTTTTTAAATGTCCAATTCCAAATTTATCTCTTCCTAAAAACCTTTGCTAAACTGATGCCTGTCTTTTTTATTTGCATTTTACATTCACTAATTTGTCATATATTCTTTGGTATTTTATCAAACAGTCCTTTAAAATGTTACTATTGAGCTTTCATTCATTGGTCCTACCTTCCCTCCCCTCCATTAATTTGTAATTTCTGGCATTTTGGCCTTTATCTGTCACAGTGATTTCTACATTTCTAGCTCTCCTCCACTGGGGGCTAAATCATTTACAATCTGTTCCACTCAATTAGGAGTAATTTTTCCTGTTTAGTTACAAAAAATGCAAACCAAATGGAGTGCCTGATGTCATAGAATTCACAAGCCAGGTGAGTCTACACTTGGAAAAACATCTGCAAATCCCCTGTTTGTGTTTACCTAAGCATAGTTGTAGCTCAACTATAAGGGTCTAGGTGAAGAATTCTTAAAGGTTGGTGGAAGAGGGAGGAAAAAGACAAGTGAGGAAGTTAACAGCAAGTAAAGCAGAATTCAGTTAGCAAGATGAAATGCAAGATTATACAGGAAGAGTGGATTTTCTCTTTTTTGTGTGTTGAATATTTTTCAGGTATTTGTTCCATCTTTGTTTGATGTTCCCATTTTAGGAAAAAAATCAAATTGGTAGAAAACTTTATTCTTCCCTTTACCTAAGGTGCAAAAGTTTTCTAATATAGCCTTTTCAGTAAAATATGGAGTCCTTTGCCTTTAAAAATGATCAACTCATCTTTCCTGTAAATTTTTTCCAGCTTTATCAAGGTACAAGTGATGAATAAAAATTGTATGTATTTGGGTTGTACATTGTGATGCCTTTTTAAGGTGTACAACATGATGATTTAATATACATATATATTGTGAAATAATTACTGCAATCAAGCTAACTAACACATTGTTGGGGGAAGTCATCAAAGGATGTGACCCATGAGCTAGATCTGGAGGCTCCCTATCCCCTCTTCTGTCATTGGAATATAAATTCCACTTGCTTTCCCTGCTCCCAGAATCTGCCCCAAGGATACAATATTAAAAGAGAAATTTGGTGTTGAGAATCTGGATGGTATACATGACTAAAACTGGTTACGGCCTCTATATAAACTTGTAAGATTTGGCTGATGAGTGAGGAAATCCACTAATCTTGTGGTCACTTAAAACAAACCTCATTAAATACCCTTGCTTATTAAACCTGCTACCTAACAAACTGGAGTGGTCTGTCTCTTTCTGCAATCTCTCCCAGTCCTCCTCAGAAAGGACCATTTCAGATTACACCCAGGAACCTCCTGAGGAGTTTGCAAATCAACAAACCTCCAGCACCACTCATAATTACCTTTATTTAACATAACTAATTATCATGGAAATGCAAGTTAAAATCACAATGAGTTACCATCTTACAGCTGTTGGAATAGCTATTATAAAAAAGACCAGAGATAACAAATGATGGTGAGGATGTGGAGAAAAGAGAACCAGTCATACACTGCTGAATGGATTGTAAATTGGTACAGCCATTATAGAAAACAGTATAGAGGTTGCTCTGCTATAATATAACTATTTACTGATAGTCACAACAGAGTAGTACTCTAGTACCATTCTCACAAATGGCAACAATGATTTCCACTGGTTGACTCCTATTAACTGAGTAGGCCAGACTCCACTCTGGCATCATAAGACATAGTCTTGCCCATGAAATGGCCCTTCAGACATTTTCTCCCTGGGTGATGAATTTATAATATTCTGTGCTATTATGTTTCCAGCTTCAAATATGCTGATATTATTACTCTCTCAAATAAACATAAACCATGATCTACATTATTTGTATTTATGTGGCCTCAGACAAATCATTTTCTCTCTCTGGGCCTTGGAACGCTCAGTTATAAAATGAAATGTTTAGACTAGATGAACACTAAGGTGTCTTTAATTTCTATCAATCCCCTAGTCAGTGTTGTTTGTTGATATTGGCCTTCACTCACACACACACACACACACACACACACACACACACACACACACACGCACACTCACACACACACACACACACACACACAAAACCCATTCTTTTGTAAAGACTAGCATAATATGGTAGCAAGGAAAGAGCATTAGATTTGTCCTCATAAATTTAGATCCTATCCTAGCTCTGCCATCAAATAAATATTGGGCAGATGACATGATATCATGTATCTGTATCAAATTTTTCAATCTGTAAACTAGAGGGAAGAAGAGATTTCTACTAAGTGGATTTCTAAAAGTATTTTGGATCATTTTCTAAGAACCATACATCTCAAAAATGCAGTATTTTATAGGCATCCTTCTGAATTTCTTAGCTTGCTTATTGGCAGAACCATATTCTTGATTACTCAGGCCCTCTTCAATTTCTTATGTCCAATCAATAACTAAGTTTTTCCAAATATCTTTTGCAAGCATCTATTCTCCTCATCCTCACATTTACTATCCCATTCCTTGCATTGTTGCCAGAGTGATATTTCTGAAGAACATCTTGAGACATGTTATTCTAGTGCTCAAAATTCTTTAGTGATTCCCCTTTGGCCCCAATAAAATATCCAAAATTTTTAATCTTGTCACTTAAAGCTTTCCATTCTACCATCCCAGTTATGTATTCACTCTTTCCAGACTGTGCCATGACTTTCTCACTTTTATACTTATAGTCAACGATGTTCTTTCTGCCAAACAACCACCCCTCACAGCAAACCATTTTGCTTGTTGGATTTCATACATCCTTTAAGGTTCAGTTCACATTCTTACTGCCTCCATAATGCTGTCTCTGATTTCCCAAATAGATAAGATCTCTCCCTATGCTGTAATCCCACAACACCACTTCTGAATCTCTCTAATGGTGCTCATTACATTCTGCCATGTATCAACTCATTTAGGTACATGATGTTATCCCTCACTGAACTGCAATTTTATTGAGGCCAGTTTCCATGTTTGACTTACTCCTATTAGTACTCTTCTATTCAACACAACCTGATACAAGGTCCTGCTTCTGTGCACATAATAGGCACACAAGTAAATTTAAAAGTCATGGAGCTAACTCCAAACAAAGAACAGAAACAGTTTGAGTTCAAGCCTGCCTACCAAAACTGACACAGAGTGGATGAATTCTTTCTCCCAGCACTCAGAGAAGATAAAAATCAGATATACTGAGTCTGTACTAAAGCCAATGACCTGTATTTGAGGTGTCCTACTGTAAATAGCTAGTTAATGTACTGAGAACCCATGGGCAAAGAGCTCTAAAAACGCACAAGATACCACAAAAGTAACCAACAAAAGTGAAAGTGAATATCACTCCCATCAAAATAAAGCAAGATTTCTTCTGACAGTAGCCTTATTGGTAAAGTCTAGAAGTCATGACAAGCAATCTATCAGGCCTGAAACAAAACTGAAGCATAAGCAATCAGGAGCATAGGTACTAAACAAAGCACATTGTACTAGACAAACTCAAAATCATTTTATATTGGAACAAATTAGAATTATTATCAAATGAAAGCCCTCATCAGGCATCTATGAATTTAGTTAAATCAGTCAACATGTATTTTCTGGATTGTTGTTGGGGACACAATTGGTCTCAGGGCTGATTGGCTCTGAGGGTCATATGCATGCATAGAAAAATAAGAAGATGGTAATGTTTTCAGGCAGCAGAGAGTCAAACAGTGGGCAAGAATAGTGGTCCGTTTATAAAGAAAAATATAAACCCTTAGGTGTACAAAAAGGTTTCTCCAAATCTCAATCTGACCATATTAGTACAAGGTAACAGTAAATAAAACCATTAAAAGACCGCTGTTGCCTGGATCAAAAACTGTGGGATAGGCTGAATTTGTATTCACTGGTTATACAATACTATTTTCTATGTCTCTCTTTTTGTGATATCTGTCTCTTATTTCCAGTTCCCCAAATGCCCTATGGCTTCACACTGCTCCATGGTGACCCAAGATCCCCTACTTTGACCCTCTCCATCAAATAAGAAGGGCCCTGGACTTCCCTATGAACTAAAATTTGCCCTGCTCTGTTTCCTGCTCATCATAATACTCAGCCATCAAACGGTTCCATGGATCTGAAAATACACTGGAGAGGCTAAGAACTTACAACAGCATGAATTAGTTACCTCTTTCAAGATCAGTATGTTAACAAAAAAAAACTAAATCCAAAAGTTTGTACCTCTAATGGCGGTAGGTTTGTCAGGTACACGGAAAGCAAGGAGTGTAATTTTCCCTTTTAAAGCCAATTAACTTAAAATAGAAACATGAGTCCAATTGTGGGTTCTGATGCTAGTTGACTATGTGGTTTTGTACAAGTCATTTGTTTTCTATGAGCATAAGTTTTCCTTTCTTAAAAATTGAATGGATCCTAGATCTTACAGCCCAAGTGCCTATCAGTAGATGAGTAGATAAAACAGATGTGGTACATTTACACATCTGTAAAAACGAAGGATCTCTTACCCTTTGAGACTTCATGGAAGGGCCTGGAGAGTAATATGCTATGTGAAATAAGCCCATCCGAGAAAGACAAGTATCACATGATGTCACTTATATGTGGAATTTAATGAACAAAACAAACTGATGAACAAAATAGATCCAGAGACATGGAAACATGGAACAGACTGATGATTCTTAGAGGGAAGTGGGGAAAAGGAAGAGATTAACCAAAGAACTTATTTGTATATATGCATAACCTATGGATACAGATAATAGTGCAGTGAATGCCTGGGGAGGGGGCGGGAGCTAGATAGAGCAGGTCAATGAGGAAAAAATGAAACATCTGTAATACTTTCAGCAATAAAGATAAATTTTTTAAAAGAATTGAATGTATTATCCAGATTCTTTCCAGTTTTAACAATTTGTATTCAATAAATCCCAACACATTTACTACTCTACTTATTCTTTCTCTGCATAAAGTTGTCCCTGGTTGTTACAAACACATTTATAAAGAAGCCTGTATTTTTCATATTCTATGCCACTGCTCACAAACATATTTACACTCAACTCAATAGAACTAATTCCAATTTAATGAACACTAAATAAAAGATATTGCCTAAAGTAGTGTGAAATTTCATCTGCACAATAGGGAGATATACCCACAAAAGGGTACATGTGGAATAAGATATATCTGATATATAATTAGAAGGATATTGAATTTAAAGTCAAGCAAATTGGGTTCAAATACTAAGTCTACTAGTTATTAGCTGTGTGATTGTCTCTATGCAAGTCTCTTAATATGTTAACCATTCATTGCCCTGTCTTCTAAAACAGAAGCTCAATATTCCAAGTTTCCAAGTCTGTGGCAAGGGTTAAATGATAAAATGTATATGAAGCATATAGCAGAGTCTGGAGAGTGGTAGGAGGTCCATTTACATTACTAAAAAAAAATTACTCAAGTTTTCACCTGAGAAAAATCTTGATGCTAAGTTAACCTTTTGCACTCGGATGTTGAGTGTGACTCGACACGGTTAGCATTAGAATAAAGGAATGGAGAAAAAAGCAAGTGAGTGCAAAGGGTTAATATCTATACTGTTCTCATGGTTCAGCTATGTTGTCTCATAGGGCAGGGTTTCTTTCTTTTTAAGGCTGAATAATGTTTCATTGTATATATGTACCACATTCCCTTTATCCATTCATTTGTTGACAGAAATTAAGTTAATTTCCACAACATGTCATGATTCTACTTATATGATGTATCTAAAATAAATCTTCAAAGTCATGGAAGCAGAGAGTAGAATGGTGATTTTCTGGAGTTGGGAAAGGGAAAAATTAGCAGTTGCTGTTCAATTGATACAAAGTTTCAGTTGTGTAAGATTAATAAATTCTAGATATCTGCTATACAACACTGTGCTTAGACTTAATACTGTTACATACTTAAAATGTGTTAATAGGGTAAAACTCATCAGAAGTGGTCTTACCATAATTGAAAATGATTGTATATGAATAAAATTAAGAGGCTGGTCTGGAAGGATTGACATATGAAAAAGATACATAATCATATGTTCTCAAATCATTATGAAAGAGTGTAAGGAAGAACTTTAGTCATTATGAAATCCAAATAAATGTCACAAGAACATTCATGTGTAGATTTGCTTCTATTTAGAGACAAGGGGAAGAAAAAGTGAACCGGAGAACATTTTATTTTTCTCATGTATTAAGTCTATTTGTATATATGTCCCAGAGGTTGTTGTATTGTTTGTATTTTATCTATATTATAAAAACCCAGTGGCCCTAATGCTGTAAGGACCAAAGACGGGCGTGGGTGGTCGGGGCTGCGAGCATGGCAGGGCGGCGGGTGGGTGGGTGGGATGCACTCGGGTGGGTGGGGTTGCGAGCACTGAGAGGCCACACGGGTGGGCAGGGGTGCGCGATTTCAAGTGCTGGGCTTCCAGTATTTATTATAATAGGACAATGAAATGCCTCCTCAAAGAGGTAATAGAAAGCTATATTAAAAGCATTTGTGCTGGCTAATACTTAACTAGATTTTCTGAAGTAATAATTTGTAGTGCTTTTTAAAAGAACCTTTAAAGGTCCTTAATAAGACACAAGGAGTTTTTAATCTCCAAACTAGAATTTTACTTATAGAGATATATAGAGTGAGACAAAGGTTACACAATTGCTTTTATTTCCATATAAGAATTCAACTGTTTTCACAAGAGAGATTCTTTTAATCATAAATAAATTATTCATAACATAGTCTCATGTCAAGTAAGTATTTCATAAAATATGCAATTTAACTACACATGAGTTAAATACATCATTATGTGTTTCTTTGTCTGTACAGTGACTTTAGCCTTATGCTATATTTAGACTGTAAAAGAAAGTTCTCATCAATTTCATAAACTTTTGCAAAAGTGGCTACTCTTATTATTTGAGGAAATAGGTTAATGGTTAGGGGACCCAGAAATTAATGAGACATCACCTCTGCCTTTCAAGAAACACAGAGTTCTTGTTAGGGAGATAGGTGAATATGACTGACTAATAAGTATTTTAGTATACATGACTGAGTTATACCATTAGCTAGAAGAAAGGCAGGAGGGAGAATATCAGTTTGACAGAAAAAGGTAAGTTTGGATGTTTTTGTTTGTTTAATGGTTTTTATTTTTTTCAGGTGTATTTTATTTCAAGAAAAACGATTTTAAGTATGATAAGGTTACATGCAATAGACACCAATTATTCAAGAAAAATGGTCTTACATATAATCATATTACATGCAATAACATTCATATTTCAAGAATTAAAGGATTTTCCTCACCAAGATTCTAGCAAACCACATCCAGCATTACATTAGAAAAATCATACACCATGACCAAGTAAGATTTATCCCAGAAATGCAAGGATGGTACAATATCCACAAATCAATAAATGTGATACATCACATAAACAAATTGAGAGATAAAAATCACACAATCATATCGATTGATGCAGAAAAGGCATTTGACAAAATTCAACACCATTTTCTGATAAAAACGCTCAACAAAGTGGGAATAGAAGGATCATACCTCAACATAATAAAAGCCTTATATGACAAACCTACAGCCAACATCATACTCAATGGGCAAAAACTAAAACCATTGCCTTTAAGAACAGGAACAAGCCAGGGATGCCCACTTGCAACACTCCTGTTCAACACAGTACTAGAAGTACTAGCCATAGTGATCAGAAAAGAAAAAGAAATAAAAGGCATCCAAATTGGAAAAGAAGAAGCAAAATTGTCATTATTCGCAAATGACATGATACTGTACATAGAAAACCCTGAAGACTCCATTAAAAAACTATTAGACTTAATAAATGAATTTGGCAATGTAGCAGGATACAAAATTAACACCAAGAAATCTATGGCATTTTTATACACCAACAGTGAACTTAGAGAAAGAGAGATTTAAAAAAATCCCATTTACCATTGCACAGAAAAAAGATACCTAGGAATAAACTTAACTAAGGAGGTAAAGACCTCTACTCAGAAAACTATAGGACATTGAAAAAAGAGATAGAGGAAGACATAAACAGATAGAAAAACATACTGTGTTCATGGATTGATAGAATCAACACCATTAAAATGTCCATACCACCCAAAGAAATCTATAGATTCAATGCACGCTCCATTAAAATACCAATGGCATATTTCACAGATCTAGAAAGAACTCTCCAAAAATTCATGTGGAATAAAAAAAAAAACCCACATTGCCGAAACCGGTTTGGCTCAGTGGATAGAGCGTCGGCCTGTGGACTCAAGGGTCCCGGGTTCGATTCCGGTCAAGGGCATATACCTTGGTTGCGGGCACATCCCCAGTAGGGGGTGTGCAAGAGGCAGCTGATCGATGTTTCTCTCTCATCGATGTTTCTAACTCTCTATCCCTCTCTCTTCCTCTCTGTAAAAAAATCAATAAAATATATTTAAAAAAACCCCACAAAACAAAACAAAAAAGAAATGAATAGCTGCAGCGATTCTGAGAAGAAAAACAAAGTAGGAGGGACCTCAATACAAGATATTAAGATGTATTACAAAGCCACTGTTCTCAAAACTGCCTGGTACTGCCACAAGAACAGACATAGAGACCAATGGAATAGAATAGAGAACCCAGAATTCGACCCAAACCACTATGCTCAATTAATATTTGACAAAGGAGGCAAAAACATACAATGGAGTCAAGACAGTCTCTTCAATAAATGGTGCTGGGAAATTTGATCAGACACATGCAAAAAATGAAACTACACCACGAAATTACACCATACACAAAAATAAACTCAAAATGGATAAAGGACTTAAATGTAAGACGGGAAACCATAAAAATACTAGAGGAATCCACAGGCAGCAAAATCTCAGATATATGCCAAAGCAATATCTTCACTGACACAGCTCCTAGAGCAATGGAAACTAAAGAGAAAATAAACAAATGGGACTACATCAAAACAAAAAGCTTCTGCACAGCAAAAGAAACCATCAATAGAACGACAAGAAAACCCACTGCATGGGAGAACATATTTGCCAATGATATCTCCGATAAGGGTTTAATCTCCAAAATTTACAGGGAACAAAAGGAAGACAAACAACCCAATCAAAAAATGAACAATGGACCTAAATAGATACTTTTCGAAAGAAGACATAAGGAAAGCCAAGAGACATATGAAAACATGCTCAAAGTCACTAAGCATCCTAGAGATGCAAATCAAAACGACAATGAGGTACCATCTCACACTTGTCAGGATGGCTATCATCAACAAATCAACAAATGAAAAATGCTGGCGAGGATGCAGAGAAAAAGGATCACTCATGCACTGCTGGTGGGAATGCAGACTGGTGCAGCCACTATGGAAAACAGTATGGAGTTTCCTCAAAAAACTAAAAGTGGAATTTCCATTTGACCCAGTGATCCCACTTCTAGGAATATATCCCAAGAAACTAGAAACACCAATCAGAAAGGATATATGTACCCCTATGTTCATAGCAGCACAATTTACAATAGCTAGGATTTGGAAACAGCCTAAGTGCCCATCAGCAGATGAGTGGATTTAAAAACTTTGGCACATCTGCACAATGGGATACTATGCTGCAGTAAAAAGGAAGGAATTGCCGTGACCAGTTTGGCTCAGGGGATAGAGTGTCGGCCTTTGGACTGAAGGGTCCTGGGTTCGATTCCAGTCAAGGGCATGTACCTTGGTTGTGGGCACATCCCCAGTAGGGGGTGTGCAGGAGGCAGCTGATCGATGTTTCTCTCTCATCGATGTTTCTAACTCTATCCCTCTCCCTTCCTCTCTTTAAAAAATCAATAAAATATTTTTTTTTTAAAAAAGGAAGGCACTCCTACCATTTGCAACAGCATGAATAGAGCTGGAGAGCCTTATGCTAAGTGAAATAAGTCAGTCAGAGAAAGATAAATATCACATAATCTCACTCATTTGTGGATTATAATGAACAATATAAACCAATGAACAAAAACAGATCTAGATACAGTGAAGCATTGATCAGATGCTCAAACCTCAGAGGGAAGGTAGGGGAGGGTGGGGGTAAGGGGAGTAGGTCAACCAAAGGACTTGTATGCATGCATATAAGCATATGCGATGGACACAGACACCAGCGGGTGAGGGTGAGGGCAGGACTGGGGGGATGAGGGGACAATGGGGGTTGAAGACAGATTTGTAATACCTTAATCAATAAAAAAATACATAAAGAATAAAAAAAACATTACCTTTAAAAAATAAAATAAAAGGATTTTAAGTATAATAATATTACCAAAACTGTACTAACATAGTATGATATCACAAGAGTTGTAGGAAATATTAAAAATCTGCAAATAACAGGATTATTTCTATTATATTCTAAAAGATATTTTTCCCTCTGGCTCTATTTTTGTTCATCAGTTTATGTTGTTCATTATATTCCACAAATGAGTGATCCTATCTAATAAAGAAGAAATATGCTAATTGACCCTCATGCCATCACAAAGATGGAAGCACCCACAGCCAATAAGGAGGGAATATGCTAATTGACTGCCCTGCACTCAAAGATGGAGGTGCTCACAGCCAATAAGGAGAGAATATGCTAATTGACTGCCATACCCTCAAAGATGGTGGCATCCAGAGCCACAGGATGGAGGCACCCAGTCCCCTCAGCCCTGCTGGAGCAGCAGGTACATGGCTGCCTCCAGAGTCTCCCAGTCCCCTCAGCCCCCAGCTGCCCAGGGCCAGCCTGAGGCACAGGCAAACCTTGGATGGCTGCTGCCCAGCCAAAGAACGAGGCACCAGCAAGCCTCAAATGTCAGCTGCCCAGCCTCCCAGGGCCACCCGAGACTCAGGTAACCAGGGCCAGCCAAGGCTTGCGCTGTCGGCAGTGGCAGCAGCAGAGGTATAATGGGGCATTGCCTTCCCCTGATCGCCGGATCGCCTTCAGTCCCTTAGGGTTCCCTGACTGTGAGAGGGGGCAGGCCAGGCTGAGGGACCCCCCGCCCCCAGTGCATGAATTTTCATGCACCGAGCCTCTAGTATTGTATGATATTTATCTTTCTCTGACTTGCTTATTTCACTTAGCATGATGCTTTCAAAGTCTATTTTTTTGGATATGAGTATTGCTACTTCAGCTTTTTTTTCTTTTCCATTTGCATGGAAAAATTTTTTCCATCCCTTCACTTTCATCCTGTGTGTGTCTTTTGTTTTGAGGTGGGTCTCTTGTAGACAGCATATAGTTGGGTCATGTTTTTGTATCCATTCAGCTACCCTACACCTTTTGATTGGAGCATTTAATCTATTTACATTTAGGGTTATTACTGAGAGGTACTTATTTATAGCCATTTTAATTCTGTATGGCTAGGCTTCTCTCTCTGTTTCTTCTTCTCAGCAATCCCTTACAGCAATCCCTTTAGTATTTCAAGTAATGCTGGCTTGGTGGTGATGAACTCCTTTAGCCTTTTTTTTTTTTGTCTGAGAAGCTTTTTATTTGACTATTTTGAATGATAGCCTTGCTGGATAAAGTAATCTTGGTCTCAGATCCTTGCTTTCCATTACCTTGAGTACCTCATGCCATTCCTTTCTGACCTGTAGAGTTTCTGATGAGAAATAAGGTGTCAGCCTTATGGGAACTCCTTTGTAGGTAACAGTTTTCTTTTCTCTTGCTGCCTTTGAGATTATCTCTTTAATTTTTGGCATTTTAATTATGATGTGTCAGAGCGTGGGTCTGTTTGGGTTCTTCTTGTTAGGGGTTCTCTGTGCCTCCTGAACTTGTGTGACTTTTTCTTTACCAGGTTAGGGAAGTTTTCTACCATTATTTCTCCAAACACCTTCTCTATTCCTTTCTTCCTTTCTGCCTCTACTGGCACAACTACTATTCTAATACTAGAGGCCCAGTGCATGACATTCGTGCACTGAGGGGGGGGGGGTTGTCCCTCAGCTCAGCCTGCACCCTCTCGCAGTCCAGGATCCCTTGTGACTGCCCCCTGGTGGTCAGAGTGAGAGGGAAGATACCTCTCTCTTAGGGCTTGGTGTCTGACCATCCCCTGGATCAGATGCTCAAGATGGCAGTGCAGGCCACTCAGATAATCTCCTGCAACTTCTCAGCCTTCAGTTTCTCCATTTTCCAGTGCTGTCCTGGAGGAAGATGAGGGTTTGTTTGGGTGCTGAGCCTCTCCTAGCCTGCCTGCCGCTGAGCTCCACTTGCTTGTTTTCTGATAAGTTTGGTTTTAAACAGGTTGTGTTTGACATGCCTGTAGGACACCTAGGTGGTCTGGGGCTTAGGGAAAATTCCAGGATGGGAAATATAAATTATTGAGCTGAAGCCAAGGTATTAAATATGATCACCCAGGGAGAACAGGTATAAGGAGATGAGAAAGGAATCTGAGAAAAGTGCAACAAGAAATATTCCTAAGGTGACAGCAGGATAATAAAAAACACAGAAAGTAAATGACAGTTCCAAACAAGTATCACTAATTGAATCTAAGTATCTAATTTTATTCCATCTCGAAACCCCTTTAACCCTTTGCACTTGCTTGCTTTTTTCTCGATTCCTTTATTCTACTCGGGATTTAATTTTTTAAATACCCCAGATTTTACAAAGTGAGGCAGTAGAATAAAAAACTGGAGTTTCTTATCATACAAACTTATTTATTTGGATTTTTTTTATTTCAAATTATTGATACATTCAAAGAGTAATTTTAATCTCGACATCTGAGTGCAAAAGGTTAATACAACAGTATGGTTATTTTTAGAGCTCTAAACATGTAAACACAAGGAGAACAAGTGAAAAAACAACACAATTTTGGAAGCTGGAAGGCATGTGGTTAAGTGGTCACTAACATCTACAAGAATTAAGTGATTGCCTCTGGAAAATAAAAAAAATATGGAGGAGAAAGGTGTAAGAGAACTACTGAATTTTAACTCTTTTTTATTGTTTAAAGTATTACAAATACTAGTACATATGTCGCCATTTTCCCCCATTGACCTACCCCTGGCCTCCCGCACGCCCCAGAACATGTGCTTGACCCCCCCGCCAGTGTCTGTGTTCATTGATTATGCTTAATGCATGCATACAAGTCCTCTGGTTGATCTTTTACCACCTCCGCCAACCCTCCCCTGCCTCCACTGAAGTTTGACAGTCTATTCCATGCTTCTTTGTCTCTGTATCTATTTTTGTTCATCAGTTTATGATATTCTTTATATTCCACAAATGAGTGAGATCATGTGATATTTATCTTTCTCTGACTGGCTTATTTCGATTAGCATAATGCTCTCCAGTTCCATCCATGCTCTTGCAAATGGTAAGAATTCCTTCTTTTTTACAGCAGTGTAGTATTCCATTCTGTAGACATACCACAGTTTTCTAATCCAGTCACCTGCTGATGGGCATGTAGGCTGTTTCCAAATCTTAACTATTGTAAATTATGCTGCTATGAACATAGGGCTGCATATATCTTTTCTGATTGGTGTTTCTGTATTCTTGGGATATATTCCTAGAAGTGGTATTACTAGGTCAAATGGAAGGACCATTTTTATTTTTTTGAGGAAACACCATACTGTTTTCCACAGTGGCTGCACCAGTCAGCATTCCCACCAGCAGTGCAAGAGGGTTTCTTTTTCTACGCATCCTCTCCAGCACTTGTCATTTGTTGATTTATTGATGACAGCCATTCTGACAGGTGTAAGATGGTACCTCACTGTTGTTTTGATTTGCATATCACTGATAATTAGTCACTTTGAGCATGTTTTCATGTCTCGACCTTCTGTATGTCCTCTTTCAAAAAGTGTTTATTTATATCCTTTGTCAATTTTTTGATTGGATTGCTTATTTTCCTTTTGTTAAGTTTTATGAGTTCCCAGTAAATTTTGTAGATTAAACCTTTATTGGATATAGCATTGGCAAATATGTTCTCCCATGCAGCGGCTTTCTTGTTTTTCTGTTGAAGGTTTCTTTTGCTATGCAGAAGCTTTTTATTTTCATGTAGTCCCATTTGTTTATTTTCTCCTTAGTGGCCATTGCCCTAGGAGCTGTATTGATAAAGAAATTGCTACTACAAATGTCTGCCATTTTGGTACCTATGGCTTCTTCTAAGATTTTTATGGTTTCCCATCTTACTTTTAAGTCCATTATCAATTTTGAGTTTAATTTTGTGTTTGATGTTAGTTGGAGGTCTAGTTTCATTTTTTGCATGTGTCTGTCCAATTTCCCCAACACCATTTATTGAACAAACTGTCTTGATTACATTGTATGCTCTTGCCTCCTTTGTCAAATATTAATTGAGCATAATGGCTTGTGTCAATTTCTGGGTTCTCTATTCTATTCCATTGATCTATATGCCTGTTCTTGTGCCAGTACCAGGCAATTTTGAGAACAGTGGCTTTGTAGTATAGCTTGATAAGTGGTATGCTGATCCCTTCAACTTTGCTCTTCTTTCTTAGAATTGCTGCAGCTATTTGGGGTCTTTTTTTTCAGATGAATTTTTGGAGTGTTTGTTCTAGGTCTTTGAAGCATGCCATTGGTATTTTAATGGAGATTGCATTGAATCCATAGATTGCTTTGGGTAGTATGGACATTCTAATGAGGTTGATTCTACCAATCCATGAACATGGTATATTCTTCCATCTGTATGTCTTCTTCTATCTCTTTTTTCAGTGTCCTGTAGTTTTCTGAGAACAGGTCTTTTACATCCTTAGATAAGTTTATTCTTAGGTATCTTAATTTTTTTTGGTGCAGTGGTAAATGGGGTTATTTTTTTAATCTCTCTTTCTGTAAGTTCACTATTGGTGTATAAATATGTCATAGGTTTCTTGGCATTAATTTTGTATCCTGCTACATTGCTGAATTCATTTATTAAGTATAATAAGTTTTGATGGAGTCTTTAGGGATTTCATAGTATCATGCCATCTGCAAATGATGAGACTTTTACTTCCTCTTTTCTAATTTGAATGCCTTTTATTTCTTCTTTTCTGATCACTATGGCTAGCACTTTCAGTACTATGTAGAACAGGAGTGGTGAAAGTGGGCACCCCTGTCTTATTCCTGTTCTTAGGTAAAATTGTTTTAGTGTTTGCCCATTGAATATGATGTTGGCTGTAGGTTTGTCATATAAGGCTTTTATTACATTGAGGTATGATACCTCTATTCCCACTTTGCTGAGGTGTTTTATCAAGAAAAGGTGTTGGATTTTGTCAAATACTTTTTCTGTATCAATTGATATGACTGTGTGATTTTTATCTTTCAATTTGTTTATGTGATGTATCATGTTTATTGATTTGAGAATATTGTACCACCCTTGCATCCCTGGGATAAATCCTACTTGGTCATGGTGTATGATCTTTCTGATGTAATGCTGGATCCGATTTGCTAGAAATTTGTTGAGGATTTTGGCATCTATGTTCTTGCGGGAATTGATCTGTAATTCTCTTTCTTTGTGTTGTATTTATCTGGTTTGGGTATTGGGGTAGTGCTGAATTCATAGAATGAGCTTGGAAGTGTTCCTTCCTCTTAAATTCTTTGCAATAATATGAGAATAATAGGTTTTAATTTTTCTTTGAATGTTTGCTAAAACTTCCCTGTGAAGCCATCTGGCCCTGGGCTTTTGTTTGCTGGAAATTTTTGATGACTGCTTCAATTTCCTCCATAGCTATCAGCCTACTGAGATTTTTAGATTCTTCCCGATTGAATTTTGGAAGGTCGAATTTTTCTAGGAATATGTCCATTTCCTCTAAGTTGTCTAGTTTGTTGGAATAGAGTTGTTAATAGTATTTTTTTTTACAATCCTTTGTATTTCTGTGGGGTTGGTTGTTATTTCGCCACTTTCAATTCTGGTTTTGTTTATATAGGTCCTCTCTCTTTGCTTCTTGGTGAGCCTGGATAGAGGTGCATCAATCTTGTTTATCTTTTCAAAGAACAAGCTCTTGTTTTCATTGATCTTTTATATTGTTGTGTGGTGTTTTGTTTTGTTTTGTTGTCTTGATGTCATTTATTTCTTCTCTGGTCTTTATTATTTCCCTGCTTCTATTCACTCTGGGCTTTTCTTGTTGTTCTCTTTCTAATTTTTCAAGTTGCAGAGTTGGATGGTTTATTACAGGTTTTTCTTATTTTTTGAGGTAGGCCTGTAAAGCTATGAACTTCCCTCTCAGGAATGCTTTCCCTGTGTCCCATAGATTTTGGATTATTATCTAATTATTGTTATTTGTTTCCAGGATGTTTTTTATTTTTTCTTTGATCTTCTTGGTAATCCAATCATTGTCTAATAGCATGCTATTCAGCCTCCAAGTGTTTGAATTTTTGTTATTGTTTTTATTGTAGTTTATTTCTAATATTATGCCACTGTAATCTGAGAAGATGCTTACTATGATTTCAATATTCTTGAATTTGAAGGGACTTAGCCTGTGTCCCAATATGTGGTCTATCTTTGAAAATGTCCCATGTGCTATTGAGATGAATGTATATTCTGTAGCTTTTGGTGGAATGTTCTGAAGATGTCAATTACATCCATATGATCTTGTGTGTCATTTAGGATTGCTCTTTCTTTGCTAATTTTTTGTCTAGAGGATTTATCCAGTGATGTTAATGTCAATCTCACCTTTGATCTATTGCAGAAATTCTATATGTATTTTGGTGCTCCTGCATTGGGTGCATATATGTTTACCAGAGTTATATCCTCTTGTTGTATCATTCCCATTAGTATTATGAAGTGGCCTGACTTACCTCTTGTTATAGCCTTCACTTTGCAGTGTATTTGTTCAGATATAAGTATTGCTACCCCAGCTTTCTTTTTTCATTTCCATTTGCCTAAATGGTATTTTTCCATCCCTTCACTTTCAGTCTGTATGAGTCCCTTGTTCTGAGGTGAGTCTCTTGTAGACAGCATATATATGAGTCATGTTTTCTTATCCACTCAATCACTCAGTGTCTTTTGATTGGAGCATTTAGTCCATTTACATTTAATGTTATTATTGACTAGATGCCCAATGCACAAAATTTGTGCAAAAGTAGGCCTTCTTTTCCCTGGCTGCCGGCACTGTCTTTCCTCTGGCCCTGGGGACCCGGGCTTCCCTCCAGCCACCAGCAGGAACCAGGGACTTGGGTTTCCCTCCAGCAACCAGCAGGCATTCAGGACCCGGGCTTTGCTCCAGCCTCCAGCAGGCACCCAGAACGAAGTCTGGTCTTCCCCCTGGCCCCTGCTAGGCACCCGGCACCCGAGCTTCCCTCCGGCAACAGCTTTTTCTGAAAGGATGTTGGGAATCATGTCCAGAATCACGTCCAGTCCAATTAGCATATTACATTTTTATTATTATAGACTAGTGGCCTGGTGCATGAAATCCATGCACAGGTGGTGGGATTCCCTCAGCCCAGCCTGCACCCTCTCCAATCAGGGACCACTTGTAGGATGTCTAACTGCTGGTTTAGGATCACAGGGATCGGGCCTAAACCAGCAGTTGGACATCCCTCTCACAAGCCAGGACCACTGGCTCCTAACCGCTCGCCTGCCTGCTTGCCTGATTGCTTCTAACCATTTCTGCCTGCCAGCCTGATCACCCCCTACCTGCTCTCCTGCCAGCCTGATTGACACCTAACTTCTCCCCTGCCAGCCTGATCACTCCCAACTGCCCTCTCCTGCCAGCCTGGTCGTCCCTAACTCCCCTCCCTTGATGATCTGGTCACCCCCAACTGCCCTCCCCTGCCAGCCTGATGGCCCCCAACTACTCTCCCTTGCAGGCCTGATTGCCCGCAACTGCCCTCCCTTGACAGCCTAGTCACCCCTTACTTACCTCCCCTGCCGGCCTGGTCACCCCTAACTGCCCTCCCCTGCCAGCCTGGTCACCACAGCTGCCCTCCCCTTCAGGCCCAATCACCCCAACTGCCCTCACCTGATGGCCTGTTTGACCCCAACTGCCCTCCCCTGCCAGCCTGATCCCCCACAACTGCCCTCTCCTGCCGGCCATCTTGTGGTGGCCATCTTGTGGAGGCCATATTGTGATGACGTGGGGGCGGCCATCTTGTGACAATGTAGGGGCGGTCATCTTGTGATAACGTGGGGATGGCCATCTTGTGGTGGCCATCTTGTGATGATGTGAGGGCGCGAGGGCATGAGGGCCACCTAGGCTTTTATTAGTATAGATGACCATTACTCTGAATTCTATTTCTGACATATGTCATGCCTCTGTTTCATTTAGTTCTTTTCTTTGTGATTCCTCTTTTTCTTTCCTTTGGGGGTTATTTCATTGTCTTCCCATTCAAGCTATCACCAGAAGGTCCAAGTGCCGAGTTGCAGGGGCCTGAGCCATGTGTGGCAGGAGCATCGTGCCAGCCAAGCATCACTGGAGAGCTCAGGCACTGAGATGTGTGGCTGCCGTGGATCGGTGGGAGCCATGCGCACGCCAAGAATCAAAGTCTCCACACACCTGCACCGAGAATCAGAGTCATGATCACTCAGTGTGGTCTCGCATGCACATGCTGAGAATTGGTGTCACTGGCGCTTGGTGCAGCTTCATGTGTGTGCCTAGAATCAGGGTCCCACAGGCACACGCACCAAGAATTGTAGTTGCTGGAGCTTGGTGCAGCCTTGCATGCATGCTGTGAATCAGAGTCCCCATGAGTGCGCGATATGAGAGTCAGAGTCCCCACTTGTGTGTGCTGAGAATCAAAGTCACTGGCACTCTCTGTGGCCTCACACACAGATAATCAGTCCACACAGGCGCCAATAATTAGAGTCCCCATGTGTGTGTGCCGAGAATCAAAGTCACTGGTGCTCACTGTGGCCTCATGTGCATGCTGAGACTCATTCCACATGTGCGTGCATGCTGATAATCAAAGTCCCTGGCCTGCTAGGGGGGCCGAGTTTCATGGTCGCCCTGTGTCAGTGGGAGGCCCCCCTGTGTGCCACAGGTTGTGTGGGCCCTGTGCCACTGCAGCAAGCTGGCAGAGAGAGGGATGTGCTCTGTGATTCATAGGCATCTGCAGCTGGGATATCTGGAGTCTCGGTGTTCGTGGGTCTGCAGCTGTGGTAGCAAGTCTTTGTCCAGAGTGGCTGTAGGGTTCCAGTTTGCATCTGAGGCCAGTCTGGGTGGTGGTGAGCCTCAATGTATTTTTTAAAAAGTATGTTACTGAGAAGAAGGCTGCATATTTTTTCTTATCTGCCTCCATCAATTAAAAGCACTAGGTTTGGGTATCTTGCAGGTGCCAGCAACCTGGGAACATGTCTTGCCTTGGCAAAAGGCCATCACCAGACACAGGAGAGTGGATCGAATCACCAACAAGTGCACAAAGACTGATTTTTTAACTCTTGTGACAAGCCTAGTAGAACCCTAGGAGCCAATATCTGAATATATGTACGTTAAGAAGTAAATTGAAGGTGAAGAATTGGAGACATCAAATATTAACTGTCTTCAAGAAGTGTAGTTACACAGGTCTGTATTGAATGCTCAAAATGTTTACTGATGGCCTGAGTTATTAAAACTCAATATGGAAGTTCCTGAAAAAATTACCATAAGATCCAGCAATCACACTTCTGAATATATATATCCAAAATAGTTGAAATTAGAAACTCTAAGAGCTATCTGCAAGCCCATATTCATTGTAGCATTATTCACAATAGCCAAAACAGGGAAGAAACCTAAATGTTCATTAATGGATGAAAAGATTTTTTAAGTGTTGTATATAAATACAACGTAATATTATTAATCCTTTAAAAGAAGGAAATTCTGCCACTTACAACAATATGGATGAACCTGGAGGACATTATGTTAAGTTAAATAAACCAATCATAGAAGGACAAATACTGCATAATTCTACTTACATGAAAAATAGAATATAGTGAAACTCAGAAACAGAGAGTAGATAATGATTGTCAGGGACTGGGGCAGAGAGGAACAGAGAATATTAGTCAAAGGTTAGAAAGTTTTGGTTATACAAGATGAGTAAGTCCTAGAGCTCTATTGTAGACCATTTAGAGCTCTAGTTAACAATACTTTATTGTATACTTAAAAATTTGCTATGAGGGTAAATCTTTTGTTAAATTTTCTTATACAAAATAATAATGATTATAATAAAAAGAGCAGGAGAAAACTTTTGGATGTAATGATATGTTTATGACAGATTATGATAATGGTTTCACAAGTATATGCTTATCTCTAAACTCATCAATTTTTATACATTAAATATGTAAAATTTTATGTCAATAACTAGTAGCCCTGCACATGAATCCATGTGCCAGTAGCTCTCTGCAGGGCCTGGCTGCTCCGCGCCCACTGCCCAGAGGCTCTCCGTGGCCCAGATGCCCATCTGCAGCCAGGCACGGAATGCTTGCCTAGTCGCCAGGGCAATGACGCAAGCATTCCCCCCCACCCTGGCCATTCCGTGCCCGCAGTCCAGAGGCCCTCCATGGCCAGGGTAGAATGCTTGCCTTATCACCACAGCAATGAAGCAAGCATTCCACCAGGCTGCTCACACTGCCCACTCTCAGTGGCCGCCTCCCCGGGACTGGGGGACTCTGGCGGGGCTGAGAGGACTGGGCACCACCATCTTGTGGCTATTGGCGCCGCTATCTTTGTGACAGAGTGATGGTTAATTTGCATATCACCCTTTTATTAGATAGGCTACCTCAATAAAGTGGTTTTAAAACTCTAAAAACTAAAAAGAAGTGTGGTTATAAAATAATGAAGCAGTTACAGCTTAAGGAGTAAAGAGGAAAAATACAAAGTTTGGTGTCTGTCAAACAGTCAGACTGGAAAATATTTGCAAGTTGTAAGAAAAGGTAAGAAGAGATAAAATTGAGTTCAGTGATACAGGAGAGGAGAAGAAAAAGGATGAATGACCACAGAGACATTGGATGAGGAAAAAGGAGAGAACTGTTACCTGGTAGCATTTTTTAGTGAAATAGAAAAGTAGCTCCTCTGCTCAAAGAGAGAAGGCCAAAAGTGGGACTTGAGAAGAGAAATTAAGTTTTGAAACAGCTGTAGTGGGAAATGAAAGTAGGAGCCAACTACAGATGAGAAAAAGATTAAGGATGAGAGTTGAGGGTCCAGCTGAAGTTGCAAAGCACACATCTGCAGTGGAGCCAATGTGCATGGATATACAATTTTCCCCAGATGGCTCTTCAACACTCTGGGAACTATAACAGACAGAGGGGGACACTGAACTGAGCCAGGACTGAGTAGGGATTGTCCAATTTATGAGATAGAAGGTGAAGGGGTCGAAGAATGGAAAATGCTTGTGCAAGTGTTATTGAAATGGTATCCAGAATAAGAAGAAAGGAAGGGAAGTGACAGGATGTGGTAGCTAGCCAAAGAGAACAAGAGAGAAGGGAATGGAGGTCACAATAAAGAACAATTTTATTAATCCAACAATGCCATTCCTCAGTGTTTCACATACAAGTTTGGGTAACTACTGCCTCTCTGACCAAATCTTTGAACCCTTTTATTTGGACATCTATTGATGTTCCAACAAGTATGGCATAAATGAAACTCAAATGACTGTTTCCACCATGAGTTACTTCACTATGGTGATCTTTATTCCAGTTTTCCAGTTGTTTCTAAGGTATTTTTTTTCAACTAATCTTAATCAATTCAGGGTGGATGGGGGAGGGGCTCAGGCACAATGAGGTGGCATATATATTTAATAATGTTCTTTTGTGTATAGCTGTAGGTTTAGCTTTGCTTCAGAGACCGTTTATTGTAGGAAACGCAAAGAACATTTGGAAGTTATCAGTTTTCTGAAGGTCCAAAAGTGTGGCCTGCAGTAAATAGAAATCCTGGCTAATCACGTTTCAGTCCTCCTCTAGAGGGCAGCTACTTCCCTTATCATTTTGAAAGCACATCTCCTCTCTCATATAGCTGTTTACCATTTGCAGGTCCTAATTTTATAGTAGTAGGGAAGTGGGGTGTTGGGGGAGGTGTTTGTTCACCATAAAATGCAGAGAATTAAAGACCTATCAATTCCCAACCCATGAATCCTCCTCCAGCCTTCTGGACTATGTTACCAGAATTTCCAAAACAAAAACAAAAACCCCTTTTATTTTTACCCACAAAGCTGTGGAGGATTCATACATATTTGCATTATTAGTAATTGCCCCCAGACTAGTAAAAAGAGTAGGAGTGACTTGTTCAACATTCCTCTAGTTATAAGAAAGCATCTCATACACATACCCATGACTCTATTTCTTCATTATTAAATTGTTTACGTAAAATAAATTTTTTTTGGAGAAAAATGCTTTTAATTATTTTAAGATCACTACAACTGTGGTTTATGGTGACACAACCTTTAATAAATGTACTTTACATTTATTGAGACAAAAGTTTATGCTCATAAAATCTATAACATAATTACAGCCCACCATATTGTTCTCCTGCTCCTTAGTGTTAGAAAACAGGAACTTACTAGGGTTACTCAAATAGATACTAGATTATCTGTGTTACTGAACACCATTTGTCAAATTAAAATCTCCACAAATTGATAATCTATCATTTCCCTCAGCACAATCCTGCTCTGTTTTTATGCACAAAGGCATAAAAACGCTAAATGTCTGTCTAGCTATTCAATTCCCATTGAAGACTTCTTATTAGTTCTAAATATTGCAGTGTGATCATTATCAAATTATAAAATAAAATCCAATGAGAGAGACTTAAAAGGCCAATTTCAACTGTTCATAGAACGTATGGTCAAGAGCTGTATAAAAGTATTGTTAAAGAAACAGGCAGGCTAACATAGCTTTGACTATAATTCTTCTCCATCTTTGGAATACAAAGAGCCAATTTTGGTACCAATACATCAGTTTTATTGGTGGAGAAAACTATCATGGAAAATTCTGTAAGAGTAATGTAGCTGTCATCCATAGATTGTCTAGGCATTTTTAAGAATCTGTAATTAAAGGAGCAGAGAATTGCATGGGGGTAATTTCTCTTATGCTAGTGAGAGTGAGCTTCTTATGTATCTTGAAAAGAATAATTTTCTAAGACTCACATGGGAGAATGAGATGAAGTAAAAAGGTTTATTCATGTGAAATTAAATCCCTTGGTTTGTAAAATCTCATTACCCTTAAATCAGTCCTGGAAAAGGTGCAGCTGGGTGTTCAGCAAAGCTAAAAGCAAAGACAGTGTCCAGAGTTACCATTCCATGGTGGATCTGGGTCCAGAACAGCATCAGGCTAATTTTAGTCCATCAATTCATTGTGTGTGTGGTCCACATGGTTGTGAACCATGTGGCGAATGTAGGAGACATACTCCCTGCAACAAGAGACCCAGGGGTGCAAGAGAGCCAAAAGAGAGAACTCCCTTTGTTCAGGAGTTTATGTATCTCAGATTTTGCCCCATTGCAGTGGCCACCCCTATTCTAGACAATGCCCTGTTCCCAGGTATGACAGACAGGCAAGAACCTTCTTTACATTACCCAGACTTTACTGGGCATGCCTGTAATATTCAGCCTTTCCTTTGCACCTTTCCAGTTAATTAATAACTGGGTTAATTACAACAATATCATAAATATGCATAAAAGTGGCAATATTTGAAGTTTTATAAGTTCAAACAAAACCAAAATAATTTAGTTTTGTATAAAATGAAAAAGGTCTTTAGCTTACCTTGGAACTAAATTTTTTCTTGCTGAAAAAGCCCTTCAAAGATCTAATTGAATATTCCCTCAGGAGAGAAATCAAGACTACATTTACTTTTATTCAAAATGTGTAAAGAACTCATACATCTCAATAGCAAGAAATCCCAATTTTTTTTAATTTAAAAATTAGCATTTCTGAAAAGACATTTTCAGATGGCCAACAGGCTCATGAAAAGATGCTCAACATCACTAATCATCTGATAAATGCAAATCAAAACCATAATGAGATATCAACTCACAGATGTTAGAAAGACTATTGTCATAAATACAAAAAAAAAAAAGTGTTGGCAAGGATATAAGAAGACAGAAAACCTAGTACACTGATGGTGGGAATGTAAATTGGTGTAGCCACTATGGAAAACAGTTATAGAAGTTCTTCAAAAATTAAAAATAGAACTACCATTAATCCAACTATTCCACTGCTGGGCATTTATTCCAAGAAACTGAGAACATTAATTCAAAAAGATATATGCACTCCATGTTCATTGCAGCATTATTTAAGGTATCCAAGATATTTCAACATCCTAAGTGTCCAACAATGGATAAATGGATAAAGAGGCTGTAGTATATATATACACAATAGAATACTATTTGGCTATAAAAGAGAATTAAATATTGTTATTTGCAACAACGTTAATGGATCTTGAGGGCCTCATGTTAAGTGAAATAAGTCAGACAGAGAAAGATAAATACCAAATGTAGAACTTTAAAAAAAATCAAGCTTATAGATACAGAGAACAAATTGGTGGTTGCCAGAGGAGCGGGGGTGAGGGATTGAAAGGTTGGCAAAATGGGTGAAAGGGGTCAAAGAATACAAACTTACTGTTATAACATAAATATGTTATAGGAATATAATATGCAGCATGTGGCTATAGTTAATAGTACTGTATTGCATATTTGAAAGTTGCTAGGAGTCAATTATAAAAGTCCTTATTACAAGAAAAAAGTTTTTGTAATTATGTACGGTAACAAATAGAAACTACACTTATTGTGATGATCATTTTTGCAATGTATGCAAATATTGAATCATTTATTACACCTGAAACTAATATAATGTTATATGTCAAATATATTTCAATTCAAATACATTATATATGCAAATGACTTAGCCTGTTAGCTATATATTTGCTCATTTTAAACTTGTATTCATTTTGTAACCTCACTCTCACTGTGTAAAAAATGATTGCGCAAACTATGTTCGATTAAGCTGCACTGCATGTTGTTTTCCTTTAGGTTTGAGATGGAGGAAAAACATGTGCTTTTGCAATCCCTCTGGAATATTCTGGCTCAGACTTTAAATGAACTCAGCCCACTAAAACTATTCACAGAAACTTTCATTTCACTTTTGACTCTTACATCCTGTTACTTCTTTCAGGTAAATGTTTGTGACCTTGGCATCTCTTTTCATACCAGAACCTTTGGTTTATTGAATTTTATTCTTCAAAGTACAGGACACCAAGAAGAAAAAGATCTTTCAAAATCTGATGCATACTGTTTGACCAGAGAGAGACACATTCTAGGACACAAAAATTTTTTAAAAAGTCTTCTCTTGCCATTAACCACATATATTCTCAGTTGGGGACGGGTGGGATAATCTACTCAGCTGCAATTTTTTATAAGTGAAGAAAAAGAGATTGCAGTCACTTTCAGACACATTTGTGTATGTCACAGTTTTTGTCAGGCTGACTTGGCAGCTCAAAAGTTAAACAATTCTAATATGTTAGGGGGGAATTACAAGACTACTATATTTTAAAATGCTTATAAGTTAGTTTTGAAGAAAGAAAGAACAGCTTCATATAATGGATCAAAGACATTTATTGCAAAGGAAGCCAAGAAGTCTGTTTCGCAAAAATATTTGCCATAGGAAAAAGTACCCAAAAGACAACCCTTTTGGTATAAAGGCTGGAAACATTTTCTGGGTCATTTAACAGCTCTCCAGTGAAACATGGCCAATTTATGATTAAAAGCAGAAATAAAAACTAAAATATAACTGCAAACTGTCCTTTGGGTAGGGTTCTCTTTTTCAGAAATCTATAATAGGTCTGATTAATGTCTTATCCAGATTCAATATGCTGGTAAGTAACTAAAATTTTCTTTAAAGAGGCAAATTATTATTAAGGATTCAGGCCCTAACTATGAGACCACAGTAAACTTGAATACAAAATAACAGCCAGTACAGTTGATAGCAGGCCATTTTAATAACTTGAAATTAGAGAAAACAGTGTATTTTTTTCTCTTTTTTAATCTTTATTGTTGAAAGTATTACAGTTGTCCCATTTTTTCTCCCCATTGACCCCCCCTCCATACTGCTCCTGCCCCTTTCCCAGGCCTACTCCACACTATTGTTTGTCTTGGGGCTATGCATATCCTATCTAATAATAGACAAATATGCAAATTGACCATACCTCCGACACACCCACAAGCCACACCCACAAGCCACACCCACCACCCAATCAGAGCGAGTATGCAAATTAACACAACCAAGATGGCTACAGCCACAGAGAGCAAGGTTTCCCAGGTAACAGAGCAAGCCAAGTTTTCCATAGCTGTTGCAGGCCTAAGCCTCCACTCAAGCTACAAAGTTTCAATTATAGAAGGTAAACAAATTCAAACAAATGGCAGCAGAATGGAGCTTGAGAGAGCAGGCCAGGGTTGTCCCCGGCAACAGGGGAAGCAAAGCTTTCCGCACACCCTGGCCAGGCTCACCCGCTTAAGGCTACAAAGTTTCAATTATAACCTCAACAGAAATGGCTGCTGGCCTCGGAGGGAGCCCCAGGCTTGGCTCCGCTCCAGGCTACAAAGTTTCAATTGTAGAAGGGAAATAAATTCCAGATACCAGGGCTTCTGCTTGGGTTGCCAGGGGGTGTGGCCAGCCTGCAGACCACCACAGGCCCCTCGCTCAGGCTGCCCCATGCCCCAAGGGAACCCCACCCTGATCAGGGACACCCTTCAGGGCAAACCAGCTGGCCCCCACCCCTGTACCAGGCCTCTATCCTATCTAATAAAAGAGTAATATGCAGATTGATCATCACTGCAACACACAATATAGCTGCCCCCATGTGGTCAAAGATCCTGCCCCATGTGGACACAAGATGGCCACCACAAGATGGCTAGCAGGAGATGGCAGTTGGGAGGCACCCAGCCTGCAAGGGAGGGAAGTTGTGAGGGACCAGGCCTGCAAGGGAGGGCAGTTGGAGGTGATCAACCCTGCAGGAGAGGGCAGTTAGGGATGACCAGGCCAGCAGAGGAGGGAAGTTGGGGGCAAACAGGCTGGCAGTGGAGTGGTTAGGGGGTGATCAGGCTGGCAGGCAGAAGCGGTTAGGGGCAATCAGGAAGGCAGGCAGGCAAGCAGTTGGGAGCCAGAAGTCCTGGATTGTGAGAGGGGTCCCAGATTGGAGAGGGAACAGGCTGGGCTGAGGGACAACCCCCCTCCATGCATGAATTTCGTGCACCAGGCCTCTAGTCTATATATATAAAAGCCTAAGCGACTGTTATGACTGGAATGACCGGTCGACCAGTTGCTATTATGAGCACTGACCACCAGGAGATGGATGCTCAATGCAGGAGCCGCCCCCTGGTTATCAGTGTGCTCCCACAGGGAGAGTGCTGCTCAGCTAGAAGCCAGGCTCATGGCTGGCAAGCACAGCTGCATTGTCAGGAGCCTCTCCCGAATCTGCAACAGCACTACTGAGCAGTGGTGGCAGGCACAGTAGGCCAGGATGAGCATGGCCAGCGCAGTGCCTCTGCCCTGGCTTGAGCTCCTCCCTGGCCACCTGCAGCTTGGCGCACTGCTACGTCCCTTGGGAGCTGTCTGACTGTCAGTTTAGGCCTGATGCCCACCTGGCCTATGGGGATCAGACCTAAACCAGCAGTCAGACATCCCCCAAGGGGTCTCAGATTACAAGAGCATGCAGGCCAGGCTGAGGGACACCCCCCCCACAAACACAAATCCATCCACCAGGCCTCAAATATGTATATAAGTTCTTTGTTTAATCTCTTCCCACTCCCACACAAGTATATCTTAACAAAGGGCAACTCATTCCTTCAGGCAAGTAAGTACTCATATACATGGTATGCTTTAGAGAAACCTAAAAAGATCATGCTTCCCTCAGAAGCCTGATTTGTTTATTGAAATTTCTACCATGACAGTTTCCTTTTATGTTACAGATGCTATCACAGTAGGTCTATGCTTGAGAGGTAACATACAAATTACTATGAACAAATTAATGTGGCTTCATTATCTATTTCCTAGCATAGTCAAGAGCTCTGGAAATGATGGAGAAAGACTAAGGATGTGCATATGTGCATGTAAAATAAAAGAATGGATAAGAGAAAGGTCTGAGTTTGTTGTTGGATTCCACTTGGAAGGGAAGCCTGAGGATTGAAGAGACTCTAAAAGTAAACATGGAACACCATAAACACCATTATGTGATGAAAAGACCACTGGCCTATCAGTTGAAACATGCAGTTCTAGTGCATTTGCTAAAAATTATATCCTATGATCTTGGATAAATCCTTTTCAACACTAGATTCAAATTACTCCCTCCATCAAAAGGGGATAAGGATTATGAATTAACTAGAGGCCTGGTGCATGAAAATTTATGCACTCGGGAGTGGGGGGTCCCTCAGCCTGGCCTGTACCCTCTCACAGTCCAGGAGCCCTGAGGGGATGTCCTACTGATGGCGTAGGCCTGCTCCCTGTGGGGAATAGGCCTAAGCTGCAGTCTGGCCTCTGTCCGTGAGAGGTGACCAGGCCGGCCGATCAGGGGATGGCATTGCCCCCATCACCCTGCTACTGCCGCCACTGCTGGCCTCCCTCTGTGGGAGGCAACCAGGTGGCTGATCAGGGGATAGCACCGGTGGGCATGGCCCTGCCCCCTCCCCCATCACCCCTCTGCAGCCGCTGGTCACTGTCACCTTTGCCCCCCCCCATCGCCATCCCCTCCCTCTGCCCGCTGGCACATGCCTTGGCTGGCCTGGCACTGCCTCCTTGCCAGCCCCACCCCCTGTTGACTGGTCATTCTGCAGTTTGGTTGATTTACATATTATGCTTTTATTATATAGAATAATTTCTGAAGTCCTATTTAGCACTCTTCAAATGAGAAAAGGTGTGGACAGGATGCTGCTGAAGGCAAACTGGTTATTTAACTATTTTGCCTAGCCCCACTCTTAACTTCTGGGATCCAAATAACCTTCTGTGGAGACACTTTAGAAACAATAAGAAGCAAAATGGATTACTCTTTAAAGGAACACATTCCAATGAGTAACAACAGTCCTATTAAATAAATAATTATTTTTCTCCCCTTGCACATTCTATTCTGTCATTGTTTTAATTACTAAAATGAATTGGTTTTCTATTAACAAAGCCCATTCCAGTTTTCTCTATTTGACACAACAAATTCATGACACATTTTTTTTTCTATCTTTATTTTACCACATTTCATTTACTGAAGACCCAAGGCTTACCAATCCAAAATCTCCTCTGTTTTCCTACCTGGCCTTTCAAATATGTGTTATAGAAAAACAACATAAAAACATAAAAGTGATCATAGAGTAAAACACCAAATGGAGAGATATGAAACATTTAGAGCTTCTTGCCAGTATAAGATTGCTTTGTATAATTAGCCTTCAAAAGTATTGCACAATACATGTTGAAGTGCCCTGAGGTTGTCACATCTCCCTGGATACTATGCCTTAGTCTAAAAAGATTTTACTAACAATAAAATTTTAGCTGGTACTAAGCCCAAACCCTCCTCTAACTTTTTCTCCTGTGCTTTCTCATTAAATTTCAGGCAAAAGGGAAAAGGAAGTCCCCCACTACCACCACCTTATTTTCAATAATTTCCACAGTTCTCAATCAAAACATCATAGTTAAACCTACTTTATTTAGCCTATATTCTTCCAGTTCTTAACATAATTTTATATGGACCAACTTGTTCTTCTTAAATGTGCTTGGGCCTCTTCTCACAAGGATAATAAAGGATTTCTGGGTTCATCCACACTCATTACTAGTTCCTTTTGCCAATAGAAACTGTAGCTTGGTTTCAGCAAAGGCTTTCCTAAGGTGAAACTGCTAACTACTGCATTCTAATTGACCAAATTACATAGGAAAGGCACCTATAATGCTCCCTTTATCAGAATAGAGGTGCAATGTTTATGAAAAGACACATCTTTTAAAATTGTTCCACCCTTGAAATCTTACTGTCCATTTAATGCAGTGGTACTTTTAGCTAATTTGAAATATTGATTAATTGCTCAATTTGGTCTAGTTACATCTTCTCAACAAACTAGAAATTTATATTGAAAGTGGTATTTGTATGAAGTGCAAAACCCTTACAAAATGTTTATTCTACTAAATGTGGAGTCATAAGAAAAGTATTCACCAAGGATTCTGGCTGTGTTTGATACAGTGACCCTCTTGGTATATTCTGAAAATAATAAATTTGGAACAAGGAAAATCAGGAAGTTCTGGAGATTCTCCAGGGTCTCAGGGAACATTTAAATTTATGTGCCAAGAAATATAACAAAAAATGGCTTCCAAATAGGCAGATGTGTCCTGCTCCTTGTCAGAGAGCAAAGGAACAACTAAATTAAATAACATCCACCTGGAATTGGCAAATTAGACACAGCTGGTGAGACAATCCGCAGCCAGAAAAGGCAGAGGCCACCTGGAGAACGAGTTATATTTTGTGCTGTTTGATCAACGTGGTAGAGAGAAAGCCACATAACCATACACCCTGAGAGGAGACTCCATTCACAAACAGGACAATAACACACAAGACCCAACTTCACCAAGAGAACTCAAATATCACATGTAGGGGGAATTCCAAAGCAATGGTTATAAGGACACTGAAAAGGGTGGAAGATAAATTCAATATGTGTACAAATCAAGAGGAAATGAAGAATGACATAGGTTCAATAAAGAACACAATGGGAAGTTTCAACGGTAGACTATAAGAAGCTGAGGACCACATCAGTGAGCTAGAAGACAAGGTACAAAAAAAAGACACAAGCGGAACAGCAACTAGGGAAAAAAAAATTAAAAAGGAGGAGGAGAGCCTAAGGAAGCTTTGGGACAACACGAAACGAAAGAACATCCACATAATAGAGGTTCCAGAAGGAGAGGAAACTGAGCAAGGAATAGAACATCTGTTTGAAGAAATAATGACAAAAAACTTTCCTGATATTGAGAAGAAAAAACTCACACAAGGCCAAGAAGCACACAGAGTCCAAAACAAGAGGAAACAAAAAAGAACAACACCAAGACACATCATAATTAAATGGGCAAACATCAAGACAAAATAAGAACCTTAAAGGCTGCCAGAGAGAGACAGAAAGTTACCTACAAGGATCTCCTATTAGAGTATCAACTGATTTCTCAACATAAACTCATCAGGCCAGAAGGGAATGGAATGAAATACAGAAAGTGATGCAAAGCAAGGGACTGAATCCAAGTATACTATACCCAGCAAGGCTATCATTCAAAATTGAAGGTGAAATGAGGATCTTCACAGACATAAAAATGGCTAAGGGAGTTCATTACCACCAAGCCAGCAATGCAAGAAATGCTAAAGGGACTGCTGTAAAAAGAAGAAACAGAAAGGCAAGAAGAAACACAAACATTAGGAATGAAAATGATGACAAACAAGTACTTACCAATAATAACATTAAACATAAATGGATTAAATGTTCCAATCAAAAGACAGGATAGCTGAATGGATAATAAAACATGACCTGCTGGAAGCCCATTCCAGCATGTCAGCAGGGCTGAATCATCTGGAAATGGCTGAGGGCATTTCCCCAAACCTGAAAATGATGCAAAAAATGATTGCTTGCTTCCAGACAGCTAAGGGCATCTTAATCTACATGTTATTGCCTCCTACTGGCCAAATACCTGAACAGCCATAGGCAATTCACTGATCTGACAATAGATTCTGTGTATTAAACCCTGGCCTTTGAAGTATATATCTACCTTGCCTTAGGACAATTTGTGTTAATAAAAAAGCAAGGGGTCCTGAGACAAGGAAGAACTTATTTCCTTTAGCTAAGTCTTCTCTGGCCCCCCAAAATGCCTTCCAAAATTATGTTTCATCTCTGGACTCTAATTTACACACAGCACTTCTACAGATTCCTGAACCCTTCTAGATGCTGGATCAAGAACCCCAGCAGGTGGGGGAAGGGAGTAACGTGGTGATCCTTTATAGATGCTCACTCCCCAAGAAAGCTATTTAAAAAGTCTCCTTCTCACAATGAAAAGTTTTACAAAATTTAGAAATGTGTCTGGGATTTCTGTGCACATGTAAAGAGAAAAGTTAGCTTAAAAACAAATGCACACATCATCCAATTTTGGATTTTAGAGTTTTTAGCTAAACTTGACTCTCTTTATGGATGCTACAGAATAAAACCCAAGACTGCTTTTTCCTCAGAAAGAAAAGTAAGTAATTTGTGTTTTTGCATCCTTTTCAGGTTTGGGGAAATGCCCTCTGCCATTTGCAGATGATTCAGCCTGCTGACATGCTGGAATTGGCTTCCAGCAATGACCCATATATTTGCTGTCTAAATGAGACCCATATAAGAACAAAGGACAAACACAGACTGATAGTAAAGGATGGAAAAAAATTTTCAGGCAAATGGAAATGAAAAAAGGCTGGGGTAGCAATACTTATATATCTGACAAAATAGATCTCAAAGTGAAGACTGTAACAAGAGATAAGGAGTGCCACTTCATAATACTAAAGGAATTGATACAACAAGAGGATATAACTCTGGTTAACATATGCACTCAATACAAGAGCACCCAAATAAGAAAAACTTCTGGAAGATAACAAGGGAGAGAAAGAAAGCAATACAATCATAGTAGGGGATTTTAATACCCCATTGACACCAGTGGATAAATCCTCTAAACAAAAATCAACAAAGAAACAGCAATCCTAAATGACTCACTAGATCAGAAGGAATTAATTGACATCTTCAGAACATTCCACCCCAAAGCCACAGAATATACACTCTTCTCAAGTGCACATGGGTCATTTTCAAAGATAGATCACATATTGGAACACAGGCAAAGTCTCTTCAAATTCAAGAATATAGAAATCATATCAAACATCTTCTCAGATCACAATGGCATAAAATTAGAAATCAACTACAATAAAAAATGAAAAAAATCAAGCACTTGGAGGCTAAATAGCATGCTATTAACCAATGATTGGGTTACCAAAGAGATAAAAGAAGACAAAAAAAGCATCCTGGAAATAAATGACAATGAAAACACAATAACCCCAAATCTATGTGACACCGTGAAAGCAGTCTTGAGAGGGAAGTACGTAGTTCTACAGGTCTACTTCAAAATAACAAGAAAAATGGTAATAAATCATCTAACAGTACAACTTAAATAATTACAAAGAGAGAACAAGAAAATTCCAGAGTAAACAGAAGGGAGGAAATAATGAAGATCAGAGAGGAAATAAATGACATAAATACAAAAAAAAACAAAAAACATACGAACAATCAATAAAAACCAAGAACTAGTTTTTTGCAAGGATAAGAAAGATTGATGAACCTCTAGCCAGGCTTACCAAGAAACAAAGGGAGAGTACCCAAATAAACAACATCAGAAATGAAAGAGGTGAGGACATACAAATTATTGAAAAAAAATACTAAGAACAACTCTACTCCAACAAACTAGACAACTTAGAAGAAATGGACAATAATTAGAAAAATACAAGCTTCCAAAACTCAATCAGGAAGAATAAAAAAACCTGAATAGGCTGATTACTACAAATTAAAATGAACCAGGAATCACAAAACTTCCAGAAACAAAAGCCTGGCCTGGATGGCTTCACAGGGGAGTTTTATCAAACATTCAAAGAAGAACTAAAACCTATCCTCCTCAGACTATTCCAAAAAATTAAAGAGGAAGGAACACTTCCAAGCCCTTTCTATGAAGCAAGCATTACCCCAATCCCAAAACCAGATAAAAACACTACAAAGAAAGAGAATTACAGACCAATATCCATTATGAACATAGATGCCAAAATCCTCAACAAAATTCTAGCAAATAAGATCCAGCATAACATTAGAAAGATCATATAACATGACCAAGTGGGATGTATTCTGGGGATGCAAGCCTGGTACAATATCCACAAATCAGTAAACGTTATACATCATTTAAACAAATTGAGAGACAAAAATCACATAATCATATCAATTGATGCAGAAAAAGCATTTGACAAAATCCGACACCCATCTATACAATAAAAAGATAATATGCAAATTGGTCACAACACCCTCACAGTAACAACCGAACAGCAGGCTGTGTGGAGCGACAAGGCCGGCAGGGGCATTAGCGAGGGACAACCAAATGACTGACCAGCAGGCTGTGTGGGGTGACCAGGCCGGCAGGGGGGTTAGCGAGGGATGACCAAACAACTGACCAGCAGGCTGCATGGGGCAACCAGGCCAGCAGGGGGGACAGTGAGGGTCAACCAGGTCAGCAGGGGGGGCAGTGAGGGGCGACCAGGCTGGCGGAGGGGGCAGTGAGGAGCAACTAGGCTGGTGGGGGGGGCAGTGAGGGGCAACCAGGCTGCCGGGGGGGGCAGTTAGGGGTGACAAAGCCAGCAGAGGGGGGCAGTGAGGGGTGGTCAAGCTGGTGGGGGGCTATTGGGGACGACCAGGCCAGTGTGGGGGGCAGTTGGGGGCGACCAGGCCAGCAGTGGGGGCAGTTTGGGGTGACCAGGCCAGCAGGGGGACAATTAGGAGCGATCAGGCTGGCAGGCAGAGGCAGTTATGGGTGATCAGATTGGCGGACGGCAGTTAGGGGCTATCTGTCAGGCAGACAGGTGAGCAGTTAGGAGCCAGCAGTCCTGGATTGTCAGAGGGATGTCCGATGGCCCAGGGATTGGGCCAAAACCGGCAGTCTGACATCCCCCAAGGGGTCCCAGATAACAGAGGGTCCAGGCTGGGGTGAGGTGACCCCCTGCCCTGTGCACGAATTTCGTTCACCAGGCCTCTAGTTTCAGATAAAAACTCTCAGCAAAGTGGGAATAGAGGGATCATACCTCAACATAATAAAAGCCTTATATGAAAAACCTACAGTCAACATCATACTCAATGGGCAAAAACTAAAACCATTTCCCCTAAGAACAGGAACAAGACAGGGATGCCCACTTTCACCACTCTTGTTTGACATAGTACTGGAAGTGCTAGCCATAACTATCATACAAGAAAAAGAAATAAAAGGCATCCAAACTGGAAAAGAAGTAAAACTGTCATTATTCGCAGATGACATGATATTGTACATTGAAAACCCTAAAGACTCCATCAAAAAACTACTAGACGTAATAAATGAATTTGGTAATGTAGCAGAATACAAAATTAACACCCAGAAATCTATGGCTTTTTTATACGCCAATAATGAATTCAGAGAAAGAGAAACAAACAAATAAACAAAAATCCCATTGACCATTGCACACAAAAAATTAAGATACCTAGAAATAAACTTATCTAAGGAAGTAAAAGACCTGTACTCAGAAAACTACAAGACGTTGAAAAGATAGAGGAAGACATAATAAATGGAAGAATATACTGTATTCATGAATTGGTAGAATGAACATCATTAAAATGGCCATACTATCCAAAACAATGTATAGATTCAATGCAATCTCCATTAAAATACCAACCACATATTTCACAGACATAGAACAAACTCTCCAAAAGTTCATTTGGAATAAAAAAAGACCCCGAATAGCCACAGCAATCCTGAGAAAGAAGAACAAAGTTGGAGGTATCACGATACCAGATATCAAACGATATTACAAAGCCACTGTTCTCAAAACTGCCTGATACTGGCACAAAAACAGACATAAGACCAATGGAACAGAACAGAGAACACAGAAATTGACCAAAGCATTATGCTCAATTAATATTTGACAAAGGAGACAAGAGCATACAATGTAGTCAAGGCAGTCTCTTCAATAAATGGTATTGGGGAAATTGGACAGATGCATGCAAATAAATGAAAGAAAACCACCAACTGACACTGTACACAAAAATAAACTCAAAATGGATGAAGGACTTAAACGTAAGATGGGAAACAATAAAAATCTTAGAAGAATCCATAGGCAGCTAAATATCTGACATATGTCATAGCAATATCATTACTGATACAGCTCCTAGGACAATGGAAACTAAGGAGAAAATAAACAAATGGGAGTACATCAAAATAAAAAGCTTCTGCACAGCAAAAGAAGCCATCAACAAAACAACAAGAAAGCCCTCTGAATGGGAGAACTTATTTGCCAATGTTTTATCTGACAAAGGTTTAACCTCTAAAACTTATAGGTAACTCATACAACTTAGCAAAAGGAAGATAAACAATCCAATCCAATAAATGGACAAAGGACCTAAATAGACACTTTTTGAATGAGGACATACAGAAGGCCAAAGACATTTGAAAACATGCTCAAAGTCTCTAATCATCAAAGAGATGAAAATCAAAACAACAATGAGGTACCATCTCACACCTGTCAGAATGGCTATCATCAACACATCAACAAACAACTAGTGCTGGCGAGGATTTGGAGAAAAAAAAACCCTCGTGCACTGTTGGTGGGAATGCAGACTGGTGCAGCCACTGTGGAAACAGTATGGAGTTTCCTCAAAAAATTAAAAATGGAACTGCCATTTGACCTATTAATCCCACTTTTAGGAATATATCTCAAGAAATCAGAAACACCTATCAGAAAGAATATATGCACCCCTATGTTCATAGCTGCACAATTTACAGTAGCTAAGATTTGGAAACAGCCTAAGTGCACTTCAGCAGGTGAGTGGATTAAAAAATGGTTGTACATCTGCACAATGGAGTACTACGCTGCTATGAGATAGAAGGAACTCTTACCATTTGCAACAGCATGGATGGACCTGGAGACCATTATGCTAAGTGAAATAAGCCAGTTGGAGAAAGAAAAGTATCACATGATGTCACTCATTTGTGGAATATCATGAATAACATAAACTGATGAACAAAAATAGATCCAGAGTCATAGAAGCATCAAACAGACTGTCCAACTTCAGAGGGAAGGTGGAGGGGTGGTGGTAAGAGAGCAACCAAAGGACTTGTATACATGCATGTAAGCATAACCCATGGACACAGATAGTAGACAAGTGAGGGCAAGTGCTAGGTGGTGGAAATGGCCATGGAGAGGTCAATGGGGGGAAAAGGAGACATATGTAATACTTTAAACTATAAAGAAATAAAATAAATAATACATAAATAAATAATAGGTGCCAAATATATTCAGGTCATTGTGAAGTATATAAAGATAAGTATGCATGATTTCTGTCTTCAATGTGTTTAAGAAAAATAACTTATTTATCATAAAAATCATAGTCCAAATATGCTAAATGCCATATATAGGCTATAAACAAATTGCTAAAATGATTTAGAGATTATAGATTGCTGTCAGCTGTTTAAATTTATAATAAATAATTCAATAACAAAAATTAAATCTTTGTTGACTGAGTAGGTGAATGAATGGTTGCATGTGGAGGATATGGCAGGTACTTGAGCTGAACCTTGATAAATATATAGTATTCAGATGGAACGATATTGTGTGGTACTTTCCAAAGAAAGGAAAACCACAAAGCTTCCTGAAGGGAAACTTGGGATTATACTATGGAGATATTAAAATGCAAATTTAAATTAATGAATTCATATTCTTTCACACCAGACTCCTCTCTGACACATATTTCCAGTCTTACTTATTGTCAGAAACTCTTTTGCTTACTTGAATTTCTCTTCGAAACAACACAGTCCTCAGCTCTGACCTTGAAGCAGTGTAGTCACCAAAGGAAAGTGCATGCTTTTACCCTCAACTCCTGATACCTGATACATATTCCCACCACAAATGTTTGGTATGGTGTACTTAGACCTTAATTATGTCCTTACTAGAGGTCTGGTGTATGAAATTCATGCATGGGTGGGGTCCCTATGCCTGGCTGGTGATCAGGGCCGATCAGGGCCTTCCAGCTGCTGGCAGGGGCCTTCCTTGTTCCACGCCGCCCCCTGGTGGTCAGCACATGTCATAACGAGTTGTTGAACTCCCAAGGGGCCAATTTGCATATTAGCCTTTTATTATGTAGGATTACCAGGACAATATGAAAATGGCTAGTCCAGGCATCCTCAAACTACTGCCCGCAGGCCACATGCAGGTGTTTTTGCCGTTTTGTTTTTTTACTTCAAAATAAGATATGTGCAGTATGCATAGGAATTTGTTCATAGTTTTTTTTAAACTATAGTCCGGCCCTCCAACGGTCTGAGGGACAGTGAACTGGCCCCCTGTTTAAAAAGTTTGAGGACCCCTGGGCTAGTCCCTGCTATAGCACGCTTGACTCCCATAATATCCCTAAAATTGGCCACTCCAGCATGCCTTTTTTCCCCCACACATGATATATTTCTCCATTTGCTTCTTCATATAAAATCAAATAATAAGTTTCTACCTTCATAGAAAGTTAAGTATAGTCTGGGCTTAACAGCCCATGAAGTTAGATGTGCCACATAAAATCGCCATTTGACTCATTGGGTGGCAGCAAGAGAGTGTTGATATTATGATGAGTGATGTGATTTTGTTGCCAACATTCAAAACATACAAGGCAATGGGTCTTGTAAATCATGTCTTAAGACAATTTAAAAGAAATCATATAGTTCAAATATTGAAATTAGGCATGTATAATACACTACTATATGAAACTGTACTGGAGAATTATCAAACACTTCATAGGAAAATAGTTGTGGCATATCTGGTGATTGGTACATGTTTACACAATAAAAAAAGCATTTGTGTCATGGTATTGATCCTGTTTACCCAGTTACTGGTCTATACACCTCCTCAAGAAAGAGGTAAAAGCACAGAATGTGTGATCTCTATACTAAAAACTTAGTATAGAGATCATCCATGGTATAGTCCCTATTTATCACTCACAAAGATGCTAATTGTATATTAGTTATTTTATTCTGTAACTAACATAAGTGCAAAAGGAAAATTAAAAACCTACAAAAACAGAACCTACAAAAGGAGAAGGGTGGATAATGATTTCAGAATCTTGTAGCTTTTTATCTATTGGTACAATGTTTTGTTATAAAGTCTTACCTACAGCAATTATGAAAATACTCAGACATTATATCTAAACTCTTGATATTGATTAAAGGCTCAAGGAAACCCATTGGCTCTTTTTATCTTTAAACATGATTATTTTGCAAAATCAAATGTCATGTTTGAGGGCCAAATAGTAAGATATCATTGTGGTCAGCACCTGGCAACTTAAGCACCCGTATACAGCATTTGTTGAGCACTGTTCCTGAATTTGCTATGCCTTCTCCTCTTGGTTAATCAGGCAAATGTGGACTTACACATGTGAAGGTCCTATGTAAAAGCTGGTATCTCAGAAAAGCTTTCATCTAGCCAATATGAAATAAAGAAAATTTGGTGTTCAGAAATAAAATTTTATAGTATTGTCAGACAACTTTAAAGGCAAAATAATTGTTCCTATAGATGATTCATTTGTTAGAAACAATACCATTCCATCCACGATAAAATTTTTCAAAGATCACATTTGAGTAACTTTATCACCAATAAGATTTCCATTCTTCATGAGAATAAATATTCCCACAGAAGAAGAGCTTATTGCTAATACATTTGATCTTCTTGCAGAATATCCAGGGTCAAACAGTGCTATATATCTGTCAGTAGAAGTACTGATTTCATCTGTATGGAAAGGAAAACAATTATTTAAAAATCATAAAATGAAAAAGCAAAAGATCATGATTCAAGAAAATGAAAATAGTCTGAAAAGTTTTTAAAATAATGGTAGTTGTACAGCTTGCCTCACTGGAGAATACCCTGTAGAGTTGGAATAGTAACCTTATGATTTATTATTAAATACATACAGTTGGTTTAAAAGTAATAGCCTTATTAAAGAGTGACTGTTATTCAGATGGTACAATGTAAAAATCGGCCCACATGCATGCATTTTACTTTTGTATAGAATATTTCTGAAAAGTGTACCTAAGTGATTTGTTTAATTTAATAATCCTAGACAAATATTTAGGAATTTAGTTAGCCCTATCAGTTTTAGTTAACTTTGAGGCTACCAATTTTGAAGTCATATATAGTTGTTTTCAGATCATCAGCAGTATATATTTGTCTGTGATCCATTTTGAGTTAACTTTTGTATAAGGTGTAAGACTTAGACCAAAATTTTCTTTTTCTTCTTCTTTGCCTAAAGTATCCAGTTGCTTCAGAACTATTTGTTGGAAAAGGCTATATTTCCTCCATTGAATTATTTTTGTCCCTCATGAAAGTGAATTAAATACTGATTTATGTCACAACATGAATGACCCTTGAACACATTATGCTGAATAAAAGAAGTCAGACACAAAAGACCATATATTGTATGATTTCATTTATATGAAATGCCCAAAATATGAAAACCTATAATTACAAAGTAGATCAGTGGTTGTCTATGGTGAATGGGATGGGGGTTTGTTTTTGGGTGATTAAAATATTTTGGAATTAGATAGTGGTGATGGTTGAACAACTTTGTGAATATACTAAGAAACACTGAATTGTATACATTAAAGGATGAATTATATGGCATGTGAATTATATATCAAAAAAAGTATACTTCAAAAAATCAATTGGTCTATTTTTGTGTTAGCTATTCTGTTACATTGATTTATGTGTCTAACAGTCACACCAGACAGTGGTATAACTGCATCAGCTAGACCACACCTCTATCAAACAATATCTAAAACTCAAGAAGAAAATAAAAACCTATTGTTTTATCCATATTTTCGCTTATTCTGGGTTTTTCTTCCTGATAGTCTAAAGCTTCTTATTTTATCATTACACTAGTGGCCTGGTGCACAGAATTTGTGCATGGGGGGTGTCCCTCAGCCCAGCCTGCACCCTCTCCAATCTGGGACCCCTCGGGGGATATCGAACTGCCAGTTTAGGCCCACAGGGATCGGGCCTAAACTGGCAGTCGGACATCCCTCTCACAATCCGGGACCACTGGCTCCTAACCACTCGCCTGCCTGATTGCCCCTAACCACTTCTGCCTGCCAACCTGATCACCCCCTAACTGCTCTCTTGCCAGCCTGATTGACACCTAACTGCTCCCCTGCTGGCCTGATCACTCCCAACTGCCCTCCCCTGCTGGCCCGATGTCTCCCAACGGCCCTTCCCTGCTGGCCTGATCGCCCCCAACTGCCTTCCCCTGCCGACCTGATTACCCACAACTGCCCTCCCCTGCCATGACCCACCTCCTCCTCCAGAACTCACCTCCTCCACGCAAGGTGGTGGAGACACCAGGACCAGCCTCCTCCATGCCACTTGGAGCCGTGGGACCTCCAGGCCTCACCATATGCAGCAGCTGCTGGGCTCCGCCTCTGCTGTGCATGTGGCCATCTTGAGGTGGCCATCTTGTGGTGGCCATCATTGTGGCGGCCATATTGTGACAAAGATGCATGTGAGGGCCACCTAGGCTTTTAGTAGTATAGATTTCTGTGCAGAGAACTTCCTCTAGCCATTGTTTTAGGGTAGGACTGCAGATGACAGATCTCTCAGTTTTTCTTCATCTGAGACTCTTGATTTCTCCTGAAACTTTCTCCTGAGATTTTCTTGATTTATTCCTGAAGGATATTTTAACTGGCTAAAGGTTTTGGATTTGGCAGCTTTACATTTTCATTAAGCACCTGAAAAATATTGTGCCACTTCCTTCTGCCTTTGATGGTTTCTAATGAGAAATCATTATCATTTGAGGTTTACCTCTATATGGTAAGGTGTTGGTTTTCTCTGGTTGTTTTCAAGGCTTTTTCACTGTTTTTTAAATTATGATATGTCCTGGCATGCATTTATTTGTCTTTATTCTGTTTTGGAAGTTACTCAACTTCCTGAATACATATTCAGGAAGATTTTATGTCTTTCCTCAATTTGGGAAAATTTCAACCAACATTTCCTTGAACACTCTTCATAGGGTCTCTCTCTCTCTCTCTCTCTCTCTCTCTCTCTCTCTCTCTCTCTTTCTCTCTCTCTCTCTCTCTCCCTCCCTCCCTCCCTCTGTTCTTCCCTCCCTCTGTTCTTCCTTCTCTCCTTCTCCCTCTCTCTCTCTCTGTCTCCACCCTATACCTCTGTGATACCAATGATACCAGTGTTGGATGCATTGTTTCTATTCCACAGGTTCCTGTGAGGTCTATTAGTTTTTATTTTGTTGTTTATTTTTCAGTATATTTTCTCTCTGTTATCAGCTTAGGTAATTTCTATGGTCTTCCTTCTAGTACACTGATACTTTAATCTGCCACCTCCATCCTGTTCTCCACTTCATTAACTGAGGTTTTTATTTTAGTTACTGTACTTTTCAATTCTAAAAATATCATTTAGTTCTTATTTATATCTTTTTTGCTGAGACTTTATGTTTTTAATTTGTTTAAAGTGTGTTTATAATTGCTCATTGAAATATTTTTATCATAGCTACATTAAAATCTTTGTCAGATAGTTTTTAGCATCTCTGTCATCTCAGTGTTGGCATTTACTGAATATATTTCTTCATTCATTTTGAAAACATATTGGTCCTTGTTATGACAAATAATTTTCTATCAATAACTGAGAATGTTCTAATTTTGTTATAAGACTTTGTTATAAGACTATTTAAATCTTCTATTTTAACTGGCTTCCTCTGACTCCAACTGGCAGGGGAAGGGGTATACATTTTTACTGTCAGGTAGAGGGAGAAGTCTTGGTTTCCCACTTGGTCTTTGACACCTGATGTGTGTGGGAGTGAGGGGTCATTTTTACTGCAAAGTTGGGATGGGAGTTCTGGTTTTGCATTAGTCTTGCACACCAAGACCAAGTGGAGGTGGCATTATTACTATAGCTATGGTGAAAGTCCTGGTTGTCCACTAAAACTCAGTTGACATCACCTGAGCAGGGAGGTCAAACAATATCTCCAGCTGCCAAGTAGAGATGGAAATCTAGTATCCCCAAGTAGTCTCCACTAACATTGTAGTAGGAGAATCTTCTTACTAGCCAGTAGAAACAAAAGTCTTTACTTTACATGGCCTTCTCCTACATCATCCTAGATGAAGTATTGGCACACCTCATTATAGGCCCACATGTGTGTAAGTTTAGGCTACCCACTTGGCCTTAGGTGATATGAGTGGAATTATAGTAATGTTTGCCACTAGAGTTTGGTTAGAGAGATTATTGACTAAAATGTTTCCATCTTATTAAGCTTCCCCTTTACTGGTCCTTTGACTAGAGAAAGTAGGCCCTTATAGTGGTATTACTTTGTCTGTACTGATTGGCATTCCAGAGTCACCAGTTTCTCCAAGTTCAGAAATATGAGGCAAAAACAAAACAAAAAATAAAAAAACACACACAAAATAAAACAAAACACAGGGAACTTATCACTATGATGTTTTTCAAGCCCTGAAGTCACTCACTGGTCAGCTGTCTCCTCAACACTTTCCAGAGTCTTCTTATATTTGTTTTACATATAATGTCCATGGCTTTTAGTTGCATGAAAAATTGTAAACAGTGCATTTACTCCATCATCCTGGAAGCATATTTTTTTGCATTTGCTAGGCATTTATTAAAGCACTTCTATATCTAACAAAGTTGATATCAGATTTTTTTCAATACCACCCATCCCTTCCCTATATTTAAACATTATTTTAGTAATAAAGATAAAGTAATTATATAGGTGAAGTCTGTACCTACCAAGCAAAAATATTACACCTTGCAGCTTAAATTCTGTTTCACTATTAAAACTTTAAGTATAAATGGTAACTATTTTTATTTATTTATATTTTTATTTTATTGTTTAAAGTATTACAAATAGTAGTACATATGCCTCCTTTTTTCCCCATTGACCTCCCCACAGGCTCCCCTACCCCCTGGCACATGTTCTCACCTCTCCCCCAGTGGCTTGTGTCCATTGGTTATGCCTGGAAGCATATTTGATTATTTAAAATAGGAGACCTGAGGAAAGTACTAAACCAACATTTTTAATTTGATATTTGTGCTTTGCATTGTTTTATTGAGATGCTTTTAAATGGAAAATAGTATTCTGATGGCTTGGTAATTTTTTAACATTTCTACACATGGCCTTTTATGTCATAAGTTTCTAAAGACTGAATTAAGTTACAATTTTGGGAACAGAAAAAGGCTAATATTCAGAAATATGTGGAGATTAAACAACATGTTACTGAACAACCAATGGGTCAATGAAGAAACCAAAAGAAAGAAAAAAATACCTTGAAAGAAATGAAAATGGAAATAAAACACACTAAAATTTATGGAATGCATCAACAACATTTCAAAGTCTAAAGTTCATAATGATAAATGTCTACCTAGAAAAATAAGAAAAATCTCAAACAACCTAACTTTGTACCCCAAAGAATTAGAAAAATAGAACAATGTGGTGAAAGCTGAAGGGGGTTGATGGAAGGGAGCAAAATGGGGGGTGGGTGGGGAGACAACTGTAATAGTGTCAAAAAAGAAAAAAGGTAGTAAAATGAAGAAAACAGCAAAGATAAGAATAGAAATAAATAAAATAGAAACTAAAAGACAATAGAAAAGACCAATGAGACCAAGAACTAGTTCTTCAATAAATTCAATAAAAAAGGAAAAAAGGTGAAAAACAATTTGACAAACAAACCTTTAGCTAGACCCCTCAAGGAAAAAAAAAAAAAAAAGAGAGAAGACCCAAATAATCAGAATGACAGAGAAGATATTAGAATGGATACTATGGAAATACAAAGGATCACAAGAGACTACTACAATTATATACCAATAAATTGAACAACCTAGAGAAAATTAATAAGATCCTAGAAACATAAAATATTCCAAGATTGACTCATAAAAAATAAAAAATCTGAGCTGACCAATTTTTGATAAGTAGAGGGTATTATGGTAAGGGAAATAAGTCAGACAGAAAAAATCAAATACCATATAATTTCATTTATATGTGGAATCTAAAAAACAAAATGAATAAACAAAGAAAATAGAAAACAAACTTACAGATTCAGAGAACAAATTCATGGTTACCAGAAGGAAGTGTATTTGAAGGTATGGGTGAAAAAGGTAAAAGGGATTAAGAAGTAGAAACTGCCAGTCATAAAAATAGTCGCAGGGATATCCTATATAATAAAGAGGTGATATGCAAATTGACCATCACACCCTCACTAGATGGCTGCCTACGACCAGGCTGACAGGGGGGTTAGTGAGGGCCAACCAAACTACTGAACAAGCAGGCTGCATGGGGCAACCAGGCTGGTGTGGGAGGTGCAGTTAGGGGCAACCAGGCTGGCAGAGGGGGGCAGTTGGTGGCGAACAGGCTGGCAGTGGGGTGCAGTTGGGGCGACCAGGCTGGCAGGGGGGACAGTTAGGGGTGACCAGGCTGGCAGAGGGGGGCAGTTAGGAGCCAGCAGTCCAGAATTGTGAGAGGAATATCCCTAGGATTGGTCCTAAACCAGCAGCTGGACATCCCCCGAGGGGTCCCAGATTGGAGAGGGTGCAGGCTGGGCTGAGGGGGTGAGCCTCTAGTATAGTATAACACAATATGGAACATAGTCAATGCTATTACAGTAATAACTATGTATAGTGTCAAATGGGTACTAGACTTATTGCAGTAATCATTTTGTAAGTTATATAAATGTCCAACCACTATGTTGTAAATCTGAAATGAATATAATATTGTATATCTACTATAATTCAAAATAAATTTAAAAAAACAAACCTGCCAGCAAACAATAGTCTTATACTGGACAGTTTTGCTAGCAAAATTCTATCAAACATTCAAAGAACAATTACTTCCATTTTTCTCCAACTTCTAAAAAAAAAAAAAAGAAGAAAAGAAAGGAACACTTGGAAGCTCATTTTATAAGGCCAATGTTACCATGATCCCAAAACTAGACAAAGACTCAACAGGAAAGAAAATTATAGACCAATATCCCTAATTAATATTGATGAAAAATCTTCAACATAGTATTAACAAACTAACTTCAGTAATAAATTTTAAAAATGATACACTACAATCAAGTGGGATTTATTCCAAGGATGCAAGATATGGTTCAACAACTGCAAATCAATTAATGTGATGCACCTCATTAATAAAATAAAGGATAAAAATTATATGATCATCTCAATAAATGTAGAGAAATCATTTTATAAAATTCAACATATATTTATGATAAAAACTCTCAAAAAATTGAGTATAGAGGGAACATACCTCAACATGATAAAGTCATATACAACAAGCCAAGAGCTAACATTATACTCATGATGAAAATCTGAAAGCTTTTCCTCTAAGATCTAGAATAATACAAGGATGCAACTCTTGCAAATTTTATTCAACATACTATTGGAAGACCTATCCATAACAATTAAGCAAGAAATAGAAATAAATGGCATATAAATTGGAAAGGAAGAAGTAAAACTGTCACAATTTGCAGATGATATACTTTATATACATACTAGAGGCCTGGTGCATGAATTCGCGCACAGGTAGGGTCCCAAGGAGTGTATGGGGAGAGGGACGGTGGGACGCGATTGGCCCTTTGGGTGGGTTGTGGGACACCCTTGCCGCCCGGGATACAGATCCATCCCAGGATCCAGATCCATCCCTCTGACATTCACGCCGGTTGTCGGGAGCCACCTGGTAGCTGCTTTTATATTGTTTCTTCCTTGCAGAGTGTTTAGGGAGGGGAAGTGGCCACAGTGCCCAAGGCTGACTTCCAGGAGGCCAGTGGCACTGTTGGAATCATGCCAGCAGCGCTGGTCCATCAGTCCCTGGCCCGTTCTCCAAAGATTGGACCTGCAGGACTATTGAGGGAGGGAGTGGCTGCCACCAGGCTAGTGGGCCACTGGGATGGGTCGTCATCTGAGCGGTGCACCTGCTGTGGAAGCACACTGACCACCAGAGGACAGCTCCTGCATTAAGCATCTGCACCTGGTGGTCAGTGCACATCATAATGACTGGTCATTCTGGTCATTCGGTTATTCAGTTGCTTAGGCTTTTATATATATATATATAGACAAGTAAAATAACTTAGAACCAACAAATTAATTCAGTAAAGTTGCAGGATACAAGAGCAATATACAGACATCATTTGCATTTCTAAATACTAATAGCAAATTATCAGAAATAGAAATTACTAAAACAATCTCATTTAAAATTGCATTAAAAGACTAAAATATATAAAATAAATTTAAACAAGGAGTTAAAAACTGTACACTGAAAACTATAAAACATTGATAAAAATTTGAAGAAGACACTTATAAATGAAAAGATACTCCATGCTCATGGATTTGAAAAAGTAGTATTGTTAAAATGTCTATATTTCACAAAGAAATCTTCAGATTCAATAAAATTTCTATCAAAATTCCAATGACATTTTTCACAGAAATAGAACAAACAATCCTAAAATTTCTATGAAAACACAAGAGACTCTAAATAGAGTCTTCTTTGAGAAAGAAGAAAAAACTTGAGGTATCAGATTCCCCAATTTCAAACTATATTACAAAGCTATAGTAATAAAAACAATATGAGATTGGCATAAAAAGGGACACATAAATCAATGGAAAAGAATAGAGAGCCAATAAATGACACACACATACACACATGTATAGTCAATTAATTTACAACAAAGGAACCAAGAATATGGGGAAATGACATTCCACTCTTCTTCTATAAATGGTGTTTGAAAAACTGGAAAGCCACATGTGAAAGAATGACATTGGACCGATATCTTAAATCATAACACATAAATTCACTAAAAATGCATTAAAGACTTGAATATGAGACATGAAACCATAAAACCCATAGAAGAAAACACAGGCAGAAAGCTATTTGAGATCAGTCTTGGTCATGAATTTTTAGATTAGACACCAAAATCAAAGGCAACCAAAGCAAAAATAAACAAGTGGGACTACATAAAACTAAAAAGCTTCTGCACAGCACAGGAAACCATTAACAAAATGAAAGATGATACACAGAATGGGAGTATTTGCAGGAGATATATATATATATATATATATATATATATATATATATATATATACACATATATATATATATACACACATATATATATATCCTCTCTAATAAAATGGTAATATGCAAATTAACCATCACTCTGCTACATAAGCCACGCCCACCAGCCAAGCCATGCCCACCAGCCAATCAGGGCGAGTATGCAAATTAACACCAGCCAAGATGGCTACAGCCACAGAGAGCAAGGTTTCCCAGGTAACAGAGCAAGCCAAGTTTTCCATAGCTGTTGCAGGCCTAAGCCTCCACTCAAGCTACAAAGTTTCAATTATAGAAGGTAAACAAATTCAAACAAATGGCAGCAGAATGGAGCTTGAGAGAGCAGGCCAGGGTTGTCCCCGGCAACAGGGGAAGCAAAGCTTTCCGCACACCCTGGCCAGGCTCACCCGCTTAAGGCTACAAAGTTTCAATTATAGAAGGTGAATTAACTGCCATAGAAATGGCTGCCACCCCGGAGGGAGCAGCAGGCTTGGCTCCGCTCCAGGCTACAAAGTTTCAGTTGTAGAAGGAAAATAAATTCCAGATACCAGAGCCTCTGCTTGGGTTGCCAGGGGGTGTGGCCAGCCTGCAAACCACCACAGGCCCCTCGCTCAGGCTGCCCCATGCCCCAAGGGAACCCCACCCTGATCCGGGACACCCTTCAGGGCAAACCAGCTGGCCCCCACCCATGCACCAGGCCTCTATCCTATCTAATAAAAGAGTAATATGCAGATTGACCATCATTCCAACATACAATATGTCTGCCCCCATGTGGTCAAAGATCCTGCCCCATGTGGACACAAGATGGCCACCACAAGATGGCCAGCAGGAGAGGGCAGTTGGGAGGCACCCGGCCTGCAAGGGAGGGCAGTTGTGAGGGACCACGCCTGCAAGGAGGGCAGTTGTGAGGGACCAGGCTTGCAAGGGAGGGCAGTTGGAGGTGATCAACCCTGAAGGAGAGGGCAGTTAGGGGTGACCAGGCTGGCTGAGGAGGGAAGTTGGGGCAAACAGGCTGGCAGGGGAGTAGTTCAGCATCAACCAGGCTGGCAGTGGAGTGGTTAGGGGGTGATCAGGCTGGCAGGCAGAAGCGGTTAGGGGCAATCAGGAAGGCAGGCAGGTGAGCAGTTGGGAGCCAGCAGTCCTGGATTGTGAGAGGGATGTCCGACTGCCCGTTTAGGCCCGATCCTAGGATCGTGCCTAAACGGGCAGTCAGACATCCCTCCAGGAGTCCCAGAGTGGAGAGGGTACAGGCTGGGCTGAGGGACAACCCCCCTCCGTGCACAAATTTCGTGCACTGGGCTTCTAGTATATATATATATATATATATATATATATATATATATATATATATATATATATATAATTAGAGGCCCGGTGCACGAAATTTGTGCACAGGGTGTCTCTCAGCCCAGCCTTCACCCTCTCCAATCTGGGACCCCCCAGTGGGATCGGGCCTAAACTAGCAGTTAGACATCCCTCTCACAATCCAGGACTGCTGGCTCCCAACTGCTCGCCTGCCTGCCTGCCTGATTGCCCCTAACCATTTCTGCCTGCCAGCCTGATCACCCCCTAACCACTCTCCTGCTAGCCTGATCAACGCCTAACTGCTCTCCTCCCGGCCCGATTGCCCCTAACTGCCCTCCCCTGTAGGCCTGGTTGCCCCCAATTGCCCTCTCCTGCTGGCCTGGTCACCCCTAACTTCCCTTCCTTGCCAGCCTGGTCACCCCTAACTGCCCTCCCCTGCCGGCCTGGTCACCCCAACTGCCCTCCTCTGCTGGCCCAGTCACCCCTAACTGCCCTTCCCTGCAGGCCTAATTGACCCCAACTGATCTCCCTTGCAGGCCTGGTCCCTCCCCTGCTGGTCTGATTGCCCACAACTGCCCTCCCCTACTGGCCATCTTGTGGTGGCCATCTTGTGTTCCACATGGGGGTGGCCATCTTGTGCATTGGAGTGATGGTCAATTTGCATATTACCTCTTTATTATATAGGATATATATACACACACACACATATACATTACACACACACACACACACACACACACACACACACACATACTAGTGACCCGGTGCACGAAATTCATGAACATTAAAAGGGGATTAATTAGAGGAAATAATTTAATATTGCTACTTGCCCTTTTTCTATATTAGAAGTGTCAGAGATGAAAGAAAATTAGTAAAATGTATATGAAAACCTTCCTCCTGTCAGAGTCTGGGGCACACCCACATGCACCTCAAAATCACATGAGACCCAGACCCAGCCGCCCCACCCTTTGGGCTAGATAAAGACCTGGCCAGTCCCACCCTGTCAAGCCCTGCTGGGCAGGGGACGTAGCCTCAGGTCCCCTGGCCTGGCACCAGGATGGGGGGCACGGCCTGAGGTCCCCCAGCCCAGACCAGGGCGGGAGGTGTGCCTTGAGGTCCTTCATCAACGCCTGCCAGGTGGGGGACACAGCCTGAGATCCCCTGTCAAGCCCCACTGGGTGGGAGGCATGGCCTGAGGTCCCCAATCAAGCCCCACCAGGCAGGGGAGCTCAGCCTCAGGTCCCCTGTCAAGCCCCGCTGGGTGGGGGGCACAGCCTAAGGTCCCCTGTCAAGCCCCGCCAGTTGGGGGGTACGGTCTGAGGTTCCCTGGCTTGGTGCCAAGGTGGGGGGCATGGCCTGAGGTCCCCCGGCCTGGCGCTGGGGTGGGGGGGAGCAGCCTGAAGTCCCCTAGCCCAGCACCAGGACGGGAAGCGCACCTTGAGGTCCCTCATCAAGCCCCGCCAGGTGGGGGGCATGACCTCAGGTCCCCTGGCCTGGCACTGGAGCAGGGGGTGCAGCCTGAGGTCCCCCAGCCTGATGCCAGGGTGGGGGGCATGGCCTGACGTCCCCTGTCAAGCCCCATGGGGGCGGGGGAGGGCGTAGCCTCAGGTCCCTGCTGATTGTTCGTTAAGGCTCCTTATGGGAACTTGGCCTCAGCTGTGGGTGCAGTCATCTTTGTGATGGAGTGATGGTCAATTAGCATATTCCCTCTTTATTAGATAGGATATATATACTAAAGGCCCGATGCATGAAATTTGTGCAAGAGTAGGCCTTCCTTCCCCTGGCTGCCGGCACTGGCTTCCTTCTGGCACCCGGGACCCAGGCTTCCCTCCAGCTGCAGCAAGCACCTAGGACCTGGGCTTCCCTCGCAGCCCCGGCTTCGTCCAGAAGGATGGAAGGACGTCCAGGAGGATGTCCAGTCTAATTAGCATATTACACTTTTAATATATATATGTGTGTGTGTGTGTGTGTGTGTGTGTGTGTGTGTGTGTGTGTGTATACACACACACAGTATAGCTAGATAGAAGATTCATTATCTGAGGTATTTCCAAAGACAGAGTGATTTTGATGGCTTTGAGTTCCTTCTCTCCTCATCACAACTACACACCAACAAAAAAACTCATTCTGAATGGGATTTAAAAGTGCCAGACACAGAAAAGGAACAAGAATCCCCATATATGGCTCCTTCTTAGACTTTTCAGTACTTTAAAATATAGATGACAAGGTTCCACCTCTATAGATTCTGGAACAGTAGGTATTCACTGGGTCTTGGAAATCTGCTCAGATTACTCTGATGCCACCTTTTGAAGACTAGCATTTGAGAACCACTAAACACAATTGTTTTATTAGTATAATTCACACACTGTACAGTGCACAAATCTTCAGTTTACATATGCATATACCCATGTGACAGCCACACAGAAAAACATATATAGTATATTTCTATCACTCTTACTCAGAAAGTTTCCTTATGGTACTTTCCATTCAATACTCTCAATACCCAGAGGTAACTACTATCCAGAATTGTAGCACTATTGACTGAATTTGCCTGCTCTTGAACTTTAAAATATGGCATAACTTACTCTTTTGATTCTAGCTTTTTTCACTCAACAGATCCTTGAGATCTATTCATGCTCTTATGTATATCAGTAACAACTACAATGGTTTTCTCACTTAACATAGAATCATTGAATGTTGAAGTTTGAAGGTACTTTAAGGATTATATATAAGAGATTAGAGCTCTGGCTCAAGTGTCTACATGGAACAATATAAAGAAAGTTTAAAAGTAAAGCAGGTAGATGTGATGCAATAAGGAGTGGTAGGAACTGCAGATAACTAGAGAGCATTCTCCAGTTAAAGGAAGCAGTTGATATTTATTCAGTTTCCATTAATTGTTGCTATGTGGATATGTAGACCTAGCATAGATTTATCAATTTTTACGAGATGTTGGAAATCTGCATTATTTTGTATAATCTCCTGATTTTTATTCAACTTTAAAATAAGTACTGACCAATCAAAACATAACTGCTGGCCACCTCTAGCCCAGAGATGGCTAGTTTATAATCTCAGACTAATTTTGCCTCCCTATTTTCAGGTAGAGAAATAAGGCTTAGAAAGGAGAGGATTTCTCCATGGACACATACAAAATTGGAGCTGAACCAGCTTAGTTTAATAGTTCAAATAGTTTAGAACACAGAATATTAAGACAGACTGCTTAAGATGAAACATCATCTCTTTCATTTACCAGCTTCGTGGCCCCTTGGCATATTATTTAGCCTTTTTGAGCTTCAGATTTCAAATCTGTGAAATAGAGGGGGAAATGCCTTTCTTACAAGGTTGTTGTAGAAATAATGAATTCATATAAATATAAGTAAAGAGCTATTATTGTGCCTAATGAATAGTAAGTGCTATAAAACTGTTAGGTTGTTGCTGTTGTTGGCAGCGGTGGTGGTGGTGGTGGCGGTGGTGCTGGTAGTGTTATTCTGAAGAATAATGAGTGGTAAAACTAATATAATGTCATTTCTGAGTAGTTTGTTTCTCCAGGACAAATTATTCAGGACATTCGTAAGTTGTTAAGCTTGATGAAACAGAGCATTTAAATGGATTATTAATGCCTAATCCACATTTTATCATAATACATTCAGGTGACTTTTAGCTCAAAAATAGAAGGTGCCCGGGAGGCTGCAATATGGCAGCAGAAGGAGAGGGCCTGGAGTCTGGCTGAGTAAAACCACCAATCCTTGCAACTACCAGGAGGACTGGGAATACATAATTGGCTTCTGTGATCAGACCAACAAAAGAGTTTGAAGAGCCACTGATAGCTGTCCTACTGCTAGCCCATAAAATCCAGTCTCTGCAGGAATGGGAGACAGTTCAGGCCCCAATGGTTCTGGAGGCAGGTATGAAGAACTGTGGGAAGAGATTTCATAATGAAATGAGAAAGTTCCAAGTTTTTTAATGTGTTTATCAAAGTCGTCTCTTCAAAGTACCTGAGGGATAGGGTGTCTGAGAAAGTGAATACCAAGGTTACCGAGCTTCTTTATAGCTGGACATTGGCCCTTCCAGAATAAATGAAGATCAAGGATACCTACCACGTGTTTCAGATGCAGGGCATAGTGCAGTCTGATTCACTGATCCCCTCTTTACCACCTCTTCCCAAAAAACAAAAACATTTTTAATGATAAGGAGAAGTCCAAGCTTTTAGCCAAGTTTTTGAAAAGCAAAAACCCAGCTGACCTGCAATAGGCTAACAAGCTCATCAAGTCCATGGTGAAGAAAGATGAGGTGCGCATCCAGAAGATGACCAAGCATCTGCAAACTATAGAGAAGGTTAATAACAATGTGAGACTGCTCAGTGAGATACTGCTTTATTACAGCAAAGAGGATTCATCAGAGGCAGATAAAGAGCACATGAAGGAGCTGTTTGATCAGTGTGAGAATAAGAAGCAGATGTATTCAAACTAGCCAGGGAGACAGAGGACTATAGTTTGGGGGATATCCTGCGGCTCAGTGACAAACAGGTCATAAACTCAGATAAAACAATTGTTGAAGGGCTGGTCATCAATGGTGAGGTGGCCACCTCAACATGTCTGACTGTGAAGGAAACTACCACTCCAGTAACCAAGGCACACTCATTGATCTTATGGAGTTGGCTACAGCATGCAGCTCATCTCCAGTGTGGTCTCAGCCCCCATCCTGGCTTCTCCAGGCATTCCTTTCTCCCTCCACTTCCCTAGACCTCAGGACCTGGGTGTAGCAACTAGTCCAGCCAGGCCAAGCCCCCTCCCCTCAGGGCCTAACAACACAAGCAAACCCTCTGCTTGCTGGATGAGGAGCTGCTCTGCTTGAGCCCCACTGACCCAGCCCCTAGGGCTCCTCCCAAAGAGTCAGCTGGAAACAGCCAGTGGCCCCTGTTCCAGAATGAAGAGTCAAACTTGGACTTCTTCAGCCCTAAACCTGGAACTGCTGCATATAGCCTGTTAGACAGGCCTGTCCACCAGCCCTTAGCAACCCCTACAGGCAACTCCCAAGCTCTACTGCCACCCACCTTCCCAGTTCCTGTGGTCCCAGTCAGCATTACTGCTCCAAAAGCAGGCTTTTTGTTCCCCACTGGACTGACCTCAGCTTTGGCCCCAAAGACTAAGCCCACAGCCCCTGGGTACCGTGGCTCAGCTTTGGGTGACAGCACCCTATACCAGCTGGATGGCCTTGATTAGTTTCTAGAAGAAGCCAAAGCAACCTCAGGCCTGGTGAAACCCATGTCCTCCAGCTTCTTACCCAGGGCCATCACCTCTCATCTGATCCCCACCAGCACCTCATCTAGGCTTTTCCTGCCATTCTCATGGGTCCTCACAGTCCTCTCTTTCAGCTACCTGTCTTCCTGTCCCAAGGGAGCCCCATGAAGCGGCCTGAGCTTTCTTTGGGCAGTGTCCATGTCTCCCTGGAATCTGTCAAGCCTAGCAATGCCCTTCCTGTTACAGCCTATGATAAAAACAGCTTCTACATCCTCTTTCACTTTGCCAAGGTATGTCAGTCAGGAAAGGCTGATGTGCTGGTGGTGGTTGTGTCCATGCTGAATATGGCTCCTGTGCCTATCAACAGCATTGTGCTGCAGGCCACACATCAATGAAAGTGAAATTGCCGCCACCCTATGGGACGAAACTCCCTCCATTTAGCCCCTTCCAGTACCTACAGCCACCACCCAGGTCATGCTGCTGGCTAATCTACTGAAGGTAAAGACAAAGTTTCAGTATAAGCTGACCTTCACCCTGGGGGAGCAGCTGAGCATGGAGGTGAGTGAGGTGGACCAGTTCTGTTCTGTGGAGCAGTAGGGGAACCAATGAGTCTGAAGGATGCTGTCATCTCCACTTTGAAACCCAAGGAGGTTGTCCTGAGACTGGCCGGCTCTCCGGGTCCAGTCATTCTCCGTATCCTGAACACAATGCTTAGAGCTTTGGTATGAGTGGGGGCCCTGGGAATCGCTGCCAGGAGTTGAGCTGCTGCTGTGATGGGTTCTCCCCTTTTGGTCCCTTAAAATGACCTGTTTTTATGTACCTGTGTGACTTAAAATGGTCATGTACTATTGGGTGGGATCTGGCCTCAGACTCTGCACCTGCCATGCTACTCTGTGCTTCCCCTGCTGGCAGGATCCTATTCTTAGCTCCAAGAAGGTGGGCAAAATCCAGTGATCCCAAATGGACCTGGGCACAGAGAAAGGAGTTTGTGTGCTGCCTTCCATGGGCAGCATCAGCATGGAATGGCCACTGGATGATAAGTATGTGCTTGTCCCTGGTGGTAGGAGGCTGTGTCCTATGGACATCTCAGCAGGGCATTAGAAATAGAACTTACCCTCAAAGCAGCCCAAAATAAGGATAGAAAAGAAAATTGAAGAGAACCAGTGTTTCCCCTTCTCCAGAATCAGGTATTTGGAGCTTTTGGGGGGAAAGTGTGCCTCCCACATGGGAACAGGCCAGCCTACTCACTACCTCTTACTTGGCATGAAATAGATTGCTGTCTTGTCCTTCGAGTCTCTGAATAGAGGACAGCTGCCCCCCTCTGCATCCTTCTACCTTGACTTCCAGATGGCCTGTCATTTAGCATACAGTCAGGAACAAAAGGCCTCAGGGTCAGACACATTGCACTAGACTTACTTGCTGCCCAGAAACTCTGACTTCCCTCTGCTGCTGAGGGATACTATCAGCAAGATGTTGGGTCTGGAAGTGGTGAGATTGGGGACATGCTTGAATTGAGTCACCAGACCCTGTTGCTTCAACAGTGCTCAGCCCCAGCTAACTTGTGCCAGACTCTATGAAGAGACTCACAGAGCTAGTGGGACATAGTCAAAAGAAAAGGAAAGTACTGCTGGAGAAGTAGCATAGAATGGCATCCTAGAGGGTTTTAAATGCCAAATCAAGAAACTTGGACATGAGGCTATGGCCAGGCAGCAAAACTCCTTTATTTAATAAAAGAAATGTATGCTCTCATGTTAAGTGTTCTAAACACACACACACACACACACACACACACACACACACACACGACACAAGAAAACTCTGGGAGGTGTTGGATATATCTATTACCTTGATTGTAATAAAGGTATCACAGGTGTTTGCATATTTCTAAATTCATCAAATCTTATACAAAAAAAAAAAACAAGTGCAGTTTTAGTGTATGAATTATGGCTCAATAAAGCTGTTTTTAAGAAGAAATGTAGGCTTATATTTTTAAAAATAATGCAAATGCTACAGAAAAGTATAAAATGAAAACTATAATTATCCTCCATCTACACTATCCAGAGTCACTTATAGTTAACAGTTCTTGTGCAACTTGCAAGAAATGTCTCTCATGGAATTTTTAAAGTCTTTATTTGCTATGTACTGTATGTACTACCGTCACCCTGATGTAACACAGCGACTTCATTGCACCATGTCTGCGTTACACAAGTGCTGAAAGCAAAAAGTGCCCCACAAGTACCAACTGACCTGCTTGAAAGGCAACTGAAAAAGAAATCACCAAGCTTTATTTAAAAACTAAGAAAATGGAAATTTCCTTTCTGCCTTTGACCAATATTTATCAGTGTAATATTTTTCATTTGCACATGCTGGTGGACCCTGCTCCACTGGCATGGACGAAAAAAAGCAAATGTCTTAGGAATCTGATGCAACTCCTCACTAATTATATTATCTGCTTCAGCCTTTCAGCCAAGAAATAGTCAGTGAATAAGAGGGGGCCTATTTTTTTTGTCAGAGATATATATATACAAATAACTCAATTTCAGATAATACAGCTGCACTAAAAAAATGTAGTAGTGACAAGAAAAAAATCATAGCATAAATGTAATAGAAGGAAATGAGAAAATGGAATTTGGTCATGTAAATATGCTTCAAGTGGAAATAACTGAGATGAAATAGCTAAACCAAGAGGTCCACGCTGGGATAACATGAGACAGCCTAGCTTGTTTAATAGTTGGCTTGGAGGAGGGGGTGTGTTTAACCACTCTGAACATGGAATAAATCACAGGCAGCATTACAGAGTGTTAAAAAAACACACATAAGAAAGTTTTTGAAAATGTTGAGAGATAAAATCAGCTGATAAAGCAAATTTAAGGTCTATTAAGCATTCTTGGGAGGGGAGCCTAATAGATGCCAGTAATTTGGTAAATTAACAAAACATATAGGGCAGGTAGAAATTGTCAGGATCATATATTTCTTGACTATATATCTTAATATATAGAGATAGACTGATTTTTTGACATACAAATATTTGCTTTTTCTGTTATCTCCCTAAATTTCAACTTTCTCTTTGAGTAGCTATATGTAACATTATGTGCATGTGAACTTAAACATTCTTTTCACATACCCTAAGCTTCATCCAAACTGAATTGCTGCTTGTCCATTAATAATAGTAGTCTGCAGTACCTAAGGTCTGTGCCTTTATTTTTGCTGTTTCCTTCATTATGAATGTCTTTTTCTTTAATCCATTCTAATTACACCCACCTAGTGGGATAACTAAATATTACTCTCCTGTCAAAGCCCAACTCAAAATCTAGCTTAAAAGTCACCTCTTTTACCTAAGTCTTCCCAATTTCCACTCTCACTCCTCTCCACCCATCCCACCACATTCAAAAGCTCTCTCTCTTCTAACACCATCATAGGACTCCATCTGTATCTCTTTTTTAACTTTATTGCTGAAAATATGACAGATGTACCCTTTTTTTACCATTTACCCCCTCCGTTCCGCACTCACCCCTCCCAATCTTTCACCATGTGTCCATGGGATATGCATATATGCATATAAGTTCCCCAATAATATCTCCTCACCCACCCCACCCCCACCTTCCCTCTGAGTTTCCTCAGTCTGTTCCACGCATCTATGTCTCTGGATTGTTTTGTTCATCAGTTCGTTTTGTTTATTACATCCCACATATGAGTGAAATCATGCGACACTCATCTTTCACTGACTGGCTTATTTTACTTAACGTAATACTCTCCAGGTCCCTCCATGCTGTCTCAAAGGGTAAGAGATCCTTCTTTGTTACAGCTGCATAGTATTCCATGGTATAAATGTACGACAGCATTTTATCCATTCATCTATTGATGGGTACTTGGGCTGTTTCCAGATCTTAGCTATTGTAAATTGTGCTGCTATGAACATAGGGGTGCATATATTCTTTCTGATTGGTATTTCAGGCTTCCTAGGATAAATTCTTAGAAGTGGGACACTGGGTCAAATGGGAGTTCCATTTTTAATTTTTTGAAGACAATACTGTTTTCATAGTGGCTACCAGGACTGCATTCCCACCAGTGTACTAAGATTCCCTTTTCTGCACATCCTTTCCAGCCCCTGTCATTTGTTGATGATAGCCATTCTGACAGGTGTAAGGTGATACCTCATTGTTGTTTTAATTTGAATCTCTGATAATTAGTGACTGAGTGCTTTTTCATATGTCTCTTGGCCATCTGTATATCCACTTTGGAGAAGTGTCTATTTAGGTCCTTTGTCCATGTTTTAATTGGATTGTTTATCTTCCTTTTGTTAAGTTGTATAAGTTCCTTATATATTTTGGAAATTAACCCCTTATTAGATGTATTATTGGCAAATATGTTCTCCCATGCAGTGAGGTCTCTTTTCAATTTGTTAATGTTTTCTTTTGCTATGCAGAAGATTTTTATTTTGATGTAGTCCCATTTGTTTATTTTCTTCTTAGTTTCCCTTGCCCTAGGAGATGTATTGGCAAACATATTTGCATGAGAGATGTCTGAGATTTTGCTGCCTTTGATTTCTTATATGACATTTTCCAATAGGAGGTTTCTGCATGATGAAAAAAAGTACATATTTTGTCTGCGTTATGGGCCAGTAAACTATTTGATAAAAAGCTCAGAATAGATTCATCTTTGTATTCCTCACCTAGCAAACATACCCCAAACACACACACACACAACAACAACAACCAAAAAAAACTTTAGCACAGTGCCTTTAACCACTTCAATGCTCATATTTATAGAGAAGTTGTATTATTTATGGTGGATTTATAGACAAAAAGTTGAAGTAAATTTTATTTGGATGCAATAGATAAGTTGACATATGAAAATCAGTAGCAATAATTTTTACCATCATTATGATTTTTATCATCAGCTACAACTCAGCAAATGCTCATTGTTAGGTATTAACATTATTTCTAATATGCACAGCAATTGAGCAATGACCTATTATTATCCTCTATACTCTATTTTCTAGATGAGGGAAAGTGAGTCTCAGAGAATTTAGGTAACTTGGCCAAGATCACACAACTAAAGTTGTATGCATTCTTTATATATTTTGGAAATTGACCCCTTATTAGAGGTGTCATTGGCAAATATGTTCTCCCATGCAGTGAGCTCCATTTTCATTTTGTTGATGATTTCTTTTGATGTGCAAAATTTTTATTTTGATGTAGTCCCATTTGTTTACTATGGGGCTAGGAATTAAAAAACAGAGCTAGGAATTGAACCTAGGCCTGGCTTACTTCAAAGTCTGTGCTCTTTTCATTAGCACATTTTTTTCTGAAGCACTTTCACAACTATTATCTTATTTGAACCACCCAGCAAAAATGTGAAGTTGGCAGGGCTGGGTATGCTCTCTAATCAGCACCCCATTTATTGCTGCATCTCCCATCGGTACACTCCAACATTCCTCTCCAGACCCACCAAAGGTCTACCACAACCCCCTTTAGCAATCTACAATCCTATAAAGACAATACTACCCCAAAATGCCTGATTAAGACCTTTAGAGGTGAACTTAAGCATTAAGATAGTCTCCTATTCTGTCATTTTTAAAATGTTAACCCATAAGATTAAATTGTATCTTTCACTGACCAAAATAAACATATACTGAGTTTTTAAAGCTTATTTCTAGATTTTCTAATGCCATCTTTCCTTCTCCCCCTTCTTCCCTTTCCTCCCTACAATCTACTTTCCCCCTCTTTCTTCCTGATCTTCCCCCTCTCCCTTTCCCTCTCTCCCTTCTGCCATGCTGATGCCATCAGCTTGGACTTAGTCTGCTTTCTGGGTAAACCAACATGGGAAAACCCCAGGAAGTAGGGGTCCAAGAAATAGAGTAGAAGCCCAAATCCTTATAAAAAGTACATCCCCTAGGGGTGGGATTATAGCAAGACTCTCTATTCCCCTATTAGGTTGTGATGGTGGTTGTTTAAGCAATCAGCTAGGGCAGCTGGGTCAGCACATCACCTGGGTTCAATGAAATGATTAAGAAAATCTGCTAAAACTAGAAGCTATATTGGGACAGCCTTACAAGGAAACAAAATATAGGACCACCTGAATGGTGTGATTTGAAGGATGTCAAAATTGTACCTCTGTCCTAGAATATCTCTACCCACAGAAAGGCCTTGAGGTGGTTACAGCCTTTCCAAATAATCTATGAAAATGAAAACACCGCAAAAGTTCCTTCTAGAACTCTGTGAGGTAGTATTTCAATAGGAATTAATTTTCCCAGAGTGACAGCTAATCAAGGGGAAAGGCCACCTTAGTATGCATTGGCCAAGAAATAAAATAACATGTTTTGTTGAGTTGTACAATTGAAAACTGTATGGTTTTATTAACCAGTATCACTCAGTAAATTCAATAAAATAAAACAAAATAAGAAGATGGTAAATGTTGTAAAGGGTGACAAATTTTGACTCTTTCAGAGTTGAACTGGGGTAGACACTGTTTCTATTCCATTACCTGGTGCTCTGGATCTATCATATGAGTAAGGGAAATTCTTGGAAAGTTTTTCAACTTCTAAAGGAATTTGAATTTATGCTGTCCCATTACTGTATGATGTTAATGACAATGAAAATTTTCGATCTGTGCTAAGCACATTATCGGTTAAACTTAAGAAAGGGCTCCAACACAACCATCAGAATTATCCTTAAAATTTTTCAAAAAGGCCCTGCCCCATAGCTCAGTTGGTCAGAGCATCATCCTCATACTCATCCTCAAGGTTTTGGGTTCGATCTCCAGTCAGTGCACATGCAATTGCACCTCAGTTCTTGAGTTCAGTAAAAAAAAAAATATTTCAGAGTAAGGAACTCAAATTATAAGAGAAAATGTATTTAGAAAGTTACAGCGGTAGTAGAAGTGAGCCAACTGGGCTGCATAGGTTCAGGAAACAAGTTACAGAAGCAAAAGAAGGGCCCTTTAGCAATCCTGAGAAAAAAAGAACGAAGTAGGAGGGATCTCAATACCAGACATCAAGCTATATTACAAAGCCACTGTTCTCAAAATTGCCTGGTACTGGCACAAGAACAGGCATATAGACCAATGGAATAGGATAGAGAACCCAGAAATCGACCCAAACCACTGTGTTCAATTAATATTTGACAAAGGAGGCAAGAGCATACAATGAAGTCAAGACAGTTTCTTTAATAAATGGTGTTGGGAAAATTGGACAGATACATGCAAAAAAAATGAAACTACACCACCAACTTACACCATACACAAAAATAAACTCAAAATGAATAAAGAACTTAAACATAAGACGGAAAACCATAAAAATCTTAGAGGAATTCACAAGCAGCAAAATCTCAGACATATGCTAAAGCAATATCTTCACCGATACAGCTCCTAGGGTAATGGAAACTAAAGAGAAAATATACAAATGGGACTACATCAAAATAAAAAGCTTTTGCACAGCAAAAGAAACCATCAACAAAACAACAAGAAAACCCACTGCATGGGAGAACATATTTGCCAATGCTATATCCCATAAGGGTTTAATCTCCAACATTTACAGGGAACTCATACAACTTAACAAAAGGAAGATAAACAATTCAATCAAAAAATGGGCAAAGGACCTATATAGACACTTTTTGAAAGAGGACATATAGAAGGTCAAGAGACATATGAAAACATGCTCAAAGTCACTAATCATCTGAGAGATGCAAATCAAAACGACAATGGGGTACCATCTCACACCTATCAGAATGGCTATCATCAACAAATCAACAAATGACAAGTGCTGGCGAAGATGCGGAGAAAGGGGAACCCTCTTGCACTGCTGGTGGGAATGCAGACTAGTGCAGCCACTGTGGAGAAAAGTATGGAGTTTCCTCAAAAAAACTAAAGATGGGACTCCCATTTGACCCAGTGATCCCACTTCTAGGAATATATCCCAAGAAAACAGAAACACCAATCAGTAAGGATATATGCAGCCCTATGTTCATAGCAGCACAAGTTACAATAGCTAAGATTTGGAAACAGCCTAAGTGCCCATCAGCAGATGAGTGGATTAAAAATGGTGGTATATCTACACAATGGAATACTGCTGTAAAAAGGAAGGAACAGCATGGATAGACCTGGAGAGCATTATACTAAGCGAAATAAGTCAGTCAGAGAAAGATAAATATCACATGGTCTCACTTATTTGTGGAATATAATGAACAACATAAACTGATGAACAAAAACAGATCCAGAGACAGAGAAGCATAGATCAGACCACAAACCTGAGAGGGAAAGCAGGGGAGGTTGGGGAAAGGGGGAGAGATCAACCAAAGGACTTGTATGCACGCATATAAGCATAACCAATGGACACAGACAACAGGGGGGTGAGGGCATGAGCGCGAGGATTGGGGGGCAATGAGGGAATAAGGACACATATGTAATACCTTAATCAATAAAGGGAAAAAATAAACAAAAACAAAATAAGGGCCCTTGGAGCTTAGGAGAGAGAAGAGCAAAGGTAATGCCCCTGGGGGAAAAAGGAGGGGGAGGGAAAGGCGGGGTTGTGTTCCTGAGAGTCCCATCAGCATTGTTTCTACTTAACATATTGCTCCTTTAAAAAAATAAATAAAAATTTCAAATCTTAAAAAAAAAGAAAGTGCTGCAAGTCTAACATAATCATAAGAATAACATGTTGAGCAAAGCACACACTAGGATGGGACTTCCCCTAAGGGTTAGTTGGGCATTGTGCCAGGGACCTGTGAGACTAACTTTACTGTTGGCTTTTTTCCTGGTTGGGAAGAGGGAAGAGCAGGAGCTTGAAGATGCAGCCCAGCCAGCTCTGGGGAGGAAGACCCAGGCAAAGACCAAAATGTTTCACATTGTACATTTGCTGAAAAAATAAAATTATAATTCTTTCTGGAGTGTACAATGTAGAATTTAATCTTATTTAACCTTTCCTTTCCCTTTCCCCCTAAGCTAACAATCAACATGTGTAACTTATTAACACAACTTAGCATAATTGTATAGTCTTTTTATATCTGTTAATTGAAGATGTTTGTCTTCTCTTTTACCCTAAAAAATGTATTTGCCCAGTTAACAAAACCTCATTTACTTAAATTTTTTTTTCATATCCATTCTAAAGGATCCATAAATTTCATTGTGTTGTGAGTGTAAGAAGACGGATTAAAGTATAGGGGAAACATGAGAGATTGGATGTGATTACTTTCCTATTCTTACTTGACTAATTCAGGATATCAAAACAACATTAGGCATTTTGACAAAAAGTCAGTGTATCTCTTTATTTCCACTCAGAAGATACTAATTCTCTATGCTTGGGCATTTTTTAACTTGTACTTATGAACATTGAATTTGATCTTTGCTCTTTTTCAGGGTGTGGGAGGGGATGTGTTTACCCGTCTGACAAATATATCTGTGTGCGAGGCATTGTTCAGTGCTTTAGTCCTGGACTTTTTAAACATCTACGTTGGCTGCTCCACAATCCCTTTGTTAATTATTTTATCTTCCTGCTTAAGTGCCTCCAGTTCTGATTCTAGAGTATTATTTGGTAAATTAAATCATCCATAACACAGAGAGGAAGGGGGGGGGGATGCCCTGAGTGGTGAAAAGTCAATGCAGGGAAATCTATGCCTTGTAGGTTTCTTAATATGAAAGCCTCTGCTCAGCCCCTACACAATTCTAGCAATTTCATCTATCCAGTTTCCCAATTCACAGGTAATTAGAAAATAACAAAGTGAAGTGACTGTGGCTACAGCTTATTATTGTTATTAACATTTATTGAGTGCTATTAGCTGCTAGAAACTGTATTAAATCTTTTCCATGCATTATTTCACTAAATCTTTGCAACAACTCTATAAAGTTAAGTACAATTAGTAGCTCCATTGTACAATTTCATAAACTGAGTTTTAGACTTAATTTTTAGGACTAATTTGCCAAATTTGTCTATACTTACTGTAGACAGGCATACAGGTAACAGTGTGATAACCTGATAGCAAAAGAATAAATAAAATACAAAAGAAAAATAAATTGCAAGAAGTTGGAAAGCATAGTAATTTGGAGGTGTTGAATTTGGAGACAGGCCCACTTTATACCTCTCAGTAGCTTTCAGAAGGCAACAGTAAAGGAACTGGTGTGTATAAGTATGACCTCAAACCATTACATTATGTTCAAAATCACCTACTTAATAATGGAGAAAGAAGTGTAATACTCACTATAAATATTTCTCTTATTTTTTTAAAAAATTGGTAAGGTAAATATCAACGTGTGTTCTGGATTCTTAAAGGGAAGGCTTTAGTTATCTGAAGAATTCACATAAACAGAACACATTTTTCTCTGATGATGGTAGTGTTAGAGAGTGGGAATTTTTGAGCACTCCAGAGAGGCTGTGGACTGTGCCCCAGACAGAGCTGTCAGTGCTGACAGCAGGCCAGGCCTTGAGATAGGATCTCATGGCCCCTTCCCAGCATGTAGGCCTTCTTTCATAGAACACTGTCAGCTTTCTGGAGAACAGGATGACCCTGTGAATAACATGGTCGTCATTGGCATGATCCTGACGTTGCTTGGGAAAAACTGTTTCGTCTTGTGTTACTTGTTCTGCAAAAACCGGATGCGGTTAATGTGCTTAAAAGCGGTCCTGCACAAAGGGTCGCTGCTGCTCTCTGGTCTCCCTGCGTGGAGAATAGCAGAGCAGTCACCGGGTGGCCCGGCCGCCCAGCTAATAAAGGCTCCCTAAATTTTAATTTGGTCTGGGCTCCAGTGGTCATTCACTCGCATCTGCTCTACAACAGTAGCATTTTTATTTGTGGTATTTTTCTAAAGAATAAAACATTAAAAGGGAATATAACTTGATTTGCAAAATATTTTCATTTCTTTTTCAAAGCCTCTTCATTCAGCTTCAGCTAGTCCATTTGTCAATTTTTGGTGGTTTGGGCATATTCCTTCACCAGGATTTATCCTATAATACTGACTAATGTGGAATTGACCATTTTAAAAGGAGACCTGGGAGCATGACTGAAATGATCTATGGTTTGAAGTGGCCAAAGAAAATCCTCAATCCCACTCCTTACTAGGATTATAATAGTTGCCCCAGAGCCTTACCCAAAATAGCCACATGGTCCATGCCTAGGGTTTGACTGTGATTTGTCATGAGAAGAGAAGGTGAGATCTTGAACAAGGTCATTTCTCAAGTGACCTGTCCTTAGTGGATACCTGAGTATGACCTAGAGCACCTGAGAGGCTCTAGGAAAGATGAGAACCCTGGACCAAGACATTTAAAAAGAGCCAGGGATCCTGCGATCGGCTACAAGTACCCTTCAACAAAATTGGCCTCGTCCACAGTCTTACCCTATTATATTTTGCCTAGATCTGTCCATAGCAAAGTTTCCAAGAAAAAAATGCAAGGAGGGACCCTAGGGACTGAATAGGTGGCAGGGAAGGAGGCTGAGGGGCTTCAGGCTGCTCTCTGAGTGAGAATTAAACAAACAGCCCAGTGTGGATAGAGTGAGGGGAGGTTATATGAGACAGACATAAAAAATTAAAGTCCCAAACCACAGTGGTCATTCAGAAATGTTTGCATCTTTTCATAAGGCAGTGGTATTACTCCAAATTTCCTAGCCAAATATTTATTAATGCAACCGAGGATTGAGTACATGAGGTTGTCTCACATCGACCCAGCATCCTACTTTTCTTGCAGCTCTAAACTGGGAGGTACTGTCAAAAAAACTCTTCTACACTCAAATAGCTACGTTACAGAGGAGAGTTGGAACGTGTTCTGGGAGTGGGTGTGTTTGAGTTCAGTGTGTGCAGAAAAGGCAAGCCTCCAAAGCAATTCACACACTTCCCTCCTCGGCGATGTGTACACAGACAGCAGAGCTCCTGGACTGTCTCTGAACGGTAACGTACATTTACAGAGATTATTTTCTTAACTATTTTGAGCCATTTTATAAATAATATGCATGTGTCTATTAACGCATATACATATATATATATATATATATATATATATATATATATATATATATATATATTTAGTCAACTATTGCTTGTTTTCTCCTGTGGCTGATCTTGTGGTTGCTTATGAGGTTTGATTTCTGAGTGTCAGAAAGAGCTCCCCCTTACCTCCTACCCCAGCCACCCAAAAATATCTCTTGGGTTGGCCCACCACAGATGAGTTCAAATCTCCACATTGCTCAAATGAGTTAGTCATTGAAAGTAGCTGTTAAAATTCAAGTGTCACATTGGGATATTAAGTAGACATTATAAATTAAAGACTATGTAAAACAGAAAAGAATATGGAGAAATTACTTCTAATATAATGTTAAGTTTCAAAGGAAGAATGCAAAATGACATACCCAGTCTAGTTCAGATGCTGTTTATAAAATATCATGGGGTCAGAGCCAGCATATATAACCTAGTTCATGAATATGAGCCTGAAGTAAAAGAAACATAGCACTGTTAGGCAAGTTTTGTTCTGATTTATTTTAATAAGTGTTTTCCACAGTTTCTGATCCTCAGATCCTACTTTCTTTACAGTGTATCATCAGATACCTCTCTTTGCTGATCCCTGGAGGCTCCCAGTGACCTCCTGTTAATCGATCTTGGCGGGGCCCAAAACCCCACCTCCTGGAAAACTTAAGGAGTCTGACATCTGCCTGTGGGGAGCTTTTAGAAAAACCTCACAAAAGCCCACCCAGTTTCTCTTGGCAGCAAACTGCAAAACCAAGCCCATTCCCTCAAAAGATGGAGGAGGGCTTAGCAGCTTCCTATATTGCTCTGAAATTGGAGAATGAAATTCTCCAGGCCCAAGTTCAGAGGCTGATGGAAGAAAATGCTGCCCTGCAGGCCCAGATCCCAGAGCTCCAGAAGCCCCAAGCAGCTAAGGAGGATGAATTAGTCCAGAAGCCCACAGAGGCCCAGGAGCTCCCAAAACCCTCAGGGCCCCTGGAAACCCCAGCAGCCTGGGATCATACAAATCCCCCAGAGTTTGAAGTGCCCCAGAAGCCCAGAGAGCCCCAGTCACTTCCAATTGACCATGGACTCTCAGCAACCTGTGTGTCCCAAAAGTCTCCAGAGGCTAAGGAGCTGGAGAAATTCCCAGTGGCCCTGGAGGTCCACAAGCCCCTTGAAGTGAAAGAGGCCCAAGAGTCCCCTGATACCAAGGATGCTCTAGAAGCCCAGGAGGCCCAGAATTTAGAGATCCAGGATTTTTCAAATGCCCAAGATCCCCAGGAGACACCAGAATGCCAGGAGACCTCAACACACCTGGAGCCCCTGGAGCTTCGGGCTCCCCAGGAGCCTCTGCAGTCTTCCATGCCTCAGGCCTCCCTGGATCTATCAGATGCCCAGGAGTTCCTAGAGCTCTCAGCACTTCAGGAGTCCCTGGAGGGCCTAATGGCTGTTGAGACATCCGCTGCTTCAGAGTTTCCACAATCCCCTAGTGGGTTAGAGGCTGAAGCTTTCCCCTTAGAACATCCTTTAGCCTTCAATGGGAACTCCCAGAAGTTTCCTGAATTCCTGGTTCAATTGAATAGTTACATGAGAGTCAGAGGGCACCTGTATCCCACTGAAGCAGCCTTAGTGAGCTTTGTCAGTAACTGCTTCTCAGGTGAGGCAGGAAAGTGGTTCCAGCCCTTAGTGTATATCCAAAGACCCCTGCTGGAGCAATTTGAAAGTTTCATACAGGTGCTCCAGGATACGTTTAACAATCCAGAAAACATGGAAGATGCCAACCACTACATACATCGGGTTTGCCAAGGGGAGGATCCTGTCCACCAGGATGTGACCCACTTCCACCTCATTGCTCAAGAGCTAAACTGGGATGAAAGTATTCTCTGCATCCAATTTCAAGAAAGCCTTGCTAGTTCTATCCGAGATGAACTGTCTCCCACAAGCTCAACCACTATCCTATCTGATCTGACCACCCAGTGCATCAGCCTAGAAGAGAAGCTAAATGTTAAGCCTGATCCAAATCCACAAGGTACAAGTCCCTCTGAAGAGAGAGGTAGTCCTGAGAATCAACCAGGTGAAAACTGGCCTGTGCAGGCTGCAAGCAATCACCCACACCTCAGTAAAGCTGAACGGGCTCGGCGCCGTGAAGGCCACTTGTGCCTCTACTGTGCTCATCCTGGTCATTTTGCCAGAGATTGCCCTGTCAAGCCTCATCGTGCCCAGCAGGCGGGAAACATCCAGGCCCGGCGGTAAGGGGGAACCCGGGCGGGCCAATCTACAAATATGCATCCCCCTCACTTCCAATATCCATGTCCCGAACCCTATGGCTTACTGTTGAAATTCGACTTGGAAGACGACAGTTCTTTGAGCAAGCAATGGTGGATTCAGGCTCCTACAGAAACAGCATTGACCATTCTGTGGTACTTCGAGAGAAAGTGCCCATCCGCAATAACATCTTCCCTCTGATGCTCGAAACAGTAGACGGCCGTCCACTGATTAATGGACCCATAACTAAGGAAACACCACCTGTCAAAGTTAAAATTGGAAACCATGTTGAAGAGCTCCAGTTTGATATTATTCATGCACCACGATACCCTCTGATTCTTGGAATCCACTGGCTTGAAACACATGACCCAAACATAGAGTGGAGTACCCGCACTGTGTCCTTTCCATCTCGTTATTGTCACTATAATTGCTTCAGGCACAGATGGAATAGAAGACATTGTGATGAAATAATTGCTGCGTAGATCCTGTGTCCTAGTGACTGCTTCTGGCAACATGTCTTCTATTACCTCAATTGTCATCAGAATCTATAACAATAAATAAGAGCTACCTGGACAACAACACTGCCTCTTGGATCATGGACTGAACCTGACAATTTTTAGCTGCTTTTTTTCACCAACCCTGCATGCCCATTTCTTTGAACCCTGCATTATTGTGGGGCAGTTTTAATTACAATTTATACTAACAATATGCATGAGAATAGATATTAGAAACTAACTTTGAAAAGTGTAGCTGTTAGACTGACTTGATTTTTTTCTTATCAACATTTTTCTCTATCACAACAATTGCAGAATATTTTCCATAAAAAATAAATTTGCAAGTGATATTTTAAAAAAATCAATAAACATTGGCAATTTCTACTGGTATTTGCATTATTTCTTGGCCTAACTGAGGGAAGAGGATAAGAGATAAATAAGTTGGGAGGAAGAGAGGGGATTGGAAAAGGCTAAAAGTTTTGGTGAGGTCCTAAATATTCCAGGGGTAGTGACGGGTCAGTGGGTGATGGGGTGGGGTTATGGAGAAAGTAGGGGAAGAGTTGGGGCAGAGGAATATTGGGTGAGGTATGGAGGGGTTAGGGAAGGGTAGAGGAAAGGTTGAGAAGAGGTACTGGGGGAAATTAGCAGGAGGTTGAGTTCAGTGGAGGGCTGGGAGTTCTGAGGGCAAGGGTGAAGGGAGGGGAAATTTCTACAAATATAAAGGGAGCACTAACAGAGACATTGAGCAGCTTTGAAAGCAAACTTCTGGGACTTTATAAATTAACCAAAGAAAGTCACTGGAGAGGGTAATGAGACGACTCAATGACCCAACTTTCCCATAAAGTAACTATGTTATTCCTTGCACCTGGGAAATTTGCCCTAGAGCTCATGCCTGTTAATTGTCTCTTGCCAGTGCACCAGAGTTAGATAGAAGGAATCAGCTTTCAAAACATGCAGATCTTTAATAGTCAACTATACCTCTCCTACATATACAGGTTGCCATACTGCTTGCATGATACACCGTAAAAGCCAAGGAAAGGAATTTGTATCCTCATAGACTTGAGAGGGGCTGCTAGTGTAGTGTTGTGATGTAAACCTTTAAACCTCTCTCTTTCTCTCTCTCTCTCTCTCTCTCTCTCTCTCTCTCTCTCTCTCTCTCTCTCTCCAGGGTGGGGGGAATGAAGAAGAGGCTGAAATCTCCAGGTGAGATATGAGCAGTGATCAAAGCGGGTGCTAGTGCATTTCTTCTGTGTTTCCAACTCTCCTTTAGGAGTCTCTTTCTGAGACCACGAAGGAGAGTAGACAAATAATCAAATACATGGTCATTACCCTAGAAGGAGATATGTGAGGAACTTAATAGTCACTGAGCCACTAATATTTTCCAGCTACAATGTCAGGCATGTTATACACATTAATTATCTCATTATTCCTCAGAACAACCCAGTGAAGTAGGTATGTTTGCTCCTATTTTAGCAATGAGCACAGAGAATGCCAACAAGTTTAGTTCACTTGTCCAAAGTCACAACGCAAATGAGTGGTGGAGACATATTTGGCCTCCAAAACCTGTGCCCTTTCCTCTACATCATGCAATGTCTCTAATGCAGTGGTGAGGGTCAAGTAATATTGTGGTAGCAGAGAGATAACCCTAAAAAGGATAGAAAACTCAAAAGACAAAGTGTAGGGACCATTTGAATTATAATTCTGTTTCCCCAGTTACCTTCATCTCAACCCCATCCCCCTCACTGGCTCATTCACTCCCCTAAACTTACCTTTTTATTTCTTGGAATATTTCCTTTTGTTTAACCAGAAGCATGCAGGGTTTAGATTCCATGGTATTTTGTCATGAGTTGGAGGTATATTAATAATGAGTTACCTGTAGAACCTATGCATTATTATCTAGCAGTATGTGTATCACCTCTCGGACTATCTGCCTATCCTCTTCAATAACCAATACACTATGATGTACACCTGAAACAAATATAAAATAATATTGAATATAATCTGTAATTGAAAAAATATAAAAATAAACATACAAAAATAAAAAAATAACCCATCCAAATCTTATAAAGCCTTAAATTCTACCTCTTCAGTCCTCATTGGCCTTCTATTTCTTCCCTGAACAATCTAAGATATTTTGCCATTATACACCACCTTGTGGTATGTGGGTACATTTCCCTAGGTAGATAGCCTACATCCTCCCTACCTCCTCCCGCACACACACACATAATTACTTAGCCTGGGTACAGAGATAGAACCTTCTACATCCCTAATCTTGACAACATAGCCTAACATAGTGTCTGTTACATAAAAGTTCTCTACAGTGACTGATTGAATGATAGTGAATTATTATTACCCAGAGAAGGATGCTTATTTGTATACTAGGGGCCCGGTGCATGAAAATTGTGCATGGCAAGGGGGTTCCCTCAGCTTGGCCTGCACTCTCTCCAATCTGGGACCCCTCGGGACCTCTAGCTCCTAACTACTCACCTGCTTGCCGGCCTGATCCCCCTAACTGCCCTCCCCTGACAGCCTGTTCACCCTAACTGCTCTCCCCTGCTGGCCTGATCCCCCTAACTGCTCTCCCCTGCCTGCCTGATAGCCTCTAACCTCCTCTGCCTTGGCCCCACCAACATGGCTTTGTCCGGAAGGACATCTGGAAGGACGTCTGGAAGGTCGTCCAGAAGATGTTCAGTCTAATTAGCATATTACCCTTTAATTAGTATAGATGCCATCTTGTCATAAAAATGCAGGTTGTTCCCAGGTTTTTCTATTGTGGAAGGGGAGCCCGCAGTAGCATCCTGGGTTCTGACCAGGGCTTATGTGCTTGTACTTTATCTCAGCAGATGTGATTCCTAGAAGAAGACTCTTGGATGTACCTTGAACATTTCTATCGAATTTGCCAAATCATCCTCTAAAAATGTTGAACCACTTTAAACTCCCACCAGCAACCATGCGTGTGCCCTCTGTCCCACTTTGATGCCAATATCATTGATTTCTCCATAGAAGCTTCCCTCCCGTCAGCTGGAACTGCTTGGTACTTGAGCCAACCTCATTGTTCAGCTGGGGACTTGATTTCCCGAGATAGAATTATGGAGGAAAAAAAATAGTTTTCCTCTACCTTTCTGAGTTCTTAGTGGAGGCCCTTGTAATGAAAGACAGATCACCAAGAGAAAAACAAAAGTTCATTAACATGAGTACCTCGTGTATATGTGGGGGATCCCAGAGAAAAATGAGTAACTCCCCAAGGTAGCTTAGAATGCAGATTTAAATACCTTCTTCCTAGGAAAAGGGGATGGGAGATGTAAGCCTCTTAGAGGAGAATAAATGATTTTTAGGAAAGATGAATGGGGGAGGGGAGAAATAGTTTGTAAAAAAGTTTGGGTGTGATGTCAGCTTCTACTCTCCTGTCCTGTGACAGGAGTCAGTCTTCTCTGCCTGATGACACTTCTCCCATCAAGGGGACCTATGACATTTAAGCTCCTTTTGGGGAGTCCGATTTTAGGCAGATCAGGAGACTTCAGTGAAAGCCTCTGCATGCATTTGCTGTTTTTCAAGCATCTGCAGCTCAAGATTACCAATATAACAACACAGCATATGTTGGGGTGGCATGTTCTCTGACCTTCAAAATAAACCCAACAAAAGCTTGTTTCCTCTCTTAGATGATTTGCCACAGTAGAGTTATTCCCTGGAGATGGTATTCTGACAAGACTTTCCTGGGAGTGGTCATAACATACCCTGTGCTTGTAGAAAGGTGTGGGCCACATCACTAAATAAACCAGGGTCAGTTTTCTCATCTTGTGGAAAGGGAGATAAAGTTATGATAGTTTATCTCCCTTTCCACAGGTTTCTTGTGGGTTTGTGTCTCGGCTGCCCCTCCCCCCATCAGCCCCAGCGCCTCAGCCACGGGGCTTGGGGCTGCTGGGTGCCAGGACTGTGGGTTTGTGTCTCTGATCCGGCCCCCAGCAGCCCCAGCGCCACAGTGGCGGGCCTTGGGGCTGCTGGATGCTGGGCCTACAGGTTTGTGTCTCTGATCTGGCCCCCAGAAGCCCCAGCATCACCAGGCCGCTATGGGCATTGCCAACTTTGTTGGGATAATTTGCATATTCACTCCTGATTGGCTGGTATCGTATCAGAGTGACAGTCATTTTGCATGTTTCTCTTTTATTAGTGTAGATTATGGGCTCTTCTTATTTTTCTCTCCTGTTAAGTTGCTCATCTCTACCCTCAAAACCAAGCACTATTTGTCAATGTGGAATTCAAGACAAAAAAAGATTTCAGTAGCTACAAAGAAAAATTATTTTATTTGTCAAAATACTTGGAGCTAGGAAGATCAACTGTGTTGATTTCTCCTGGACTGAAAAGATTCATGTGTTAACTTCCTCTGTTAACACTGGGATAGTTCTGGGGAAACTGGGATGGTTAGTCAACATACCTGGTCCCTATATTTTTCTACCTGGCTATAGAAAATTATTTAACTACAAGAGGCCTGGTGCACGAAAATCGTGCATTGGGGTGTGTGTCCCTCAGCCCAGCCTGCACCCTCTCCAATCTGGGACCCCTCAAGTGATGTCCAACTGCCCATTTAGGCCTGATCCTGGTAGGATCAGGCCTAAATGGGCAGTCAGACATCCCTCTCACAATCCAGGACTGCTGGCTCCCAACTGCTCGCCTGCCTACCTTCCTGATTGCCCCTAACCATTTCTGCTTGCCAGCCTGATCACCCCCTAACCACTCCCCTGCCAGCCTAATTGATGCCTAACTGCTCCCCTTCCAGCCTCTTTGCCCCTAACTGCCCTCCCCTGCAGGCCTGGTCACCCCTAACTGCCCTCTCCTGCAGGCTTGATTGCCCCCAACTGCCCTCCCTTGCAGGCCTGGTCCCTCCCAACTGCCCTCCCCTGCTGGCCTGATCGCCCACAACTGCCCTACTGGTCCGTCTCAACTACCCTCCCCTGCTGGCCATCTTGTGGTGGCCATCTTTTGCCTACATGGGGGCAGAATCTTTGACTACATGGGGTCAGCCATCTTGTGTGTTGGAGTGATGGTCAATCTGCATATTAATCTTTTATTAGATAGGATAGAGGCCTGGTGCATGGGTGGGGGCCAGCTGGTTTGCCCTGAAGGGTGTCCCAGATCAGGGTGGGAGTTCCCTTGGGGCGTGGGGCAGCCTGGGCGAGGGGCCTGTCATGGTTTGCAAGCTAGCCATGCCCCCCAGGGGCCCAAGCGGAGGCCCTGGGATCTGGGATTTATTTATCTTCTATAATTGAAACTTTGTAGCCTTCAGTAGAGCCAAGCCTCCTGCTCGCTCCATGGCTGCAGCCAATTTTGTTGGGATTTATTTATCTTCTATAATTGAAACTTTGTAGCCTTAAGCGGAGGCCAAGGCAGGCCAGGGCTGAGGAAACTTGGCTTCCTCCATTGCTGGGGGCAACTCAAGTCTCCTGCTTTCTCCAGCTCTGTGGCTGCTGCTATTTTTGTTGGGATTTATTTATCTTCTGTAATTGAAACTTTGTAGCCTTAAGCGGAGACCAAGGCAGGCCAGGGCATGCGGAAAGCTTGGCTTCCTCCATTGCTGGGGAAACCCAAGCCTCCTGCTCTCTCCGTGGCTGCAGCCATCTTGGTTGGGTTAATTTGCATACTCGCTGCTGATTGGCTGGTGAGCGTAGCTGGTGGGTGTGGCAGAGGTATGGTCAATTTGCATATTACTCTTTTATTAGATAGGATAGTAAAAGTTCTTATTGCATAAAAAGAATCAATTATCTCATCATAGAGTAACATAATTTGTGAGTTTTAATCAACTCAAAAAGTCTATTTCTTTATTACACAAATGAAGGATCTGAGGAGGCCCAGAAAAAGGAAAGCAACTTAATGTAGGGTTATGCTGATCTCCTGACTCCAGATCTAGTGTTTTGTTTTCAACATAAGCTATATTTCTAATTCAGTAGTTAAAAAATCAAGTATGTGGCCAGCACTGAGCTAGGTAATATGGACAGTGTCTAAAATATAATGAGATATTTACAATGTGCTCCAAGAGGAAAAATTAGCAAGAAATAGACAGCTAGCATATATAATCAAATATGTGGCAGTAACAAATATACCAAACTGAAACATTGTACAAGATGATAGAACTAACAGTAATAACTACCATTTAATGAGCACCTGGGTTTTGCCAGATACTGGGCTATGTGATTCAGGTATTTTCAACTGACTGCAAAGTAGATATTATTAGCCCCATTATATAAATCAAAGATGTGAAGCCCACTGAGGTGAGGTCACTTGCCAAAGGTCACACTGGTAGGGATTGGTGAATGCTAAAAATATTATCTATCTCATTTCAAAGCTGGAGTTCAATCCACTGGTTCTCAGGCTGAATTTCTTTTACTTTTTGTTAACTATTTAAACAATATTTATTCACTGCGCATGAGTTCTATTACCTTAGAAAAAGATATTTATTTGTTAATGCATTTATTTATTCATTCTACAGATATTTATTGAATGCCTTCTATGTGTCAGACACAGGCATAGGGAAAAGAGGAAGAAAAAGGGAGACAAAGAGAGGTACAAAGCTATCTGAAGTATGATTCATGCATGGTTCTTGCTCTGACCACAATGTAATAGGAGAAATTGTGTTTAACACAGGACTGTGGTATACAGAGGACAGAGCACTAATTTTGCTATGTACTGAAAAAGCATATTTTGAGCTGGATCATGAAGGAATTTCATTGGAAACAACAGGCAGGGCTTTACAAATTGAGTAAAGTATACACAAAATAGAAGTTAGAGAGGGAAATCGTTGTGTCTTTAGAAAAGATAGTTCTATTTCACTGGAGAGTAGAAGTGTATGTGCATGTGTGTGGAAGGTAGAGGGTTGTTAGTGGAAGATGAAGCTTAAGAAGGAATTTGGAAATCTCATATTTAAAACCCTATCTATCAGGCTAAGGTGTTCAAACTTTATCCTGTGGGCAATTTAGACTGGCATCTTTGTCTTTCCTTTTTTTCCCCCTATTTTTGATATTTGGGTGTGTATTTTCTCTCTTGCTACAAGATAATGTACAGTCATTGCAACAAACTCATATACTAGTACAGTGGTCGGCAAACCATGGCTCGCGAGCCACATGCGGCTCTTTGGCCCCTTGAGTGTGGCTCTTCCACAAAATACCACGTGCGGGCGCACACGTACAGTGCAATTGAAACTTTGTGGCCCATGCGCAGAAGTTAGTTTTCGGCCTGGGCGAGTCTATTTTGAAGAAGTGGTTCTAACGCCGAGTCATACTCAAGGGGCCAAAGAGCCGCATGTGGCTCGCGAGCCGCAGTTTGTCGAACACTGGTATTAGAAGTTTATAACATAAAAATGAAAGGTTTCCTTAGCTCTCTGTCCCTTATTTCACAAATTAGGGGGTTTTAAGTAAGAAAGAAATATGATTAGTTTATATTTTAGAAACTTTTTTTTAGAACAGGGTGAAGGGTTTTTTTTCTTTATTGATTAAGGTATTACATATGTGTCCTTATCACCCCATTGCCCCCCACTCCCCCAATTATGCCCTCACCCTCCTCGTGTCTGTGTCCATTGGTTAGGCTTATATGCATGCATACAAGTCCTTTGGTTGATCTCTCCCCCTTACCCCCACCCTTCCCTACCTTCCCTCTGAGGTTTGACGGTCTGATCAATGCTTCTCTGTCTCTAGATCTGTTTTTGTTCATCAGTTTATGTTGCTCATTATATTCCACAAATGAGTGAGATCATGTGATATTTATCTTTCTCTGACTGGCTTATTTCTCTTAGCATAATGCTCTCCAGTTCCATACATGCTGTTGCAAATGGTAAGAATTCCTTCTTTTTTAGCACAGCATAGTATTCCATTGTGTAGATGTACCACAGTTTTTTAATCCACTCATCTGCTGATGGGCACTTAGGCTGTTTCCAAATCTTAGCTATGGTAAATTGTGCCGCTATGAACATAGGGGTGCATACTAGTATATCCTTTCTGACTGGTGTTTCTAGTTTCTTGGGATATATTCCTAGAAGTGGGATCACTAGGTCAAATGGGAGTTCCATCTTTGGTTTTTGAAGTTTTTTTTTTATTAAAATAAGATTGAGTTGCTTTTACTTTCCAAAGGAAATAAACATTCAAAAAGTAAGACTTTATTAACAAAATTATTTGATACACCCCAACCACACATGACACTGCAGTAACTAGTATCAATATAGCAGCCAAAATTGATGTATTATTATGTTTTTAATTCTTTATTGTTTAAAGTATTACATATGTCTCCTTTTTCCCCATTGACCTCTCCCCAGCCACCCCCACCCCCCAGCACATGCCCTCACCCCCCTAGTGTCTGAGTCCATTGGTTATGCTTATATGCACGCGTACAAGTCCTTTGGTTGATCTCTTAACCCCCGCCCCCTTCCCCTGCCTTCCATCTGAAGTTTGATGGTCTGTTTGATGCTTCTATGTCTCTGGTTCTATTTTGGTTCATCAGTTTATTTTGTTCATTATATTCCACAAATGAGTGAGATCATGTGATATTTATCTTTTTCTGACTGGCTTATTTCATTTAGCATAATGCTCTCCAAGTCCATCTATGCTGTTGCAAATGGTAAGAGTTATTTTCTTTTTTTACAGCAGCGTAGTATTCCGTGTTATAAACATGCCAGTTTTTTAATCCACTCATCTACTGGTGGGAACTTGGGATGATTCCAGAACTTAGCTATTGTAAATTGCTCTGCTATGAACATAGGGGCGCATATATTCTTTGTGATCGGTGTTGCAGGTTTCTTAGTATATATTCCTAGAAGTAGGATCACTGAGCCAAATGGCAGTTCCATTTTTAATTTTTTGAGGAAACTCCACAATGTTTTCCATAGTGGCTGCAACAGTCTGCATTCTCACTAGCAGTGTATTAGTGTACCTTTTTCCCACAACCTTGTCAGCACTTGTCATTTGTTGATTTGCTGATGGTAGTCATTCTGACAGGTGTGAGGTGATACTTCATTGTTTTTTTAATTTCCATCTCAGATGATTAGTGGCTTTGAGCATTTTTTCATATGTCTCTTGGCCAACTCTATGTCCACTTTGGAGAAGTGTCTATTTAGGTCCTTTGCTCATTTTTAACTAGATTGTTTGTCTTCCATTTGTTAAGTTGTATGAGTTCCTTATATATTTTGGAAATTAACTCCTTATCAGATGTATCATTGGCAAATATGTTCTCTCATACAGTGGGTTCCCTTATCATTTTGTTGATGGTTTCGTTGCTATGCAGAAGCATTTTATTTTGACATAGTCCCATTTGTTTATTTTTCCCTTTGTTTCCCTTGCCCTAGGACAGTGGTCGGCAAACTCATTAGTCAACAGAGCCAAATATCAACAGTACAATGATTGAAATTTCTTTTAAGAGCCAATTTTTTTAAACTTAAACTATATAGGTAGGTACATTGTTATTAACTTAATTAGGGTACTCCTAAGCTGGCCTTTGCTAAAAACTCAAGGGGCCAAAGAGCCGCATGTGGCTCGCAAGCCACAGTTTTCCAACCACTGCCCTAGGAGATGTATCAAGGAAAATTATGCTACATGAGATGTCTGAGATTTTACTGCCAGTTATTTATTTTAAGACTTTTATGGTTTCCCGACTTAGATTTGTCTTTTATACATTTTGCGTTTATGGTTGTATATGGTGTAAGTTGGTGGTATAGTTTCATTTTTTTTGCATGTACCTGTCCAATTTTCCCAACACCATTTATTGAAGAGACTGCCTTTATTCCATTGTATGCTCTTACCTCCTTTGTCAATTTTAATTGAGCATAATGGCTTGGGTCAATTTCTGGGTTCTCTGTTCTGTTCCATTGATCTATATGCCTGTTCTTGTGTCAGTACCAGGCTGGTTTGATTACAGTGCCTTTTTAATTTGATATCTGGTATTGTGATCCTCCCAACTTTGTACTTCTTTCTCAAGATTGCTGCAGCTATTCTGGGTCTTTTTTATTCCATATAAATTTTTGGAGTGTTTGTTCTATATCCGTGAAATATGTCATTGGTGTTTTAATAGGGATTGCATTGAATCTATAGATTGCTTTGGGAAGTGTAGACATTTGATGATGCTGATTCTACCAATTCGTGAACACAGTATATTCTTCCACTTGTTTTTATATTCCTCTATCTTTTTTCAATGCCCAATAATTTCCAAGTACAATTACTTTACCTCCTTGGTTACATTTATTCCTAATTATCTTAATTTTTCTGTTGCAACTGGGATTGTTGCTTTTTTAGTTTCTCTTTCTGAGAGTTCAGTATTGGTGTATTAAAATGCCATCAATTTCTGTGATCGTATGTAAGTCAATTGACCTCTCTTCTGAGGCTGTTTTTACATCGGGAAAATGATGTTGATGATGTTTATGCTGCTTACCATTGTAAAATATTACAAAGAGTAACATTTATTCAAAAAGCATTTTTAAATATATATCATGTGTCAGGCACTGAGTTAGGATCAAATGATATATATCAAAACAGCAAGCTCAGATATAACTGAAGGTGTTATTGTTGTTCTAAACACAAAAGATTAAAGGGTACAATTTGACTCTTTCTTTTGTATTTTATACTCCATGAAATTTCCATTATTTCATTATAGCTGTCTAGCCTGTAAAAATTAGCAGAATTACACAAGAATTTATGCTTTTCCTTCCTACAAGATGTGAAAACTTGTGTGCTAGTTATCAATTAAAAGAATGTTAATGTGGATGCTGCATAGCTTCTGTCATTATTCCTAATACTTCTAATCAGTCTCTTAATTGATTACTCATAAAAAATAGAATATAGAACATTTAATGAGCATCTATTGTTGGCCATACTCTGTGCTAGCTACTTTACCTATGAAATCTCATTTAATCCTAATAAATGTTTGACAAGATATATATTATTCTCCCCATTTTATAGTTCCAGTAACGAAGTCTAAGAACGATGAAGGTCACTTAGGAGAAACTGGGGAAGTTACAAGATGACCTCAAGTCTCTCTAAAATCCCATGTTTTTACTGACCCATAGAAAGAATACTGTAGCTAGAATAGTTCATATTTACAGATAAAGACACATTCTTCATAAACCATATACCAGGCCATGAAATAACCATCAGTAAACATAAAAGTATGTTCTACAACTATAATATAATGACATTAATAAGCAAAAACAGAAAGAGATTAGGAAAAATCACAAATATGTGAAAATCAAACCACATACTCCTAAGTGACCAAGTCAAAGAAGGAACAATAAGGGAAATTAGAAAATGTTTTCAGATAAGTGAAAATGAAAACATAATATAGGAAAACTTATGGGCCCTGGTTAGTATTTCTCAGTTGGTGGGAGCATCATCCCCTATACCAAAAAGGTGGTGGGTTTGATTCCTGGCCAGGGCACATACCTAGGTTGCAGGTTCAATAATTCCCAGTCAGAATACATGAGGCAACTGATCTCTCTCTCTCTCTCTCTCTCTCTCTCTCTCTCTCTCCATCCTCACTCTAAAATCAATTTAAAAAAAGGAAACTTATGGGATACAACAAAATAGTCCTTAGAAAGATATTTCTGGTTTTAAAAGCCTAAACTATAAAAGATCCCAAATCAATAACCCAATTTCTACCTTAAGAAACTAAAAAAGAAACACAAACTAAATGAAAATTAGGAAAAAGGAAGGAAATAATAACAATTAGTGCAGAAATTAATGAAACAGAGAAAAGAAAATCATCAAATCCAAAAGATGTGTGTTTTTTATTGTTTAAAGTATTACAAATAGTAGTACATTTGTCTCCTTTTTTCCCCCCATTGACCTGCCCCTGGCCTCCCTTACCCCCACCCTCGGCACATGCCCTCACCCCAAATGGTTTTTTAATAGATCAAGAAAATTGGTAATATTTTAGATTGACTAAATAAGAAAAATAAAATTCAAATTACTAAAATCTAAAATGAAAGATGGTACATTAGTAGCAACCTTACAGAAAGAAAAAAGATTATAAGAGAATACTATAAAAAATATGGCAACAATGAGATAACCTAGATGAAATGGAAAAATTTATGAAACAACTGAAACAGAGTCAAGAAGAAATAAAAAGTCTGAATAGATCTATAACAATTGAAGTGATTAAATTGGTAATAAAAAAAAACTTTCACAAAGTAAAGCCAATTACCAGATGGTTTCACAGGTGAATTCTACCAAATATTAAATAAAAACACCAATCTTTCACAAAATCTTCCAAAAAATATAAGGAGAGAGCATTTTTCAACTGATTTTATGAGACCAGTATTACACTTATACCCAAACTACATAGCGACATCACAAGAAAAGAAAGCTACAGACCAATATCCCTTATCAATATACATGTAAAAATCCTCAACAATATACTAACAAACTTAATCCAGCAATATACAAAAAGAATTACATGCCATAACCAATTAGGATTTACTCTAAGAAGGGAGGAATGTTTCAACATCTGAAAATCAATCAACATAATACACCACATTGATAAAGGACAAAAACTATATAATTATCTCAATAAATAAATAAAACTCATTTGAAAAAATCCAACATCATCCTATCTAATAAAAGAGTAATATGTAAATTGACCGTCACTCCAACACACAAGATGGCCACCCCCATGTGGTCAAAGATGGCTGTCCCCATGAGGACAGAAGATGGCTGCCACAAGATGGCCAGCAGAGGAGGTCAGTTGTGGGTGATCAGGCCAGCACGAGAGGGCAGTTGGGGGTGATCAGGCCTGCAGGGGAGGGCAGTTAGGGGTTACCAGGCCAGCAGGGGAGGGCAATTTGGGGCAACCAGGCCTGCAGGGGAGGACAGTTAGGGGTGACCAGGCTGGCAGGGAAGGGCAGTGAGGGGTGACCAGGCCATCAAGGGAGGCAGTTAGGGGCAATCAGGCTGGCAGGGGAGCAGTTAGGCATAAATCAGGCTGGCAGGGGAGTGGTTAGGGGGTGATCAGGCTAGCAGGCAGAAGCAGTTAGGGACAATCAGGCAGGCAGGCAGGAGAATGGTTGGGAGCCAGCAGTCTTGGATTGTGAGAGGGATGTCCGACTGCCCGTTTAGGCCCGATCCCACTGGGATTGGGTCTAAACGGGCAGTCAGACATCCTTCATGGGGTCCCAGATTGGAGAGGGTGCAGGCTGGGCTGAGGGACACACACCTCCCCCCCACCCCCCGTGCATTAATTTCATGCACTGGGCCTCTAGTCTCATTATAAAACTCTCAACAAACTTAAAAATACAAGAGAAACTTTTCAACTTGATAAAAATCATCTATGAAAAATTCACAACTAACATCATATTTAATGATGGAAGACTAAATATTTTCTCTAAGATTAAGAAGACATGGATGTTTACTCTCATCACCTCTATTCAACATTGTAGTGGAGATTCTAGACAGGAAAATTGAGCAATAAAAAAATAAAGACATTAATATTGGAAAGGAATAAGTAAAACTAGGTCTATTTGCAGATGACATGATCTTATGTTTATAAATTCTAAGGAATTCAATAAAAATAGTAGAGCTAATAAATGAGTTCAGCAAGACTAGAGGATACAAGATCAATATACAAAAATCACCTGTATTTTTACACAGTAGCAACAAAAATTTCTAAAATAATATTAAGGAAATAATCTAACAAATTTAAAACTTGAACACTGAAAACTAAAAATAACTGTTGAAAGAAATTAAGTAAGGCATAGATAATTGAAAAGACATTCCACAAACATGAATCCCACAACTTAATATTGTTAAGATGGATAAGCTCCCCAAATTAATCTATAGTTTCAGCAGAATCCCTATTTTAAAAAATCTCAGATGAATTTTTTGCACAAATTGGCAAGCTGATTCTGAAATTTATATGAAAATGCAGGAGATCCAGAGTAGCCAAAATAATCTTGAAAAAGAGAACAAACTTGGAAGATTCACTATTTCTGATTTCAAAATTACTGCAAGGGAGACTCTGCAAAGCATAGTGAATTAGTGTATTTTGTGACCATCTGAAAATGATTGGACAGTCTTTCTAAGACCCATACCTTTCAACATGAGATTAAAGTCCAAACATACATGCTATCTTGGTTTTATTATCACACTGTAGTGCATTGTGATTTGAGAGCAGTAACCAACTAAAGGCCCTCGACAAACAGTACTTCTCTGCTCCAATACCACTCCAAAATGACTAAAGCATAGAATTACAGTAAGTCTGAAACAATTTAATTGAATTAGAGAATTGACATGAACGTCTGGTTTCTTTTCACATCATCTAAAACAATATTTATAAAATGAAGAGCAGTGGAGTCCCTGACTTAAGTATCTTACCCTTCCTTATATGTGATACAGAAATAGTCACTCCTTATCACATTTAATCTTCAAGGCAATATGTATTAAAGTTATAAAGATGTAATATTATAACAGTGGAAACTTCTTGAATGTCTCTTCCTAGTCTTCATTCCCTTGGGAATTTGATAGATAAAATGAATTTTACTGTCCAGACATTTGCACGGAGACTTTCCTTTCATGCTTTCCTTTGGAAATTTGTGTGTATGTGAAAATTATTGTATAAATTATATTCTCAGACAGGTATGTTAAAATTTATACTCAATTTGAGGGACTTTCCAGATTAATTTTTACTACATACTAATGTTGGAGATGCTACCTCCTCATACACCAACTTGCTTCTAACCAAAAAATAATTATTTATTTAGGTGAACAACTATTCAAAATAAAGCCATTGCCTTTCTTTCATATACTTAATTTCCTAATATATACCAGTTTACTTTAAAGCTGTATAAATCACTATTAATTTTATATTTTCACTAGAGGCCCGGTGCATGAAATCCATGCATTGGGGGGGGGGGTCCCTCAGCCCAGCCTGCACCCTCTCCAATCTGGGACTGCTTGCCTGCCTGCCTGCCTGATTGCCCCTAACTGCTTCTGCCAACCTGATTGACGCCTAACTGCTCCCCTGCAGGCCCGGTCACCCCCAACTGCCCTCTCCTGCTGGCCTGATCGCCCACAACTGCTCTCCCCTGCTAGCCATCTTGTGGCAGCCATCTTGTGTCCACATGGGGGCAGCCATCTTGTGTGTTGGTGATGGTCAATTTGCATATTATCTTTTTATTATATAGGATTAACAGACATTTAGCAAGTATTTACTATATGTAGGGTAATATCCTGAATGCAGAGGCTACAAGAACATGATGCATGGTCTCTGTTCCCAAATGATTTTAGTTTTTAAATTTATTTTTGACACTATTACAGATGTCCCCCAATTTCCCCCCTTTACCCACCTCCATCCAGCCCCCACCCCCTCCCTCTGGCCATCATCACACAGTTGTCTATAGTTTGGGAAGACAGGCAATATATGTTAAATGTATTTTGCATAATATAAGAATTTATTTTTTGTTAAAATAAAATCATGCTATATATAGATTTTATAACTTAGAAATCCACACATGAAACATATACGTTCATGTTGACCATTGTCACCCCAATAAAATTTAATAAAAAAATTAAATAAATCAATATATATAAAAGCCTAATATGCAAATAGACTGAATGGTGGAACAACCAAACAACCGAACAACTAGTCACTATGACATGTTCTGACCACCAGGGGGCTTTCACAGAACATGGTTGGCATCGGCAGCAGGCAGCAGAGCGTGGAACATGGTGGGTGTCGGCCACGGTGAGATGATGGAGCAGGTGAGCAGGGGTGCCAGATCAAGGCAGGGCACCAGTCACTGTCATCAGGGCGAGCCTCTGGTGGTTACTGAAAATTCTTTGCTCACGCGTGGCACGTTCTTGCCCAGTGCTCACACCTGCTGCAGGCGCCTGGCGCTGGTCCTGATCTCTCAGTGCCATCAGCAGGTGCAAGGTAGCTGCCAGCCCAAATCACCCCTCAGGGCTTCTCCAACTCCCCCTGCTCCTAAGGGGCAATCAGGACTGGCAGCTGCCTCTCACACCCGCTGCTGGTGATGGCTCCACTCACATCCTCAGCCAGCACAGGTGCTGCCACTCACACCCACTGCCAGTGCCTGGCACTGGTGCCAATCACTCAGCGCCATCAGCGGGTGTGAGCTGCGGCTACCGGCCCTGATCACCCCTGAGGTCTTCTCCACCTCCTGCTGCTGAGGGGCAATTGGCACAGCATACTCCACTCGCACCCACTGCTGGTGCCGGCCCCAATTGCTCTGTGCCATCAGTGAGTGTGAGCAGGACCAGAGCCTTCAACAAGTGGGAGTGGCAGCAGCAGGACTGGGGCTGCTGGCAGACATGGGACCCAGGGCCACAGTGGGAGGTGCTTGGCAGGGGCATGGAGGATGGGCCGAGACCGGCCCCTGTACCCACCAGAGCCTCGCGGCCCACAGTTACTTTCAAGGTGCATGAATTCGTGCACTGGGCCCCTAGTAAAAAAAATAAAATCACTTAAATTTTGCTTAGTAAAATTCTTCAAACTGATTGAAAATGTAAAATTTATTTTATCTTTATTGCCACTGATATTTATTCTTGCTGTAATCTTGCCACTGAAAATGCATGCTTAATAATTTTATAAATATTCCACCATAAAGAAAACACAGATAAGAAAGAAATTGCTATAAAACTACATGAACAAAGACAGTATGGTACTGGCATAAGGATAGCTATTTACAGATCCATGGAATTTAACTGAGACTCCAGAAAGAGAACCTCATATCCACAGTCAATTGATTTTCAACAAGGGCACCAAGACAATTAAATGGGGAAAAGAATGGTCTTTTTAACAAATGGTACTTGGAAAACTGGCTATGCACATGCAAAGGAACTTCACAGTAACCTCAAGAAAACAACTTACTTAACTTCTCTGATCCTAGCCCAATGTTGGTTGCTATATAGGCAGATGAATAGATAGTCCAGCCATTTTGTTAGTCTGTTTGCTGATCTGCTTATTTGCCTGCTTTTTGGTTGATGTGAGTGAGAGTTTACATATTGAAGAAAAGGTTTGCAAAGATAAATAAACAATAGGATACCACATCTTTAGATTTTATGGGTATCCATTTATCTACTCATTCATTCAACAAGAATTTATTAAGTGTCTGCTATGTGCCAAGTTGTTTGAGGCTCTTTCAAGTAAGAGAGATGGACATAAAATATCAAGAAAATTAAGAAAATAATTACAAATGACAATAAGTGAAAAGAAGGGTAAGAAGAGAGGAGTTCATAGGCAGAGAGGTTGGGAGCACCTAATTAGATTTGGTGATCACAGAAGGCTTCAGAGAAGAGGTGACAAATAAGTTGGGACCCAAGGGTGATAAGTGCTCATGGAAATATTGGGCAAACTTGAGATTTCAGCTGCAACTGCCTAGGATAGTTTGTGTGAGATCAGACTCATCTCATGCATAAAGTGTCCCAATTCCCGCACACAGAATGTCTTCGCATTTTTGGTTTCAGGGATTTTGCTAAAACCTCAGAATCCACTAAGCCAGTGCTCAGAAAGTTTAAGGGAGTTAATACCACTGGGGGCAATCATCAACTAATGGGAGAGATAGTTAATGGTCTAACCTCCATTATTTCAAGTGTCAATTCTGGGGAGGTATTCTCTATGCTTCTGCGATATCCTAACATAATAAAGCCCCAAGCCTATCTAATAAAAGAGTAATATGCAAATTGACCGTCACTCCAACACACAAGATGGCTGCCCCCATGTGGTCAAAGATGGCTGCCCCCATGTGGACACAAGATGGCTTCCACAAGATGGCCAGCAGGGGATGGCAGTTGGGAGGGACCAGGCCTGCAAGGGAGGGCAGTTGTGAGCAATCAAGCCTGCAGGGGAGAGCAGTTAGGGGTGACCAGGCTGGTAGAGGAGGGAAGTTGGGGATGACCAGGCATGCAGGGAAGGGCAGATGGGGGGACCAGGCCTGCAAGGGAGGGCAGTTGGGGGCAATCAAGCCTGCAGGGGAGGGCAGTTAGGGGTGACCAGGCTGGCAGAGGAGGGAAGTTGGGGGTGACCGGTCCTGCAGGGAAGGGTAGTTGTGGGTGACCCAGGCCTGCAAGGGAGAGCAGTTGGGGACGACCAGGCTTGCAGGGGAGGGCAGTTTGGGGGGACCCAGGCCTGCAGAAGAGGGAAGTTAGGGGTGACCAGGCCAACAGGGGAGGACAGTTAGGGGAAATCAGGCTGGCATGGGAGCAGTTAGGCATCAATCAGGCTGGCAGGGGAGTGGTTAGGGAGTGATCAGGTTGGCAGGCAGAAGTGGTTAGGGGCAATCAGAAAGGCAGGCAGGCAAGCAGTTGGGAGCCAGCAGTCCTGGATTGTGAGAGGGATGTCCGACTGCCCGTTTAGGCCCGATCCTACTGGGATCTGGCCTAAACGGGCAGTCGGACATCCCTCGAGGGGTCCCAGATTGGAGGGGGTGCAGGCTGGGCTGAGGGACACACACCCCTGTGCACAAATTTCGTGCACCGGGCCTCTAGTTTTCTCTATAAATGACTTCAATAATGCCCCCTAATACTGGCATTTCTTTCTTCCCTGTCTTGTGCTCCCTGTTCTGTTACTCCTGCTTCTTAGGCTCATCTCCAAGATAAACTACCAACACTCAAACTCAAGTCCTTATCTCAGGTTCTGTTGTGCACAGTGGGGGAGAGGGGTACTTTAAAGCAAGACAAGTTGAAGTAATAGTACTCCAGGTAGAGGCCATAGAATATGCTAATGGTCTCAGGTATGAGGTGTGAGGGACATATTTATACACCATAGGAAGAGGTTGTAATTGTATTATAAAATGCAATATGAGCTCACTAAAGTGTTTCAGGCAGAAAAATAAATGTGTGTGTGTGTGTGTGTGTGTGTGTGTGTGTGTAGCAGCAGCACTCAAATGTATGGGAAGGAATTGTGTGAAAGTGGAAAAAGAGTGTTCTAGGCTTAAAATTTTGAATGTTCCAGTTCTGCCATTTACTTATTGTGTGACCTGACAATTTCAATTTTAGAGTTTCTTTGGCATTGATTGAAAAGAAATGCAATACCTACCAAAGAATAGTAGGTTAGGAGTCCAAGACTTGGCTTTCAATGAAGTCGAACTTTGTCTTTTTACAACTGTGAAATATCAAGTCCTTTAATCTTTTCAAAACTACTTCCTCATTTGTAAACTGAGGACAGTTAGATCTCCTCATGAGGCTTTTGATAATATAAAATAAGACCAAAAAAATTTAAGAATGGTTTGGAATCTATAAAGCACCATCCAAATTTATTAGAAGGTAGGAAAGATATCTCCCTTAACTGACAAGTGATATCTTCCATGTAGTGAAGAAATTGTTTTAATATATTTTAATCTAGGTACAATGGTGCCAAGTTTGTTGTATTAAGCCATTTTATACTTACTGAGAAGTATGTTCCCACAATTCACCAGGGTTGATACTGTGAGCCCTCCCCACAAAAAAAAATCCAAATCTCTACCTCCTGAAATAGCTGGAGAACACAGGAAAAAAACTTCCATTCTTCCCTGCCACCAGCTGGATGGTGTGGGATGGCATCAATTTGACTTTGAGTGACTGGTCATTATTTTTCTCTACAAATAATTTGTTAAGAGGTAAATCAAGTAGAGAAATGATTGGACTTATTCTCTAATCTACCAAAAATTGCCAATATCTGGGTGAGCCATTCATCAGTGAAATAGCAGGTGTATTAGCAAGAGATTTGATAAATGAATTTGGAAATGTTACACAGCTATATCTAATCATAATTTAATTAACATCAGCCATCTTGCTATTTTATGGGGAGAGTATGTAAGACATCTCACTAATAGAGAATATTTATTGATAATAATTCAACTTCTTTTCTTATTTTTTATTTTTTAAATTGATTGGGGTAACATTGGTCAAAATGAACATATAGGTTTCATGTGTGGGATTCTATGTTATAAGATCTGTATATTGCACCATGTGTCCACCACCCAAAGTTAAATCTTCTCCTGTCACCTTATGCTGTTTGTGTTCATAAGTTTCAGTTTTCTATTCCACATATGAGTGAAATCATATGGTTCTTAGCTTTTTCTGAATGACTTATTTCACTTAGTGTAATGTTCTCAAGGTCCATCCATGTTGTTGTAAATGGTGCTTTATTTCATCCTTTCTTATGGCTGAGTAGTATTCCATTGTGTATATGCAACACATTTTTTTATTCAGTCCTCTATCTCGGGACATTTTGGTTGTTTCCATGTCTTCCACCATGAATAATGCTTCAATGAACATAGGGGTGCATATATATTAGCAAATACATGATTTTGAGTTTTTCGGGTATATACCCAGGAGTGGGATTGCTGGGTCATATGGTAGCTCTATTCTTAATTTTTTGAGGAATTGCCAGACTGTTTTCCATAATGGTTGTACCAGTCTACATTCCCACCCAGTAGTAGATGAGGGTTCCCTTTTTTTCTACAACCTTTCCAACACTTGTTATTGTTTCAGTTCTTAATTATAAAAGTGGGTGGTTCATATGAGGTCTTTTTTTTTCTTTTTAAAAATTTACCTTTATTGTTGAAAGTATTACAGATATCCCCCTATTTTTCCCATTGACCCCCTCCACCCCACACCTGCCCCTTCTAGACCCTCACCACACTATTGCCTTTATTCATGTATTATGCATATATGCATATAAATTCCCTGGTTAATTTCTCCACCCCCACCCCCACCTCTGCCTTTCCCCTAAAATTTGTCAGACTGTTCTATGCTTCTATGTCTCTGGATCTATTTTGTTCATTAGATTCCGCATATGAGTGAGATCATGTGATACTTATCTTTCTCTGAATGGCTTATTACACTTAGCATAATACTCTTCAGGTCCATCCATGCTGTTGCAAATGATAAGAGTTCCTTCTTTCTTACAGCTGCGTAGTATTCCATTGTGTAAATGTATCACAGCTTTTTTATCCACTCATCTTCTGATGGGAAGTTGGGCTGTAACAGGGTGTCACTAAGCAGGGTGTTGGTTGAGGGGAAATATTCAAGAATGGCTCTTCTTGGATTTGGAATAAAGCCTTAACAGGACTATTGTAAGCCCTTAAAGTACTCTCTTGAAAATCTAGTCCTTTCATCCCAGCCAAGCATAGGGTTTCTTGATTTCCTTCTTCAAATACCTTTTCGCCCCTAGCAGATAATTCTGATTTCTTAGATATACTTCTCATTTGAGGAATGGTGAAAGAAATGGATACCACCAGTGTGAATAAGTCATGGAAAAAAAGACATTTGGAAATATGCCTTTCCCATTCTTACCCCCACCTACCATAATCTCAATCTGGCTGTAGCACTGAAAACAGAAATAGGAAAATATTTTCCCATCATATGCTATTGACTCAAAGTTGTTGGGGGGGGGGATCAATCAAAAGTCACAAACAAGTCAAAACTGTCTTTTCTAATTTGAGTTTTTTGAAGCATACTGAGCAGAGGTTTAGTCCCTCTGTGTTTTAAGTTTAGAAAACAAAACAAAGTTTTCTTAAAATAAGTATAAAAATACACTTTGATTGAAAGAGAGATACTGTGAGGGGGGAACACCAGGATTGAAGAGTGGTGAAACAATAAAAATTGGGATGACAAAACAAAGGACAGAGACCTCCCCCCTCCTGGAAGACATCCCCTCACCACTAAATTCTGTGCCTTACCTGGAAATCTCCTGACTCCCCTCCCACATCTTCCCCATCCCAAGTTCCTAGAAATTCTTACTCTCCGCCCCCCCCCCCCCCCGTCCCCCACCAGCCAAGCCTTATAAATTGTGTGTTTCCCTGTTCTCCAGATTTTGACTGTCTTTCCAGTCTTTAAAAGATGCCATCTCGCCCTAGCTGGTTTGGCTCAACAGATAGTCAGCCTGCAGACTGAAGGGTCCCGGGTTTGATTCTAGTCAAGGGCACATGACTGAGTTGTGGGCTCGATCCCAGTTGTGGGGCATGCAGAAGGCAGCTGATCTATAGTTCTCTCTCATCATTGATGTTTCTGTCTCTCACTCTCCTTTCCTCTCTGAAATCAATTATATATATATATATATATATATATATATATATATATATATATATATATGCCATCTCTTCCTGTAATAGCCTCTTTTTTGGGCCAGGTAGTTATGCTGTGGTTGTCTGATATTTGTATTTTTTATCTCCGCCATGAGAATTTAGATAATTTCCAGGTTTTTTTTGAGTTATTGACGTTTTAAATTCTACCTCCCAGTTTTTTTTTCCCTACCCAATATCTGCATATTGTCAATGGTCTATTTTTAGAATTAGAAAAACAACCTAATAGATTTCTTTGCTTTTTCAGGTCCCTAAATGTGTTGAACTTAATGGAATTTTAAAGTTTGAAAGAATTATGAAGGTCATCAAATCCAACTCACTTATTGGAATTTTAATCTTCCTTTATTTCTCCAATCCACCTATTCTAACTTCAGACCCCTTTAACTATTAGAAATTCCTTTTTTATATTTAAGTAACCTTTATTTCTGTCTTCCTCTTTGGGACCACATAGAACACAACTTGCCATTGCCTTTTGACAACCTTTTAGCTATCTGTATAATTTGACCTTGTCTCCCATACAACTGAAACTCCAAACCTTCTCTAAAGAAAAGAAATAAAATTGTCACTATTTGCAGACATGATAATCTACATAGAAAATCCCAAGTTTACAGGATATATGGTTAAAACACAAAATCAATCACATGACTATATATTAACAATGAACATATAAAAACTGAAATTAAAAACACAGTAACACTTAAAATGACTCCAAAACTAAAAAAAATGAAATAATTAGGTATACCTTTAACAAAACAAGTATGAGAATCTGTATGCTGAAAATTACAAAACACTTGTGAAACAAATCAAAGATATAAAAAAACAGAGATATATATCATGAACTATATACACTGAGTGGACAGATTATTATGATCTCTGAACGCATAATAATCTGGCTACTCAGTGTATATCCTATATAATAAAAGGCTAATATGCAAATTGTCCCCTCCACCAGGAGTTTGACCAGCAGGCAGCCAGCCAACTGCCCATGTCCCCTCCCCCTGGCCAATACATACATTATATATATATATACATACATATATATATAATGAGTGGCCAGATTATTATGATCTCTTAATGCATAATAATCTGGCAACTCAGTGTATATAATAATCTGGCTGGCCTGCCTGCTGGTCGAACTCCTGGTGGAGGGGAAAATTTGCATATTAGCCTTTTATTATATAGAATATACACTGAGTGGCAAGATTATTATGCGTTAAGAGATCATAATAATCTGGCCACTCAGTGTACTATATATAACCTTATTTTATATATATATATATATATATATATATATATATATATATATATATGCAACTTTATTTTTTAAAAATCTAACTAGAGGCCCAATGCAGGAAATTTGTGCACAGGAGGCGGGGTGCTCCCTCAGCCTGGCCTGCACCCTCTAACAATACAGAACACCTCAGGGGATTTCAGACATCCCTCTCACAATCCGGGACCCCTTGCTCCTAACCACCCACCTGCTTACTCCTAATTGCCCGCCTGCTTGCTCCTTACCACCTGCCTGCTTGCTCCTTACCACCTGCCTACTCACTCCTTACTGCTTGGCTCACAGCTTCTTAGCACTGCTGCGGAGGTGGGAGAGGCTCCTGCCACCACAACTGCACTCACCAGCTGTGAGTCTGGCTTCTGGCTGAGCAGTACCCCCGCTATGGGAGCGCACTGACAACCAGGTTGAGCTTCTGCCCCTTGGTGGTCAGTGCACATCATAACAACTGGTCATTCTGCCATAATGGTCACTGGGCTTTTATATAGATAGATAGATAGATGGTAACCACACATAATCCCCAAACCAGGATACATAGCTTTAAGAAAGAGGAGACAGAGGAAAGAAGTATGGAATACCATCAAACAAAAACAACAGATAGAAGCAAAAAGGAAAAGACCACAGAACTACCTGAAAACAAAATATAAAATGGGTATAGGAAATTCTCATACATCAATAATTACTCTAAATGTAAATGGTATGAATTCACCAATAAAGAGGCACAGAGGAGCAAGTGGATCAAAAAACAAAACCTAACCATATGCTGCCTACAAGAGACACATCTAAGCTGCAAAGACAAAATTAGATTCAAAGAAAAAGGGTGGAAAATTATTCTCCAGAAAATAACAACCACAGAGGTATACCAATACTTATATCTGACAAAATATATTTAAAGATAACAAAGATAACATGAAACAAATATGGATACTTTATAATGATGAAGGGGACACTACATCAAGTAAACATAACATTTCTTAATATATATACACCCAACCAGGGAGCACCAAAATATATAAAACAGCTATTCATAGAACTAAAGAGAGAAACAAATCAAAACACAATCATAGTTGGGGACCTTAATACTCCACTGACAGCCTAGACAGATCAAACCAACAGAAAATCAATAGAGAAATATTGGTCTTAAGTGAAACTCTAGACCAAATGGACATAATTAACATTTACAGAACTTTCATCCCAGAACATCAGATTTTGCATTCTTCTCCAATGCATATGGAACATTCTCAAGGATAGACCATATGTTGGGTCACAAAACTAGCATCAGCAAATTCAAGAAGATTGAAATTATACTAAGCATATTTTGTGACCACGATGCCTTGAAATTAGAAATCAACTGCAAAAAGGAAGTAAAAAACCCCAAAAATATGCGGAGATTAAACAACATACTACTAAAAATGACTGGGTAAAAGAAAAAATAAAAGATGAGATAAAAAAATATGTAAAGAAAAATGAGAATGACAATACAGCTTGTCAAAGCTTCTGGGATGCAGCAAAAGCAGAAATAAAAAGGAAGTTTATATCATTACAAGCCTATATAAAAAAAGAAAAATCCCCAGTAAACTATCTAACTTCACATCTTAAAGATCTAGAAAAAGAACAAAAGCAACCCAAAGTCAATAGAAGAAAGGAAATAATAAAAATTAGAGCAGAATTAAATGAAATAGAGACAAAAAGACTATATAAAAATTAATAAAACAAAGAGCTGATACTTTGAAAAGATTAACAAAGGTGACAAACCCCTGGCTAGACTCACTAATGAAAAAAGGGAAAAGACCCATATAAACAAAATCAGAAATGAGAGAGGAGAAGTCACCACAGACCTCACAGATATACAAAGCGTCATGCAAGGCCCTAGCTGGTTTGGCTCAGTGAATAGAGTCTTGGCCTGTAGACTGCAGGGTCCCAGGTTCAATTCCGGTCAAGGGCACATGCCCGAGTTGTGGGCTCGATCCCCAGTAGAGGGCATGCAGGAGGTAGCTTATCAATGATTCTCTCTCATTATTGATGTTTCTATCTCTCTCTACCTCTCCCTTCCTCTTTGAAATAAATAAAACTATATTTTAAAAATAATAAATAAAAGAAAAATGCCAATTGGCTATTTAAGAACTATGCTAGGATATAATAGAAGACTACAGTATATGTCACCAAACTCAATAACCTAGAGGAAATGGATAAGTTCCTAGAAATATATAACCTTCCTAGACTAAATCATGAAGAATTAGAAAATCAAAATACACAAATCAGCAGAGAGGAAATTGAAACAACCATCAAAAACTTCCCCTAAAATAAAGTCCAGGATCAGATGGCTTCACCACTGAATTCTACCAAATGTTCAAAGAAGATTTTAAATCTATCCTTCTCAAACTCTTCCAAAAAAAATTGTAGAAGAGGAGGTTCTTCCTAACACATTCCACGAGGCCAATATAATCCTGAAACCAAAACCTGGCAAAATTAACACAAAAAAAAGAAAAATACAGACCAATATCTCTGATGAATACAGATGCAAAATTCCTAAACAAAATACTAGCAAATCAAATAAAATATTACATTAAAAAAATCATCACAATGAAGTGGGGTTCATTCCAGGAGCACAAGTATGGTCCCAAATATGCAAACCAATCAATGTAATACACCACATTAATAAAAGAAAGGATAAAAATCATATGATCTTATCAACAGATGCATAAAAATCATTTGATAAGATACAACATTCATTTATGATTAAAACACTCAATAAAATAGGAATAGGAAGAAAATACCTCAACATAAAGGCCATTTGTGATAAACCCTCAGCTATTATCATATTCAGTGGTAAAAACTGAAAGTTTTTTCTCTAAGATCAGGAACAAGGATGTTCACTCTCACCACTCTTATTTGACATAGTGCTAGAAGTCCTATCCAGGGCAATCAGGCAAGAGAAAGAAATAAAAGCATCCAAATAGGGAAGGAAGAAGTAAAACTGTCACTTTTTGTGAATGACATGATTCTATATATAGAAAACCTTAAAGACTCCACCAAAAAATGATTAGAAACAATAAAAAAATACAGTCAAGTTGCAGGATATAAAATCAATATGCAGATTCAGAAAATGGTGGAAGAATAGACAGATGTGTTCCAAGCCTTGTCCCGGAGCGGAAAGAAAGAGCACCTGAGGGTCCCACGGGGAGTGTTTGTTGGCAAGTTAGGGAACAGCTAGACTCCAGGAGAAGGTGGGGGACTGCTGGATGGGGTTCCCCTGACCAGGAAGCCCCCACTGCTGCTGGGTCCCCTCCCAGAGCTACGGTCTCCAACGCGGAGACCACGCCATCTTGAAGGAGAGAGTGGATCTTATTGGAAGCCTGAAAATCTATGGCTGCGGAAGCCTCCGAACAGCTGCAAGACCCAGAGCACTGGTCCCCAATTGGCACAAACATGTGGATTCAGTGGAGCTCTGCACTCCACCACGGAAGGGTCAGATTTTGACTGGGATAAGGAGAGAGAGAACTACATAACCAGACATCCAGAGAAGAGAGACCATGGGGAGACAAAGAAACAGCCCGCATATGAAAGAAAACCAGGCATCACCAGAAAAGGAAGTAAACGAAAGGGAGGCAAGCGACCTGTCAGAGAAAGAATTCAGAGAAATGGTCATAAGGGGGATGAAAAGAATGGAAGACAAATTCAACAATATGTGTAAGAACCAAGAGGAAATGAAGAAGAATCAAGAAGAAATGAAAAATGACATCGCTGCTGTAAAGAACTCAATAGAAATCATCAAGAGTAGACTAGAAGAAGCAGAGGACCACATCAGTGAGCTAGAAGACAAGATGGGGAAAAATATCCAAGTAGAGCAGCTTCTAGAAAAAAAAATTAAAAAGCAGGAGGAGAGCCTAAGAGAACTTTGGGACAACACAAAACAAAACAACATCTACATAATAGGGGTACCAGAAGGAATGGAAACTGAGCAAGGAATAGAAAACCTGTTTGAAGAAATAATGACAGAAAACTTCCCTGATATAGGGAAGAAAAAACCCACACAAATCCAAGAAGCTCACAGAGTCCCAAGCAAAATGAACCCCAAAAGACCAACACCAAGGCACATTAAAATTAAATTGGCAAAGACCAATGACAAAGTAAGAATCTTAAAAGCGGCCAGAGAGAGACAGAAAGTTACATACAAAGGAACCCCCATCAGACTAGCAACTGATTTCTCAACAGAAACTCATCAGGCCAGAAGGGAATGGAATGAAATATACAAAGTCATGAAAAGGAAGGGTCTGAATCCAAGAATACTGTACCCAGCAAGGCTATCAATCAAAATTGAAGGTGAAATCAGGAGCTTCACAGACAAAAAAGGACTAAGGGAATTTATTACCACCAAATCAGCAATGCAAGAAATGCTAAAGGGTCTGCTGTAAAAAAAAAGAAATAGGAAGCGAAGTAGGAACACAGGAGTAAAGTATAAAAATGGCGACAAATAAGTACCTATCCTATCTAATAAAGAGGTTATATGCAAATTGACCGTCACTCCAACACACAAGATGGCCTCCCCCTTGTGGACACAAGATGGCCGCCACAAGATGGCCAGCAGGGGAGGGCAATTAGGGGTGACTGGGCCTGAAGGGGAGGGAAGTTGGGGGTGATCAGGCCTGCAGGGGAGGGCAGTTAAGGGGGAACCAGACCTGAAAGGGAGGGAAGCTGGGGGGGACCAGACCTGCAGGGAAGGGAAATGGGTATGACCAGGCCTGCAGAGGAGGGCAGTTGTGAGTGACCAGGCCAGAAGGGGAAGGCAGTTGGGGGGGACCAGGCCTGCAGGGGAGGGCAGTAGGGATGGACCAGGCATGCAGAGGAGGTCAGTAGGGATGGACCAGGTTGGCAGGGGAGGGGTGTAGGGGGGGAGGACCAGGCCTACAGGGGAGGGCAGTTAGGGAGGGACCAGGCCTTCAGGGGAGGGCAGTTGGGGGTGACCAGGCCTTCAGGGGAGGGCAGTTATGGGAGACCAGGCTGGCAGGGGGGGCAGTTAGGGGCAATCAGGCTGGCAGGGGAGGGCAGTTAGGGGTGACCAGGCTGGCAGGGGGGGAAGTTAGGGGCAATCGGGCTGACAAGGGAGGGAAGTTAGGGGTGACCGGGCCAGCAGGGGAAGGCAGTTAGGTGTCGATCAGACTGGCAAGCAAGGAAAGTTAGGGAAGACCAGACCAGCAGGAGAGGGCCATTAGGGGTGACCAGGATGGCAGGGGAGGGAAGTTAGGGGCAATCAGGCCAGAAGGGGAGCAGTTAGGTGTCGAACAGGTTGGCAGGGGGGTGGTTAGGGGGTGACCAAGCTGGCAGGCAGAAGCGGTTAGGGGATATCCGGCAGGCAGGCAGGCGAGCAGTTGGGAATGGGCAGTCGGACATCCCTCAAGGGGTCTGATATTGGAGAGCATGCAGGCTGGGCTGAGGGACACCCCCCTCTGTGCATGAATTTCGTGCACCGGGCCTGTAGTCAATAATAACATTAAATGTAAATGGATTAAATGCTCCAATCAAAAGAAATAGGGTAACGGATTGGATAAGAAAACAAGACCCATAAATCTGCTGTCTACAAGAAACCCACCGCAGAAAAAAAGACGCACACAGACTGAGGGTGAAGGGATGGAAAAAGGTTTTCCAGGTGAATGGAAATGAAAAAAAGCTGGGGTAGCAATACTTATATCTGACAAATTAGATCTCAAAGTGAAGGACATAACAAGAGATAAGGAAGGCCACTTCATAATAATAAAAGGAGCAATCCAACAAGAAGAAATAACTCTGGTAAACATATACGCACCCAGTAGAGGAGCACACAAATACATTTAAAAAAAACTCCTGAAGGATATCAAGTGAGAGATTAACAGCAATACAATCATAGTAAGAGACTTTAATACCTCACTATCACCATTGGACAAATCCTCTAAACAAAAAAATTAGCAAAGAAACAGCAATCCTAAATGACTCACTAGACCAGATGGAATTAATTCACATCTTCAGAACATTTCACCCCAAAGCCATAGAATATACATTCTTCTCAAATGCACATGGATTGTTTTCAAAGATAGACCATATGTTGGGACATAGGCAAAGTCTTTTCAAATTCAAGAAGATAGAAGTCATATCAAGCATCTTCTCAGATCACAGTGGCATAAAACTGGAAATCAACTACAATAAAAACAATCCAAAGAAATCAAACACATGGGGACTAAATAACATGCTATTAAACAATGACTGGGTTACCAGAGAGATCAAGGAAGAAATAAAAAACATCATGGCAACAAATGATACTGAAAACACAACAATCCAAAATCTATGGGACACAGCGAAAGCAGTCTTGAGAGGGAAGTTCATAGCTCTACAAGCGTACTGCAAAAAACAAGAAACAATGGTAATAAATTACCTAACCCAACAACTCAAAGAGTTACAGAGAGAGCAACAAGAAAAGCCCAGTGTAAGCAGAAGGAAGGAAATAATAAAGATCAGAGCGGAGATAAACGACATAGAGACCAAAGAAACAATACAAAAGATCAACAAAACCAAGAGCTTGTTCTGTGAAAGGATAAACAAGATTGATGAACCTCTATGCAGGCTCACCAAGAAGCAAAGAGAGAGGATTCAAATAAACAAAATCAGAAATGAAAGAGGTGAAATAACAACAGACCCCGCCGAAATACAAAGGATTGTTACAAAATACTACGAACAACTCTATTCCAACAAACTGGACAACCTGGAGGAAATGGACATATTCCTAGGAAAATATAACCTTCCGAAACTCAATGAGGAAGAATCTAAACAGCTCAATAGGCCAGTAACTATGGAAGAAATGAAGCAGACATCAAAAAGCTTCCGGCAAACAAAGTCCCGGGGCCAGATGGCTTCACAGGGGAGTTTTACCAAACATTCAAGGAAGAACTAAAACCTATCCTCCTCAGACTATTCCAAAAAATTCAAGAAGAAGGGACACTTCCAAGCTCCTTCTATGAATCCAGCATCAACCTAATACCAAAACCAGATAAAGACAACACAATTAAAGAGAATTACAGGCCAATATCCCTCATGAAAATAGATGCCAATATCCTCAACAAACTTCTAGCAAATCGAATCCAGAAGTACATCAGAGAGATCATACACCATGACCAAGTAGGATTTATCCCAGGAATGCCAGGATGGTCTAATATCCACAAATCAATAAATGTGATACATCACATAAACAAATTGAGAGATAAAAATCATATAGTCATATCAATTGATGCAGAAAAAGCATTTGACAAAATCCAACACCCCTTTCTTGATCAAAACTCTCCACAAGGTGGGAATAGAAGGATCATACCTCAACATAATAAAAGCTATATATGGTCAACCCACAGCTAACATCATACTGAATGCGCAAAAACTAAAACCATTTCCCCTAAGAACAGGAACAAGACAGGGATGCCCTCTCTCACCACTCCTGTTTGACATAGTACTGGAAGTATTAACCATTGAAATTAGACAAGAAGAAGAAATAAAAGGCATCCAAATTGGAAAATAAGAAGTAAAGCTGTCCTTATTTGCAGATGACATGATATTGCACATAAAAAAACCCGAAAGACTCCATCAAAAAACTAATAGATTTAATAAATGAATTCAGCAATGTATCAGGATAGAAAATTAACACCAAGAAATCTATGGTATTTCTATACACCAATAGTGAACTTACCGAAAGAGAGAGTAAAAAAGCAATCCCATTTACCATTGCACCAAAAAAATTAAGATACCTAGTTATAAACTTAACTGAGGAGGTAAAAGACCTATACATGGAAAACTATAGGACACTGAAAAAGGAGATAGAGGAAGACGTAAACAGATGGAAGAGCATACCATGTTCATGGATTGGTAGAATCAACATCATCAAAATGTCCATACTACCCAAAGCAATCTATAGATTCAATGCACTCCCGATTAAAATACCAATGGCATATTTCACAGACCTAGAAAGAACAATCCAAAAATTCATCTGGAATAAATAAAGACCCCAAATAGCCACAGCAATCCTGAGAAAGAAGAATAAAGTAGGAGGGATCTCAATACCAGATTTCAAGCTGTATTACAAAGCCACTGTTCTCAAAACTGCCTGGTATTGCCACAAGAACAGACATATCGACCAATGAAATAGAATAGAGAATCCAGATATCGACCCAAACCATTATGCTCAATTAATATTTGACAAAGGAGGCATGAACATACAATGGAGCCAAGACAGTCTCTTCAATAAATGGTATTGGGAAAATTAGACAGTTACATGCAAAAAAATGAAACTAGATCACCAACTTACACCATACACAAAAATCAACTCAAAATGGATACAGGACTTAAACATAAGATGGGAAACCATAAAAATACTAGAGGAATCCACAGGCAGCAACATCTCAAACATATGCTGAAAGAACTTCTTCACCGATACTGCTCCTAGGGCAATGGAAGCTAAAGAGAAAATAAAGAAATGGGACTACATCAAAATAAAAAGCTTTTGCACAGCAAAAGAAACCATCAACAAAACAACCAGAAAGCCCACTCTATGGGAGAACATATTTGCAAATGTTATCACTGATAAAGTTTTAATCTCCAACATCTACAGGCAGCTTATACAACTTAATAAAAGGAAGATAAATGATCCAATAAAAAATGGGCAACAGACCTAAATAGAGTCTTTTTGAAAAAAGACAGAAGGAAGGCCAAGAGACACATGAAAACATGCTCAAAGTCACTAATTATCAGAGAGATGCAAATCAAAACGACAATGCGGTACCATGTCACACATGTCAGAATGGCTATTATGAACAAATCAACAAACGACAAGTGCTAGTGAGGATGCGGAATAAAAGGAACCCTCGTGCACTGCTGGTGGGAATGCAGACTGTTGCAGCCACTGTGGAGAACAGTATGGAGTTTCCTCAAAAATCTGAAAATGGAACTCCCATTTGACCCAGTAATCCCACTCCTAGGAATATATCCTAAGAAACTAGAAACACCAATCAGAAAGGATATATGCACCCCTATGTTCATAGCAGCACAATGTACAATAGCTAAGATTTGGAAACAGCCTAGGTGCCCATCAGCAGATGACTGGATCAGAAAACTATGGTACATCTACACAATGGAATACTATGCTGCCATAAAAAAGAAGGAATTCTTACCATTTGCAGCAACCTGGATGGAACTGGAGAACATTATGCTAAGTGAGATAAGCCAGTCAATGAAAGAAAAATACCACATGACCTCACTAATTTGTGGATAATAAAGAACATTATAATCTGATGAACAAAAAGATTGATACAGAGTCAGTAAAGCATCAAACAGACTTTCAAATTACAGCGGGAAGGTTAGGGAGAGGCGGGGGAGATAAGAGATCAACCGAAGGACTTGAATGCATGCATATAAGAATAACCAATGGATGCAAAACATTGGGGGGTGAGGGCATGTATGGGAGTGGGTTCCGGGGGGGGGTTGGGCAATGGTAAGATATGTACACATATAATACCTTAATAAAAGAAAAAAAAAAGAAAATCAATATGCAAAAACCCATGGCCTTCCTATATACTAACAAAAAAAAACTTTAGAAAGAGAAATGAAAAAGAAAACAATTTATTTTGCCATTGCAAACAAAATAATAAATTTTACAAGGAACATTAAAGACCTATATACTGAAAATTATAAAGCATCATTAAAAGAAATGGAAAAAGACCCAGAAAATGGAAAAATATCCTATGTTCATGGATTGGAAGAATCAACATAGTTAAAATGGCCATATTACCCAAAGCAATATACAGATTTAATGCAATCCCCATCAAAATCTCAATGTCATTATTTAAAGAAATAGAATAAGAAATGATAAGATTTGTATGGAACCACAAAAGACCCAAATACCCAATGCAATCCTGAGAGAAAAGAACGAAACTGGAGTTATCATGCTACCTGACTTCAAATTATACTACGGAGCTACAATAAGATAAACAGCATGGTATTGGCAGAGAAATAGACACACTGATCAATGGAACAAAATAGAGAAGCCCAGCTATAAAATCACATGTATATGGACAGATAATTTTTGACAAAGGATTCAGAAACACACAATGGAATAAAGATAATCTCTTCAATAAATGGTGCTGGGAAAACTGGAAATCCACATGCAAAAGAATAAAACTGGATTATAATTTGTCCCATGTACAAAAATTAACTCAAAATGGATCAGAGACCTAAATATAAGACCTGAAACAATAAGTTACAAAAAAAAAAGTATTAAATTTACGGACCTTGGTCATAGAGAATATTTTATAAACTTGACCCAAAGACAAGGGAAGTAAAGGCAAAAATAAATGAATGGGACTATATCAAACTAAAAAGCTTCTGCACATCAAAAGAAACTTACAACAAAAAAAGAGGCAACCAACCATATGGGAGATTATATTTGCAAACAGTAGCTCCAGCAAATGTTTAATTTCCAAAATTAATAAAATCTCATAAAACAACACCAAACAAACAAACAACCCAATCAAAAAATTGGCAGAAGGCCTGAACAGATACCTCTCCCAAGAAGACATATGAACAGCTATAGATATATGAGAAGATGTTCAGTCTCACTAACAATTAGGTTAATGCAAATCAAAACTACAATGAGATACCACCTCACACCTGTTAGAGTGGCCATTATCAATACGACAAGCAATAATAAGTGTTGGAGACATTGTGGAAAATAGGGAACCCTCATTCACTGCTGGTGGGAATGTAGACTGGTATAACCACTATGGAAAGCAGTCTAGAAATTCCTCAAAAAAATTAAGAATAGAGCTACCATACAACCCAGCAATTTCTCTCCTGGGTATATACCCCCAAGACTTAAAATCATGTATTTGCAAAGATAAATGTACCCCTATATTCATTGCAGCATGATACATGCAGATAAAGACATGGAAATAGCTAAAGTGTCCTGCAATAGAGGACTGAATAAAGAAGATGTGGTACATACACACAATGGAATACTACTCAGCCATAGAAAGGATGAAATGGCGCCATTTGCAACAACATGGATGGACCTTGAGAATATGATACTAAGTGAAATAAGTCATTCAGAAAAAGATAAGAACCATATGATTTCACTCATATGTGGGATATAAAACTGATACTTATGAACACAAACAACAGTGTGGTGGTTTCCAGAGGGAAGGGGTTTGGGGGAGAAGGGTGACAGGAGAATATTTGACTTTGGGTGGTGGGCACATGGTACAGTATACATATTGTATAACATAGAAACCCATACCTGAAACCTATATGTCCATGTTACCAATGTCACCCCAATAAACTTAAATAAAGGGAAGAAAGGAAGGAAGGAAGGAAGGAAGGAAGGAAGGAAGGAAGGAAGGAAGGAAGGAAGGAAGGAAGGAAGGAAGGAAGGAAGAAAAAGAAAGGAAGAAAGAAAGAAAGAAAGAAAGAAAGAAAGAAAGAAAGAAAGAAAGAAAGAAAGAAAGAAAGAAAGAAAGAAAGAAAGAAAGAAAGAAAGAAAGAAAGAAAGAAAAGAAAGTTTTACAACCAACATTACTTTGTATTAGTTTCAGGTGTACAGCAGTATAGCATAGCAATTAGAAAATTGTATTCTTTTTTTATTTTCTAAAGTTTTACATATGTTTCCCTTTTCCCAAATTGACACCCCCCAGCCATTCCCACCCCGGGAAAGCCCCCACCATCCTGTGGGATATAATGATCAACATAATTTGATGAACAAGAAAATTATATTCTTTAATAGTGGCCTGGTGCATGAAAATTTGTGCACTGGAGGGGGGGACCTCAGCCCATCCTGCCCCCTCTCACAGTCTGGGAGCCCCCGGGGGTGGGAGGCAACCCAGCGATCAGGGGAAGGCGACACCCACATCACACCTCTGCTGCTGCCACTGTTGGCAGCACAAGCCTCGGCCAGCCCTGATTACCTGAGCCTTGGGCAGCCCTAGGCAGCTGGGCAGCCACCATCTGAGGCTTGCCTGCACCTCAGGCCAGCCCTGGGAGGCTGGGGGGACTGAGGGGACTGGGGGACTCCAGAGGCAGGTGCACGGCAAGGCTGGGCCTGTCTGGGGGCAGGCCCAGCCTTGCCACATGCCTGCCGCCCGGCAGGGCTGAGGGGACTGGGCGCCGCCATCTTGTGGCTGTGGGCATCGCCATCTTTGAGGGCAGGGCAGTCAGTTAGCATATTCCCTCCTTATTGGCTGTGGGAACCGCCATCATTTGCGATGGTGCGAGGGTCAATTAGCATATTCCCTCTTTATTATATAGGATAAAGTTTTCCCCCTGATATTTCAAGTGCCCACCTGGAGCAATTCATAGTTATTACAATATTATTAATTTTGTTCTCTATACTTTATTTTAGATCCCCATGAATATTTTGTAACCACTATTAGTACTTCTTAATACCTTCACCTTTTTCACCCAGCCCCAACCCCCTCCCACATCATCCTATCAATTTTTTCTCTTTATATATAAATCTATTTTGTTTGTTCTTTAGATTCCACATATAAGTGAAATCAAATGGTATTTTCCTTTCTCTGTCTGACTTATTGCACTTATCATAATACCCTTTAGGTTCATCATTGTTATAACAAATGGTATGATTTTATTGTTTATGGGCAAGTAATATTCCATTGTATGTATGTGCATTGCTATTTTATCCACCCATCTATTAATGGGCACTTGGGTTGTTTCCATATCTTAGATATTGTAAATAATGCTGCAATGAACATATAGGGGTGCATATATTCTTTCAAATTAGTGTTTTGGGTATCTTTGGATATATACACAGAAGTGGAGACACTGAATCATATAGAAGTTCCATTTTTAATTTTTTGAGGAACAACCCATTATTTTCTAGAGTGGGTGCACCAATCTGCATTCCCAACAGCAGTGCACTACGGCTTCCTTTTCCCCACATCCTCACCAGCACTTGTTTGTTGATTTATTGATGATAGCCATTCTGATATGTGTGAAGTGACAACTCTTTGTGGTTTTAATATGGATTTCTCTTATGATCAGTAATGTTGAGCATCTTTTCCTATGTCCATTGGCCATTTGTATGTTCTGTTTGAAGAAGTGTTAATTTGGTTCTCTGTCCACTTTTTAATTGGGTTGTATATATTTTTGGTGTTGAGTAGTATTAGTTCTTCATAAATTATGGACACTAACCCCTTATCAGATATATTATTGGTGAATATCCTTCCATTCATTAAGTTGTCTTTTATTTTGTTAATGGTTTCCTGTGCTCTGCAAAAACCTGTTAGTTTGATGTAGTTCCATTTGTTTATTTTTTTTTATTTTGTTACACTTGCCCAGTTAGATATATAAAAAAAAAAATAAGAGAAATGCCCAACATTTTACTGCCTATGTTTTCTTGTAGTAGTTTTGAGTCTTACATTTAAGTCTTTAATCTATTTTGAGTTTATTCCTTTGTATGTGTGAGAAAGTGATCTAGCTTTATTTTTTGCATGTATCTGTCCAATTTACCCAATAACATGTATTGAATAAATTGTCTTTAGCCCATTGTATGTTATTGCCTACCTTGTCATATATTAATTGATCATATGGGTGTGGGTTTATTTCTTTGATTGATGTATTTGTTTTTATGCCAGTAAAATGCTTTTTTTAATTACTATAGCCTTGTAGTATTGTATGATATCAGGTAGCATTATACCTCCGACTTTGATCTTTTTCAGGATTGTTATGGTTATCTGGGGTCTTTCATGGTTCCATACAATTTTTTACATTACTTGCTCCAGTTCTGTGAGAAATTCCACTAGTATCTTGATGGAAATCGCCTTAAATTTATAAATTGCTTTAGGCAGTATGGACATTTTTATGGTGTTAATGCTTCCTGTCCATGAACACAGTATATGCTTCCATTTATTTGTATTTTCTTCAACCGATTTCTTCAATATCTTATAATTTTCTGAGTACAGGTCTCTTCCCTCCATTGTGAGATTTATTCCTTGATTTTTGTGTGAAATGTGTATTGTTCTCTTAGATTCTATTTTTGATAGTTTATAATTGGTGTGTAAAAATGCAATGATTTTATGAATATTTATTTTGTATCTTGCTAATTTACTGAAAGTATTTATCAGTTCTAGTAGTTTTTTCATGTAATCTTTAGGGTTCTCTATATGTAGCATCATGTCATCTGCAAATAATGACAGTTTTACTTCTTGCTTTTTAATTTGATACCGTTCATTCTTCTTCTTATCTTCTATGGCTAGTACTTCCAATTCTATGTTGAACAACAGTGGTAAAATTGGACATCCCTGTCTTGTTACTGATCTTAAGGGAAACACTTTTAGTTTTTCCTTGTTTAATGTGATGTTAGCTGTGGGTTTGTCATATATGACCTGTATTATGTTGAGGTATGTTACTTCTATTCCCACTTTACTGAGAGTTTTTATCATAAATGGAGGCTGGGTTTTGTCAAATGCTTATTCTGCATCTTAGATATGGTTGGGTGATTTTTATCATTCATTTTGTTTGTATGGTGTATCACATTAATTGACTTAAGAATATTGAATCATCATTATATCCAGGAATAAGTCTCACTTGACAATGGTATATGACCTTTATAATATACTAGAGGCCCAGTGCACAGATTCGTGCACTGGTGGGGTCCCATGGCTTGGCCTGCAAGGATCAGGCTGAAACCAGCAGTCCAACGCCACTTGCCGCTCCTGCCTGCTGCTCCTGTTCATCCTGGCCCAGCTGTGCCTGCTGCTGCCGCTGCTCAGTAGGCTTGTTGCTGCTCCGCTGCAGTCTCTGGGCTGCATCTGGTAACTGTCCTGCATCTGTGAGCCCTGCGTCTGGCAACTGTCAGTCAGCTGAGCAGTGCTCCTGCTGTGGGAGCACACTGACCCCCAAGGGGCAGCTCCTGTGTTAAACATCAGCCTCCTGGTGGTCAATGCATCATAGCAACTGGTAAACCAGTCGCTTAGGCTTTTATATATATATATATATAATAGAGATCTGTTGCATGAAATTCATGCAGAGGGGGGTACCTCAGCCCGGCCTGCACCCTCTCCAATCTGGCCCTTCGGGGGATGTCCAACTGCCAGTTTAGGCCCAATCCCTGTGGGCCTAAACCAGCAGTCGGACATCCCCCTCACAATCCAAGACTGATGGCTCCTAACCACTCACCTGCCTGCCTGCCTGATCACCCCTAACCTCTCTGCCTGCCAGCCTAGTCGCCCCTAACTGCCCTCCCCTGCTGGTCTGGTTGCCCCTAACTTCTTTCCCTTGCCAGCCTGGTCTCCCCTAACTGCCCTCCCCTTCCAGCCTGGTTGCCCCTAACTTCTCTCCCCTGCCAGCCTGGTTGCCCCTAACTGCTCTCCCTTGCTGGACTGGTCGCCCTAACCACCCTCCCCTGCCAGCCTGGTTGCCCCTAACCGCCTTTCCCTCAGCCCCCACCACCGTGGCTTTGTCCAGAAGGATGCCCTGCCCTCCAGTCCCCCAATATCCATGTATTTTTGTAGATGTATGTATGTATGCATATTGCTTTTTTTTGTTAATCCTCACCTGAGGACATTTTTCATTGATTTTTAGAGTAGAAGGGAAGGCAAGAGACAGAGAGAGAAACATAGATGTGAGAAACACACATCAATTGGTTGCCTCCTGCATAGGCCCTGACTGGATCTGGCCAAAACAACACCTCCAACAGGGCTAACTTCTGGAGGCCCACTGGGGCTCAGGCATTGTGCGTTTGGGGATTTTCTGTTTCTGCTTCCACTTCTGGTAGAGGTCCCACTTGTAGGAGCTGCTAATGTAGTGACCACTTTCTGTCTTGATCTTCTTCCTGTCCTCCTGTCCTGACTGTCCCAGAAACCACTTCTTCTTCTGGCCCCACTTGAGCTGCTGCCAGCCCCTGGTCAAGTTCTGGGCCTTATCCCCCATCAGGTCCAGGACAGCGCCAACCACCTGCTGCTCAAAGGCACCCCTGTCCCCACCAACGCTCAAGCCCCATTTACTGTGGAAGTCCTTGGGCCAATAGGGGACATAGAAATCATGGTCCAGCAGCCAGGCCTCCTCCTTCTACCTCTTGGCTCCCTGCTCAGGTCCTGGCTGCTGCTGTTTCCAGCCCACAGCCTCTGTGAAGACATCCTCCATGCTCTCTCCCTCCTCCTCCTCCTCCTCCTTTCCCAGGCTGCTCTGCCTGCCACCCTGGGCATCTCAGGGCTGGGCCAGTCAGGCCCTCCTGCCACTCCTGCCCGGCCCTGCTGGAAGCTGGCGATGGCCTTTCAGTCCTTCTGCTGCTTGGCTGCATCACCTGGCTGCTAGGTCCTGGCTGGAGGCGTTGATCTCAAAGGTGGTCGCCCATGAGCAGTACTGCTTGATGCTGTCCATCAGCCTCAGCCACTGAAGCTCCTCCTCCTCAAAGCTCAAGCTGAAGAGTGAGTGCAGGCCCAGCCCTACGAGGTCCAGCTCCTTGGCCCGCTTGATGGACTCTGGTGAGGGCGCAGGCCACCAGTGCACATACTGCTGCTGGGCGTTGTTGGCCACGCAGCTCAGGCCCCGTAGCTGCAGTGATGCCTCCAGGGTGTTCTGCAGGCCAGAGTCCTCATCATCCACCACACTCTGTGGCACCCTGCCCTGCACACTGTCCACGCCAACCAAACCTGAGGGCTCCTCGTGGGGACAGGGGAAGGTGAGGGCACTCCCCAGGAACAGGTGCAGGTCCACCAGGTTGGGGACTTCATCTGGGGCCACCAAGGAGTAGGCTGTGCCACTTTGGCCAGCCTGGCCGCACGACCCACATGGTGCAGGAAGAGCTTGCCCTTGGCCAGGAAGCTGAAGTTGATTACCTTGTCCAGCAGTGGGATGTCCAGTCCCTTGGCCGCCAGATCAATCACAATGAGGTGGAGCACTTGCTGTGGGTGAACTTGGTCAGGTTTATCTTGCGGGCCCTCTGGTCCAGGGCACTGTAGATGTGGCCTCAGCTCACCCTGGGACCTGGGCGGTTCCGTTCCGGCCACGCAGGCAGGCTTGCAGGACCCAGGAGGCTTTGCTCTGGCCTGGGACCTGGGCAGCTTCACTCCAGCCTGGGACCTGGGCAGTTTCGCTCACCCCGTTGGCAGGCACCCAGGACCTAGGTGGCTTCCCTCTGCCCCAGCTTTGTCCAGAAGGACGTCCGACAGACATCTGCCCCGATTAGCATATTACCCTTTTATTAGTATAGATTGTTAAGTTCAGTTTGCTAATATTTTGTTGAGTATATTGGCCTATAATGTTATTTCTTTGTATTGTATTTTTGTGGGTTTGGAATCAGAATAATTCTGGCCTCATAAAATGAGTGATGTTGTCTTTTCTCCTGTTGAAACTTTTGGATGAATTTGAGGACAATAGATGTTAATTCTTCTTAGAATGTTTGCTAAAATTCCCTTGTGAAAACATTCAGTTCATGACTTTTGTTTGTAATTAACACCTTTAGTTTTTTACTGTCTGTGAAGCTATTTATTTCTCCTTCAATTTTAAATGATAGCCTTGCTAGGTAGAGTAGTCTTGGTTGTAGGTCCTTGCTTTTCATCACTTTGAATATTTTGTTACAATCCGTTCATGGCCTGAAAAATTTATGTTGGAAAATCAGCTGGTAATCTTATGGGCACTCCCTTGTAGATAAATTTCTTGCTGCTTTTAAGATTCATCTTCATCTTTAACCTTTGTCATTTTAATTGTGACGTGTGTTGGTATGGTCCTCTTTGGGTTCGTCTTGTTTGGGACACTCTACACTTCCTGGAGTTGTATATCTTTTTCCTTCACCATATTAGGAAAGTTTTCAATCACAATTTTTTCAAATATGTTCTTATTGTATTTCTCGCTCTTTTCTCTTTCTGGTACGCTTATGATGTGGGTGTTGTTATGCTTCATGCTGTACCAAAGGTACTTTAAACTATCCTCCTTTTTTAAAATTCTTTTTTGTTTCTGCTGCTCTGATTAGGTGTTTTCTGCTACCTTCTCTTCCAAATTTCTGATTCATCTAATCTAATATTGATTCCTTCTAATGCAGTCTTCATTCAGATATTGTATTTTTCATTTCTGCTGGTTCTTTATTATGGTTCTTATGTCCTTTTTTATGCTTACTATCTGTATGTTGAAGTTCTCACTGAGTTCATTCATTTTATGCCTAATTTCCTTGAGCATCCTTATTACCATTGTTTTTAACTTTGTATCTACTAGATTGTTTGTCTGCATTTCATTAATTTCTTTTTCTGGAGATTTCTTCTATTCCTTTATAACATGTTTCTTTGTCTCCCTATTTTGGCTACCTCTCAGGGTTTATTTCCATGTAGTCAGCTCTCAGTCTTGGTAGGATGGTCTTATGTAGTAAAGGTTGAGTACCAGAGCTGGGTGCTTGAGGAATGTCTCTTGTGTGATTTATGTGAGCCCTCCTGTTACAATAGCCAAGATACTGAAGCAACCCAAGTGCCAATCAATAGATGAATGGATAAAAAAACTGTGATACATATATACAATGGAATATTACTCAGCCTAAAAAAGGAACGAAACTTAACATTTGTTATAGCATAGATGGACCAAAAAGGTATTATGTTTAGTAATTGAGTCTTAATTGCTGTTGGCCAACCCCAACTGATTTTTGACAAATATGGAAAACCAATGGAATTTGTGGTATAGCAATTAGAGAAAAATGGAGGGGAAACCATACCTTATGGAAAAAAAATAATTAAAAATTGACCCCCAGGCTGTCTGCCTGTTAGTATTGACCCAATCTACAATGTATGAGCTCCTTTATGTGGGTTGATCTCCTGAGGAGGAATTCACCCTAGCAGGTTATGGTGCCTGCCAAGACCTCCCTTGGTGTGCCATCTGTGGAGCTAATTTTGTCATGTTCTGATATGGTCTGAAGCCAGTCAAAAGCTTTGTTGGTTCGGGGACTTCTTTAGAGGGACTCAGTGCATGTTAATGTCAGATACTTCCTGTTTTTGGCCCAGGCTGGGATGATATTATATGTTTTACAAATTGATGGTAAGACTCTCCATTATGAGTTTCTGAAGGCTCAGATGATGGTTAGAAATTTTTAGCAATAATGCATTTTATATTTAAGGCACATGCATTGTTTTTTAGATATAATGCATTTGAGAACTTAATAGACTATATTTAAGTATTGACATAATTTTTATATTTACTAGGAAACAAAAAATGTGTAATTAGTTTTATTGAGTTACTAGAGGCCCAGTGCATGATTGAATCATGCACGTGTAGGGTCCCTTACACGCTTTCACTTTCGATCGTGGGGGAGCTGGGTGCCTGTCCGCTGGTGCAGCAGGCCTTTCAGAAGCCTCCAGCTCAGTGGAGGCTTCTGAAAGGCCTGGTGCCAGAGCAGACAGGCACCCAGCTCCCCCACTTTTGATGGTCCCTGGCGGGACGTGAGCTCGCTGCCCCAGAGGCCCCTTCTGTGCCGCAGCACAGCCATAGCACAGACACTGAACTCGTGCCGCCACTGGTGACGCGAGCTCAGCGTCCTGCCGGCCCAATCGGCTACCCCAGCCACCCCGAGTCCCGCCCCCTGTGCCTCCCTCTGGCCCAATCGTGGGCATAGCGGAATGATGGTAATTTACATATTACCATTTTATTAGGTAGGATTCATTTTATTTTGGTGGTCTGGAACCAAAACCTGCAATATCACTGAGATATGCCTGCATGTGAAAAGTCACAAAACCTAAGTAGCTAAAATAAAATTGACCAAAAGAACAATGTAGAATAAACCACTCTCTGATATTATTTTGCCATGTAACTACATTAATCAAGATAGTGTTTATTGGTGGAGAGATAGATACAAAGATCAATGCAGCAGAATAGAGGTTTTAGAAAGAGAACCATACAAATATTACCAACTGATTTTTGGCAAATATGGAAAACCAATTGAGTTTGTGGTACAGCAATTGGACATAAACAAAGGAAAACCATACCTTAAAGAAGAAAAATTTCAAAATCATAAATTTAAATGTAACACATAAAACTATAAAACTTTTAGAAAAAAAATTATAAATAAATTCTCCAATCTCTAGGGCCAGGAAAATAATTATTAAAGCTGACAGCAAAGGACCAATATATAAAAGGAAAAAAATGATAAATTGGATCTCATCAAAATTAAAAGCTTTCATTCTGTGAAAGCTCATGGGAAGAGGATAGAAAAACAAGTTATGTCTTGGAGAAAATACTTACAAAAGACATATATGGTAAGAATTAGTATCCAGAATATATAAAGAACTTTCAAAACTCAACAGTAAAATAAACAAGCAATGCAACTAGAAAATAGGCAAACACACAAACACATTTCACTAAAGAGGATATACAGCTGACAGGTAAACACATGAAAATGTGTTCAATATAATTATTCATGAGAGAAATGAAATTAAAACTACACCTATCAGAATGGCTAAAATAAGGAATAGTGACAATATGAAATGCTGACAAGGATACAAATAACCTGGGATCATTCACACATTGATGGTGGAAATGTAAACTGATACAGCCATCCTAGAAAACAGTTTGCTAGTTAATTGCAAAACTAAACAAGCACTTATACAACTCATCAATTACATTCTTGGGCATTTATTCTAGAGAAATAAAATTTGTCTTCATAAAAACTTTATTTATAAGAGCCATAAGATAAAAACAGACCACATATCATTCAATGGGTGTACCACTCACCAATAAAAAGGAGTGAACCAACTTAGATGAATCTATAGGGAATTAATGTAAGTTAAAAAACTGTCTATGCCAAAGTTCACTAATTTTATGACTCCATCCATATAAGATTCTTGAAATAAATTATAGAGATGGGTAAATGACTAGTGGTTGCCAAGAAGTGGGGTGGGTGGGTAGGAGTTAAGTGTGTATAAAAAGGAAGGACAAGTAATCCTTGCAATATGGAACTGTTCAGTGTCTTGACTGTGATGATGGATACACAAATACACACATGTAATAAAATTGTACAAAACTAAATACATACACACACGACTATAAATTAAACCATAAATATCTTTAAAAGATTGGTGAATTGGATCTATGAAACTATGCTGACTGGTAATTTGGTAAAGGGTACACAGCATCTCTCTACATTTATTCTTACAACTGCATATCTATCTATATAAAAAGCTAAGTGTCTGTTCATCTGACCAGTAGCTATGATGTGCACTGACCAAGAGGGGGCAGATGCTCAACACAGGAGCTGCCATGACATGCACTGGCCATTTAAAAATAAAAGGCACCATGGACCTGGCACCAACAAACCAACACTCGGCTTCCCCCAAGTGGGACACAGGCCCCACCACCACCCCAGAGCAACACCCCACCAAATCACAGCCAACAGTGCCAAGACCCCATGGCACAAAATGCAGCCCTTAGCCTAGCCCAGCCTGGAAATGGTGGTTGTGGGTACCGGGTAATAACGTCACGTAGCAACACCCGGCTTCCTCTCCCTAGCAACTAGCATCCTTGGAGTTTCTTCAGCCTAGGAACTTGACTTACTTTATAGCCAGGTGCAAACATTTTACAGTTTAACCAAAAGTTTGTGAAGCATTTCCCATGCTTCATCTCATTTGATCCTCACAGAAGTCCTGGAGTAGGTAGATAGGAGACTCGGTAGAATCCTATTTTCTTTTCATTAGCAAGACACAAATAGCGATATTAAAATATTTCTTCTAATTAATTTCCTTTCAATGTGCACAAATCTGTGCACTGGGACACTAGTAAATCTATAATTATCCCAATAAAATGTTTTCCCATTTTTAATTTCAGTACATTAAATTTACTCATAAAACATACTAAAAATGTACAATTTTTCCTTTTTAACAAAGTGCAATAAAACATTAAAAATAAAAACAGAATATTTGGCATTTACTATTCAAAATAAAATTAGCAGAATATTAAATATTTATGAAATTATATATTTTAAAAATATTTATAAAGCTTCATGCAATTTTGTAGAATTTATATAAATAACAGCTCAATAAAAAGTGTAATTAAAAATGGTTTACATGCTCACTTTACCTTTCTGATTTAATAGCACTGCTCTAGGACATTCTCTTTCAGTTTTCTAAATAATGGGTAGATGCTGAAATGGAAATAAATTTAAATATTAAAACTTGGACATTAACTAAAATTCACTGTGATCATATTGTACTTAAAGGTTATTTGCTTTGAGTTCCAAAATGATGGCAGATTAAATGGAAGCTATACTGACATTTTCCCAGGACCAAACTGGATTTACCACTAAAATATAGAGAAAAAATCATATATAATAAAAGGCTAATATGCAAATTGTCTCCTCAACTGGGATTTTGACCAGGGGGTGAGGCCGGCTGGCCAACTGCCCACGGCCCCTCCCCCTAGCTGGCCCCACCCCTGATTACCCCAATTGGGGTGGGCCGGATCCCACCATGCACGAATTTGTGCACCAGGCCTCTAGTCTTGAATAATCAACTGAAGACTAGCTGGAGTGAACCCTGATAACCAAGGACTGAAAGTGGAGACGACCACATAGAAACTTAGAGGAAGTGTGGAGGAGCGACAGGGCTGGCTGGGTTCCCACAGCAGCAGCTAAAATTCCAGAGGGATATCTCAGCTGTGGTGGGTTCCCATTGAAAACTCTGGGGGCTATAAGCCAAACTCAGCTCCCAAGTCCAGAGCACCAGAATTGAGAAAGGTGCCCACATAACATCTGGTTGTAAAAAACAGCAGGGTTGCTGACTGCCAGTGAAAGAAGGCTGGAGATGCAGGCACTTTCTTAAAGGGCTAATGCACAAGATTTTGTGTGTGGCCATTCACCTTGGGCTCCAACAGCGAAAGGGCAGAGTGGAAGAAAGCTGTGTGAGGAGAATCCAGGGTTGGGAACTCTGGGGTTATAGCTCAGAAGGCAGCCAACCTGGTTTGCAGACCTTAACTTTGCTTGGAAGAGAAGCAATTGTACCATGCTGCTGAAAAACCTCTCATCCCACCCTGTGGAGTCTACCACTTGCTGTGGTCTATAGCCTAAAGAAAATTTATACTCAGAGTAACAATAAAATAGCAGGCCAAGGCAGATCTCTGGATGCTTTGAGACTTTGACTGATCCAACTCTGGGCCCAGGCCTAGGAAAAGCATACCTTAGTGCATATCTTGGTCCTTTCTAAAGGCACACAGCTCCAGAAGTGGGAGCCACAAGCTTTGGACTGCTAATAGCTCTAAACAGGGTGTTCAGGGATAGTCATAAATAGCATATGAAATTGTCCTGCACCAGACACTGGGAGTCATAGCAGATCTACTTAATACATAGGCACAATCCCAAACAGGCACCCAAAATAGGGAGACAAAATAAAAACAAGCCACAAATCAAAGAACAAGAGAATTCTCCAGAAGAAGAGCTAAATGAATTTGGGATAATAAATTTGCCAGCTATAGAGTTCAGAATAATTACAACAAGGATGTTCAACAGCATGAGAAAAGATATGGAAACTAGGAGACCCAAAATGGCGACTGGCAAGAAGGTAGGGAGAGAGAGTGTGTGAGAGAGTGAGGGAGCGATAGAGGAGTGTGTGGACGTGAGTGGTGTGTGTGAGTGAGAGCTAGGGACAGTTAGATCCTGTAGGTCTTCCAAGAGGCAGCCAAACTGGGCAGTCTTAGATGGAAAAACCCCGCTGCCACCGCAAACACTCTGGGGGCGGCCAGCACGGGCACAGAGACCATACCATCTTGAAGAACAGAACTGCTTGAGACTAGGATCCTAACCTTGCCAATACCCAATCTGGTCTCAGATGCAAACCGGGACCCTACAGCCACTCGGGTAAAAGACTTGCAAACACAGCTGCAGACCCACAGACACCAAGACCCAAGGCACCTCGGCCACAGATTTCTGTGTCACAGAGCCAATTCCCCTCCCCACTGGCCCCATGGCAGTGGCATAGGAACTGCCAGACCCTCTCCACTCAAACAGGCCTCCTGCTCACATACAGCAGCAGCAGCTCTACCTGAATTTGAGCCTGGGTGTGCGGACATGGGAAATTTGTTTCCCGTGGCCAGACCCCGCACCCATGCAGGGAGGTTGCACTAAATTTGAGCCAGGGAGGGCAATCTTGGGGAGTTTGCTTCCCGTGACCAGACCCCAGGCCCACACAGGGAGGCTGCGCTGAATTTGAGCCTGAGTGTGTGAACACAGGAAGTTTGTTTCCCACAGCCAGACCCCAGGCCCACGCAGGGAGGATGCGCTGAATTTGAGCCTGACAGCATGAACTCAGGAAGTTTGTTTCCCATGACCAAGCAGGGAGGCTGCGCTGAATTTGAGCCTGGGTGTGCGAACTCAGGGAGTTTATTTCCCGTGACCAGAACCTGGGCCCACTCAGGGAGGCTGCGCTGAATTTGAGTCAGGATACACAGACACTAGGAGTTTGTTTCCCGCAGTGCACACCTGCGGGACCAGACCCCAGGCTCACACAGGACAGCAGAGCCACCTGACCTTGATTCAGGGCAAGCGCACACGGAACGCTGTTTTCTAGAGGGCAGGAGTAGACCACCTGCCAACACAGTGCTACTGTGCAACCCAGTCCCCAAGCAGACTGGAGTCCCTGATTCTCTGCAAGAGGAAGCACTGAGCAAAAGTGACTTGACTCTGTTTCTCATTGCGCACACCTGGGATCCTTGATTCCCATTGCATTCACACAAAGAGCCAGTGACTCCAATTCTTAGCACACGCACACACAGAGACCCTGATTCTCGATGCAAGGCTGCATTAAACAATAGGGACTCTGATACTCGATTCACGGCATGGGCACAGAGGGTCTCTGACTCCTGACATGCACTAGGGGACTCTGATTTTTGGCACATGCCAGTGGGGTCTCTGTTTCAGCGTGTCGCAGGTGAGGTCCCTGATTCTAGGTGTGCACACAAGGCCACACTAAGCGCCTGTGACTCTGATCCTGGACAAGCATGGCTCACACCAACCCATGGAAGCCACATGTCTAGGTGTTGGAGCTCTTCAGTGACACTTGGGGGGTGCGAAGCTCCCACTGCACATGGCCCAGGCCCCCACAACTAGACATTTGAACCTTCTGGTGGTAGTTAGAGTGGGGCAACAACGAAACAATCCCCAGTGAAAAGAAAATGAGGAATGGCCAAGAAAGAAAATAAGTGAAAAGGAACCATGCAACATGGCTGAAAAAGAATTCAGAGTAATGGTCGTACATTTCAAACACTGGAGAAAATCAACAACCTATGCAAAAACCAGGAAGAAATCAAAAGTGATATAGATACAATCAAAAACACCATGGAAGGTCTCAACAGTAGACTAGAAGAAGCAGAGGACCGAGTTAGTGCGTTAGAAGGTACAGAAACAAGCCCAATCTGAACAGCAACTGGAGAAGAAAAAAAAAAAAAAAAAAACAGGAGAGCCTAAGGCAGTGATGGGCAACCTTTTGAGCTTGGTGTGTCAAACTTCGCCAAAAAACTGAGCATAACTCGGGTAGTGTGTCACTTTGAGGAAAAAACATTATTTTGCGATATTTATAGTTTAAATAACATAAATGTATAATTGTTATATATAATTGTATTTAATAAACCAAAAACTAAATATTTAACTTACCTGCTTAGTGACTTTTTTGTTCATCTGTCAGTCAGTTTCTTTTGTTGGTCTTGATATTATTTAGCTTGTGTGGGGTGCCGTGAACTAAGATAAGTGAGGGGGAGGGGGAATTCTTTAACTAACCTGCCTATTAGTGACTTTTTTGTTGCTGAATTTCATTGGCTAAATCTTCAATTGAAGGTTGGTATTTTATACACTTCAGGCCCAAGCAAGCGCTACTAACTTCATCTGTCAATCTGTTTCTTTTGTTGGTTTTGATATTATTTAACGTTGAGAATAAGGCCTCACAAAAGTATGTAGAGGGAAAAATTGTGAGTAAAGCCATTGCTATATTTTTCAGGGTGCTAAAAGTGTCTGGTAGTCGGTTCCAGGCACTCCAAATTTCCTGTTCATAGTGGCACTCCTCTTGATTCTCTAAGTGGCACCTTTCCAGATTCTCAAGTTTGACTTCAAGTCGACAAACACCTGAGCCCAGATACTGTCTTGAAATTCTGCAAGTTGCATCTCCAAATCATCAATTTGCATCCATTGGAAACCATTTAATTCCAAACTACTGTAGACTACTACATCAGGATACTTAATTATTTTCATGGTCTGTTCTAGACTTCTAAATTGACTAAATCTATCACTAAACTGGTCAAGTAAAGAGTCTAAAACATGCTGGTACTTCATATGCAAGAGTTCCATTTCATTTTGGACAGCTGCACTGGCCTTCTCAAAATACTTTGTTACTCGAGGAAAATACTTAGACGTTTTAGTTTCTACATCTCGCTTGAAAATTTTAACTTTACTTTCAAAAGCTTTTATGTATCCAAACATAACGTCAATACTTTTGCCAAAACCTTGTAACTTTAAGTTCAGTTCATTAATATGAACAGAGAGATCTGTAAAAAACATCAGGGTGTTGACCCACTTATCATCATTAAGCTGAGGAAAGTTTCCCAGATCCTTATCGTCAAGAAATACCTTAATTTCTTCAAAGCACTCCACAAAGCGCTCAAGAACTTTGCCTCGGCTCAGCCATCTTACATTATTTTACATCAGCAGTCCACTGTAGGTGGAATCAACCTCCAATAAAAGTGCCGAAAATTCTCGCTTGTGAAGGGGGCGAGCAGCTATTAAATTAACTATTTTTGTAACAACTGACATTAAGTAATTTAAGTCATTGAATCCTGCCTTGGCACATAAAGCCTCCTGATGGATAATACAATGAAAAGGCACAATCTGATGTCCAATAGCTTCTGTAAACAATTTGACAAATCCGACTTTTTTCCCCACCATATTTGGTGCCCCATCTGTCATCACTGACACAACTTTAGCGATATCAATGCTTAGGTCATGAAATGTTTGTATAACAACCTTACATATTTCGCTTCCTGATTTACTTGTTGACACTGATACTAACTTTATCAACTCTTCTCTCATTGTGAGACCATCAGAATATCGACCAATAATGGCCAACTGAGCATGTGATGTGACATCAATAGTTTCATCAAGAGATCAAAAAATATTTACACTTCCTTATGTCTCTCTTTAATTGATGTTGTACGTTTGTGTTCAGTCTCATTACTCGGTCTTTTATGATATTTCTACTGAGTGGTAACTCAGATATTCTCTTAATAATTGCATCTTTATTCTGCATATCGTGAAATAGAACTAGTACACATCTTAGGAGAGTTTCTTTAATAAATTCTCCCTCACTGAGCACTTTTCCATGCTGAGCTATAGAGTGAGCAATGTTCAAACTTGCAGATGCTAAATTTGTAGAGCCTTTCATAAATTTAAGGATGGAATTAGATTGGCTCTTATAAAGGTGTAGCTGCCTGGAAATGTATTCCTTCCTTTCATCCTCACTTTTTTCCAAGAGCTGGGAATGATTAGTTTCAAAATGTCTATTTATATTCCACATTCTGCTTACTACCGTTTCAGTACATAGAACGCAAAATGATCTGCCATTTTTTTCTGTAAAGCCATACATCTCGGTCCATGTCTCTTGAAAGGGTCAGCCACTGCTACTACCACTTCCTTTACTTAACCTTAGTTTTTTATTTTTTGGGTTCTCCATCAGGGGGGCAGTGACAGAAGATATAATTATAGATAGCTTGTTAGGCCTGCAGGCAATTAGGGGTTAACTAGCCTAACTAACCACAAAATGGTGCATATAACTGTCCTTTAGGAAAGGGCAGGGTTAATAAGCAGAAATAGGGGTTAATAAGGATGCACAACAGTAATAGTGGTGAAATGGAGTCTGCACTATGGAGCAAGATGGTGTTCCTTATGTGAATTAAAATGGCTGCCACTATTTCTAATGGCGGGAAACAGCACCCATAGCATGCCACAACCCTCGCCTCTCCCTTATCTCAGTAATTATGGATTAGAAAACCATGACACCCCAGAACAGTAGATAATGGTTGCTGTGGTTAACTGTTATTTGGTTACTGGTAATGGCAGGGCCCCCAGAGATGCATCCTCTGCCGCGTTCTGCTGCTCACTGCTCTGCCAGCGGAAGTGAGGGCAAAGATCCCGGCTTAACCGGAAGTCCCAGAACTAGACCCTCTGTGCTGGACTTCTGTTGTTTTGGCCTACAGACCTCCGGCACAGAGTGTCTAAGAGGGGAGGATGAAACATTTGCGACTAGAGTCTTGGAACTCCAAGACTCTAGTCACAAATGTTTCATCCTCAGGAGCAGCAAATGTTTCATCCTTGGCATGCGGCTGCCTCAGCGGCCGCGTGTCATCAGAAATGGCTACACGTGTCAGTGCTGACACGCGTGTCATAGGTTCACCGTCACTGGCCTAAGGGAACTTTGGGACAACGCAAAACGAAGTAACATATGTATAATAGGGCTGTCAGAAGGACAAGAAGAGCAGCAAGGATTAGAAAATCTATTTGAAAAAATAATGACAGAAAACTTCCCTGATATGGGGAAGAAAAAATTTACACAAGTACAGAGAGTCCCAAGGAAGATGAATCCCAAAAGACCCACACCAAGACACATCATAATTACAATGACAAATGTTAATGACAAAGCGAGAATCTTAAAGGCTGCAAGGGAGAGACAGAGAGTTACCTACAAAGGATCCCCCATCAGATTATCAAATGATTTCTGAACAGAAACACATCAAACTAGAAGGGAATGGAAGGAGGTATACAAAGTGATGCAACGCAAAGGACTGAATTCAAGAATACTCTATCCAGCAAGACTATCAATCAAAATTGAAGGGGAAATCAGGAGCTTCACAGACAAAAAAAAAAAAAGGCTAAGGGCGTTTATCACTATCAAGCCAGCAATGCAAGAAATGGTAAAGGGAATGCTGTAAAAATAAGAAATAGAAAGGGAGGATGGAACACAGGCCTAAAATACAATAATGGCTATAGACAAGTACCTATCGATAATAACTTTAAAGGTAAATGGATTAAATGCTCCAATCAAAAGACATCAAGTGAATGAATGGATAAGAAAACATGACCCATATACACTAAGTGGTCAGATTATTATGATCTCTGAACGCATAATAAGCTGGCCACTCAGTGTATAACCTATATAATAAAAGGCTATTATGCAAATTGTCCCCTCGACCAGGAGTTCGACCAGCAGGCAGGCTGGACAACGGCCCATGTCCCCACCCCCTGGACAGGCTGGCCAGACTCCACCCATGCACGAATTCATGCACCGGGCCCCATATATATATATATATATATATATATATATATATATATATATATAATCTAATAAAAGAGTGATATGCAAATTAACCATCACTCCACTCCACCCACATGCCAATCAGGAGAGAATACGCAAATAAACCCAACCAAGATGGCTACCGCCAAAGAGAGCAGGAGGAACAAAAATGGCGGCAGCCACGGAGCTGGAAAGAGCAGGAGGCTAGGGTTGCCCCCAGCAATGGAGGAAGCCAAGCTTTCCCCACACCCTGGCTGGCCCAGGCCTCTGCTTAAGGCTACAAAGTTTCAATTATATGAGATACATAAGTCCCAACAGAAATGGCTGCCACCACGGAGCAAGCAGAAGACTTGACTCCACTCCAGGCTACAAAGTTTCAATTGTAGAAGATAAATAAATCCCCGATACCATGGTCTCCGCTTCGGTCTCCAGGGGGCTTGGCTGGCCTGCATACCACCACAGACCCCTCACCCAGGCCTCCCCATCCCCCAAGGGAACCCCCACCCTGATCCGGAACACCATTCAGGGAAAACCAGCCGGCCCCCACCCATGCGCCAGACCTCTATCTTATCTAATAAAAGAGTAATATGCAGATTGACCATAACTCCAACACACAAGATGGTTGTCCCCATGTGGTCAAAGATCCTGCCCCCATGTGGACACAAGATGGCCACCACAAGATGGCCAGCAAGGGAAGGTAGTTGGGAGGGACCAGGCCTGCAAAGGAGGGCAGTTGGGGGTGATCAAGCCTGCAGGGAGGGCAGTTAGAGGTGACCAAGCCGGCAAAGGAGGGAAGTTGGGGGCGACCAAGCCTGCAGGGAAGGGCAGTTGGGAGGGACCCAGGCCTGCAGGGGAGGGCAGTTAGGGGCAAACGGGCTGGCAGGGGAGTAGTTAGGCATCAATCAAGCTGACAGGGGAGTGGTTAGGGGGTGATCAGGCTGGCAGGCAGAAGTGGTTAGGGGCAATCAGGAAGGCAGGCAGGCGAGCAGTTGGGAGCCAACAGTCCTGGATTGTGAGAGGGATGCCCAATTGCCCGTTTAGGCCCAGTTGGACATCCTTTGAGGGTCCCATATTGGAGAGGGTGCAGGCTGGGCTGAGGGACACCCCCCCACCGTGTATGAATTTATATATAATATATATATGTATAATATATGTAATATATAAATATATATATTGGCCTGATTATTATGCATTCAGAGATTATAATAATCTGGCCACTCAGTGTATGCGCTGTCTACAGGAGACACGCCTTAGAACAAGGGACTCACACAGACTGAAAATGAATGGATGGGGGGGAGTAGGAAAAATGGCAGCTGAATAGAGATGTGTTCTAAGACTGGTCCTGGGACGGAGAGTAAGAACAGCTGAGATTCACACGGGGAGTGACTGTTGGAAAGCTAAGGGACAGCTAAACTCCAGGAGAAGGTGGAGGAGTGCTAGGCAGGGTTCCCCTGACCATGCAGCACCCACAGCAGCTGAGTCCCCACCTGGAGCAGCGGGCTCAGAGAAGGAAAACTCCCCATCTTGCAAAGAAAGGAGGGTTTTATTGGAGGCCTGACTTTCCGCGAAAACGGGCCTGACTTTCCGCGAAAACTGAACAGCTGTGAGGACCAGAACACCGGCCCCCAATCTGCGCAAACACACGGATTCAAAGGAACTCTTCACTGCACCAAGAAAAGGTCAGATTTCGCGGGAATAAGGTGAGGTTTCTCGTCCCGCGGCGGGAGAGGGAAACGCACGAACAGCGGGAACTGCAGGACCAGGGAAGTCTGTACCTAAAAAAATCCGCGGCTGTTGGAGCTGCCGAGATCCGTGAATGTGGAAAGGGGTCCTCTGAGCTGCTAACAGAAGGGTTCTCTAAAAAGCAACCCATTTTGATCTGACGAGGAGGGTCAGACTAAGAATTTTCAAAGGAGTGCAAGCTGCTTAGTCTTGTGCGGAGATCCACTGTCCGCACACTTGGGCTTGTTCTGATTCTGATTACTAAGCCCAATACATAGGAAAACCCAGTTGGGGAATACCCTGAGAGACTGCAGGGGGAAGTTGTTTCTCCGGAACCTGGGGAGCGGAGCTGGGAGTGACCATCAGAGAGGCAGCTCTGAGGCGCACACTTCCACAAACCAGTAGTGAGTGCCATAGGGGAAAAAAAAAACCTAGAGAGTCCCGGAAGTCAATCCAGAAACACTGCCATCCAGGGGCTGAAACACAAATTGTCTCTGGTTTAATCAAAAATAATTACGAGAAATAAAGACACCGCCAGCTTAAAAATCAGGACTGGCTTACAACACTGAGGAACAGTGGAACGAAGGGAACACCAATACAGCCCGGACCAGGAAACAGTCATACCAAACAGAACAATAGAGGAAGTGAAAGACCGCCACTATTGCACATTTTATTCTTCTTATTTTTTATTTTAATTTAATTTTAATTTTTTTATCTTAATTTTTTATATTTTAATGTTTTATTTTTTATTTTCATTTTTTGCATCTTTTACTTAAGAAACTAAATTTTTTTCCTCACTTGATTTTCACCTTTTTAATTATTACATTTTTATTTTCAATCAGCATTATATTACTATTATTTTACTTTTTTTTTCTTTTTCTTTTTTTGTCATTTAATTTTCTCTTTGTTTTATTTTGGGATTAGTGTCCCACATTCTATTTTCATCTTTAACATTGTTTTACCCTATCTCAACGCTAACTTTATGCCATCACTCTCTTCCTAACCTTTTCTCTTTTGGTCTCCTGTTTATCTTAACCCTTTCTGGCTTTAGATTTTCCCTACTCTTTCAGTTTACCCTCTGCTAAAATTTCACCCTACTTATATATCTATCTAATTTCCAACTCCCTGCTCCAAGTCCAAACACACCTCTCTCTACGCTACCTTAAATAAATAAATAAATAAATAAATAAATAAATAAATAAATAAGAATTGTTTTTCTATCTGGCCTTTTGTTGTTGTTTGCTTAAATGTTGATTAGATTGAAATTGTATGCTTTTTAATGAGATTGTTTTGCTTATTCTTTTTTTGTTTGTTTGGTTCTTTTGCTTGCTTTGTTTTTGTTTGTTTTTTACTTCTGTTTTCCCTTGCCTCACTTTATATTAGTTGGTGCTGTAGTTTGTATTAATCTCCAGGTTCGTGTAGCTGGCATTTGCTGGGATTAGTGGTTGTTTTATTGCAGTTTACTCCCCATATTTATAGTTTGTTCCCCTTTTCTCTCATAGTATCATTCTTGTCTCTCTTGCTTTTCTTTTTTTTCTTTTCTTTTTTTTTCTCTTTTCCCAAGTTCATTTTCACACTCCTTTTTTTGTTCTTTCTTTTTACTCTTCCTATTCCTTTCCTATCCCCTAATTTGTCTTTCTCTGGGGGACACCTTTATTAGAGGTTATTAATAGCGTGAATACAATTCTGCTCAGTGCCTTGTGTGTTGTACCTGGTTGGTTGTATTTTGTACCTTTAAATCAACGCAGGAGAGAAAGAACTATATAATCAGACATCCGGAGAAGAGAGACCATGGGGAGACAAAGAAACAGCCCCCATATGAAAGAAAAGCAGGCATCACCAGAAAAGGAAGTAAACGAATATGAGGCAAGCAACCTATGAGAGAAAGAATTCAGAGAAATGGTCATAAGGTGGCTGAAAAGAATGGAAGACAAATTTGACAATATGAGTAAGAAACAAGAGGAAATGAAGAAGAATCAAGAAGAAATGAGAAATGACATCACTGCTGTAAAGAACTCAATAAAAAGCATCAAGAGTAGAATAGAAGAAGCAGAGGACCGCATCAGTGAGCTAGAAGACAAGATGGAAAAAAATACCCAAATAGAACAGCTACTAGAAAAAAAAAATGAGAAAGCATGAGGAGAGCCTAAGGGAACTTCGGGACAACACAAAACAAAACAACATCCAAATAATAGGGGTACCAGAAGGAATGGAAACTGAGCAAGGAATAGAAAACCTGTTTGAAGAAATAATAACAGAAAACTTCCTTGATATAGGGAAGAAAAAACCCACACAAATCCAAGAAGCTCACTGAGTCCCAAGCAAAATGAACCCCAAAAGACCGACATCAAGGCACATTATAATTAAACTGGCAAACACCAACGACAAAATAAGAATCTTAAAAGTGGCCAGAGAGAGACAGAAAGTTACATACAAAGGAACCCCCATCAGACTAGCAACTGATTTCTCAACAGAAACTCATCAGGCCAGAAGGGAATGGAATGAAATATACAAAGTCATGCAAAGGAAGGGTCTGAATCCAAGAATACTGTACCCAGCAAGGCTATCAATCAAAATTGAAGGTGAAATCAGGAGGTTCACAGACAAAAAAGGACTAAGGGAATTTATCACCACCAAACCAGCAATGCAAGAAGTGCTAAAGGATCTGCTGTTAAAAAAAAAAAAAAGAAAAGAAAGAAATAGGAAGCAAAGAAGGAACACAGGGGTATAGAATAAAAATGACGACAAATAAGTACCTATCAATAATAATTTTAAATGTAAATGGATTGAATGCCCCAATCAAAAGGCACAGGGTAACTGATTGGATAAGAAAACAAAACCCATATATCTGCTATCTACATGAAACCCACCTCTGAAAAAAAGACACATACAGACTGAGAATGAAGGGATGGAAAAAGGTTTTCCAGGCGAATGGAAATGAAAAAAAGCTGGGGTAGCAATACTTATATCCGACAAATTAGATCTCAAAGTGAAGGACATAACAAGAGATAATAAAGGCCACTTCATAATACTAAAGGGAGCAATCGAACAAGAAGAAATAACTCTTGTAAACATATACGCACCCAATACAGGAGCAACCAAATACATAAAAAAACTAATGGAAGATAACAAAGGGGAGATTGACAGCAATACAATCATAGTAGGAGAATTTAATACCCCAATATCACCATTGGACAAATCCTCTAAACAAAAAATAACTCTTGTAAACATATACGCACCCAATACACGAGCAACCAAATACATAAAAAAACTAATGGAAGATAACAAAGGGGAGATTGACAGCAATACAATCATAGTAGGAGAATTTAATACCCCAATATCACCATTGGACAAATCCTCTAAACAAAAAATCAGCAAAGAAACATCAATCCTACATGACTCACTAGAACAGATGGAATTAATCGACATCTTCAGAACATTTCACCCCAAAGCCACAGAATATACATTCTTCTCAAGTGCACATGGGTCATTTTCAAAGATAGACCATATGTTAGGACATAGGCAAAGTCTCTCCAAATTTAAGAAGATAGAAATCATATCAAGTATCTTCTCAGATCACAGCGGCATAAAACTGGAAATCAACTACAATAAAAACAATCAAAAGAAATCAAACACATGGAGACTAAACAACATGCTATTAAACAATGACTGGGTTACCAAATACATCAAGGAATAAATAAAAAACATCATGGCAACAAATGACAATGTAAACAAAACAATCCAAAATCTATGGGACACAGCGAAAGCACTCCTGAGAGTGAAGTTCATAGCTCTACAAGCGTACTGCAAAAAACAAGAAACAATGGTAATAAATTACCTAACCCAACAACTCAAAGAGTTACAGAGAGAGCAACAAGAAAAGCACAGTGTAAGCAGAAGGAAGGAAATAATAAAGACCAGAGTGGAGATAAACGACATAGAGACCAAAGAAACAATACAAAAGATCAACAAAACCAAGAGTGGGTTCTTTGAAAGGATAAACAAGATTGATGAACCTCTAGCCAGGCTCACCAAGAAGCAAAGAGAAAGGATTCAATTAAACAAAATCAGAAATGAAAGAGGTGAAATAACAACAGACCCCGCCGAAATACAAAGGATTGTTACAAAATACTACGAACAACTCTATTCCAACAAACTGGACAACCTGGAGGAAATGGACATATTCCTGGAAAAATATAACCTTCTAAAACTCAATGAAGACGAATCTAAACAGCTCAACAGGACAGTAACTATGGAAGAAATTGAAGCAGTCATCAAAAAGCTTCCAGCAAACAAAAGCCCGGGGCCAGACGGCATCACAGGAGAGTTTTACCAAACATTCAAGGAAGAACTAAAACCTATCCTCCTCAGAATATTCCAAAAAATTCAAGAGGAAGTAACACTTCCAGGCTCCTTCTATGAATCCAGCATCACCCTAATACCAAAACCAGATAAAGATAACACAATGAACGAGAATTACAGACCAATATCCTCATGAACATAGATGCCAAAATCCTCAACAAATTTCTAGCAAATCGGATCCAGCAGTACATCAGAAAGATCATACACCATGACCAAGTAGGATTTATCCCAGGAATGCAAGGATGGTACAATATCCACAAATCAATAAACGTGATACATCACATAAACAAATTGAGAGAAAAAAATCACATAGTCATATCAATTGGTGCAGAAAAAGCATTTGACAAAATCCAACACCCTTTCTTGATCAAAACTCTCAACAAGGTGGGAATAGAAGGCTCATACCTCAACATAATAAAAGCTATATATGATAAACCCACGGCCAACATCACACTCAATGGGCAAAAACTAAAACCATTTCCCCTAAGAACAGGAACAAGACAGGGATGCCCTCTCTCACCACTCCTGTTTGACATAGTACTGGAAGTATTAGCCATTGCAATTAGACAAGAAGAAGAAATAAGAGGCATCCAAATTGGAAAATAAGAAGTAAAGCTGTCCTTATTTGCAGATGGCATGCTATTGTACATAAAAAAACCAAAAGACTCCATCAAAAACTAATAGACTTAATAAATGAATTTAGTAATGTAGCAGGATACAAAATTAACGCCAAGAAATCTATGGCATTTCTATACACCAATAGTGAACTTACAGAAAGAGAGACTAAAAAAGCAATCCCATTTACCATCACACCAAAAAAACTAAGATACCTAGGAATAAACTTAACTAAGGAGGTTAAAGACCTATACACGGCAAACTACAGGACACTGAAGAAAGAGATAGAGGAAGACGTAAACAGATGGAAGAACATACCATTTTCATGGATTGGTAGAATCAACATCATTAAAATGTCCATACTACCCAATGCAATCTACAGATTCAATGCACTCCCCATCATAATACCAACAGCATATTTTACAGACCTAGAAAGAACTCTCCAAAAATTCATCTGGAATAAAAAAAGACCCCGAATAGCTACAGCAATCCTGAGAAAGAATAATAAAGTAGGAGGGATCTCAATACCAGACCTCAAGATGTATTTCAAAGCCACAGTTCTCAAAACAGCCTGGTACTGGCACAAGAATAGACATATAGATCAATGGAACAGAATAGAGAATCCAGATATCGACCCAAACCACTATGCTCAATTAATATTTGACAAAGGAGGCATGAACATACAATGGAGTCAAGACAGTCTCTTTAATAAATGGTGTTGGGAAAATTGGACAGATACATGCAAAAAAATGAAACTAGATCACCAACTTACACCATACACAAAAATCAACTCAAAATGGATACAGGACTTAAACATAAGATGGGAAACCATAAAAATATTGGAGGAATCCACAGGTAGCAAAATCTCAGACATATGCCAAAAAAACTTCTTCACTGCCCCTAGGGCAATGGAAGCTAAAGAGAAAATTAACAAATGGGACTACATCAAAATAAAAAGCTTTTTTACAGCAAAAGAAACCATCAACAAAACAACAAGAAAGCCCACTCTATGGGAGAACATATTTGCAAATGCTATTACTGATAAAGGTTTAATCTCCAACATCTATAGGCAGCTTATGCAACTTAATAAAAGGAAGATAAATGATCCAATAAAAAAATGTGCAACGGACCTAAACAGAATCTTTTCCAAAGAAGACAGAAGGAAGGCCAAGAGACACATGAAAACATGCTCAAAGTCACTAATTATCAGAGAGATGCAAATCAAAACGACAATGCAGTACCATCTCATACCTGTCAGAATGGCTATCATCAACAAATCAACAAACAACAACTGTTGGCGAGGATGCGGAGAAAAAGGAACCCTTGTGCACTGCTGGTGGGAATGCAGACTGGTGCAGCCACTGTGGAGAACAGTATGGAGTTTCCTCAAAAAACTGAAAATGGAACTCCCATTTGACCCAGTAATCCCACTCCTGGGAATATATCCGAAGAAACTAGAAACACGAATCAGAAAGGATATATGCACTCCTATGTTCATAGCAGCACAATTTACAATAGCTAAGATTTGGAAAAAACCTAGGTGCCCGTCAGCAGATGACTGGATCAGAAAACTGTGGCACATCTACACAATGGAATACTATGCTGCCATAAAAAAGAAGAAATTCTCATCGTTTGCAGCAACCTGGATGGAATTGGAGAACATTATGCTAAGTGAAATAAGCCAGTCAGTGAAAGAAAAATACCACATGATCTCACTCATTTATGGATAATAAAGAACATTATAAACTGATGAACAAAAATATAGATACAGAGACAGTAAAGCATCAAACAGACTGTCAAATTACAGGGGGAAGGTTAGGGAGAGGCAGGGGAGATAAGAGATCATCCAAAGGACTTGTATGCATGCATATAAGCATAACCAATGGACACAAAACCCTGGGGGGTGAGGGCATGTATGGGTGTGGGGTGGGGGGGACAATGGTAAGATATGTACACATATAATACCTAAATTAAAAAAGTGGGGGAAAAAAGAAAATGAATGGATGGAAAAAAATATCTATCAGGCAAATGGAAATGAAAAAAAACTGGGGTAGCAATACTTATATCTAACAAACTAGATCTCATAGTGAAGACCATAACAAGAGACAAGAAAGGCTACTTCATAATTCTAAAGGGATCGATACAAGAAGAGGACATAACTCTGGTAAACATTTATGCACCCAATGCACAAGCATCCAAAACCATATAAAAGCTTCTGGAAGATATCAGGGGTGAGATTCACAGCAACACAATCATAGTAGGATACTTTATTAATTTTTTTTTCTCATGGAAAGGTATGTTTCTTTTTTTTATTTCTTTATTGATTAAGGTATCACATATTTGTCCTCATCCCCCCATTCCCATCCCAAAACCCTCCCCACGCATGCCCCCACCCCCCTGTTGTCCTTACCACTGGTTAGGCTCATATGCATGCACACAAGTCCTTTGGTTGATCTCTCCCCTTTACCCCCACCCTTCCCTACCCTCCCTCTGAGGCCCGACAGTCTGATCCATGCCTCCTTGTTTCTGGGTCTGTTCTTGTTCATCAGTCTATGTTGTTCATTATTTCCCCTAGATGAGTGAGATCATGTGCTATTAGAAATACACTTATAAGAACCAAAAATGAGAAAAGCAATAATGGTTATGTTGACAGGCAAATGAATCAGTCTGTAGTGAGTTTCTTTCTGGGCCAACAGTTCTTTTGAGACCCAATTTCAATGTCAAACAGTTCCTGATGTGTACATGTCAACAATGACATTTCAGTTCTGGATGGTGGACAAATGGTGGTAATGCAGGTCTGACTCTCTCCAGTTTGGTCTTGAGCAACCTGCAGTGATGCACAGCTGCTAACTGCTAGTATGGCAAGGTGACGTCGGCATCTTCCATCTCTGGACTGCTTCTCTTCTGTCTTCATGGCTGGAGTAGTCCTGTCGATTCCTCTCTGTTGCTGGAATCCACATGGTCTCGGAGTTGTTTTCTGAAAATATACAATCATATTCTCCACCAACAGTTAATAAAGGAATATTTTCTATAAATTTGACTTGGGATCCTATTTCATTTTTTGCCCAAATGATTTTCCTCTGGCTTGTTTTGACACCTTGTGTGTTTTTCATGGGTGTCTTGCTTTTAGCCTTACAATTAATTTTCTAAAGTATTAATTTTCTAGATGTAATTTACTTACAGGATATTTTTCCTTACATGATATTCTTCTACTATCCCCCCCCTTCCTTGATTTAAAGATTAGGAGGCTTTTGAACATTTTATAATGTAGTCTTGATGGCTTTTAAATTTTAATTTTTTGCACTATAATATTACTGTTTTAGGTTCATTACATGGTGCACAATTCTATCATGAGATGAACTACCAATAAAAATTTTATTTAACACTTTAGGAACACCTTTTTGTCCAGTACAATTAATTTTTGTAGCATATTCGCTTGTTTCAACTAGCCAATTTAAATTTGCCTGAAAACTTGACTACTATTTTACTGTCAAATTTATTACTCTAACAACAATCTTATTTTACCCTGTAAATATTAGTGGAAAGGATTATTTGCCTTCTTGAGTAGGTCCTGATCATTCCTGGTGGTAGGCTGGATTTAGAGATCATAAATCCACTTCCCCACACCATGGGTACAAGACAACTCAAACAATTCTTGTTGGAGTGAGAGTGCAGCTGCTGTCGGCCAAGTCTCTGTCGGTCACCTGGGTCCTGATCTGAGCTGGGCATGCGAAGCGCAAAGCAGCCATGGGGGCAGGAGACCTCACTCAGAAGGGGCTAGGGTTCAGGCCCCTGCAATGTTGGGGGGGTGAGGGTCTGTGCTCCACCTCTGTTGATCCCCAAATTCTCTCCTGATGGCCCCTCTGCAACTGTGCCTGTCTTAGGTTGTTCCTTCCTTGAGGAATCTTACCTGTCTCTGGCTAACCAGCCATCCTCCAGGGCCAAGCAGGGTGACGTGAGATTCAGTTTTGTCTACTTGGTAGCCTATGCCCCCGTGGCCTCCATGCCCAGCACCTGCCATGGGATCCCCTCGCCTTCTGGCGGGGCCCCAGCACTGATCACATATCTTGGGGAACCCGGGTTTCTTCTCCAGGGAGGGCTCAGTTCACCCCACTGGGCGAGAGACAGATCCATGGCACCAGTCATCATGAGACTTCAACCTCGACATGATCAGAGAGCTCATGCAACAGCTGTGAGCAATCGAATTGTGAGAAGAGGGTCCCTCTTGGCCTAAAGGGTAAGAGGGACCAATATAGAATGCTCAGGTGCCTTCCCAGGAGACCCTCTACACAATGAAAGGGATTAAATCCTTACATGTCCTTTTTAAATTGCTGCCAAACATTCAAAGAATCAGTTTGTAAGTTTGCTTGGGATAATTGTATATTATGCTGTTGTAATTCTAAAATATCAAGAGATGTGTTATGTTTGTCTCCAAGCACCAAACAGATGATTTTTATTTTATCCCCAAGGGTGCGAGGAACTATTATAAGTACTGGGGGTGATCCAAATCTGGGAAAGATTTTAATGACCGTGTATAATAATATCATGTAAGGATATTCTTTGTTCTAGTCCATGGCAATTCCCTGTCAAACTGGCTGTCCATTTCTTTTTATATAGACAAGGTTTTAGTTATATTTTCTGCACCTCTACCGGGGGCAAGTAGTGATAGTAGTGACACCCTTTCTTTGGTGTCCACACAAGCCAGAAACCTCTCTTTAATTGTACACACAAAGGGGCATTGTTTTGATATTGTGTCAAACAAAAGGGAAGCTTGGTGGAGACCCCTGTGTATTTATACTTTCTTGCCCCACCCATGGACCTCCTGGATGACCAAGGTGTTTCGTATTATTGGTAACTACATTAGTCAGGGGATCAGCCCACATAGGTGTCTGACCCATGAAGGGTCAGGAGCATAAGTCCAAAATACTTACCCTCTTGTCCCAGGTAAAATTACCATACATCTGATGATTGCTAGCATGGCTAGAAAGGCGTTCTCAGGCATTCTTGGGTTTCTGGTTACCTCACAATTTCTTCCCTGAGGTTTGACATTGTGATTGATGTTTCTCTGTTTCTGGATCTATTTTTTTCCCCATCAGTTTATGTTGTTCATTAATTCCACAAATGAGTGAGATCATATGATATTTATCTTTCTCTGCCTGGCTTATTTCACTAAGCATAATGTTCTCCATCTCCATCCATATTGTTGCTAATGGTAAGAGCTCCTTCTTTTTTACCGCAGTGTAGTGTTCCATTGTGTAGATGTACCACAGTTTTTTAATCCACTCATCTGTTGATGGGCACTTAGGCTGTTTCCAAATCTTAGCTACGGTGAATTGTGCTTCTATGAACATAGGAGTGCATATATCCTTTCTGATTGATGTTTCCAGTTTCTTGGGATACATTCCTAGAAGTGAGATCACTGGGTCAAATGGGAGTTCTATTTTTAGTTTTTTAAGGAAACTCCATACTGTTCTCCACAGTGGCTGCACGAGTCTGCATTCCTGCCAGCAGCGCAGGAGGGTTCCTTTTTCTCCACATTCTCGCCAGCACTTGTCATTTGTTGACTTGTTGATAATGGCCATTCTGACAGGTGTGAGATGGTACCGCATTGTTGTTTTGATTTGCATCTCTCTAATGATTAGTGATTTAGAGCAGGTTTTCATGTGTCTCTTGGCCTTCCTTCTGTCTTCTTTTGAAAAGTGTGGATTTAGATCAGTTGCCCATTTTTTGATTGGGTTGTTTATCTTCTTTTTATTAAGCTGCATGAGTTCCCTGTAAATGTTGGAGATTAAACCCTTATCGTTGACATCATTGGGAAATATGTTCTTCCATGCAGTGGGCTTTCTTGTTGTTTTATTGATGGTTTCCGTTGCTGTGCAAAAGCTTTTTATTTTGATGTATTCCCATTTGTTTATTTTCTCTTTAGCTTCCATTGCACTAGGAGCAGTATCAGCAAAGAAGTTCTTTTGGCATATGTCAGAGATTTTTCTGCCTGTAGATTCCTCTAGTATTTTTCTGGTTTCCTGTCTTATGTTTAAGTCCTTGATTCATTTTGAGTTTGTTTTTGTGTATGGTGTAAGTTGGTGGTATAGTTTCATTTTTTTGCATGTATCTGTCCAATTTTCCCAACACCATTTATTGAAGAGACTGTCTTGACTCCATTGTATGTTCATGCCTCCTTTGTCAAATATTGATTGAGCATAGGGATTTGGATCGTTTTCTGGGTTCTCTATTCTATTCCCTTGATCTATATATCTGTTCTTGTGCCAATACCAGGCAGTTTTAAGAACAGTGGCTTTGCAATATAGCTTGAAATCTGATATTGAGATCCCTCCTACTTTTTTCTTCTTTCTCAGGATTGCTGTAACTATCCGGGGTCTTTTTTTATTCCAGATGAATTTTTGGAAAGTTTGTTCTAGGTCTGTGAAGCATGCCATTGGTATTTTAATGGGAAGTGCATTGAAATTATAGATTGCTTTGGGTAGTATGGACATTTTGATGATGTTGATTCTACCAATCCATGAACATGGTATGTTCTTCCATCTGTTTATGTCTTCTTCTATCTCTTTTTTCAGTGTTGTGTAGTTTTCCATATATAGGTCTTTTACCTCCTTAGTTAAGTTTATTCCTAGGTATCTTAATTTTTTTGGTGTGATGGTAAATGGGATTGCTTTTTTAGTCTCTCTTTCTGTAAGTTCACTATTGGTGTATAGAAATGCCATAGATTTCTTAGCATTTATTTTGTATCCTGCTACTCTGTCGAATTCATTTATTAAGTTGAATAATTTTTTGATGGAGTCTTTAGGGTTTTCTAAGTACAGTATCATGTCATCTACAAATAATGACAGTTTTACTTCTTCTTTTCCAATTTGGATGCCTTTTATTTCTTCTTCTTGTCTGATTGCAATGGCTAGTATTTCCAACACTATGTTGAACAGGAGTGGTGAGAGTGGGCATCCCTGTCTTGTTCCTGTTCTTAGAGGAAATGGTTTTAGTTTTTGCCCATTGAGTATGATGGTGGCTGTGGGTTTGTCAAATATGGCTTTTATTATGTTGAGGTATGATCCTTCTATTCCCATCTTGCTGAGAGTTTTTATCAAGAACGGGTGTTGGATTTTGTCAAATGCTTTTTCTGCACCAATTGATATGACTATATGGTTTTTATCTCTCAATTTGTTTATGTGATGTATCACGTTTATTGATTTGTGAAGATTGTACCATCCTTGAATCCCAGGGATAAATCCTACTTGGTCATGGTGTATGAGCTTTCTGATGTACTGCTGGATTCGATTTGCTAGAATTTTGTTGAGGATTTTGGCATCTATGTTCATGAGGGATATTGGCCTGTAATTCTCTTTCATTGTGTTATCTTTATCTGGTTTTGGTATTAGGGTGATGCTGGCTTCATAGAAGGAGCTTGAGAGTGTTCCTTCTTCTTGAATTTTCTGGAATATTCTGAGGAGTATAAGTTTTAGCTTTTCCTTGAATGTTTTGTAAAACTCCCCTGTGAAGCCATCTGGCCCTGGGCTTTTGTTTGCTGGAAGTTTTTTGATGACTGCTTCAATTTCTTCCATAGTTATCAGCCTATTGAGATTTTTAGTCTCTTCCTGAGTAAGTTTTGGAAGGTTGTGTTTTTCTAGGAATGTGTCCATTTCCTCCACGTTGTCTAGATTGTTGGAATAGAGTTGTTCATAGTATTTTGACAATCCTTTGTATTTCTATGGGGTCTGTTGTTATTTCACCTCTTTCATTTCTGATTTTCTTTAATAGGGTCCTGTCTCTTTGCTTCTTGGTGAGCCTGGGTAGAGGTTCATCAATCTTGCTTATCCTTTCAAAGGACCAGCTCTTGGATTTGTTGATCTTGTGTATTGTTTTTTTGGTCTCTATGTCATTCATTTCTGCTCTGATCTTTATTATTTCCTTTCTTCTGCTCACTGTGGGCTTTTCTTGTTGCTCCCTTTCTAATTCTTTAAGTTGTTGAATTAGATGATCTATTACCATTTTTTCTTGTTTTTTGAGGTAGGCCTGTAGAGCTATACACTTCCCTCTCAGGACTGCTTTCATGGTGTCCCATAGGATTTGCAATGTTGTGTTTTTATTGTCATTAGTCTCCAGGATGTTTTCAATTTCTTCTTTGATCTCATTGATAACCCAATCATTGTTTAGTAGCATGCAATTCATTTTCCAAGTGTTTGAATTTTTTGGAATGTTTTTATTGTAGTTTATTTCTAATATTATGCAATTGTGGTCTGAGAAAATGCTTGATATGATTTCAATATTTTTGAATTTGGGGAGACTTTGCTTGTTACCCAATATGTGGTCTATTTTTGAGAATGTCCCATGTGCACTTGAGAAGAACGTATATTCCATGGCTTTGGGGTGAAATACTCTGAAGATGTCAATTAGGTCCATCTGATCTAGTGTGTCATTTAGAATTGCTGTTTCTTTGCTGATTTTTTGTCCAGAGGATTTATCCATTGATGTCAGTGGTGTATTAAAGTCCCCTACTATGATTGTATTGATGTCAATCTCTCCCTTGATATCTTCCAGCAGATTTCTTATGTATTTGGGTGCTCCTGCATTGGGTGCATATATGTTTACCAGAGTTATATCTTCTTGCTGGATTGCTCCCTTTAGTATTATGTGTGGCCTTCCTTATCTCTTATTGTGGCCTTTACTTTGAGGTCTATTTTATCTGATATAAGTATCGCAACCGCAGCTTTTTTCTCATTTCCATTTGCCTGAAAAAAATTTTTCCATCCTTTCACTCTCAGTCTGTATGAATCCTTTGTTCTTAGGTCTGTCTTGCAGACAGCAAATACATGGGTCATGTTTTCTTATCCATTCAGCTACCCTATGTCTTTTCATTGGTGTATTTAATCCATTTACGTTTAATGTTATTATTGATAAGTACCTGTTTGTTGACATATTTTTCCTTAGTGTTTGTGTTTCTTCTTGCCTTTCTCTTTCTTCTTTTTACAGCAGCCCCTTTAGCATTTCTTGCATTGCTGGCGTGGTAGTGATGAACTCTCTTAGCCCTTTTTTGTCTGTGAAGCTTCTGATTCCACCTTCAATTTTGAATGATAGCCTTGCTGGGTATAGTATTCTTGGATTCAGTCCCTTGTTTTGCATCACTTTGTATATTTCATTCCATTCCCTTCTGGCCTGGTGTGTTTCTATTGAGAAATCAGTTGATATTCTGATAGGAGATCCCTTGTAGGTAACTTTCTGTTTCTCTCTGGCAGCCTTTAAGATTCTTGCTTTGTCGTTGGTGTTCGTCAATGTAATTATGATGTGTCCTGGTGTCGGTCTTTTTGGGTTCAACTTGTTTGGGACTCTGTGTACTTCTTGGACTTGGATAGTTTTTTTTCTTGCCAATATCAGGGAAGTTTTCTGTCATTATTTCTTCTAACAGATTTTCTATTCCTTGCTCTCTTCCTCTCCTTCTTTTATCCCTATTATTTGAAGGGTGTTTCGTTTTGTGTTGTCCCAAAGCTCCCTTAGGCTCTCCTCTTGCTTTTTAAGTCTTCTTTCCAGTTGCTGCTGTGTTTGTGCGTTTTTTCCTACCTTGTCTTCTAATTCGCTGATGTGGTCCTCAGCCTCTTCTACTCTACGCTTAAGCCTTCCATTGTATTCTTTATTGCAGCTATGTCAGTTGATATTACCAGCTCCTCTCTTGCTGGTTCTTCATCCTCTCTTTACCAGCTCCTCTCTTGCCAGTTCTTCATCTCCTCTTGGTTTCTTTTCATGTTGGTGACATTCTCATTCAGCTCCTTATAGTTCTCATTGAGTTGTGTGTATTTGTCATCCATCCGTTTAAACATCCTTATAACGAATACTCTGAATTCTTTCTCTGTTAAGCTGCTAGCCTCAAGTTCATTTAACTCCCTTTCCGGTGATTCCTCTTTTTCTTTCCTTTGAAGATTTCCTTTTTGTTCCCCTTTTTTCCTGTAATGTTTTAATTGTAGATCCGCTTGCTTTGCTACCCAGGTTCTTTTGGTGATGGTGCTACTGGTGTAATCTCTCAGTTATCCTGGGCTTGGTAATATAGTGTAGCTCCCCACTTGAACTATTTGGGTTCTCTTTATGTAGGCCTGCGAGTTTGAGAGGCACAACTGCAGTGTCTAGAGGTCAGCAGTCGTGGAGGGTAGTATCCCAATTTTTCTGTCTTGAACCCTAAATTGAAATTACACTTGCCCAGTGGGGACTCACAGTGGCTCCAAGGAACCATCTGTCGGGGTGATGTGGCTCAGGGGGCCTGCACCCTGGAAAGCTGTGACTGTGTTGCCCAGAATTCTGTAGTTGTGGGGTAGGCAGACTCAGCTTTTGCTGCTGTACCTGTGGTGGATAGGCACTTACTCCCAGTGGCAGCTCACAGGAGCACCCATGATAAGTTTGCCAGCAAGGCCCCCTGAAGCACTCTGGAGAGCACTGGCAGTGTAACTGCGTAATTGAGGTGCCTAGCTGCTAAAGGTTTTTCTTTTGGGCAGTTCCTCTGGCCTCAGGGAGTATTCAGATTCTATGGTGATAATCAGGGTGGAATCAGGGTGTGGCTATATTGGTTGCCTGTAGACTGGAGGAAGGGGCTATTTCTCAGGAGAAAATGGCGACTGGGGATCCGATGTGAGTCAGCACCAGACATGCTTCCACTTCTCCTAGACCTGTTCGCTGCCTATTCTTCCTAGATTACACAACTCCGCCCCTTCTCCTGCACCTCAGCCATGGGTAAGTGAAAGGTCCTACGAACTAGGTTCAGTGGAGAAAGACGCAGGCCCCGGCGTGAGGAGGGACCATGTCTTTACCAGCTCCTCTCTTGCCGGTAATGCGTGGTTGGGCAGTTAGCTCTTAAGGGCTGCCTTTGAGCTCAGATCCCAAATCAGACTCCAAGGTCTAAAATCTACTACCTCCCACAGTCCCGTGGACCCTTTTTCTCACAGTCAGACGCTTTGCCTGTCCTCAGGGATGCGGCTTAGCGCCGTGTAGTTTTCCCCTGACCTTCTGGGCTTAGAAATATGGCAGATTCTATTGCCCAGATCCTTGTTTTACCTTTTTCCAGGAGATCTCTGCCCTTCCCAGCTGCAAACTGTCCCACCAGCTGTGTCTCCTTCACCAATTCAGGCTGGATTCCTCTCATTTCAGCTGCTCCCTCTATTTCCTCCTAGACAAGGATCAGGACACATCTGCCTATTCCGCTGCCATTTTGTTTCAGTAGGATACTTTAATACCCCATTAACATCACTGGACAAATCCTCTAGACAAAAAAAAAAAAAATTAACCAAGAAACTTCAATCCTAAATGACTCACTAGATAAGATGGACTTAATCGACATCTTTAGAACATTACACCCCAAAACTACAGAATATACATTCTTCTCAAGTGCACATGAGACATTTTCAAAGATATACCACATTTTGGGACACAGGCAAAATCTCTCCAAATTCAAGAGGATTGAAATCATATAAAGCATCTTCTAAGATCACAATAGCATAAAATTAGAAATCAACTACAGTAAAAACAATCACAAAAATTCAAACACTAGGAGGCTGATTAGCATAGTATTAAACAATGAGTGGGTTGCCAAAGAGATCAAAGAAGAAATAAAACACATCCTGGAAACAAATTACAATGAAAACACAACAATCCAAAATCTTTGGGACACAATGAAAGCAGTACTGAGAAGGAAGTTAGTAGCATTACAGGCCTACCTCAAAAAAAAAAAAAAGAAAAAGAAAAACTGATAATAAACCATCTAACTCTGCAACTTGAAGAATTAGAAAGAAAGCAACAAAAAAAGCCCAGAGTGAGCAGAAGGAAGGAAATAATAAAGATCAGAGCGGAAATAAATGACATAGAGACCAAAAAACAAACAAACAAACAAAAAAATATGAAACCAAGAGCAGGTTCTTTAAAAGGATAAACAAGAACAAGATTGACGAACCTTTAGCCAGGCTCACCAAAGAACACAGAGAGAGGACCCAAATAAACAAAATCAGAAACGAAAGAGTTGAAATAACAACAGACACCACAAAAATACAAAGAATCGTAAAAAAATACTATGAGCAACTCTACTCCAACAAACTGGTCAACCTAGAAGAAATGGACATATTCCAAAAAAAATACGACCTTCCAAAACTCAGCCAAGAGGAATCAAAAAATCGGAATAGGCCGATAAATATGGAGGAAATTAAAGCAGTAATCAAAATTCTTCCAACAAACAAAAGCCCTGGACCATACGGCTTCACGTGGGAGTTTTATAAAATATCCAAAGAAGAAATAAAACTTATCTTCCTCAGACTATTCCAAAAAATTCAAGAGGAAGGTGCACTTCCAAGCTCTTTCTACAAAGCCAGCATTACCCTAATCCCAAGACCAGATAAAGACAATACAAAGAAAGAGAATTACATGCCAATATCCCTCATGAAAATAGACGCCAAAATCATTAACAAAAATCTAATTCAGCAATACATTAGAAAGATCATACACCATGACAAAGTGGGATTTATTCCAGGGATGCAAGGATGGTTCAATATCTGCAAATCAATAAATGTGATACACCATATAAACAAACTGAGAGAAAAAAAAACACACCCATATAGTGATATCTTGATGCAGAAAAAGCATTTGACAAAATCCAACACCCTTTCTTGATAAAAACCCTCAACAAGGTGGGAATAGAAGGCTCATACCTCAACATAATAAAAGCCATATATGACAAACCCACAGCCAACATCATACTCAATGGACAAAAAATAAAACCATTTACACTAAAAATAGGAACAAGACGGGAATATCCACTCTCACCACTCCTGTTTGACATAATACTGGATGTACTAGCTATTGCAATCAGACAAGAAGAAGAAATAAAAGGCATCCAAATTGGAAAGAAGAAGTAAAACTGTCCTTATTTGCAGATGGCATGATATTGTACATAGAAAACCCGAAAGACTACATCAAAAAACTACTAGACTTAATAAATTAATTTGGCAATGTAGCAAGATACAAAATTAACACCCAGAAGTCTTTGGCTTTTCTATACACCAATAATGAACTCACAGAAATAGAAATTTAAAAAGCAATCCCATTTACCATTGCAACAACAACAAAAAAATTAAGATACCTAGGAATAAACTTAACCAAGGAGATAAAGGACCTGTACTCAGAAAACTTCAGAACGCTGAAAAAAGAGATAGAGGAAGACATGAACAAATGGAAGAATATACCACGTTCATGGATTGGTAGAATCAACATCATTAAAATGCCTATACTACCCAAAGCAATCTATAATTTCAATGCAATCCCCATTAAAATACCAATGGCATACTTCAAAGACCTAGAACAAATTTTCCAAAAATTCATCTGGAATAAAAAAAAACCCCGAATAGCTGCAACAATCTTGAGAAAGAAGAACAATGTTGGAGAGATCACAATACCAGATATCAAGTTATACTACAGAGCCATTGTTCTCAAAACTGCCTTGTACTGGCACAAGAACAGACATATAGACCAGTGGAACAGAACAGAGAACCCAGAAATTGACACAAGCCCTTATGCACAATTAATATTTGACAAAGGAGGCAAGACCATACAATGGAGTCAAGACAGTCTCTTCAATAAATGGTATTGGGAAAACTTGACAGATACTTGCAAAAAAAATGAAACTAGACCACCAACTTACACCATACACAAAAATAAATTCAAAATGGATAAAGGACCTAAACATAAGATTGGAAACCATAAAAATCTTAGGAGAATCCATGGGCAGCAAAATAGCAGACTTTTGTCATAGCAATATATTTAATGGTACAGCTCCTAGGGCAATGGAAACTAAAGAGTAAATTAAAAAAATGGGACTACATCAAAATAAAAAGCTTCTTCACAGTAAAAGAAACCATCAACAAAATAACAAGAAAGCCCACTGCATGGGAGAACATATTTGCCAATGTTATTTCTGATAAGGGTTTAATCTCCTACATTTACAGGGAACTCATACAACTTAACAAAAGGAAGATAAACAACCCAATCAAAAAGTGGGCAAATGACCTAGACACTTTTCAAATTGGACATTCAGAAAGCCAAGAGACATATGAAAATATGCTCAAAGTCACTAATCACCGTGAGATGCAAATCAAAACAACAATGAGGTACCATCTCACACCTGTCAGAATGGCTATCATCAACAAATCAACAAATGACAAGTGCTGGAGAGGATGCAGAGAAAAAGGAACCCTTGTGCACTGCTGGTAGGAATGCAGACTGGTGCAGCCACTGTGGAAAACAGTATGGTGTTTCCTCAAAAAATTAACAATTGCACTGCCATTTGACCCAGTAATACCACTTGTAGGAATATATCCCAAGAAAACAGAAACACCAATCAGAAAGGATATATTCACCCCTATGTTCACAGCAGCACAATTTACAATAGCAAATATTTGAAAACAGCCAAAATGCCCATCAGCAGATGAGTGGATTAGAAAACTGTGGTACATCTACACAATGGAATACTATGCTGCTATAAAAAAGAAGGAATTCTTACCATTTGCAACAGCATGGATGGAACTGGAGAGCATTATGCTAAGTTAAATAAGCCAGTCAGTGAAAGAAAAATACCACATGATCTCATCCATTTATGGATAATAAAGAACATTACAAACTGATGAACAAACATAGATACAGTGACAGAGAAGCATTGAACAGACTGTCAAATGACAGCGGGAAGGCTGGAGAGGGATGGGGCATGGGAGGAGGTAAGAGATCAACCAAAGGACTTGTATGCATGCATATAAGCATAACAAATGGATGCAAGACACTGGGACAGGGGTGAGGGCATGTGCCAGGGGGTGGGGAGGTTGGGGGAAGGTCAATTGGTGAAAAAAGGAGACATATGTACTACTATTTGTAATATTTTAAACAATAAAAAAATATGGAAAATAAGAAAAATGACCAATTGGAAATGAAGAATGACATAGCAGTAATAAAGAACACATTGGAAGGAATACACAGCAGACTAGGGAAAGCTTAAGATTGGATCATTGAATTAGAATACAGGGTAGAAAACACACAATTAGAGAACCAAAAAAAAAAAATTAAAAAGCAGGAGAGCTTAAGGGAGCTGTGGAACAACATAAAACATAACAATATCCACATAATAGGAGTATCCAAAGGAGAAGAAAGTGCGCAAGGGATAGAGAACCTGTTTGAAGAAATAATGGCAGAAAATGCCCCTAACCTGGTGAAGGAAAAAGTCACAGAAGTTCAGGAGGCACACAGAATCCCAAGCAAGAAGAACCCAAACAGGCCCACACCCAGACACATCATAACTAAAATATCAAAAATTAAAGACAAAGAGAGAATCCAAAAGGCAGCAAGAGACAAGCAATTTGTTAGCTACAAAAAAGCTCCCATAAGGACACTATAATCAAAATAGCCTCATACTGGCACAAGAACAGGCATATAGATCAATGGAAGAGAACAGAGACCCCAGAAATCAACCCACAGCATTATACCCGATTAATATTTGACAAAGGAGGCAAGAGCATACAATGGAGTCAACACAGTCTCTTCAATAAACTGTGTTGGGAAAATTGGACAGACACATAACAAAAAAATGAACCTAGACCAACAACTTACATTACAAACAAGAGTAAACTCAACATGGATAAAAGACTTAAATGTAAGTTGTGAAACCATAAAAATCCTAGAAAAAAAAATAGACAGCAAAATCTCAGAACCTCTCATAACAGTATGCTTGGGAATACACCTCCTATGGCAAGGGAAACAAAAGAGAAAATAAATGGGACTACATTAAAATAAAAAGTTTCTCCACAGCAAAAGAAACCATCAACAAAATGAAAAAGGAGCCCACATTATGGGAGAACATACTTGGCAATGATACATCTGTTAAAGGGTTAATATCCAAAATATATAAGGAACTTATACAACTTAACAAAAGGAAGACAAACAATCCAATATAAAAATGGGCAAAGGACCTAAATAGACACTTCTCCAAAGTGGACATACAGATGGTCAAGAGACATGTAAAAAAATACTTAATTACTAATCATCAGAGGGATGGAAATTAAAATGACAATGAGGTATCACCTCACACCTGTCATATGGTTACCATCAACAAATCAACAAATAACAAGTGTTTGTGAGAATGTGGAGAAAAGAGACTCCTAGTACACTGCTAGTGGAAATGCAGACTGGACTGATGCAGCCATTATGGAAAACAGTATGGAGAGAATTATGCTAAGTGAAATAAGCCAGTCCGGAAAGACAAGTACCACATGATCTCACTCATATGTGAAATCTAATGAATAAAATAAACTGATAAACAAAACAGATCCAGAAACATAGAAACATGGAATAGACTGTTGAATCTCAGAGGGAACACTGGTGTGGGTGGGTGGATAGGAAAAGATCAACCAAATAACTTATATGCATATATGCATAACCAATGGACACAGACAATAGGGTGGTGAAGGCCTAAGGAGGGGGACGTGGGTTGGCTAGACAGGGACAATGGGGAAAAAACAGGGACATATGTAATACTTTCATCAGTAAGGAATTTTTTAAAATTAAAAATACTTATGGAGTTTCCTCATAAAATTAAATATGGAACTGCTATTTGACCCAGTGATCCCACTTCTAGGAATATATCCTAAGAAACCTGAAACACCAATCAAAATGAATGTATGCAACCTTATGTTCATAGCATCACAATTTATAGTAGCTAAATTCTGGAAACAGCCCAAGTTCCCATCTATAGATGAATAGATAAAACACTGTGGTACATTTACACCATGGAATACTATTCAGCAGTAAAAATTAAAACCAAATTGAGACAGCATGGAGAAACATAGAGAGTATTATGCCAAAGTAAATAAGCTAGCAAAGACAAGTATCACATGATCTCACTCATGTGGAATATAATGAACAAAAAAACTGTTGAACAAAATTGATCCAGAGACATAGAAGCAGGGAACAGACTGTTGAACCTCAGAGGGAAGGCAGGAGTAGGTGGGTGGGAGGAAAGTGACCAACCAAAGAACTAGTATGCATATCTGCATAACCCATGGACACATACAATAGGGTGGTGTAGGCCTGGAGGGATGAAGGGGCTAGAAGGGGTCAATGGGGAAATAATGGGGACATATGTAACACTTTCAATAATAAAGATTTTTAAAATGAACCTGAAATACCAATCAGAAAGAATATATGCACACCTATGTTCATAGCAGTGCAATTTACAATAGCTAAGATCTGGAAACAACCCAAGTGCCCATCAGTAGATGAGTGCATAAAAAAAAAATGCTGTGGTACATTTACATGGAAACCTATGCAACTGTAAAATAGAAGGACCTCTTACCCTTTGAGACAGCATGGTCAGACCTAGCAAGTATTATGCTAAGTGAAACAAGTCAGCCAGAGAAAGACAAGTATCACATCTCACTTATATGTGGAATTTAATGAACAAAATAAACTGACAAAATAGATCAAGAATCATGGAAGCATGCAAGACTGAGCATTCTCTGAAGGAAGTGCGGGATAGAACAGATCAACCAAAGAACTTATGTGCATATATGCATAACCCATGGACACAAACTATAGTGGGGTGAAGGCCTGGGGAGGGCATGGGTCATCAATGGGGAAAAAGGGGGACATTTGTAATACTTTAAACAATAAAGATAAAATTTTAAAAAATAAATAAAGTTTGCCAACCAGCTACCTCGTCACATTAAAAAAAAGTTATTCGCCTTAATGCCTTTCAATTTGAAAATACTCACATGACCCACCTCTCTCATTTACATTTTCTGCTTAAGAGCTATAGCCAGGATTGACATTCAAATATTTTTCACAATCAGTATGTCATAGACATTTAGCAATGAGAATGGACTTCTGCTTAATATAACTAGTACAACCATATTGATGTAATCAGATGAACATCAGACCTACTTATAGACAGACATGCTTTTAACTCTTGCTTAGTACAGGCATACCTCATTTTATTGTGTTTCACAGATACTGTGTGTTTTTTTACAAATTATAGGTAAGATCCACCAGAAGCAAAATGATTCTGACTTGCTAAAGGCTCAAATGATTGTTAGCATTTTTATCAGTAAAGTATTACTTGATTAAGGTATATACATAGTTTTTTATTTTTTTAATTATTTTTAATTTTGTTTTTTGGGGGGAGATTTATTAGATAGCTCCAAATTGCTGTTTAACCATCTCAGTTTCCCTATTCTACTTATCCTGGCTTACTGGCATGTGTAATTTATATAACTTCCTTTCAATATTTCTCTTTACAAGCATTACTCTTCCTCACAAACCTTACTACTTTCAGAACCCACTCTTTTCCTTCAAAATGACACCAAAACTATAATTTCTTTCCAATTAGAATTCTTAACCCTTAGAAACCTTAATCTTTAGGTGACATGTAAGTAATTAACATTCCACATGATCTCACTCATCTAGGGGAAATAATGAACAACATAGACTGATGAATAAGAACAGGCCCAGAAACAAGGAGGCATGGATCAAACTGTCAGGCCTCATAGGGAGGGTAGGGGAGGGTGGGGGTAAAGGGGAGAGATCAACCAAAGGACTTGTGTGCATGCATATGAGCCTAACCAGTGGTAAGGACAACAGGGGGGTGGGGCATGCATGGGGAGGGGTGTGGGATGGGAATGGGGGAAGAGGACAAATATGTGATACCTTAATCAATAAAGAAATTAAAAGAAAAAAGCATTCCACAGGTTAGCAGCATATTAACATTTTAATATATATCTACACTAATAAAAGAGAAATAAGCAAATTGACCATACCTCTGTGACACCCACCAGCCAATCAGGAGTGAGCATGCAAATTAATCCAACAAAGGTGGTGGGTTAATTTGTATACGCAGGCACAGAGCGAAGACTGAAGACGACTGAAGAATGAAGACTGAAGACTGAAGAGGCTTGGCTTCTCCCCTGCGGTCCCGGGTGCCGGAGGAAAACCAGTGCCAACAGCCAGGGGAAGGAAGGCCTATTGCACGAATCTTTGTGCAACAGACCTCTAGTTTTAAATAAAATGAAAGACTTAGTCATTAACAGATTCAAATCCATCCTCTAGATTCTCCATATAACGGCATACTCAGATTAATATTTCAGTATCCTGTTATTTCAAAATACCATGGTATTTAATAATTTTTACCATTTAAATCAGCAAATTCCAAATTTTTAAGTTACCAAAAACTTTGGAAAACTATGTTTAGACATATATATCACTGAAAATTTTTATCATAAACCCTTTGTTTTAGTTACATCTATTTATTATGTCTTAACAACTCTGAGATTTTAAAGCCAATTATTATTACCCAAGGCATTTTCTTGACAAATTTTCTAACAGGGATTACTCACGGCCTTATTCTTCTTTACAAAATGGGAGTGGGCCCCAACTGCATTTTACAGCCTGTTGGAGGGTACTTCTGAAAATATGCTCCTCTGAATGTTAGGAGCAAAAATCTGGGAATTGTACACCCCTGGGACCTGGGAGTCAACCTTGGATTCTCATTCAAGAACTGCCCACCATCATGGAAACATTAGCCTTGTTGTCCAAACAATGAAGTCCCACTCTAGCCCACATTGCTTACTTCCCCATGCCTATAGTCCCTACTTTCCCATGTAATCCTAGATTCATAAACCAGTGAAGAACAAAACCTAAAGTCCCCAATATATAACCAAAATTACATTACAAACACACAGAGAAGAAATATCACTAGCTAAGAGTTTCTGGCAGCTGACATCCTAAAAGGGAAAGCAGGAAGAGTTCCCAAGATTAAGAATTCTCGGCAGCTGCTGAGACATTCCTGCCATCTCTGCCATGTGGTCAGCCTCGCCAAAATAGCTGGGTTCCCCCAAAGTGAGATGTGCCCCATCTTTAAGCAAATTAAAGCAAACAACAAAGAGACACAAAACATTAACAGAAACACTCTTATACAGGTGTACATGACCCACAGACACCACAGAATGCCCTGCAAAAAAAATTACCAAAGCAGCACAATGTCTCCTGTCCCTGGTTCAGGGACTGCCCTTCTCCAGAATTTTAGCATTCTCCCAATGGACTATTTGGGGAATGTATTCCCTATGCCTAGAATTCTTGTTTCCCATCCTCAGAAAGTCCATTGTGACTATGTGTTCAACCTCCCATAATGGAGATTTCTCACACTGTGCTCAATCCCCCATATTGGAGATTTCTCGCACTCCCCAAGATCCACTTCGTCCTTCCCTGGCCACTTCCCTCACAGGAGAACAGCACTGCAGATAAGACCTGCACACTCACTTTATGTTCAAGACACATCCCAGTCACATATACCCAACCTCTAGGGATACCCAATCACCAAAGTAGTACCCAGTCCAATTCCCACCTTGGCTCATGCATGAGGTCACCTGATTGCTGTTGTTCTTGCTTGTTTGGGCCCTTCCTGCGTTGATGGCTGACTCTCGATCCTGAGCTCATAGTTGGCCTGGGGGACAGCTTGTAATGGCTGTCCCTCCTCACTGAAACCACTGCAACTTGGCAGCGGGGTGCACTTCCTCAGGACAGGGGCCAATGGCCCCCCATAGTGACAAACAGAATCCCAGACCAGCCCCCAAATTGTTAGACATAAAGCAAGTCCCCAAAATCAGGGGTCCTGGTAGAACACAAAGCATACTCAGGAGCCAGGCAGCAAGGCAAATATCTACTTCTGCAGAAGAGTACATACCAACACAGAGTCTGGCAGCACATACTTACATTGTTTTTTAGATGTAATGTTATTGCTTACTCAATAGATGACACGTAGCATAAATATAGCTCTAATATGCACTGCAAAACTATTTGTGAGATTAGCTTTATTGCAATATTCATTTCATTGCAGTGGTCTGGAAGCAAACCTGCAATATATTTGAGGTATGCCTGTACTATACTATTTCCTACATAATATTCTTTGGGTTACTAAAAAGACCTATCTTCCTCATTACTGCCAATTAATTATAAAATTGTGCCGGGCCAGCACAGCCAAGGGTTCGGTGAGCCTGAGGCGGGGGCGGGGGGTGGGGGGAGGCAGCGAAGGACTGAAGAAAAGGCAGACAAAGAGAATAAGCTGGGTTTAGGTGGATCTCCTGTGCCTGGCAAAGGACACAGAAAAAGATCCAGATGGCAAGCTGAGCCTTTATTTTATACCCAGAAGTAAACAAGGCAGTGGTCACCATAGTTACAATGTTCTTGTGAGTTTCACTTGTTTTGGCAGCACTTGCTGCACCTCCCACAGCCCATTAGCTACCCAGATAGTCATAAGGTCAAGCTTAATTATGCTAAGAGGGCTGTGCCCTCTAAGCTGGGACTTGTTTGTGGCCAACAGGTCAGTCCAAGGCTTAACCCTATAGCTGCTCCCTACATAAAATAATCAGTAAATGCACATTGAGCACTGTTTTAACAGTAGAAATCCTACTGGATTGAAAGTTAGGGGGGGGGCGTACTATTCAGTGTTTGATCTTGGGCATCTCCTACCTTCCTCCTTGCTTTCCTGTCATCAGCAAAAAGAGATTACATGACATTATGTGTAAGTTGCTACCATCTAAAATATGCTGTGAATACATTTAGTCAATAATTTCTCTAAATTTTTTTCAGATTGTAAACAGATATCTATACCAAATGAAACCCCCAAAAATATAAAACAAACCTATGACTAAACTTGTATGGACAAAGCTCAGAGTTGTAATCAAAGAATACAGAATATAAATTCAATCTAATGAATGGTTAATAGTTTGCACAGCATTATTTTTCTGTAAGGTGGTTAGATATTAACAGAAAAGAAATTAGGAAGATCAAAAGACAAACTTTACATTTATTCCAAGGCTGTTCTGTTGAGCTATACTACTTTGGTCACTTATATGGGGGTAAAAAAGAAGCAGCTTTTTTTTGGTTCCAATCTTTCTGTATAATTGTCTGGGAAGCAGAGAACTGAGGACCATACACATCTCAATTAGTCACAGCCCAAACCACAAGAGAATAAAAGTATAGGGAGACACTGGGGGGTGGGGTGTGGTCAGTCAATAGGGGGGGAAAGTAGACATATGTAATACTTTAAACAATAAAGAATTAAAAAATATATATAGGGAGACAGCAGAGAGGCAGAGAACATGAACCTGGGAAAGAATCACTTAAAAAAAAGGAAAAGCTGTTCTTAGGCTGCCTATATTTTTAACCCAAGGGATTTACAAGTGGCCAAAATAGGAAGATGGTGTCTGACAAACTCAGATTCCAATCTAGTGACACCACTTACTATCTGGGTGTCCTTAGTAAAGGCATTTTATTTCATTCTTAAAAAGGAATAATAATACCATATTGCACTGTAAGTACTAAATGAGATAGTATGTATTGAAGTAACTAGCATAGAGTTTGGCCCATAGAAGATGCCTGAAGTTAGGGTTTTCTTGAAACCCCAGACTCCACTAACCCACAGGCCAGCTCCAAGGCATTGGCATCTGGAACAGGGTTGACAATTGAATTTAGAGAGGCATTTGGTTACAAGGAATGCTGATTTCACCTTTTGTTTATGGAAGTTGACACGTGAAGATGAGCCAGAGAAACCAATGCAGTTTAGTCCTTTGGCTTTAGATAGAAAGGACAATGCAAAAGAAAAGCAAATCAGTGCTCTGTTTGTACTTTTTCCTGCAGCCTCCAAAAGCCAGCCTACCAAAAGCAGTCTAAGGACTGAGCATTCAAGTGAGAAACCAGTTTGAGAAAAAAGAGGGTAAAATGTATCCAGAGGGCTATTAACAAAACAAATATTGCTGTAGAGTCTGAAGTGGCTTTTCTAACACAAAATCCAGCAATATTCTGGAAGTTAGAATAAAGAGAGGACAAGAGACCTTAAGCAGTAGAAAAGTGAAGCCTAGATGGATGCTTTAATTTTATTTACATTAGGGCAATTCCAACAGCATTTCTGGACTCCTCTGTTGATACCATTAGTAATGCTTATCTTTGTACTGAACCTTAACCCTTACTTATCCTTAAACTGAAGGGACTAAAACAAAGCTTTATTTTAGACTATCACTATGACCAGGGAAAACAATGGTTTAGTTGAACTACCCCAACTTTCCTATCTATACCTTTTTAAGCAGGCAGCTTTCTTATGTCTCATCCCCAGAAAGTGTTCTCTGGTGTACTGTATTCAAACCTCCTCTCCTAGGTTTTGCTTGATGAGAGTTTCAAGTAATTCCTCTTTCAGAAATAAAGAAAATATGCCAGGGCATTCTGGGAGATCCAAAAAATTAACCCTAGGGTAGGATAGGGAGCTTCTGGTTCTTTGTCCCAAGTGCTGCTTCTAACACTAAAATCAATAGTTCACTTGAGTAACTGCTGGTCTAATTCCAAGTGGTCTTCAAAAACAAATATTTATTGAGCCCCTATCATGTTCCAGACACTGTCTCATCTCTTTTCTAGAAAATAGCCAAAGCATGTATTATTAACTCTATTTTACATTTCAGGACACTGAGACACAGAGAGGTTGTCATTCTCAGGAGCGGACAATAGCAAATGACAGAGGTGAGAATTTAAATCAAGACTATCCTACTTCAAGACTAATGTAGTTTCTTCTAAATATAATACAAATAATACATGGTCTTTATGATATCACAATGATTTAAAAATTGCATTCAAAAGAGAAGGAACTCCACTCTTTGAGACAGCATGGATGGACCTGGAGATTATTGTACTAAGCGAAATAAGCCAGTCAGAAAAAGACAAATACCATACGATCTCACTTATATGTGGAATCTAATGAACAAAATAAACTGACAAACAAAATAGAACCAGAGGCATGGATACATGGAACAGACTGGCAGAGGTCATAGGGGAGAGGGCGGGGGGGATGTATAAAAGAAGGTGAAGAGATTAGCCAAAGAACATATATACATAGCCCATGGACACAGACAACAAAGTGGTGAAGGCCAGGGGAAGGGGGATGAGGGCTGGGTGGAGGTGTACAAAGGTTGGGGTATGAGGGAGATCTGTAGTAGTATCAACAATTTAAAAATAAGAACATAAAGTAAAAGCTTATTCAGTATGTGTTTTTTTAATTGCATTCAAGCCTCAATTCATTGGCCCCAATAAAACTACAGATTCTGTTCCTCACAGAATGCCTGACATACTGATGGTTGGGTAGAAAATAAAAAGATGACTTAATGTTCCAGCTCCTTTCCCCTTGCCACTGAAAATCTAACCAAGAAGTCAACCTGCTTAGGAGTCACATTATTTTTTCTGTCATCTTATCCTCATGCTTTCTACAATTGTCTGAAGTGGGATCTAGGGCACCATGATAGGCCTTTACTCAATAAAAATACCTTTCCTAGCTGCAGATGAAGACCTTCAATGACTTTTCCAGGCATCATAGTCTTTAATCACATATGGGATATCAAGCTGAGAACACAGTTGCTCTAGGCAAGGAGGAGAGTAACTTCAATTTAATGGAAAATGAAAGATAGGGCCTTTCCAAGTATAGATCTGGATATCTGCTAATGGAGGTGTCAAAGATGAGTCCAGTTCTTTCATTTTATATATAAGGAACTTGAAATCCAGAGAGGGGAAGGGAATTACCCAAAGTTACACAGTGAAAGATGAGACAAGAAACCAAGTATTTGACTCTCAGTCATATGCAAATATTAGGAACCTGAAAGTAGTGTTAGGGTAACAATGGCAGAGAGTGGATGGGTCAGATAGAAGCAAATTGAAGAAAACAATTGTGGGTAACTTACTTCATAGTTTAGAGACCAGCTGTTTGACCTTAAGTGCCAAACTTAAGTGGAATAATACAGGCATATCTTGTTTTACTGCACTTCACTTTATTGTGCTTCACAGATGCTTCATCTTTTTACAAATTAAAGGCAAGACCCTCAACTAGTAAAAAGATGATGACTCTCTTATTGTGATACTTTATTGCAGTGGTAGAACTAAGCCCCCAATATCTCCAAGATATGCCTATATTATTAACACACAGTCCTGGAAAGACTAAATGAGATTAAAGTACCTAGAAGAGAATTTGGCCCACAGTAGATTTATAATAAATTATAAATTATAAGTAATGAAAATTTAAAAATTGGAGAATGTATCAGAATCAACTAAAAGGTTTGTTAAATGCTTATTTCTGGGCCCCAACCCTAGCACTTCTGATTCAGAATTAGTATTTTTAATAAGCTCCCAGGTGATGCTGAAACTGATGGCCATGAACCACACTTTGAAATCTTTTGAGTAAACGAGTCAATGAAAACCCATGTGAGCCTCCTTTTTGGTTGCTAATCAAATCTGGGAAATATAATACATGGTGGGCAAAAGTAGGTTTACAGTTGTTTGTATGGAAAATAATACAATAATCTAAAATAATAAAAGCGTAATATGCAAATTGACCAAACAGCAGAATGACCATCCAGACGACCATGCTATGACACCCACTGGCACCAGGCCAGCCAAGCCGGGCACAATGTGATTAGTCGGGGGCTGGCCATCTCCCCATGATCACCCCGGAGAGGAAAGCCCAAGTCACTGGCCAGCGGGGCGATCAATCAGGGAGCTCCATGATCACCCCAAAGAGGGAGTCCCAGGCCACTGACCAGTGGGCTGTGGCAGGTGGGTGGGGCCTCCCTCTGTGGGCGCCATCAATCACCCCAGGCACTACGGCAGGTGGGCAGGGCCTACCTCTTTGGGGCGATCAGTGGCGGAGCCCCACGATTGATTGATCGATCACCCCAAAGTGGGAGGCCCAGGGTACCTGGCTGGAAGCTTTGCGGCGGGTATCTTGGGCCTCCCTCTGTAGGGGTGATACATTGAGGAGCCCCAGCCAGGTGGGCAGGGCCTACCTCTTTGGGGCGATTGATCGCAAGGTGCCCAACTGTGAGAGGGAGCAGGCCAAGCTGAGGGAACCCCACCAGCTCAAGTGCACAAATTTCATGCACCAGGCTTCTAGTTAATAAATAATAATACAAGAATAAACTCTGTATTTTGCATACTCACAACTGTAAACCTACTTTTGTCCCACCCTGTAAATGCCCTTTAAAATATGAAAAATACAAAAACAACTAAACCTATGGCTTTGGAAAATGTTTTCCCTTTTTGGACCACAGTTTCCCTGTATACAAAATAAGGTGTTTAAATTAGGAAATCCTAATGTTCCATATGACTCTGAAATGTTAAGTTCCTACAGAAAAAACCATTGGTAGCATAGGTATTGAACCATTTCACAACACAAATCCCAAGTAGTTATCCTATTCAGTTACTAGCTCTGTAAGCTATTGTTGCATCCCCCTTACTCCCCTACAGCCACTCCATAACACAGAATTCCTTACAATAAGACACTAGGCAAAGTCCCTACTGACTTAATGGAAGTTGTTACTTAAGGATTAAGCTGGAATCTCAGCCATTGCTCTTCTGAAAGCTGAAAAGATTGCATAGTTAAACTATGTCTAGGGAAGAAAAAAGAAGCTATTCATGGTCTCTGAACACATGCTTATGTTTCAGTTCCAACTGCTTATACATTTGCATCTGTTTTCATTCTTGGAAATGTGATTGCCTTCTTTTAGGATTATGGCAACAGACAAATATTGTACTGTGAGAATCTTTCCATTTCTGTTTTGAATCGTGTACTCTGGAAATATCCCTGGAACATTAGGAATGATTGATGATTTTGTGATTATGTTTCATAGGAATGGGCAATGTAACTGAACAGGTGCAAAGGACTGGAAAAAGTACTGTATGAATCCAGAAGATTTACTTCCAAAAACTGCTTCTGCTACAGCCTGTACATGAATTAGTTATTTCACTTTCCTGACTCATTTCCTAATCTGCAAAATAAAGGAGTTACAAAAATCCAGAATAGCTGACCTTGCCCTAAAAATCAAAGTGAGTTGTATAGCACCCTCAAAAATGAGAAGAAATAAAATAAATAATTCTGATGACAAACGAAAGAAAAACAACAGAGGAATGTAAAATAAAAATTCCTCTCTCTTTTCCAACTCCCCAGAATTAATTAACGCTAACAGCTCCTGGTATTTATTTTTTGGACATTTTTTCATGCATATATAAACATACATGAAATTGTTTGTATTTTAAAAGGATAAATATATAAATGCATATATAAAACAGATTTTAAAATTAACAGTCATATTTTTGTACAGCATTATATCTTTTTGTACTTGTTAATTATTTGAAAGATAAATCCCTAGGAGTGGAATTAAATTTAACATATGATATTTTAGTTATTATGCCATATAAGTATTTCTTTGTGTCTTTTCCAATCTCTTTTAATAATGTTCTGTAGTTTTCAGTGTATAGAGCCATCACATCCCTTAATAAGTTTATTCCTAAGTATTTTTATTCTACGTATTACATTGTATGGATAGAACATGTTTTGTTTAGCCATTCATCAGTAGGTGTACATAAAGGTTGTATCTGTTTATGGCTATTAAGAATAATGCTGCTGCCCTAGCTGGTGTGTCTCATTTGCTTAGAGCATCATCCTGTATTCCCAAAAGGTTGTGGGTTTGATCCCTGGTCGCCGGACATAGGGGAGGTAACTGATCAATGTTTCTCTCCCACATAGATTATTTATCTACCTATCTCACCCTTCCTCTCTCTCTAAAAAAGTCAATAAACAACCCTGATACCCAAGGACTGAAAGTGGAGACCCCATAGAGACTGGTAAGAGGGGCAGAGGCACAAAAGGCCTGGCCAAGCGCCCAAAGAGAGCAACTGAAGTTCTGGAGAGATATCTCAGCTGTGGGGGGCTACCACTGAGAACTCTTGGATCTAATCCCCAAGCTGGTCCACTCAGTAGAAAGCACCACAACTGAGAAGGGTACCCACATAACATCTGGTTGGGAAAAGCAGCAGGGTTGCTGTCAGCCAGGGAGTGACGACTGAAAATTCAGGCACCCTCTTAAACACACAAAATTCCCTGTGGAGACACCCACCTTGTGCTCTGACAGAGGGAGGACAGAGTGGACTAAAGCTGTGTGAGCAGAAACCAGGATTGGGGACAGAGGGGTTAGAACTCAGAGGGAGACAACTCCAGTGTCCTATGCTGAGTCATTCCCTCACCCAGCTGAGAACATTTTCCCCATACAGACATTTGCCTTACCCGCGGGGGGGGGGGGAAGAATATTGGAAAGCACCTTGCCCTGAGGCCACTTAAGAGACTAAAAATAACAATTAGCCTCCAGGCAGAAGCAACAGCCCCATCCTGTTGAAAAATTTCTCACCACACCTGAGAACAATTGCCTGGGGACAATTCAAGTCAGAATCCTATCAGTCCATTTGCAGAGGCTGTCTCTGGAGGCTTTGAGTCTTTGCCTTATCTACTTAGTCAGAAACAGCATTTGACAGTGTCCCCCACTAGAGATTGAGAGGCATAGAGTATCTACCTAATCCATAGTCATAAACCCAAACAGACAGCCAAAATGAGGAGACAAAGAAGCAACCCCCAAATGAAAGAACAAGAGAATTCTCCAGAAGAAGAGATAATGAAGCAGAGATAAGAAATTTATCTGAAACAGAGTTCAGAGTAATGATGGTAAAGATGCTCAACATCATGAAAAAAGATATAGTAACTATGAAAAAATAACAGTCAGAAATAAAGAATGATATAACACAAATAAAGAATACATTGGAAGGAATACACAGCAGATTAGAGGAAGCTGAGAATAGAATCAGTAAATTAGAAGACAGGGTTGAAAAAAATCACTCAATCAGAGAATCAAAAAGAAAAAAAAAACAGGAATATAGCTTAAGGGAGCTGTGGAACAACATGAAACATAGCAATATTAGAATAATAGGCAGAAAGGGAGGAAGGGATAAAGAAAGTGTTTGAAAAAAATAATGGCAGAAAACTTCCCTAATCTGGTAAAGGAAAAAGTCACACAAGTTCAAGAGGCACAGAGAACACCAAGCAAGAAGAACCCAAACAGGACCATGCCAAGACACATCATAATTAAAATGCCAAAAATTAAGGAGAGACTCTTAAAGGCAGCAAGAGAAAAGAAAAGTTACTTACAAAGGAGCTCCCATAATGCTGACACCTGATTTCTCATCAGAAACTCTACAGGCCAGAAGGGAATGGCATGAAGTACTCAAGGTAATGGAAAGCAAGGATCTAAAACCAAGATTACTATATCCAGCAAGGCTATCATTCAAAATAGGTGATAAAATTAAGAGCTTCCAAGACAAAAAAAAAGGCTAAAGGAGTACATCACCACCAAGCCAGTATTAGAAGAAATGCTAAAGGGACTGCTGTAATGAGAAGAAGAAACAGAGAGAGAAACCTAGGCATACAGAATTAAAATGGCAATAAATAAGTGCCTATCTATAATAATAAAAGCATAATATGCTAATTAGACCAGACGTCCTTCCGGATGACCTTCAGGGTGAAGCCGGGGCTTCGAGGGAAGCCTGGGTCCCGGGTGCCTGCCAGCAGCCAGAGGGAAGCCGGTGCTGGTAGCCAGGGGAAGGAAGGCCTGCTCTTGTACAAATTTCCTGCATTGGGCCTCTAGTTAATAATAACCCTAAATGTAAATGTATTAAATGCTCCCTTCAAAAGGCATAGGGTAGCTGAATGGATACAAAAACATGACCCAACTATATGCTGTCTACAAGAGGCCCACCTTAGAACAAAGGACGCACACGGGATGAGAGTGAACAGGTGGGAAAAAAAATTCTATGCAAATGGAAAAGAAAAAAAAGCTGGAGTAGCAATACTACTATCAGACAAAATAGACTTTAAAATGAAGGCCATCAAAAGAGACAACAAAGATCACTATATAATACTAAAGGAATCAATCCAACAAGAGGACATAACTTAGTCAGAAACAGTTAACGTATACATATGCACCCAAAGTAGTCCTGAGAGGGAAGTGAAGGCCTACCTTAAAACAAAATAGCAATAAATTATTTAACCCTTACTAGTAACTTAAAGAACCAGAAAGAGGACAACAAGAAAATCCCAGAGGGAGTAGAAGAAAGGAAATAGTAAATATTAAAGCAGAAATAAATAACATAGAAACTAAAAAAAAAAAAAAAATCAATCAAACCAAGAGCTGGTTCTTTGAAAGCATAAGAAAAACTGACAAACCATAGCGAGACTCACCAAAAAAACAGAGAGGACCCAAATAAATAAAATAAAAAATGAAAGTGGGGAAGTAACCACTGACACCACAGAAAAACAAAGGATTGTAAGAAAATACTATGAACAACTATAGCCAACAAGCTGGACAATGTGGATGAAATAGACAAATTCCTAGAAAAATACAATTTCCCAAAACTGAATCAGAGGAATCAGAAAACCTGAATGGACCAATAACAACTGATAAAATAGAAGTAATTTAAAAAAGGCCCAGCCAACAAAATCCCAGGACCGGACAGCTTCACATGAGAGGTTTATCAAACATTCAAAGAATAACACCTCTACTCCTCAAATTATTTCAGAAAATCCAAGAGCAAGGAACACTTCCAACCTCTTTTTATGAGGCCAGCATTATCATAATTCCAAAACCAGGTATATTGCTGAAAGACACTACAAAGAGAGAGAATTACAGACCAATATCCCTGATGAACCTAGATGCTAAAATCCTCAACAAAATATTAACAAATATATCAGGCCTGCAAGGGAGGGCAGTTGGGGGTGATCAAGCCTGCAGGGGAGGGCAGTTAGAGGTGACTAGGCCGGCAGAGGAGGGAACTTGGGGGAGACCAGGCCTGCAGGGGAGGGCAGAAAGGGGCAAACAGCCTGGCAGGGGAGCAGTTAGGCATCAATCAGGCTGGCAGGAGAGTGGTTAGGGGGTGATCAGGCTGGCAGGCAGAAGTGTATAGGAGCAATCAGGAAATCAGGCAGGTGAGCAGTTGGGAGCCAGCAGTCCTAGATTGTGAGAGGGATGTCCAACTGCCCATTTAGGCCTGAGATTGGGCCTAAACGGGCAGTTGGACATCCCTCGAGGGGTCCCAGATTGGAGAGGGTGCAGGCTGGGCTGAGGGACACCCCCCACCCCCTGTGCATGAATTTTGTTCACTGGGCCTCTAGTGTACACACACACACACACACACATACATACATACTTGGGTATATACAATGGAACAATGGGTTACTACTCAACTACAAGAAAAGTTGAAACACTGCCATTTTGACAACATGGATGGACCTTGAGAATATCATGCAAGGCGAAATAAATCAGTCAGAAAATATTAAGAACCCTATGATTGCATTCATATGTAAGATATAAAACTGAAAATAACTAATGAACAAACAAGAAAAATAAACAAATACTTATAGACACAGACAATAGTATGGTAGATAACAGAGGGAAAAGGGTGATAGTAAAGGGTAAAGGAGACCAATTATATGGTGATGGAAGCAGGTTTGACTTTAGATGGTGGGCTCACTATGCAAATATATCATTGAAATGTACACTTGAAACCTGTATGATTTTATAAATCAATTTCACCCCCAATAAATTTAATTTAAAACATAAGTCTTTCAAATCCGTGAACATTGGATGACTTTGCATTTATTCTGGTCTTCTTTAATTTCTTTCAATATATCTGTAGTTTTTAGAGGACATGTTTTACAATTATTTTGTTAAATGTATTCCTAAGTGTTTTAGTCTTTTCAATGCTATCGTAAATGATATTGTTTCCTTAATTTTTTGTGGAATGCTCATTGGTATAGAAATACAATGAAATTTTCTATATTGATCTTGTATCCTGTAATCTTGATCAATTCATTTATTAGCTCTAATAGTGTTTTTGGTAAATTTGTTAGGCTTTTCTATGTTCAAAGTTATATTATGTGCAAACAGAGAGGGCTTTCCTTTTTTCTCTCCAATCTGGATGACATTACTTGCTTTTTCTTGCTTAACCGCCTCAGCCAGAGCTTCCAGTACAATGTTAAATAGAACTGGTAAGAGAAGGTATCATTGTCTTGTTCTTGATCTTAGAGTAAAAACATTATCTTTCACCATTAAATATAATGTTAACTGTATGTTTTTCATAGATGCCCTTTGTCATGTTGAGGAAGTTCCCTTCTTTTCTTAAGTTTTTGAACATTTTTATCAAGAAAATGTGTTGAATTTTCTCAACTTATTTTTTGGAATCTATTGAGATGATCAAGATGGTTTTTTGGGTGTCTTTTATTCTATGAATATGGTGTATTACATTGATTGATATCCAGGTGTTGAACCAACTTTTCATTCCTAGATTAAATCACTCTTGGTCATGGTGTGTGATCCTTTTGATATGTTGTAGAATCATTTTTTAAGTATTGTGAAAATTTTTACATCTATATTCACAAGGGATATTGGTCTGTAGTTTTTTTGTGTGATGTCATTGTAAGATTTGAATAACAGAATAACACTGGCTCCATAAGCTAAGCTTGGAAGTATTTTCTCATCTTCTAGTTTTTAGAAGGGATTGTGAATGATTGGTGTCAATTAGTCTTTAACATTTGGCAGAATTTACAATGAAGTCATTTGGTTCTAGGCTTTTCTTTGTAGAATTTTTTTTTTAATTACTAACTGAATCTCTTTACTTGCTAAAAGTATATGCCAACGTTCCATTTTTTCTTGATTAATTTTCAGTAGTATTATGTCTTTCTAACATTTTTTTTATTTTTATCTAACATATAAGTTATCAAAGTGTAATTGTTCATAGCAATTCTTTACAATCTTTATGTAAGGATGATAATAATGGTCCTGCTTTCACCTGATTTTCATCGCTTGATTTTATTTTCTTCGTTCTTTCAGTCTGGGTCAAAATTTGTCAATTTTGTTAATCTTTTCAGGGAATCAACGTTTGGTTTTGTTTATCTTTTCTATTGTTTTCCTATTCCCCATTTTATTACTTCCACTGTAATTTATATTTTCTGCTGTTGTTTGTTCTGAATTTATTTTCCTCTTATTTTTCTAATTTCTTAAGTTGGAAAGTTAGGTTATTGATTTGAGATTTTTTAAAATTTACTAGTGTATGTCTGTTCTTGTGCCAGTACCAGGCAGTTTTGAGAACCATGGCTTTGTAATATAGCTTTATATGTGGTATTGTGATCCCTGCAATTTTGTTCTTCTTTTTCAGAATTGTTGCAGCTATTTGGGGTCTCTTTTTTTTTTTAAATATATTTTATTGATTTTTCACAGAGAGGAAGGGAGAGGGATAGAGAGCTAGAAACATCGATGAGAGAGAGACATCGACCAGCTGCCTCCTGCATACCCCCCACCGGGGGATGTGCCCGCAACCAATGTACATGCCCTTGACTGGAATCGAACCTGGGACCTTCCATTCCGCAGACCGATGCTCTATCCACTGAGCCAAACCAGTTTAGGCTCGGGGTCTCTTTTTATTCCATATGAATTTGGGGGGAATTTGTTCTAGGTCAGTGAAATATGCCATTGGTATTTTAATGAAGATTGAATTGAATCTATAGATTGCTTTGGGTAGTGTAGACATTTTAATGATGTTGATTCTACTAATCCATGAACAGGGTATATTCTTCCATTTGTTTGTGTCTTTCTCTACCTCTTTGTCCTATGTCCTATAGTTTTCTGAGTACATGTCTTTTACCTCCTTACTTAAGTGTACTCCTAGGTATCTTTTTTTTTTATCGTTTAAAGTATTACATATGGAAGATGGCGGCATAGGTTAAACACCTAACCTACAGCCTGGCACAACAATTTCAAAAATACAACTAAAAGTCAAAACGGACATCATCCAGAACCACAGGAAAGCTGGTTGATTGAAATGCCCACAACTAGAAGGAAAGAGAAAACCACAAGGAAAATCAGAGGAGCTGTAAAAGCCTGAGGTATGGAGACACGGGTGGAGACATGAGCATGGGCACGTGCGGGGAGGACGGAGCTGGAGAAGACGGGGCATCTGACGGCCTGGCCGGTGTTCTCTAGTGGGAAGGAGATAAAAGCTCCAGATTGCACTGAACCCCAGCTCCGACTGCACTGAACCCAAGTTCCAGGCGAGACCTTGGGAAGCCAGGCTCATGCTGGGGGAACCTGGGTTGTGAGGCAGAGACGCAGGGGAGCGGCGAAGGGCAGAGCACCGGAGGCATGCATAGGAATGCGCGCAGAGGACGGACTGTTGACTGTGCCACTGGATTGCCCTGGTGGGAAGGAGACAAAGGCACCAGACTGCGCTGAGCCCCAGTTCCGACTACACTGAAACCCAGTTCCGGGCGAGAATCTGGGAGTCCAGATTCATTGGGGGAGAGACTAGACTGTTTGGCAGCGGGTGAAGCTCCAGGGCGCTTTTCTCTCAAAGGTGTTTGCAAGGAGTACAGAGGGACACTGAGACCCAGGAACCTCATAGAGCAGGGCTGATGGGAAGCCAAGGCTGTAGGCTCCACCCTGAAACTCCGCCCCATCCAAGCTGAGCACAGAGGCTTTTACAATTTTGCAAGTCTAGTTGAATAAGGCTGTCCCCGGCGTAGACAGAGCTGATCCTCACAGCCAATTGGACTGGAGGTCAAATCCTCCCAGTGTACCAACAGCAATCAAGGCTTAACAACACCAAGACTTTGAACTCAGCCCACGAAGAGGGGTACCAAGAGCGACCACCTAGGAAAATTAGAGAAGCTGAGCTACCAGCCCCTATAGGTCACTGACCACACAAAGCCACTCCATCAACATAGGGAGGCAGCCAAAAGGTGGAGACACCGAAGCAGGTCACAAATAGAAGGGATGAAGGAAAGTAAACTAATGGACGACACAGTGTTCAGAACCACATTTATAAGGTTACTTAAGAATCTTCTGGAGGACCAAGATGGCGGCATAGGGCAGACGCCTGATTGTTGCCTACCACAACAATTTTGAAACTACAACTGGAAAACAGAGCAGACACCATCCAGAACAATGGCCGGAGGAATTGCTGAGAAGGAATTGACCGATGGGAGTTGGGATCGGGAAGACGAGGCCCCTCTGGGTCCTGGATCCAGGTGTGCTCGCCCGGCAACTGGTCGCCGCTGCAGACCCGAGTGCCGCCGCAGCGACCTTGGACCAGCCCACCGCCGTGCACCAGGCGCACCGGAGCTTCACCGAACCCACCGCCCAGCGATTTCCATGGCAGCCGCCCCGGAGCTTTGATAAAATGGCTGAAGGAATTGCTGAGAGGGAATTGAACGACAGGAATTGGGATCAAGAAGACGAAGCCCCACTCGGTCCCAGGTCCGGGTGAGGCCGCACGCCCCTGGGTCTGGGTGAGGCTGGGTCCTGGGTCCAGGCGAGGCTGCATGCCCCTGTGTCCAGGAGAGGCCACGCGCCCCTGGGTCTGGGTGAGGCCATGCGTCCCTGGGTCCGGGTGAAGCTGGATCCCGGGTCTGGTTGAGGCCGTGTGCCCATGGTACCAGGTGAGGCTGGGTCCTGGGTCTGGGTGAGGCTGTGCCCCTGGGTCCGGGAGAGGCCATGTGCCCCTGGGTCTGGGTGAGGCCACGCGCCCCTGGATCTGGGTGTAGCTGAATCCCGGGTCCGGGTGAGGCCGTGCGCCCCTGGATCCAGGTGAGGCTGGGTCCCGGGTCCATGTGAGGCCGCACCCCTGGGTCCAGGAGAGGCCACGTGCCCCTGGGTCCGTGTGAGGCTGGATCCCGGGACCGGGTGAGGCTGTGCGCACCTGGGTCTGGGTGAGGCCACGTGCCCCGGGGCCCGGGTGATGCTGGGTCCCAGGTCCGGGTGAGACCGCGCGCCCCTGAGTCTGGGTGAAGCCACACCCCTGGGTCTGGGTGAGACCAAACCTGAGGGAGTCGGACCTGCATTACTACCACCATTTGTCCACCATCCAGAGCCAACATGTACACATAAGGAACTGGTGGACATTGAAATTGGGTCTCAAAAGAACTGTTGGTCCAGAAAGAAACTTACTACAGACTGATTCATTTGCCTGTCAGCATAACTATTATTGCTCATCTCACATTCGGTTCTTATAAGTATATTTCTAGTAACACATGATCTCACTCATCTAGGGGAAATGAAGAACAACATAAACTGATGAACAAGAACAGACCCAGAAACAAGGAGGCATCGATCGGACTGTCAAGCCTCAGAGGGAGGGGAGGGGAAGGGAGGGTGGGGGTAGGGGGGAGAGATCAACCAAAGGACTTGTGTGCATGCATACGAGCCTAACCAATGGTTAAGGACAACAGGGGGGTGGGGTGGGGGATGGGAATGGGGGGATGAGGACAAATATGTGACACCTTAATCAATAAAGAAATAAAAAAATAAAAAAATAAAGTATTACATATGTCTCCTGTTTCACTGATTGACACCCCCTGGCCACTCCCACCCCCAAGGGCAGGCCCCCACCACCCCAGTGTCTGTATCCATTGATTATGCACTTTGTTTTAGTCCATTGAGTATTATGTTGGCTGTAGGTTTGTTATATATGGCCTTTATTATGTTGAGATATGATCCCTCTATTCCCACTTTACTGAGAATTTTTATCAAAAAAAGGTTGCTGGCTTTGGTCAAATGTGTTTTTTTTTTTGCATCTATTGATATAATCATGTGTTTTTTATCCTTCAATTTGTTTATGTGATGTATACCATTTATTGATTTGTGAATATTGTACAAGCCTTGCATCACCTAAATAAATCCCATTTGAATATTTTCAGTATATTGCTGGATCTTATTTGCTAATGTTTTGTTGACAATTTTAGTATCCATGTTCATCAGTGATATTGGCCTATAATTTTATCTTTGTAGTGTCTTTATCTGTTTTTGGAATTAGGATAATGCTGGCTTCACAAAAAGAGCTTGTAAGTGTTCCTTCCTCTTGATTTTTATGGAATAGTTTGAGGAGGATAGGTGTTAGTTCTTACAATGTTTAGTAAAATTCTCCTATAAATTCATCTGGTCCAGGACTTTTGTTTGTTGGGAGTTTTTAAATTAATTTCATCAGTTGTTATCGGCCTACTCAGATTTTCTGATTCTTCCTGATAGTTTTTGGAAGATTGTATGTTTCTAGGAATGTGTTCATTTCTCTCAGGTTGCCCAGTTTGTTGGCATATAGTTGTTCTTAGTATTTGCTTACCATCCTTTATATTTCTGTGGTGCCATAGTTATATCACCTCTTTCATTCCTGATTTTATTTATTTGGGTTCTTTCTCTTTGTTTCTTGATGAGTCTGGTTAGAGGTTTATCAATCTTGCTTATCTTTACAAAGAACCAGCTATTGTATTTATTGATCTTTTGTACTTTTTTTTTAGTCTCTATGTCATTTATTTCCGCTCTGATCTTTTTATTTCCTTCTTTCTACTTCCTCTGGGATTTTCTTGCTATTCTCATTCTAATTCATTTAGTTGTAGTGTTAGATGGTTTATTAGTGCTTTTTATTTTTTCTTAAGGTAGGCCTATAGTGCTATGAACTTCCCTCTCAGGACTGCTTTCACCATGTCCCATAGGTTTTAGGTGGTTGTGTGTTCATCTCCATTAGTTTTCAGGAAAATTTTAATTTCATGCTTGATCTTTTTGGGAACCTATTCATTGTTTAATAACATGCTATTTAGCCTCCATGTATTGAGAGGGTTTTTTTTTAGTTTTATATTGTAGTTGATTTCTAACTTCATGCCATTGTGATCTGAGAAGATGCTTGGTATTATATCAATCTTCTTGAATTTGCATATACTTGTTTTGTGCCCTACTATGTTCCATGTGCACTTGAGGAGAACTTATATTCTGTTGCTTTGGGGTAAAATCTTCTATAAATGTCAGTTAGATCCACCTGATCTAGTGTGTCATTTAAGGCCTGTTTTCTTGTTCATTTTTTGTCTGGAAGATCTATCCAATGGTATCAGTGGGGTGTTAAAGTACACTATTATGACTGTATTGTTGTCAATCTCTCCCTTAAACTTCATCACAAGTTTGTTTGTTTTTTTATGTACTTTGATGCTCCTATATTGAGTGCATATATGTTTACAAGGATTATATTTTCTTGTTGAATCATCCCTTTAGTAGTATGAAGTGGCTTTCTTTATCTCTTGTCATGGCCTTTGTTTTGTCGGATATGAGTATTGCTACCTCAGCTTTTTATCTTTCCATTTTTCCATCCCTTCACGCTCAGGCCTTGTGTATCTTTTATACTGAGGTGGGTCTCTTGTAGACAGCATATATATGGGTCATGTTTTCTTATCCATTCAGTCACCCTATGTCTTTTAACTGGAGCATTTATCCATTGACAGCACGGTTATTATTGATGGGTATTTATTTATTGCTATTTTTATTTTCTTTATGCCTATGATCCTCTCTTTGTCCTTTTTGTTTCCTTCTTAAAGCAGTCCCTTTATCATTTCTTGCATTGCTGGTTTGGTTTTAACCTTTAACACTTTTTTTGTCTGTAAATCTTTTTCTTTCACCTTCAATTTTAAAAGATATCTTTGCTAGATACAGTAGTCTTGGATTTAGGCCCTTGTTTTTCATTACTTTGAGTAATTCATGCCACTCCCTTTTGGCCTGAAGTGTTTCTATTGAGAAGTAGGCTGACATTCTAATGGGAATGCCTTTGTAGGTAATTTTTTGTCTGTTTCTTGCTGCCTTTAAGATTATTTGTCTTTAACATTTGCCATTTTTATTATAATGTGTCTATGTGTGGGTCTCTTTGGGTTCATCTTGATTGGAACTCTCTGTGCCTCCTGAACTTGTATGACAATTTTCTTCACCAGGTTAGGGAAGTTTTCTGTCATTATTTCTTTAAACAGGTTCTCTGTTCCTTAACCACCCTCTTCTCCTTCTGGTACTCCTATAATGCAGACATTGTTATGTTTCATGTTGTCCCAGAGGTCCCTTAAGCTATCTTCCTGTTTTTTAATTATTTTTTTTTCTATTTGCTGCTATAATTGGGTATTTATTCCTATCTTGTCTTCCTAATTGCTGATTCAATCCTCTGTTTCATCCAGTCTACTTTTAATACCTTCCAGTATGTTCTTGATGTCATATATGTGATTCTTCATTTCTGTCTGTTTCTTATTAATGGCCTCTATTTCCCTTTTCATCCTGTTGTAATTTGTACTAAGTTCCTTAAGCACCTTTATAACCATTTCTTTGAACTCTATGTATGATAGGTTGCTTTCCTCTATTTCATTTAGTTCTCTTTCTGGAGATTCCTTCTTTTCTCTCATTTGGGGGCTTCTCCTTTGTCTCCCCGTTTTTGCTGCCTTTTGTGTTTGCTTCTATGTATTAGATAGAAGAGTTATGCTTCCCAGTCTTTGTGGGATGGCCTTATGTAGAAAGTGTCCTCAGGGGTCGAGTGGTGCAACCTCTTTGTTCACTTGGTCTGTATGCTGTAGGAATGTGTTATTTGGGTTTTCCTGTTGTAATTAGGACTTGATTGCTGATGTCCCATTTGTGGGAAAGATCTCCCCTATGACTTGCAGCCAGTGAGGTTCAACCCCAACATCGTCATGCCAGCTGTTATATAGGTGCAGACAGAACAGAATAAGACACAACAGGGCCAAAGCAAAAACTCCATGAAAATCAAGCTACTGTATGGAGCATTAACAGGAAAGACTAAGAACAAAAAAGGATAAAAAGCAAAGCAAAGAAAAAATAAAAAGAATACTAAAAGACACATGACCAAAGACTTAATGGGGATATAAAGAAAAAGGAAGAGGAGAGACAAAATGGCAGTGGAATAGGCAGATGGGTCCTAAGCCTTATCCCAGAGCAGATAGGAGGAGCAACTAAATTGAATAACACCCAGCCAGAATAAGTGAAGTAGACACAGCTGGTGAGACAATTCGCAGCCAGGAAGGGCAGAGGATGCCTGGAGAACAGTAAAATCAGGAAACTGGGCTGGAGAGAATTGTGAGACCTCCAAGCCCCGAGGGTCAGAAGGAAGCCACATGGAACCAAGGCCACATCCCTTAGGGACAGGCATAACATCTGACTGTGGAAAGGAAGTCCACAGGGCTGCTGGTGGCAGGGGATTCTAGATCTAAGCCCACAGCCATGAGAGGCTGACCCCGGAGGGAGCAGCCTGAAAACTGCCCAAACCACGTGATGCAGGGGGGAGAGAAACTCACAGTGGTGCTGCTCTTTCCCCTCTTTTTGTTCTTTGCTTTTATTCACTAAACCCAGTTGATAAGACCTTTCAAATACAAACACTAACCAGTGACTGAAGTGCAGGTGGAGGTGTGGACTTGTGGAGTCTAGGGAGAGTCTCGGGAAAAGAGCAGATCAGGGAGAGGTGGCCATGAGTCTGGCACTGGGACATACTTAACACTCCAAACCTAAGCAGCCATTTTCTCCTGAAGAGATAGCCCCTCCCTACAGTATCCAGACAACCAATACAGCCACACCCAGACTACACCCTGAGAGTTACAAAGGATACCAAAAATAATCTGAATAGTCCCTGAGAGTCCTCCAGGGACTGGCCTGAAGAGAGGCCTTTCAGTCCAGGAAAGTGATACAGCAACCTCCCCAACTATGGGCCTGTCAGAAACAGCTGCTTGAGAGATTAAGATTGACAGACAGGCTAAATGGGCAGATTGGTCCCACCTGCTGACAGTCAAGGTAGTGGAAATAGACACAAAGAGAGGAACAATGGATCACTTGGGACTTTAATACGGTGCTGACTAACTAATAGGAAACTGAGAAGTGGCAGACAGTACAGAAGAGTGGGATTTTAAATCAGCCTCCATGGGGCATTAAAACTCAGCAGAAATGAACAACACATTTTCAATCTTATTTTATTTTACTTTATTATTATTTTGTTATCTCTTTTTTTATTTTTTTTTAATTTACTTCTTCATTTTTATTTCTTTTCACATTATTTTTCATCATTCTATTTTTATTTTTTATTATTTTATCCTATTTTTATTAATTTTTTAATTTTTTTCTTGCTTTTTCTCTTTCTTCTTATCCACTCATCCTCCTTCTACTTCCTCTATACTGAACTGAAGTCCTCCCCATATTCATCCAATTCCTTAACATTACTTTCTGTATATAAGCTCAGTCTCTACAGATTCTGCCCCCAACCTCTTTTCTGGGTGTTCTGTGTTTGCATTTTTTGATTTACCTATTTGTTCTGTGATGTTTTCTCCCCATATATATTTTTTCCCTTTTTCTTCCTTTTTCTTCTTTTTCTTTTCTCTCTTACCATAATTTCTCTGCTAGATATCATTTGTGCTCTCTTTTCTCTCCTCTAATTCTCTTTTCTCTGGTGGTCACTTATATGGGGGTTATTGGTGTCATGAGTACATTCGTGTTTTGTTCCCTTTGTGTCATGTCTTATTGAATTGCATTTTGTCCTGTTTGGTCAATGTGGTAGAGAGCAAGCCACATAACCAGATATCTGGAGAGGAGACTCCATACATGAATGGGTCAATAACACTCCAGACTCAACTACAGAGGCAGGAAGATAGTGGCAATGAGGGAGAGAGTGTGAGTGATGGAGGGAGCAAAAGAGGAGTAGGTGGACATGTGGGGGGGGCGTGTACATGAGTGAGGAACAGTTAGATCCCGCAGGACCTTTGGGGGCAGGCAGACAGGGCTCGCCTAGCCAGGCAGCTTCTGCTACCACTGCAAACAGTCCTGGGGAGGCCAGCTCTACTACAAAGGCTGCACCATCTTGAAGGGAGAGCTGCTGTGACTGTGAGCCCAACCTCACCTCCACCCAGGGTGGCCTCAGACACCACCCAAGACTCTACAGCCACCCCTGCCAGAGACATGTTGCCTTGGCTGTAGTCCCATGAACACCAAGACTCCAGCCATCCCAGCCATGGGCTCCTGTGAGCTCCGAAGCACACTCCCCTTTGACCAGCACAACACTTTAGCCCAGGGTACCATGACAACATAAGCAGCAGCCGAGTGAGCATCCCACCCCCGTCCAAAGAGCAGCAGCCACACAAGCAGCCCACCCTCATCTGAAGAGCAGCAGCCTCAAGCAGCCTGCCCCCATTTGAAGAGGAGCCTGCCCCCATCTGAGGAGCAGCAACCACATGTATCCCACCCCCACCCGAGGATCAGCAGCCCATGCAGCCAACCCCCACCCGAGGAACAGCAGTCATATGCAGCCCACCCCCATCCAAGGAGCAGCAGACATGCAAGCAGCCTGCCACCATCTGAAGAGAAGCAGCCTAACACAACCTGCACCCCTCTGAGGAGGAGCCTGCCCCTGTCTGAGGAGCAGCAACCATGTGCAGCCAACCCCCACCTGAGGAGCAGGAGCCACATGGGCAGACAACCCACATTGGGGGAGCAGAAGCCCCATGAGCAGCCTGCCCCCGTCCAAGGAGCAGCAACCACACATAGCCCACCCCCATCTGAGGAGCATCAGCCACATTCAGCTTACTACATCAAAGAAGAAACAGCCACACAAGGTGCCCAACCCCATCCAAGGAGAAGCAGCCACGCACAGCTCACCCCTGTCTCAGGAGCAGCAGCCGGGTGAGCAGCCAGCCCCCGCCAGCTGGAGGAGCAACCAGTGCTGTGAGCAGACACACGAGCAGCGCCCTCCTGAGTAGCCACTGCCACCAGAGGAGCAGCCACCACACAACTTGATACCTAGATCCTTAGGTAAGAGCAAAAATGGGGAGACAAAGAAACCCCCAAAGGAAGAAAAGGAGGAATTGCCATAGGAGGAGCTAAGTGAAATGGAGGCATGCAATATATCAGAAAAAGAATTCAGAATAAGGGTCATACAGTTCATAAACTGGATGGATGAAAAAAATCAACAACTTATGTAAGAAGCAAGAGGAAATAAAGAGAGACATAGCTATAATAAAAAACAATATGGAAAGTTTCAACAGTAGACTAGGAGAAACGGAGGAGCAAATTAGTGAATTAGAAGACAGGGAAGCAAAACGCACCCAAATTGAGCTACAATTGGAGAAAAAAAAAGACAAGAAGAGATCCTAAGGGAGCTTTGGGACAACAGGAAACAAAGCAACATATGAATAATAGTGGTGTCAGAATTACAAGAAGAGGGTTAGAAAACCTATTTGAAGAAATAATGTCAGAAAACTTCCCTGATTTGAGGAAGAAAGTCACAGGAGCACAGAGACCCAAACAAGATGAACCCAAAAAGACCCACACCAAGACATGTCATAATTACAATGGCAAATGTTCAGGACAAAGAAAGAATCTTAAAGACTACAAGAAAGAGACAGAAAGTCACATACAAGGGATCTCCCATTAGATTATCAAATTAATTCTCAATATAAACACATCAGGCCAGAAGAAATGACAAGAAGTATACAAAGTGATGCAAATCAAGGGACTGAATCCAAGAATACTCTATCCATCAAGGCTATCATTCAAAACTGAAGGGGAAATAAGGAGCTTCACATACAAAAACACAGCTAGGGGAGTTTATCACTACCAAGCCAGCAATGCAAGAAATGCAAAAGGGAATAGTTGAAAAAGAAGAAATAAAAAGGGAAGAAGGAACACAGGCACAAAAAATAAAAATGGCTACAAACAAGTACCTTTCAATAATAACTTTAAATGTAAACGGACTAAATGCTCCAATCAAAAGACATCGAGTTGCTGAATGGATAAAAAAACATGATCCATATATACGCTGTCTAAAAGAAACCCACCTCAGAACAAGGGACTCACACAGACTGAAAGTGAAGGGATGGAAAATATCTTTCAGGCAAATGGAAATGAAAATAAAACCTTGGGTAGCAATACTTATATCTGACAAAAGATACCTCAAAGTGAAGGCCATAACAAGAGATAAGGAAGGCCACTTCATAATACTAAAGGGATAGACACAACAAGAGAATATAATCTTGATAAACATATATGCACCCAATGCAGGAACACCCAAATACATAAAAAATAAACTCCTAAGAGATATAAAGGGAGAAATTGAAAAAATAAAATCATAGTAGGGGACTTTAATACAACACTGACATCATTGCATAAATCCTCTAGACAAAAATCAGCAAAGAAACAGCAATCCTAAATGAATCACTAGATCAGATGGACTTAAATGACATCTTCAGAACATTTCACCCCAAAGCCATGGAATATACGTTCTTCTCAAGTGCACATGGGAAATTTTCAAAAACAGACCACATATTGGGGTCACAAGCAAAATCTCCCCAAATTCAAGAAGACTGAAATAATATCAAACATCTTCTCAGACCATAATGGCATAATATTCCAAATAAACTACAATAAAAACAATCCAAAAAATTCAAATATTTAGAAGCAGAATAGTATGTTATTAAACAATGATTGGGTTACCAAAGAGATCAAAGAAGAAATTAAAAGCATCTAGGAAACTAATGAAAAAAATACAACAATCCAAAATCTTTGGAAAGCAATGAAAGAAGTCCTGAGATGGAAGTTTACAGCTCTACAGGCCTACCTCAAAAAAAAGAATATGGTAGTAAATCATCTAACTCTAAAACTTAAAGAATAAGAAGGAGAGCAACAGAAAAAGCCCAAAGTGAGCAGCAGCAAGGAGATAAAAAACAAAAGCAATAAAAAAGATAAATGAAACCAACAGCTGTTTCTTTGAAAGGATAAACAAGATTGCTGAACCTCTAGTCAGGCTCACCAAGTAACAAAGAGAGAGGGCCCAAATAAACAATATCAGAAATGAAAGAGGAGAAATAACAACAGACCCACAGAAATACAAAGGATTGTTAAAAAATACTATGAACAACACTATTCTAACAAACTAGACAACCTGGAGGAATTGGACATATTACTAGAAAAATACAACTTTCCAAAACTCAAACAGGAAGAATCTAAATATCTCAATAGGCCAATAACTATGGAAGAAATTGAAGCAGTCACCAAAAAGCTTCCGGCAAACAAAAGCCCCAGGCCAGACAGCTTCACAGGGGAGTTTTACCAAACATTCAAGGAAGAACTAAAACCTATCCTACCCAGACTATGCCAAAAAATTCAAGAGGAAGGAACACTTCCAAGCTCCTTCTATGAAGCCAGCATCACCATAATACCAAACCGAGATAAAGACAACACAATGAAAGAGAATTACAGGCCAATATCCCTCAAGAACATAGATGTCAAAATCCTCAAAAAATTCTAGCAAATCAGATCCAGCAGTACATCAGAAAGATCATTTACCGTGACCAAGCATGATTTATCCCGGGGATGCAAGGATGGTACAATATCTGCAAATCAATAAACGTGATACATCACATAAACAAATTGAGAGAAAAAAATCACATAGTCATATCAATTGAAGCAGAAAAAGCATTTGACAAATTCCAACACCCTTTCTTGATAAAAACTCTCAGAAAGGTGGGAATAGAAGGATCATACCTCAACATAATAAAAGCCATATATGACAAACCCACAGCCAACATCATACTCAATGAGCAAAAACTAAAACCATTTCCCCTAAGAACAGGAACAAGACAGGGATGCCCACTCTCACCATTCCTGTTCGACATAGTATTGGAAGTATTAGCCATTGTGATTAGACAAGTAGAAGAAATAAAAGACATCCAAATTGGAAAAGAAGAAGTAGAACTCTCCTTATTCGCAGATGACATGATACTGTACATAGAAAACCTTAAAAACTCCATCAAAAATTATTAGACTTAATAAATGGATTTGGCAATGTAGCAGGATACAAAATTAATGCCAAGAAATCTATGGGATTTCTATACACCGATAGTGAACTTACAGAAAGAGAGATAAAAAAGCAATCCCATTTACCATCGCACCAAAAAAATTAAGATGCCTAGGAATAAACTTAACTAAGGAGGTAAAAGACCTACACGTGGAAAACTACACAACACTGAAAAAAGAGATAGAGGAAGACATAAACAGATGGAAGAACATACCATGTTCATGGATTGGTAGAATCAACATCATTAAAACGTCAATACTAGCCAAAGCAATGTATAGATTCAATGCACTCCCTATTAATATACCAACGGCATATTTCACCGACCTAGAATAAACACTCCTAAAATTCACCTGGAATAAAAAAAAAAAAAAAGCCCTGAATAGCTGCAGCAATCCTGAGAAAGAAGAACAAAATAGGTGGGATCTCAATACCAGATATCAAGCTGTATTACAAAGCCACTGTTCTCAAAACAGCCTGGTACCTGCACAAGAACAGACATGTAAACCAATGGAATAGAATAGAGAACCCAGTAATTGACCCAAACTACTGTGCTCAATTAATATTTGACAAAGGAGGCATGAACATACAATGGAGTCAAGACAGTCTCTTCAATAAATGGTGTTGGGAAAATTGGACAGATACATGCAAAAAAATGAAACTAGACCACCAACTTACACCATACACAAAAATAAACTCAAAATGGATACAGGACTTAAAAATAAGATGGGAAACCATAAAAATACTAGAGGAATCCACAGGCAGCAAAATCTCAGACATATGCCAAAGCAATTTCTTCACTGATACTGCACCTAGGGCAATGGAAACTAAAGAGAAAATAAACAAATGGGACTACATCAAAATAAAAAGCTTTTGCACAGCAAAAGAAACCATTAACAAAACAACAGGAAAGCCCACTGCATGGGAGAACATATTTGCCAATGTCATCTCTGATAACGGTTTAATCTCCAACATTTATAGGGAACTCATACAACTTAACAAAAGGAAGATAAACAATCCAATAAAAAAAAATGGGCAGCGGACCTAAATAGACACTTTTCGAAAGAAGCCAGAAGGAAGGACAATACACATATGAAAACATGCTCAAAGTCACTAATTATCCGAGAGATGCAAATCAAAACGACAATGCGGTACCATCTCACACCTGTCAGAATGGCAATCATCAACAAATCAACAAATGACAAGTGCTTGTGAGGATGCGAAGAAAAAGGAACCCTCATGCACTGCTGGTGGGAATGCAGACTGGTGCAGCCACTGTGGAGAACAGTATGGAGTTTCCTTAAAAAAATAAAAATGGAACTCCCATTTGACCCAGTGATCCCACTTCTAGGAATATATCCCAAGAAACTAGGAACACCAATCAGAAAGGATATATGCACCCCTATGTTCATAGCGGCACAATTCACCATAGCTAAGATTTGGAAACAGCCTAAGTGCCCATCAGCAGATGAGTGGATTAAAAAACTGTGGTACATCTACACAATGGAATACTACACTGTGGTAAAAAAAAGGAGGAATTCTTACCATTTGCAACAGCATGGATAGAACTGGAGAGCATTATGCTAAGTGAAATAAGCCAGTCAGAGAAAGATAAATATCACACGATCTCAGTCATTTATTTAATATAACGAAGAACATAAACTGATGAACAAAAACAGATCCAGAGACAGAGAAGCATCGATAAAACCGTCAAACCTCAGAGGGAAAGTAGGGTAGGGTGAGGGTAAGGGGGAGAGATCAACCAAGGACTTGTATGCATGCATATAAGCCTAACCAATAGACACAGACAACAGGGGGGTGAGGGCATGAGTTGGGGGTTGGGAGAGGCAATGGGGGGATAAAGACACATATGTAATACCTTAATCAATAAAGAAACTTTAAAAATTTTAAAAAAGACAAATTAATAGTAACAATGAGAATAGGTTAAAATAGAATATAATCAAAGGAAAGAGAGAAATTAGATATTTGCAGGAAAAAAAAACGGTAGAAAATAAACAGGTAAAAAACTAAAAATCCACTCACATATACACACACACACAGACCAAAAAACAAAACTACACACACACACACACACACACATGCTCAAAGATCTTTGGGTCCGCTATTTGTGGGGCTCACTGGATTTTGCACTGATGTTGTTGAATCTGGTTCCTTTGTGTGTATAACCTGGGCTTCCTGGGAGCTTCTCTATTGTAGGTGAATGTGAGTCACTGTCCCTGGGAAACCTGATGGAGGTCTGAGAGGTTGAAGCCCCTAGCAGTCCAGTGGTTGAAGACTCCTTCAACCAGAGGCTGGGTCTACCTTGAGTCTCACATCTTGATTGTCCCTGTTCTGAGCTGTACTCCCTCCACAGAGCTGGTCCTGCAGGTGTCAGCTGCAGACACTCATGGTCCCACTGGCTTTTGCCTCATGACATAGTCTGGGGCACAAGGTCCTTCTGGTGTTTGACTCACTGGTAGTCCCACAGTTTATGCCTAGTTATTCTATCCATTATCAAAAGTGGGGTATTGAAGTATTCAACTGTTATTGTTGAATTGTCTATTTCTTCCTTTAATTTTGTCAGAAAACTCAACAAAGGAAAACCATGCTTGTAGAAAACAGATTTTTAAAATAAAGTTGTTTCAATAAATATTTATAGATCAGGTAGTAGATGGAAAGAGCCTGACAGAATAGCACTGCTTAGAGAAGGCAAAAGAGGCTGGGGTCTAGAAGAAATCAGTTTACTGAAAGGACTGAGTGAAGAAGGGGTCATAAAGAAGCTGTCAGATAGGATATAAGGGTGCTAAGTGGGTGAGTGGAAAAATGTATCCTATATAATAAAAGAGTAATATGCAAACTAACCACCACTCTGCTACACTCACAAGCCACACCCACCAGCCAATCAGGAGCGAGTATGCAAATTAACCCAACCAAGATGGCTGCGGCCACGGAGCAAGCAGGAGGCTTGGGTTTCCCGAGCAATGGAGGAAGCCAAGCTTTCTGCACACCCTGGCTGGCCCAGGCCTCCACTCAAGGCTACAAAATTTCAATTGTAGAAGATAAATAAATCACACAAAAAATGGCTGCGATGGGCACAGAGCAAGCAGGAGACTTGGTTCCCCTCAAGGCTACAAAGTTTCAATTATAGAAGATAAATAAATCCCAGATACCAGGGCCTCCGCTGGGTCGCCAGGGGGCGTGGCCAGCCTGAAAACCACCACAGGCCCCTCGCCCAGGCCGCCCCACCCCCCAAGGGAACCCCCAGCCGGATCCGGGACACCCTTCAGGACAAACCAGCTGGCCCCCACCCGTGCACCAGGCCTCTATCCTATCTAATAAAAGACTAATATGCAAATTGACCATCACTCCAACACACAAGATTGCTGCCCCCATGTGGTTAAAGATGACTGCCCCCATGTGGACACAAGATGGCCACCACAAGATGGCCAGCAGGAGAAGGCAGTTGGGAGGGATCAGGCCTGCAGGAGAGGGCAGTTGTGGGTGATCAAGCCTGCAGGGGAGGGCAGTTAGGGGTGATCAGGCTGGAAGAGGAGGGAAGTTGGGGCCGACCGGGCCTGAAGGGAAGGGCAGTTGGGAGGGACCCAGGCCTGCAGGGGAAGGCAGTTAGGAGTGACCAGGCCTGCAGTGGAGGGCAGTTAGGGGTGACCAGGCCTGCAGGGAAGGGCAGTTATGGGTGACCAGGCCTGCAGGGGAGTGGTTAGGGGGTGATCAGGCTGGCAGGCAGAAGCGGTTAGGGGCAATCAGGAAGGCAGGCAGGCGAGCAGTTGGGAGCCAGCAGTCCTGGATTGTGAGAGGGATGTCCGACTGCCCGTTTAGGCCCTATCCTACCAGGATTGGGCCTAAACGGGCAGTCGGACATCTCTCAAGGGGTCCCAGATTGGAGAGGGTGCAGGCTGTGCTGAGGGACACACACCCTGTGCACGAATTTCATGCACTGGGCCTCTAGTATTTACATAAATGTAAAGGGGTATGACAAGAAAGATGAAGAGATACTGGTCTAGATGGAAAAATATGAGGGGAAAATTAGGTGAAAAGGGAAAAGTGTTGAAATAGTATAAATAAGAGCTTATGACAATCATCCTCAGAAGAATCCTATTACTAAACAAAACTGTATGTTAAGCTTCTTCCAATAATGAATACAAAAAGACAGTGACATTTTTATCAATAGAAATGTAATCTATAAACTGAGTGGCCAGATTATTATGATCTCTGAACGCATAATAATCTGGCCACTCAGTGTATATCCTATATAATAAAAGGCTAATATGCAAATTGTCCCCTCCACCAGGAGTTTGACCAGCAGGCAGGCAGGCCAACCGCCCATGTCCCCTCCCCCTGGCCAGGCTGGCTGGACCCCCCACCCATGCACAAATTCATGCACTAGGCCATACACACACACACACACACACACACACACACACACACACACACACACACACTGAGTGGCCAGATTATTATGAGTTCAGAGATCATAATAATCTGGCCACTCAGTTTAAATGCAAACTGTTAATTCATATTAAAAAGTTAATCAAAATGAACACAAGTTATTTTTTGATGTGTCAAATTTGACACTTAACACCTGTACCTGAGGATTTTGTTTCATAATAAAAATGTATACATATTAAAAACTGCAAATGAAACATTTTCAGATTCTCTAAATGATTTTTATGAAACCAAATGTTCCACAGAACATGCCTAAGCCATTGGCTTAACCTATATCTTTTCCTGGTGTAATTTTTCATTTAATACGGAAGTACAAGAATTGAATGAATAAATGTTTAATAAAGAAATTTCAGACCATAGGATGTCTCAAAAAATATCAAAGGCCCTGAGGGTGGTAATAGATGGCCGATGATTTGAAGGAAAACATCATATGAAATATTATAATTTTATATTTTAGAAATGAAAATAATACTATATATATATGGCTAATATGCAAAGTGTCCCTTCGGGAGTTCAACCAGGAGAACGGGAGTTCAAATGCTCACTGTGACTTGCACTGACCACCAGGGGGCAGCACAGAACATGGCAGGCTTTGGTGACATGCTGCAACCTCTCACCCCGCATTCTTACCCCACTTCTGATGGACAGGGACAGAAGTGGGGTAAGAATGCAGGGTGTCCACGGAGCTTGCTCTCACTCCCCCTGCTCCCCTCCACCAGGATGCCAGGGCTCACGTGCCAGGAAAGCCCCCAATCTCAGGTGCTGGGAGCCCATGAGGAACCTGCCCTGTACCCACAAGGCATCCTCCAGGTGAGCTGGGCTAAAGCAGCCGGGACTGCAGTGGCCTATCGGGCTCCCCATAGGTTCATGCAGAAGCCAGTCTGTGAGGCCGGCTGGGAGAGAGTGTGTTGCCCGCCCAGCTTCAATGCAGCACTGGTGGGCAGCCCAGATGCCTACGCTGTGCCCTGGCCCACAGCATCCAGCCGCACTCACCGCATCTCCATGTGGGGACTTGGGCACCATGACTGAGGTGGAGGGGGTGCATGGGAGCCCAGGGGCCATAGATCAGCTGGGACCTGCCCTTCTACACCAGACACTCAAGCTTCAATAGCCCCAGGCCTAGAGACTGCACCCTTGCATGAATTTTGTGCACCGGGCCTCTAGTTATTTTATAATGTACTAGAGGCCCGGTGCACGAAATTCGTGCACGGAGGGGGGTTGTCCCTCAGCCCAGCCTGTAACCTCTCCAATATGGGACCCCTCAAGGGATGTCCGACTGCCCTCTCACAATCCAGGATTTCTGGCTCCCAACTGCTTGCCTGACTGCCTTCCTGATTGCCCCTAACCGCTTCTGCCTGCCAGCCTGATCACCCCCTAACCACTCCCTGCCAGCCTGATTGATGCCTAACTGCTCCCCTGCCAGCCCGTTTGCCCCCAACTTCCCTCCTCTGCCAGCCTGGTCACCCCTAACTTCCCTCTCCTGCAGGGTTGATCACCTCCAACTGCCCTCCCTTGCAAGCCTGGTCCCTCTCAACTGCCCTCCCTTGCAGGCCTGGTCCCTCTCAACTGCCCTCCCTTGCAGGCCTGGTCCCTCACAACTGCCCTCCCTTGCAGGCCGGGTGCTCCCAACTGCCCTCTCCTGCTGGCCATCTTGTGGTGGCCATCTTGTGTCCACATGGGGCAGGATCTTTGACCACATGGGGGCAGACATATTGTGTGTTGGAGTGATGGTCAATCTGCATATTACTCTTTTATTAGATAGGATAGAGGCCTGGTGCACGGGTGGGGGCCAGCTGGTTTGCCCTGAAGGATGTCCCGGATCAGGGTGGTGTTCCCTTGGGGTGTGGGGTGGCCTGAGCGAGGGGCCTGTGGTGGTTTGCAAGTTCAAGCCGACTGCACACCCCTGAAAATCCCAGGCTATCCCTCCGCGTCAGATCAAAACCGGTTTCTCTTTAGAGATTCCCCCCTGTTAGCAGCTGTAAGGCCCCCTTCCAAAATCATGGATCACACCGGCCCCAACAGCCACGGACCTCTCCTGGCTCAGACCTCCCTGGTCATCCAGCTCCCACAGTGCACGTGCGTGTGCTCATTTCTCTCTCTGGCAGGGACTAGAACCTAACCCTATCCCTGGAGAAATCTGACATTTCCGTGGTGGAGTGAAGAGTGCCTTTGAGTCCAAGCATTCGCGCCTCCTAGGATCGGTGCTCTGGGGCAAACAGCTGTTGGGCGGTCGCTGCAGTTGTTGATATTCAGGCCTCGGACAAAATCCACCTTCCCTTTCAAGATGGCAAGATTTCACCGTCCGTGTCCGTAGCTCTGGGAGGGGACCCAGCCGCCGTGAGGGCTGCCCTGTCAGGGGAACCCCATCCCGCAGTCCCCCACCTTCTCCTGGAGTTCAGCTGTCCCTCAGCTTGCTAACAAACACTCCCATTGCGACCCTCAGCTGTTCTCCCTTTCTGCTCCGGGACCAGGTTGGGAGCATGTCTGCCTACTCTGCCACCATTTTCTACTCCTCCGCCTTGCTGGCTTTCTAAAGCGGGAGGAGAAGGAAACTCCCAACTGCACTGAACTCCAGTTCCGGGCAAGTTTCTGGGAACCCGGACTCATTCGGGGAGAAACTGGACTATCTGGCAGTGGGGAAACTCAAGGGCGGCTTTCTCCCAGATGTGATTGCAGCAATTACCGAGGGACACTGAAACCCAGGGGCCTCATAGGGCAGGGCTGACTGGAAAACAAGGCTGTCTGCTCTGCCCTGAAACACCACCCCATCCAAGCTGAACACAGAGGCTTTTGCAATTTTGCAAGTCTTGTCTCATAAGAGTGTCTCCAGCACAGAAGTTCTCCCAGCGTAGACACAGCTGATCCTCACAGCCAATTGGCCTGGAGGTCAATTCCTCCCAGTGATACGAACAATCAAGACTTAATTACAACAAAGCTGAGCACACAGTCCACAAAGTGGTGCACCAAGGGTGTCCACCTCAGATAACTGGGGAGGCTGAGCCAATGTGCCCTAGAGGACACCTAACACACAAAGCTACTCTACCAACTCAGGGAAGCACCAAAAATGCAGATACAAAGAAACAGATCACAAATGAAAGAAATGGAGGAAAGCAAACGTCTGGATATAGAGTTCAAAACTACAGTTATAAGGTTTTTCAAGAATTTCCTAGAAAAAGCCAATAAATTTAGCGAGACCCTCGAGGATATAAAAAGGACCAACTAGAAATTAAACATACACTGACTGAAATAAAAAATATTATACAGAGATCCAACAGCAGACTAGAGGAACACAAGAATCAAGTCAAAGATTTGAAATACAAAGAAGCAAAAAACACTCAGCCGGAAAAGCAAAAAGAAAAAAGAATCCAAAAAATATGAAGATATTGTAAGGAGCCTCTCGGACAACCTCAAGCATACCAACATACGAATTATCAGGGTGCCAGAAGAAGAGAGAGAGCAAGATACTGAACACCTATTTGAAGAAATAATGACAGAGAAGGCCAAGATAGCGGCGGAGTTGAACGGCTGATCTGTTGCCTCGCATGGCAGTTTCAGAAATACAACTAAAAGATGGACTGGTGAGCACGGCGACTCCTGCTTGCGTCTCCCCAGGCCAGGCGGCTGCTCCTCTCAGTCAGCACCTCATCCGGGGCCATGGGCTAGCCTGCGGCCGTGGCAGCTGCTGTGGCGGCTGCTGCGGACTTGGCGCAGTGGCTCTCGGTGAAGGAAGAGACCATCTTTCTGCAGGACGGGCTCATCTGCGTCACTGACCTGGCCGAGCTGCCCAGTGAGATCCTCGGGGCCCTGACTTGGAGGATGTTTATGATTTCCTGTCTTACATTCAAGTCCGTTAGCCATTTTGAGAGAGGAGAACCAAGAAGGCAGCAAAGTTAAACAAATGAACTGCGCCGCGCACAGCAATTTCAAAAATACAACTGGAGGACAGAGCGTCTGCCACCCAGAACCACAGGAGAGCTGGCTGAATGGTGGATTTGCAACTAAGAGGGAAGAGGAAAGAGCAAAATTGGAGGTGCTGATGTGCGGAGGCCCGTGGGTCGGGCTGGTGGCGGGGGAAGGGACGTGTGGCTTTTTTTCCAACCCTAGGGGAGATTAGCTTCCCATCACTCTGAAATCCAGCTTCTGGAGGCGCACAGGAGACCCAGACGCGTGCAGGGAGAGGCTGGACTCTCAGCCTTCGTGTCGGAGAATGGGAGTAACTTCCTTGCGGAGGTGTGCCCAGCAATCAGTGTTTGCTGTGCTGGAGTGCGGGATGAGGGGACGTGGAAACGTGGAAAGGCAGAAAAAGCAGACTTGCAGCCATCGTGGTTCACCTGGTGGCGCCCTGAGACCCCGCCCCGCCCTGAGACCCACCCCGCCCTGTGACCCACCCCGCACGTTTTGCAAGCCCACCCAGGCTCCAAGCAGCGTCTTTTGCATTTGGGTGGCCTGCCCTGTGGCAGCTTGACCAGATGAACTGCAGTTCCAGTCGCTCTGCTCCAGGGCCACTCAGGCAAGAGTAGGAAACTGCAGTTTTTGCTGTAACTCCTGCTGAGTGGCCTCAGACAGTAGCTGACCTACACTCCATTGGAGACCCAGAAACGAGGGCATCTAGTGGTCGGTGTGAGATGACACCAGATTTCAACCACTCGCATAAGGGACACATTCAAGAGGCAGACTCAGTGAGCGCCAAAGCCTTGCTGCAACAAGTCCCGGCCCATAAACGTGTCTCCTGCACAGCAACTCTTCCTTTATAGACACAGCGGGTCCTCACAGCCAATTGGCCTGGAGGAAAATTCCTCCCAGTGACACCAACAACAATCAAGACCCAACTACACAAAGGAGGACCAAGATGGAGGCATAGGGCGGATGCCTGATTGTTGCCTACCACAACAATTTTGGAACTACAACGGGAAAACAGAGCGGGCATCATCCAGAACCACCGGAGGGCTGGCTGAGCAGATGCTCTACAACTAGAATAAAAGAGAGGGGTACGCGGGATGATGCTGAGGCCGGTGAGCCAAGGATCACACTTTAGGAACTACGGCTCAGGCGACACACTGGCGGCCTGGAAAGTGCTCGGCGCAGTTCCCCCAGCGGTCTCCGGCTGAGGAGACAGCTGCACTCACTGCCAAGCACGGACAGACGAGCCCCTGGGAGACATGGGGTGGGAGACTCTGTGCTTGCTGACCTCCGAGTCCTTCAGGAATATCATCGCCCCGGAAGCGGCCAGGTGCGCACGCTCGGCAACCGGCCAGCGCTGCAGACCCAAGCGCTGATGCAGCAACCCCGGACCAGCCCGCCACCGCGCACCGGGCACACCGGAGTTTCGCCGAGCCCGCTACCCAACGAGTTCTGCGGCAGCCGCCCCGGAGCTCTGAGAAAATGGCCGAAGGAATTGCTGAGAGGGAATTGACCAACAGGAATTGGGATCAAGAAGACGAAGCCCCGCTGGGTCCCGGGTTCGCTTGAGGCCATGCACCCCTGGGTCCGGGTGAGGCTGGGAACTGGGTTGGGGTGGGGCTGGGTCCCGGGTCTGGGCGAGGCTACATGCCCCTGGATCCGGGTAAGGCCACATGCCCCTGGGTCCGGGTGAGCCTGGATCCCGGGTCCGGGCAAGGCTGAGCGCCCCTGAGCTTGGGTGTGGTCACACACCCCTGGGTCTAGGTGAGACCTCACGCCCCTGGGTCCGGGTGAGGCTGGTTCACAGGTCCGGAAGAGGCCGCATGCCCCTGTGTCCGGGTGAGGCTGGGTCCCCAGCCCGGGTTAGGTTGCGCCCCTGGGTCCAGGTGAGGCCACGCCCCTGGGTCCGGGAGAGGCCACATGCCCCTGGGTCCGGATGAGGCCGTGCGCCCCTGGGTCCAAGTGAGAACACGCCCCTGGGTCTGGGAGAGGTCACACGCCCCTAGGTCCAGGTGAGGCCACGCGCCCCTGGGTCCAGGCAAGGCTGTGAGCCCCTGGGTCTGGGTGAAGGTGGATCGTGGGTCTGGGTGAAGCTGGATCCTGGGTCCGGGTGAGGCCATGCGCCCCTGGATCCGGGTGAGGCCATGCGACCCTGGGTCTGGGAGAGGCCACGCGCCCCTGGGTCCGGGTGAAGCTAGATCCCAGGTCTGGGTGAGGCTGGTACTGGGCCCGGGTGAGGCCACCCGCCCCTGGGTCTGGGAGAGGCCGTGTGGCCCTGGATCCGGGTAAGGCTGGGTCCTGGGTCCAGGTGAGGCCACGCGCACCTGGGTCTGGGTGAGGCCACGTGCCCCTGGGTCCAGGTGAAGCTGGATCACGGGTCCGGGTGAGGCCGTGTGGCCCTGGATCAGGGTAAGGCTGGGTCTGGGGTGAAGGTGAGGCCACGCGCACCTGGGTCTGGGTGAGGCCACGTGCCCCTGGGTCCGGGTGAAGCTAGATCCCGGGTCTGGGTGAGGCCGTGTGCTCCTGGATCTGGGTGAGGCTGGGTCCTGGGCCTGGGTGAGGCCACACACCCCTGGGTCTGGGAGAGGCCATGCGCCCCTGGGTCCGGGTGAGGCCACGCGCCCCTGGATCCGGCCGAGACCTAACCAGAGGGAGTCAGACCTGCATAACCACCATTCGTCTACCATCCAGAGCTGAAAAGTCAGAGCCGACATGTACACATAAGGAACTGGTGGACATTGAAGTTGGGTCTCAAAAGAACAGCTGGTCCAGAAAGAAACTCACTACAAACTGATTCATTTGCCTGACAGCATAACTATTATTGCTCATCTCACATTCAGTTCTTATAAGTATATTTCTAGTGACACATGATTTCGCGCATCTAGGGGAAATGGTGAACAGCATAGACTGATGAACAGGAACGGAACCAGAGACAAGGAGGCATCGATCGGACTGTAGGGCCTCAATGGGAGGGTAGGGGAGGGTGGGGGTAGGAGGGAGAGCTCAACCAAAGGACTTGTGTGCATGCATACGAGCCTAGCCAATGGTTGGGGTCAACAGGGGGTTGGAGCATCCGTGGGGAGGGGTGTGAGATGGGAATGGGGGGATGGGGACAAATATGTGACACCTTAATCAATAAAGAAATTTTAAAAAAAATTAAAAAAAAAGAAAAGAAAGAATGACAGAAAACTTCCCCCACCTGGTGAAAGAAATAGACTTACAAGTCCAGGAAGTGTGCAGAACCCCAAATAAAAGGAATCCAAAGAGGACCACACCAAGATACATCATAATTAAAATGCCAAGAGCAAAAGACAAAGAGAGAATATTAAAAGCAGTAAGAGAAAAACAGTTAGTTACCTACAAGGGAGCACCCATACGATTGTCAGCTGATTTCTCAATAGGAACTATGCAGGCCAGATGGGAGTGGCAAGAAATATTCAAAGTGATGAATAGCAAGAACCTACAACCAAGATTACTCTACCCAGCAAAGCTATCATTCAGAATTGAAGGTCAGATAAAGAGCTTCACAGATAAGAAAAAGCTAAAGGAGTTCATCACAACCAAACCAGTATTATATGAAATGCTGAAAGCTATTCTTTAAGAAGAGGAGGAAAAAGAAAAAGGTAAAGATAAAAATTATGAACAACAGCTGAAACCGGTTTGTCTCAGTGGATAGAGCGTAAGCCTGTGGACTGAAAGGTCCCAGGTTCGATTCTGGTCAGGGGCATGTGCCTTGGTTGTGGGCACATCCTCAGTAGGGGGGGTGCAGGAGGCAGCTGATCGATGTTTCTCTCTCATCGATCTTTCTGACTATCTCTCTCCCTTCCTCTCTGTGAAAAATCAATAAAATATTTTTTTAAAAAATTTATGAACAACAAATAATGTCTATCAACAAGTGAATCGGTGGGGAAAAAGATGGCAACCAGCAAGAAGGTAGGGAGAGAGAGAGTGTGAGTGAGGAACCCATAGAGGAGAGTGTAGACGTGTAGACGTGTGTAGTGTGTGTGTGTGTATGAGCTAGGGTCCGTTAGATTCTGCAGGTCTTCCAAGGGGCTGCCTAACCGGGCAGTCCTAGACGGCGGAGCCCCGCGCACAAAGCGGACACTTCTCGGCGGCTGGTGCAGACACGGAGACCACGCCATCTTGAGAAACAGAGCTGCCTGAGACTTGGATCCTGGCTTCTGACACAAACCAGGACCCTGCAGCCACTGGGGACAGAGAACTGCTATAACAGCTTCAGACGAAGAAACAACAAGAATCCAGACTTCCCGGCAGATTCCCGTGAGTCAAAGAGCCTATCCCCCTCCCCACAGGCGCCTGCAGATAGCGCCAGAGTAACTGATAGACACGCCCCTCGCGCAAGCTGCAGAGCTTTGCGCAGGGATGTGCTCCGCCTTAGGGAATTTGGCGCAAGGGACAGAAGCAGCTCACCTTCTGGGAAATCTGTCAGTGCGCACAGAGGGCTCCCCTTTGGGGAATTGGGGGGAATTTGGCTTGAGGGTCACAGCCCCCCTTCGGGGAATCTTAGAGCGTGCACAGAGGGGCTTCCCTTTGGGGAATTTGGAGTGCAGGACAGACTCCGCGCCTCTTCAGGGATTCTGGGAGAGTGCACGGAGGCAGCTCACCTTCAGGGATTTGAGAGTGTGCGCCCTATCCGGTTTGGCTCAGTAGAGAGAGCACATACAGGATGCAGCTCCACTTCAGGGAATTTGGCACGCTGGACACAGCTGCCTGGGATCCCTGACTCACAGTGCATTCACACTAAGAGCCAATGACCCCAATTCTTGGTGCATGCACACACAGGTACCCTGATTCTCAACGAGAAACCGCACAAGGCAACAGGGACTCTGACACTCGATTCTTGGTGCAGACACAGGGAAACTCTGACTCCGGGCACATGCTAAGGACCTCATTTTCGGCACATACCAATAGTGTGGTGCAGACAAGGCCCCTGATTCTAAGTGTGCACACGAGACCTCACGGAACACTGGGGACACTGACCCTGGGCAAGTCTGGTTCCCACCAACCAAAGGCAGCCACACGTCCTAGTGTCAGAGCACTTCAGTGAAACTCGGGTGGAGTGAAGTCCCCACAGCACACGGCCCAGGTCCACGCAAATGGAAGCTTGAGCTTTCTGGTGATAGCCAGAATGGGGAAACGAAATAACTCACAGAGGAAAGAAAATGTGGAGTCACCAAGAAAGGAAATTAGTGAAACTGAAGCTTGCAACATGACCGAAAAGGAGTTCAGAGTAATGGTCGTGGAATTTATACATCGGATGGATGAGAAAATCAACAACTTATGCAAGAATCAGGAAGAAATGAAAAGTGATATAGCTACAATCAAAAACACCATGGAAAGTTTCAACAGTAGACTACAAGAAGCAGAGGACCGAATTAGTGAGTTAGAAGATCAGGTACAGGAACAAGCTCAATCTGAACATCAATTGGAGAAAAAAATTAAAAAGCAGGAGGAAAGCCTAAGGGAGCTTCGGGACAACATGAAACGAAGTAACATGCGTATAATAGGGCTGCCAGAAGGAAAGAAAGAGCAGCAGGGATTAGAAAATCTATTTGAAGAAATAATGACAGAAAACTTCCCGGATATGGGAAAGATAAAAGTTATGCAAGTACAGAGAGTCCCAAGCAGGATCAACCCCAAAAGACCCACACCAAGACATGTCATAATTTCAATGGCAAATATAAATGATAAAGAGAGAATCTTAAAGGCGGCAAGAGAGAGACAGAGAGTTACCTACAAAGGAACACCCATCGGGTTGTCAAATGATTACTCAACAGAAACACAACAAGCTAGAAGTGAATGGAAGGAGGTATACAAAGTGCTGCAAAGCAAAGGACTGAATCCAAGAATACTATATCCAGCAAGACTATCAATCAAAATTGAAGGGGAAATCAGGAGCTTCGCAGACAAAAAAAGACTCAGGGAATTTATCACCACCAAACCAGCAATGCAAGAATTGCTAAAGGGAATACTGTAAAAAGAAGAAATAAACAGGCAAGAAGGAATATAGACACAAAAATAGATATGACTACAAACAAATACCTTTCAGTAATAACTTTAAATGTAAACGGACTAAATGCTCCAATCAAAAGACATCGAGTGGCTGAATGGATAAAAAAATATGACCCATATATATGCTGTCTACAAGAGACCCACCTCAGAGCAAGAGACTCACACAGATTGAAAGTGAAGGGATGGAAAAATATCTTTCAGGCAAATGGAAATTAAAAAAAAGCTGGGGTAGCAATCCTTATATCTGACAAATTAGACCTCAAAGTAAATGCCATAACAAGAGATAAAGAAGGCCACTTCATAATACTAAAGGGAGAAATCCAACAAGAAGAAATAATTCTGGTAAACATATACGCTCCCAATATAGGAGCACCCAAATACATAAAAAAAACTCCTGGAGGATATCAAGGGAGAGATTAATAGCAATACAATCATAGTAGGAGACTTTAATACCCCACTATCACCATTGGACAAATCCTCTAAACAAAAAATCAGCAAAGAAACAGCAATCCTAAATGACTCACTAGACCAGATGGAATTAATTGACATTTTCAGAACATTTCACCCCAAAGCCACAGAATATACATTCTTCTCAAGTGCACATGGGTCATTTTCAAAGATAGACCATATGCTGGGTCACAGGCAAAGTCTCTTCAAATTCAAGAAGATAGAAATTATATCAAGCATCTTCTCAGATCACAGTGGCATAAAACTGGAAATCAACTACAATAAATACAATCCAAAGAAATCAAACACATGGAGACTAAACAGCATGCTATTAAACAAGGACTGGATCACCAGAGAGATCAAAGAAGAAATAAAAACCATCATGGCAACAAATGACGATGAAAACACAACAATCCAAAATCTATGGGACACAGCGAAAGCAGTCTTGAGAGGGAAGTTCATAGCTCTACAAGCCTACTGCAAAAAACAAGAAACAATGGTAATAAATTACCTAACCCTACAACTCAAAGAGCTAGAAAAAGAGCAGCAAGAAAAGCCCAGTGTAACCAGAAGGAAGGAAATAACAAAGATCAGAGCAGAGAAAAATGACATAGAGACCAAAGAAACAATACAAAAGATCAACAAAACCAAGAGCTGGTTCTTTGAAAGGATAAACAAGATTGATGGACCTCTAGCCAGGCTCACCAAGAAGCAAAGAGAGAGGACCCAAATAAACAAAATCAGAAATGAAAGAGGTGAAATAACAACAGACCCCGCTGAGATACAAAGGATTGTTACAAAATACTACGAACAGCTCTATTCCAACAAACTGGACAACCTGGAGGAAATGGACATATTCCTAGAAAAATACAACCTTCAAAAAATCAATCAAGAAGAATCTCAACAGCTCAATAGGCCAATAACTATGGACGAAATAGAAGCAGTCATCAAAAAGCTTCTGGCAAACAAAAGCCTGGGGCCTGACGGCTTCACAGGAGAGTTTTACCAAACATTCAAGGAGGAACTAAAACCTATCCTCCTCAGACTATTCCAAAAAATTCAAGAGGAAGGAACACTTCCAAGCTCCTTCTATGAAGCCAGCATCATCCTAATACCAAAACCAGATAAAGACAACACAATGAAAGAGAATTACAGACCAATATCCCTCATGAACATAGATGCCAAAATCCTCAACAAAATTCTAGCAAATCGGCTCCAGCAGTACATCAGAAAGATCATAGACCATGACCAAGTAGGATATATCCCAGGAATGCAAGGATGGTACAATATCCGCAAATCAATAAACGTGATACAGCACATAAACAAACTGAGAGATAAAAATCACATAGTCATATCAATTGATGCAGAAAAAGCATTTGACAAAATCCAACACCCTTTCTTGATAAAAACTCTCCACAAGGTGGGAAGAGAAGGATCATACCTCAACATAATAAAAGCTATATATGATAAACCCACAGCAAACATCATACTCAATGGACAAAAACTAAAAACATTTCCCCTAAGAACAGGAACAAGACAGGAAAGCCCACTCCCAACACTCCTGTTTGACATAGTACTGGAAGTATTAGCCATTGCAATTAGACAAGAAGAAGAAATAAAAGACATCCAAATTGGAAAAGAACAAGTAAAGCTGTCTTTATTTGCAGACGACATGATATTGTACATAAAAAATCCGAAAGACTCTGTCAAAAAACTAATAGACTTAAGAAATGAATTCGGCAATGTAGCAGGATACAAAATTAATGCCAAGAAATCTATGGCCTTTCTATACACCAATAGTGAAATTACAGACAGAGAGACTAAAAAGGCAATCCCATTTACCATCGCACCAAAAAAATTAAGATACCTAGGAATAAACTTAACTAAGGAGGTAAAAGACCTATACACGGAAAACTACAGGACACTGAAAAAAGAGATAGAGGAAGACGTAAACAGATGGAAGAACATACCATGTACATGGATTGGTAGAATCAACATCATCAAGATGTCCATACTGCCCAAAGCAATCTATAGATTCAATGCACTCCCCATTAAAATACCAACGGCATATTTCACAGACCTTGAAAGAACTCTCCAAAAATTCATCTGGAATAAAAAAAGACCCTGAAGAGCCACAGCAATCCTGAGAAAGAAGAATAAAGTAGGAGGGATCTCAATACCAGATTTCAAGCTGTATTACAAAGCCACTATTCTCAAAACAGCCTGGTACTGGCACAAGAACACACATATAGATCAATGGAACAGAATAGAGAATCCAGATATTGATCCAAACCACTATGCTCAATTAATATTTGACAAAGGAGGCATGAACATACAATGGAATAAAGACAGTCTCTTCAATAAATGGTGTTGGGAAAATTGGACAGACACATGCAAAAAAATGAAGCTAGATCACCAACTTACGCCATACACAAAAATAAACTCAAAATGGATACAGGACTTAAACATAAGACGGGAAACCATAAAAATACTAGAGGAATCCACAGACAGCAAAATCTCAGACATATGTCAAAAGAACTTCTTCACCGATACTGCCCCTAGGGCAATGGAAGCTAAAGAGAAAATAAACAAATGGGACTACATCAAAATAAAAAGCTTTTTTACAGCAAAAGAAACTATCAACAAAACAACAAGAAAGCCCACTGCATGGGAGAACATATTTGCAAATGGCATCACTGATAAAGGTTTAATCTCCAACATCTACAGGCAGCTTATACAACTTAATAAAAGGAAGATAAATGATCCAATTAAAAAATGGGCAACGGATCTAAATAGAATCTTTTCCAAAGAAGACAGAAGGCAGGCCAAGAGACACATGAAAACATGCTCAACGTCACTAATTTTCCGAGAGATGCAAATCAAAACAACAATGCGGTATCATCTCACACCTGTTAGAATGGCTATCATCAATAAATCACCAAACGACAAGTGTTGGCGAGGATGCGGAGAAAAAGGAACCCTCGTGCACTGCTGGTGGGAATGCAGACTGGTGCAGCCACTGTGGAGAACAGTATGGAGTTTCCTCAAAAAACTGAAAATGGAACTCCCATTTGACCCAGTAATTCCACTCCTAGGAATATATCCTAAGAAACTGGGAACACCAATAAGAAAGGATATATGCACCCCTATGTTCATAGCAGCACAATGTACAATAGCTAAGATCTGGAAACAGCCTAAGTGCCCATCAGCAGATGACTGGATCAGAAAACTATGGTACATCTACACAATGGAATATTATGCTGCCATAAAAAAGAAGGAATTCTTACCATTTGCAGCAACCTGGATGGAATTGGAGAACATTATGTTAAGTGAAATAAACCAGTCAATGAAAGAAAAATACCACATGATCTCACTCATTTATGGATAATAAAGAACATTTAAAACTTGAACAAAAAGATAGCTACAGAGGTAGTAAAGCATCAAACAGTCTGTCAAATTACAGCAGGAAGGTTAGGGAGAGGTGGGGAAGATAAGAGATCAATCAAAGGACTTGTATGCTTGCATATAAGCATAACCAATGGACCCAAAACTCTGGGGGGTGAGGGCATATATGGGAGTTGGGTGGGAGGGCAATGGTAAGATATGTACACATATAATACCTTAATAAAAAAAATTGGGGAAAAAAACATAAAAAAAAACACAAGTGAATCTAAAAATCAAGTGAATAAAAAATCTGATGAACAGAATAAACTGGTGAATATAATAGAATCAGGGGCACAGAAAGGGAGTGGACTGACAATTCTCAGGGGGAAAGCGGTGTGGGGGGTGCGGGAAGAAACTGGGACAAACATCGTAAACCTATGGATGAGGAAAGTGCTGGGGGGGCGGTAAGGGCAGAGGGTAGGGTGGGAACCGGTTGGAGGGGAGCTAGGGGGGGGAAAAAGAGGAACAATTGTAATAATCTGAACAATAAAGATTTATTAAATTAAAAAAATAAATAAATAAAAAGCTTCTGTGCAGCAAAAGAAACCATCAACAGAATGAAACGGGAGCCCCCTGTATGGGAGCATATATTTACCAATGATACATCCGATAATGGATTGATATTCAAAATATATAAGGAACTCACACAACTTAACAAAGGGAAGACAAACAATCCAATTAAAACCTGGACAAAGGACCTAAATTGACACTTCTCAAAAGTGGACATGCAGATAGCCAAGAGACATGAAAAAATGCTCAAAGTCACTGATCATCACAGAGATTCAAATTAAAACGATAATGAGTTATCACTTCACACATGTCAGAATAGCTACCATCAACAAATGACAAGTGCTGGTGATGATGTGGAGAAAAGGGGACCCTAGTATACTGCTGGTGGGAATGCAGACTAGTGCAGCCATTATGGAAAACAGTATGGAGTTTCCTTAAAAATTAAATATGGAACTGCCATTTGACCCAGTGGCACCTCTTTTAGGAATACATCCTAAGAAAACAGAAACACCAGTCAGAAAGAAAGTATGCACAATTTACAATGGCGAAGATTTGGAAACAGCCCAAGTGCCCATCAATAGATGAGTGGGTAAAAAAGCAGCAGTAATAAAGAACAATCTCTTACCCTTTAAGACAGTATGGTGGGACCTGGAGTGTATCATGCTAAGTGAAATATGTCAGTCAGAGAAATACAAGTATCACATGATCTCACTCATATATGGAATCTAATTAACAAAATAAACTGATGAACAGAGTGAATCCAAAGACATGGAAGCATGGAACAGAGTGTGAACTCTTGGAGGAAAGGTGGGGGAGCGTGGGTGGGTAGGAGGTAATAAACCAAAAACCTTGTATACATATCTGCATAACCCATGGTTGTAGACAGTGGGGTTGTGAAAGCCTGGGGCAGGGGGTGAGTGTGGGCTGGAGGGGGTCAATGAGGGGGGAAATATAATACTTTCAACAATAAAGATTTTTTAAAAATAAAATATTTTGGCCCTGACCAGTTTGGCTCAGTTGATAGAGCATCAGCCTGCAGACTGAAGGGTCCCAGGTTCAATTCCAGTCAGGGGCATGTACCTTGGTTGCAGGCATATCCCTAGTAGCGGGTGTGCAGGAGGCAGCTGATCGGTGTTTCTCTCTCATCGATGTCTCTAACTCTATCCCTCTCCCTTACTCTCTGTAAAAAATTATAAATTTTTTTTAAAAAAATTAAAATAAAATATTTTGGATTATGTTGAGATACACATAGTAGCATAACCTTAATTATTAATGAAGTAAAAAGCCTCTTAGTTTATCTTTTCAGTAGAGACAGGGGAAAAATAAAAAATAAAATAAAATAAAATATAATAAAATAAATAAGGGAGAAACCAAGATGGCAGCATAGGTAAACACCTGAACTGCTGTCTCACACAACAATTTCAAATCTACAACTAAAAGACAAAACGGACATCATCCAGAACCACAGAAAGGCTGGCTGGGTGGAAATTCTACAACTAGAAGGAAAGAGAAAAGCACACTGAGACTCACAGGAGCTGCGGAGGGCAGAGGTATGGAGGCACGAGCACGGAGAGGGCTGGCAACTGAGTATGTGGCTACCTTTCTCAATCGGGAGACAAAAGCTCCCAACTGCTCTGAACTCCAGTTCTGGGCTAGCCTCTGGGGAACCAGATTCATACGCGGAGAAACTGGACTATCTGGCAGCAGGCGAAACTCGAGGGCGGCTTTCTCTCAGAGGTGCTTGCAGCGATTACCACAGGACCCTGAGACCCAGGGGCCTCTTAGGGCAGGGCTGGCAGGAAGTCATTGCTGTTTGCTCCGCCCTGAGATCCCACCCCATGAAGCCATTGCTGTTTGCTCTGCCCTGAGACTCAGCCCCACCCAAACTGAGCGCAGAGGCTTTTGCATATGAATTTCCTGGTCCTTTGAATTCTAAACTTACCTAACTAACGGCAGCTCAGTCATTGAGACCCAGAACATCCAAAAGAAGGCCCAAGGCCCTGCAGCAGCTTGCATTGCTTCACAGCTGGGCCTCATCTGGGCATCTCCATAACCCAAACAAAGAAGAGGAATCTGCAGATCTCTCCATAGCTCCTGATGGGTGGCCTCAGGTAGAGGCTAAATTAGCACCTCCTTGGAGATCCAAGAGCCAGTGTACCCAGGGGTCAGAGTGGGACCATCCAAATTTCAACTCCTCAGATCCATAAGAGACACACTCAGGGGGCAGACTCAGTGAGCACCAAAGCCCCACTGAAGCAAGTCTTGCCTCATAAGGGTGTCTCCAGCACAGAAGTTCTCCCATTGTAGACACAGCTGATCCTCACAGCCAATTGGCCTGGGGGTCAATTCCTCCCAGTGATACCAAGAAAAACCAAGGCTTAACTACAACAAGACTGTGCACACAGCCCACAAAGGGGTGCACCAAGCATGTCCACCTCAGGTAACTGGGGAGGCTGAGACACTGGGCCCTATAGGACAGCTAGCACACAAAGCCACTCATTCAACTCAGGGAAACAGCCAAAATGCAGAGACAAAGAAACAGGTCACAAATGAAAGAAATGGAGGAAAGCAAATGACTGGATATAGAGTTCAAAACCACAGTTATAAGGATTTTCAAGAATTTTCTAGAAAAGGCCAATAAATTTAGTGAGACCCTCGAGGATATGAAAAAGGACCAACTAGAAATTAAGCATACACTGACTGAAATAAAAAATATTATACAGAGATCCAACAGCAGACTAGAGGATCGCAAGAATCAAGTCAAAGATTTGAAATATAAAGAAGCAAAAAACACCCAACTGGAAGAGCAAAAAGAAAAAAGAATCCAAAAATATGAAGATAGTGTAAGGAGCCTCTCGGAAAACCTCAAGCGTACCAACATCTGAATTATCAGGGTGCCAGAAGAAGAGAGAGAGCAAGATACTGAACACCTATTTGAAGAAATAATGACAGAAAAATTCCCCCACCTGGTGAAAGAAATAGACTTACAAGTCCAGGAAGTGTGCAGAACCCCAAACAAAAGGAATCCAAAGAGGACCACACCAAGATACATCATAATTAAAATGCCAAGAGCAAAAGACAAAGAGAGAATATTAAAAGCAGCAAGAGAAAAACAGTTAGTTACCTACAAGGGAGCACCCATACGATTGTCAGCTGATTTCTCAACAGGAACTATGCAGGCCAGACGGGAGTGGCAAGAAATATTCAAAGTGATGAATAGCAAGAACCTACAACCAAGATTACTCTACCCAGCAAAGCTATCATTCAGAATTGAAGGTCAGATAAAGAGCTTCACAGATAATAAAAAGCTAAAGGAGTTCATCACCACCAAACCAGTATTATATGAAATGCTGAAAGCTATTCTTTAAGAAGAGGAAGAAGAAGAAAGAAAAGGTAAAGATAAAAATTATGAATACCAAAGACCTAACATATCTATCAACAAGTGAATCTAAGAATCAAGTGAATAAAAAATCTGATGAACAGAATAAACTGGTGAATATAATAGAATCAGGGGCATAGAAAGAGAGTGGACTGACAATTCTCAGATTGAAAGGGGTGTGGGGGGTGCAGGAAGAGACTGGACAAAAATCATACACCTATGGATGAGGACCGTGGGGGGGGGACGTTAAGGGCAGAGGTGGGGTGGGAACCGGGTGGAGGGGAGCTAGGGGGGGGAAAAAGAGGAACAATTGTAATAATCTGAACAATAAAGATTTATTTAAAAAAAGAAAAGAAAGAGGAGCCAAGATGGCGGCGGAGTTGAACGGCTGATCTGTTGCCTCGCATGGCAGTTTCAGAAATAGAACTAAAAGATGGACTGGTGAGCGCGGTGACTCCTGCTCGCATCTCCCCCGGCTGGGGCGGCTGCTCCTCTCAGTCAGCACCTCAGCTGGGGCCATGAGCTTGTGGGCGGCCGCGGCAGCTGCTGTGGCGGCGGCCGCGGACTCAGCGCAGTGGCTCTCGGTGAAGGAAGAGACCATCTTTCTGCAGGACGGGCTCATCCGCGTCACCGACCTGGCCGAGCTGCCCAGTGAGATCCTCAGGGCCCCGGAGGCCGCCGACACCAACTTGGAGGATTTTTAGGATTTCCCATCTTACATTCAAGTCCGTTAGCCATTTTGAGAGAGGAGAACCAAGAAGGTGGCAAAGTTAAACAAAATGAACTGCACCGCGCACAGCAATTTCAAAAATACAACTGGAGGACAGAGCGTCTGCCACCCAGAACCACAGGAGAGATGGCTGAAGGGTGGATTTATAGCTAAGAGGGAAGAGGAAAGAGCGAACTCGGAAGGGATAAGGTGTGGAGGCGCGTGGGTCGGACTGGTGGCGGGGGAAGGGTAGTGCGGCTTTTTTTCCAACCCTAGGGGAGATTAGCTCCCCATCACCCTGAAATCCAACTTCTGGGGACTCAAAGGGAGACCAAGATGCCTGCGGGGAGAGGCTGGACTCTCGGCTTTCGTGTCGGAGAGTGGGAGTAACTTCCTTGCGAAGGTGCACCCAGCAATCAGTGTTTGCTGCGCTGGAGTGCGCGACGAGGGGACTTGTAAACGTGGAAAGCAAAAAAAGCAGACTTGCAGCCATTGCGGTTCGCCACGCCATGTCCTGGTGGTGCCCTGAGACCCAGCCCCGCCCTGAGACTCGCACCGCCCTGGGACGCGCCCCACACGTTTTGCAGACCCATCCCGCACGTTTTGCAGGCCCACCTGGGCTCCAAGCAGCGGCTTTTGCATGTGGGTGGCCTGCCCTGTGGCAGCTTGACCAGATGAACAGCGGTTCTAGTCGGACTGCTCCAGGGCCGCTTAGACAGGAGGAGGAAACTGCAGTTTTTGCTGTAATTCCTGCTGAGTGGCCTCAGGCAGTAGCTGACCTACACTCCATTGGAGACCCAGAAACGAGGGCATCTAGTGGTCGGTGTGAGATGACACCAGATTTCAACCACTCGCATAAGGGACACATTCAAGAGGCAGACTCAGTGAGCGCCAAAGCCTTGCTGCAACAAGATCCGGCCCATAAATGTGTCTCCTGCACAGCAACTCTTCCTTTATAGACACAGAGGGTCCTCACGGACAATTGGCCAGGAGGACAACTCCTCCCAGTGACACCAACAACAATCAAGACTTAACTATACAAAGGAGGACCAAGATGGAGGCATAGGGCGGATGCCTGATTGTTGCCTACCACAACAATTTTGGAACTACAACGGGAAAACAGAGCGGGCACCGTCTAGAACCACCGGAGGGCTGGCTGAGCAGATGCTCTACAACTAGAATAAAAAAGAGGGGTACGCGGGATGATGCTGAGGCCGGTGACCCAAAGATCAAACTTTAAGAACTACGGCTCAGGCGACACAATGGCAGCCTGGAACGTGCTCGGCGCAGTTCCCCCGGCTGTCTCCGGCTGAGGGGACGGCTCCACTCACTGCCGAGCACGGACAGACGAGCTCCTGGGAGACATGGGGTGGGAGACTCCGCGCTTGCTTACCTCCGAGTCCTTCAGGAATCTCAATGCCCTGGAAGCGGCCAGGTGTGCACGCTCGGCGACTGGCCACCGCTGCAGACCCAAGCGCCGACGCAGCAACCCGGGACCAGCCCGCCACCGGGCACTGGGCACACCGGAGCTTCACCGAGCCTGCCGCCCAACGAGTTCTGTGGCAGCCGCCCTGGAGCTCTGAGAAAACGGCCGAAGGAATTGCTGAGAGGAAATTGACCAACAGGAATTGGGATCAAGAAGACAAAACCCCGCTGGGTCCTGGGTCTGGGTGAGGCCGCGCGCCCCTGGGTCTGGGTGAGGCTGGGAACTGAGTCGGGGTGGGGCTGGCTCCTGGGTCCGGGCAATGCCACATGCTCCTGGATCCGGGTAAGGTCACTCCCCCCTGGGTCAGGGTGAGGCTGGGTCCCAGGTCCGGGTGGGGCCGCCCCCCTGGGTCCTGGTGAGGCTATGCGCCCCTAGGTCCGGGTGAGGCTGGATCCTGGGTCCGGGTGGGGCTGTGCGCCCCTGGACCCAGGTGAGGCCACGCAACCCTGGGTCTGGGAGAGGCCATGCGCCCCTGGGTCCGGGTGAGGCCACGCGCCCCTGGGTCCAGGTGAAGCTGTATCCCGGGCCCGGGTGAGGCCGTGTGCCCCTGGATCTGGGAGAGGCTGGGTCCCGGGTCCGGGTGAGGCCTCGCGCACCTGGGTCCGGGTGAGGCCATACGCCCCTGGGTCCGGGAGAGGCTCGGTCCCAGGTCCGGGCGAGGCTGCGTGCCCCTGTGCTCGGGTGTGGTCAAACGCCCCTGGGTCCTGGTGAGGCCACGCACCCCGGGGTCCGGGTGAGGCCATGTGCCCCTGGTCCGGGTGAAGCTGGATCCCGGGTCCGAGTGAGGTTGTGTGCCCCTGGATCCAGGTGAGGATGGGTCCCAGGTCCGGGTGAGGCCTCGCGCCCCTGGGTCCGGGTGAAGCTAAATCCCGGGTCCGGGTGAGGCAGTGTGCCCCTGGATCCGGGTGAGGCTGGGTCCCAGGTCCAGGTGAGGCCGCACGCCCCTGGGTCTGGTAGAGGCTGCGCGCCACTGGGTCCGGGTGAGGCCACTTGCCCCTGGGTCCGGGTGAGGCCACGCGCCCCTGGGTCTGGGTGAAGCTGGAGCATCCCGAGTACGGGTGAGGCCGTGTGCCCCTGGATCCAGGTGAGGCTGGGTCCCGGGTCCAGGTGAGGCTGCACTCACCTAGGTCCAGGTGAGGCCATGCGCCCCCTGGGTCTGGGTGAGGCCACATGCCCCTGAGTCCGGGTGAAGCCGTGCCCCTGGGTCCGGCCGAGACCAAACCAGGGGGTGTAGGACCTGCATTACCACCATTTGTCCACCATCCAGAGCTGAGGGGTCAGTGCCGACATGTACACATAAGGAACTGGTGGACATTGATATTGGGTCTCAAAAGAACTGTTGGTCCAGAAAGAAACTCACTACAGACTGATTCATTTGCCTGTCAGCATAACTATTATTGCTCGTCTCACATTCAGTTCTTATAAGTATATCTCTAGTGACACATGATCTCGCTCATCTAGGGGAAATGATGAACAACATAGACTGATGAACAAGAACAGAACCAGAAACAAGGAGGCATTGATCGGACTATCGGGCCTCAGAGGGAGGATAGGGGAGGGTGGGGGAGGGGGGAGAGATCAACCAAAGGATTTGTGTGCATGCATATGAGCCTAACCAATGGTTAAGTTCAACAGGGAGTTGGGGCATCCGTGGGGAGGTGTGTGGGATGGGAATGGGGGGATGAGAACAAATATGTGACACCTTAATCAATAAAGAAATTTTAAAAAAAAGAAAGAAAAAAGAAAAATAAATAAAATAAACCACAGGCCCAGTGCTCAGGGTCTACATTTGGTTTAAAAAAAAATGCTCACTCGAGGATATGCTTTCATTGATATTAAGAGAGAGTGGAGCGGGAGAGAGAGAGAGAGAGAGAGAGAGAGAGAGAGAGAAAGAGAAACTTTGATATGAGAAAGAAACATTGACTGGTTGCCTCTCCTACATTCCCTGTCCAGGAATTGAATCCTAAACGTAGGTATGTTCCCCAACCAGGAATCAAACCTGCAACCTTTTGGTGAATGGGACCATGCTCCAACCAACTGAGTTACCCCACCAGAGCTATATTCATTTTTTAAAATTCCTTTTTAATGGAGTTTTGGGGAACAGTTTTAGGTTTACAGAAAAATTGAGCTGAGAGTACTGAGCATTTTCATATGCCCGCTTACCTACTCCATCACCCCCAGTTCCTCATTTATTAATTACTTACATTAGTGTGGCACATTTGTGACAATTAATGCATCTACATTGACAAATGTATAAATGACATGTATCCACCATTATAGTACCAAGCAGAATAGTTTCACTGCTGTAAAGATCCTCTGTGCTCTGCCTATTCATCCCTCCCTCTCCCAACCCCCCGGTAACCACTGACTATTTACTGTCTTCATAGTTTTGCCTTTTACTGAATAATATATAGTTTGGAATCAGACAGTGTGTAGCTTTTTTTCAGATTGACTTCATTCTCTTGGTAATACGCATTTAAGTTTCCTCCGGTCTTTTCATGCCTTGACATCTAATTTCTTATAGGGCTTTATAACATTCCATTGTCTGAATGTACCACAGTTTATTTATCCATTCACCTACTAAAGGACATCCTAGTTATTTCCAGGTTTTGGCAATTATGAATAAAGTTGCTATAAACATCTGTGTGCAGGTTTTTGTGTGAATGTAAGTTTTCAATTCATTAATGCATTCACTCATTCATTCCTGCAATTGCAGGATCATATGGTAAAAATATGTTAGCTTTCTAAGAAACCTTGCAAAGTGGCTGTACCATTTTGCACTCACTCCCACCAGCAACGAATGCGAGTTCCTGTTGCCTCATATCCTCATCAGCATTTGGTGTTGTCAGTGTCTTAGATTTTAGACATTTTAATAGGTGTGCAGTGATATGTAATTGTTCTTTTAATTTGCATTTCCCGAATGGCCTATGATATTGAGCATTTTTCATAAGTTTATTGGCCATCAGTATATCTTCTTTGATGAGATGTCTGTTCACTTTTTTTGCCCATTTTTAAATTGGGTTTTGTTTTAATATATTTTATTGCTTTTTTACAGAGAGGAAGGGAGAGGGAGAGAGAGTTAGAAACATTGATGAGAAAGAAACATCAATCAGCTGCCAAGGTACATGCCCTTGACCGGAATCGAACCTGGGACCCTTGAGTCTGCAGGCCAACGCTCTATCCATTGAGCCAAACCAGTTATGGTGGGTTTTGTTTTCTTGTTGTTGAGCTGGAGGAGTGTGTATATTGGATACCAGTCCTTTATCAGATATGTTTTGCAAAGATTTTCTCCCAATCTATGGCTTATGTTTTCATTCTCTCAACAGTGTCTTTTGCAGAGTAGACAGTTTAATTATAACATCCCAGTTATCAAGGAGTTTTTTTTAAATGGATCATGCTTTTTGTATTGTATCTAAGAAGTCATTGCCAAATATATGATCACTTAGATTTTTCTCCTTTTTTATATTATAGGAGTTTTTTATAGTATTGTGTTTTAAATTTAGATCTATGATCCATTTTGAGTTAATTTTTAAAATATACTTTATTGATTTTTTACAGAGAGGAAGGGAAAGGGAGAGAGAGTTAGAAATATCAATGAGAGAGAAACATCAATTAGTTGCCTCCTGCACACCCCCTACTGGGGATGTGCCCGCAACCAAGGTACATGCCTTTGACTGGAATCGAACCTGGAACCCTTGAGTCTGCAGGCCGACGCTCTATCCACTGAGCCAAACCGGTTAGGGCTTGAGTTAATTTTTATGAAGGTCTGTGTCTAGATTAATTTGTATTAAGGTCTGTGTCTTAATTTGTATTAAGGTCTGTGTCTAGATTTATTTTCTTTGTATGTGAATATCTAGCTCTTCTAGCACCATTCATTGCAAAGAGTATCCTTTTCCCAGTGTATTGTCGTTGATCTTTTGTCAGAGATCAGCTGACTCTATTTCTGAGTTCTCATTCAGTTCCATTGATCTATTTGTCTATTCTCTCACCAATATGACACTATTTTAATTTTAAAATTACATTCATTTTTTGAATAGGAAATACACCACATGGTACAAAATATAAAAGGTACAAAGACTATCCTATATAATAAAAGGGTAATATGCAAATTGACCAAACGGCAGAATGACCAGTCGCTATGATGCGCACTGACCACCAGGGGGCAGATGCAGGAGCTGCCCCCTGGTGGTCAATGCACTCCTACAGGGGGAGTGCTGCTCAGCCTCAAGCCGGGCTGATGGCTGGTGAGTGCTGTGGTGGTGGCGGGAGCCTCTCCTGCCTCCATGGCAGTGCTAAGGATGTCGGACTGACAGCTTAGGCCCACTCCCTATGGGGTCCTGGACTGCTAAAGGGCACAGGCCGGGCTGAGGAACCCCCCCTCCCCAGTGCACGAATGTCCTGCACCGGGCCTCTAGTAGAGTATATTGAAGTGTCCTCCTGCCTTGTTGCTCCAGCTAACAGTTTACTTCCCCCCTCCTCCTCCTCCTCCGCCTCCTCTTTCTCCTCCTCCTCCTCCTCCTACTCCTCTTCCTCCTCCTCCTCTTCCTCCTCCTCCTCCTCCTCCTTCTCTCTCTCTCTCTCTCTCTCTCCCCCCCCCCCCAAGAACAAATAGTAAAATACTTTACACAGTGTTGTACAAATTGATTTTTCCCATTTAATAATACTAGGAAAATACCTCATACCTCTACATCTAGACCTGGCTTTAAAAAGGTTTTTACTGTAGCAAAACATATTTACAGTTCAACAGTGTTGAGTGTATTCACATTGTTGTGCAACAGATCTCTAGAACTGTTTAATCTTACAAAACTGAAACTCTATACCCATTAAACACAAATGCCCCTCTCCACTCACTCTCTTTCTAATCCTTGTCAATCACCTTCTTACTTTCTGTCTTTATGATTTTGACTACTTTAGATACTTCATTTGAGTGGAATAATATAATACTTGCCCTTTTGTGACTGGCTTATTTTGCTTAATAGGCTCAAGGTTCATCTTTGTTGTAGCATATGAAAGTATTTCCTTCTTTTTTAATACTGCATAATATTCCATTATATATGTAGATCATATTTTCTTTATTCATTTATCTGTTGCTAGAATTAGGGTTGCTTCCATCTCTTGGCTATTGTAAATAATACTATAATGGACATCAGTGTAAAAATACATATTTGAGACCCTGCTTTCAATTGTTTTGGGTATATACCCAGAATTGGAATTGTCGGATCATAAAGTAATTCTATTTTTAACTTTTTGAGGAACCACCATACTATTTTCCATAAGAGCTGAATCATTTTATATTCTCACCAATGGTGCACAAGAGTTCCCTTTACTTCACACCCTGGCCAACACTTTTTATCTCTTGTCTTTTTTATTTTTATTTTTTTACATTCACAGATAGTAATGTTTTATTGCCTATTAAATTTTTTTCATAAATTAGAACAAGTTACTTTTGTCAACTGTATACAAGATATGAATATATTAAACTTTGTATAACTATTCATTAAAAATAATAAAATAAAATGGTGGTGTTCTTACAGTTATTTGTAATCCAAAATCTTGAAAATTTCAAAATATCTAACAATAGAGAAAAAGTTAACTAAAAATAAAGTAGTACTTTGTAACAGAATATCATACTTACATTAAATTTTTAGTAACATGAAATAATTTGTTATGTGGGACAAGGAAAGCATGATTTAGAAATAATCCATGTACAATATAACCACAACTTTCAAAACAACAGAAACAAAGAGAAAAAACACATCAAACTTCGTCAGTAGTCATACCCAACAAAAATTTGTTTAAAAACATTCTTTTGGTGCTGAAACCGGTTTGGCTCAGTGGATGAGCGTCGGTCTGCGGACTGAAGGGTCCCAGGTTCGATTCCGGTCAAGGGCATGTACCTTGGATGCGGGCACATCCCCGGTAGGGGGTGTGCAAGAGGCAGCTGGTCGATGTTTCTCTCTCATCAATGTTTCTAGCTCTCTGTCCCTCTCCTTTCCTCTCTGTAAAAAATCAATAAAATATATTTAAAAAAAAAATTCTTTTGGAGGCGGGGCATGGCCTGGGGCGCTGGGTCAGCGTGATGGCGGCGAAGTGGCAGCGAAACTGACCTCTCAGCGCGTGGGCTTCGTGGGCGCGGGCCGCACGGCGGAGGCCGTAGCAGGCCTTATCCGAGCAGGGCAAGTGGAAGCCCAGCACGTGCTGGCCAGTGCACTAACCCACAGGAACCTCTGTCACTTCCGGGCTCTGGGCTGCCAGACCACCCACTCCAACCAGGAGGTGCTTCAGCGCTGCTCACTCGTCTTCTTGGCCACCAAGCCCCACGTCTTGCCAGCCGTCCTGGCAGAGGTGGCCCCTGTGGTCACCGCTGAGCACATCCTGGTGTCTGTGGCTGCCGGGGTCTCTCTGAGCTCCCTGGAGGAGCTGCTTCCTCCGAGCACGCGGGTGCTGCGGGTCTCCCCCAACCTGCCTTGCGTGGTCCAGGAGGGGGCCACGGTGCTGGCCCGGGGCCGCCACGCGGGGAGCGGCGAGGTCGAGCTCCTGCAGACGCTGCTGGAGGCCTGCGGGCAGTGCGAGGAGGTGCCTGAGGCCCAGGTGGACATCCACACGGGCCTCAGTGGCAGTGGCGTGGCCTTCGTGTGCATGTTCTCTGAGGCCCTGGCTGAAGGCGCCGTCAAGATGGGCATGCCCAGTGGCCTGGCTCACCGCATCGCCGCCCAGACCCTGCTGGGGACAGCCTAGATGCTGCTGCAGAAGGGACAGCACCCGGCCCTGCTGCGGACGGACGTGTGCACGCCGGGTGGCACCACCATTCATGGGCTGCACGCCCTGGAGCAGGGCGGGCTGCGGGCAGCCACCATGAGCGCCGTGGAGGCCGCCACCTGCCGGGCCAAGGAGCTCAGCAGGAAGTAGGGTCCCTAGAGCAGCCTGCCCCCCATGCCCTCTCCCAGCCCCTTCTGGAGGACGGGTTCTCTCTGACCCGCTGGAGCCTCGCGGCTGTGCCCTGCTTCCCACACGGGGAACGCGAGGGGCAGGACCGGAGGGATTCCTGAGCGTCCAGCACCTGGCACGGGGTCTCCTGGTGATGGCCACCACCCAGGGGCCGTGGGCTCCGAGGCCTGAGCACTGGTGGTGCTGGTCAGGGGCCGTGGCCTGCCGCTTGGCAGAGGCAGGAGCAGAGCCCCGGGCACAGGAGCAGCTTGGGGGGTGGGGACATAGGCATCTGCACGAGACCTGCTCCCTCAGTGAAGCCAGTCTGCCCTGTTAGTGGGGTGGCCTAGGGCCTTGAGGGGGCCCTTGTGGGGGGGCAGCGGCAGGGTTGGAAGGATGGGCCTTGGCCAGTGGGGACCACACACCTGGCTTCAGCTGGCAGGGCCCTCCCCAAGACCCCGGGCTCAGGGCAAGGGGCAGGTGTCGCTGGCTCTGGTGAGCCCTCTCGGTCACGTGCTGAGGATCCCTGGCCTGACTGCAGGACCTGGCCCTCCCATGTCCCTGAACAGACTATCAGGCTGGGCACCGGGGCGGGGCGAGGCGAGCTGTGGGGCCTTTGGTGGGGGGTGCTGCAGCTCTGCCCCCAAGGCTCACTGAGGCCTCTCTGCACGCCAAGGCCCAGAGGCGGGTGCTCCCCTGGCTTCCACCCAGTTCCCACTGCCACTGACCAGCGAGGCTTCAGGGAAGGCACCTGGAAGGCGCTGGGGCCCTACGCAGCAGCCGCCCACCCCGCGCCTACCTGGTCTGCCATCTGCCATCCGGACAGCCCCAAGGGCGGTCCCTCCTCTCAGGCCTCCTCCCCCGCTATTCTTGCCTGCCTTTGGTCTGATCCTGGGCCTGCCCCTTGTCAGAGGGTCTGCCAGAGTCCATTTCACAGAGGGGGGCTTTCTCTGCTGTGAAGTGGGAATAAAGTCGCTGTCCTGCAGCACGGAGTGACCGATACTTAGCAGGAGGCGGGAAAGCCGAATCCCAGGGCCTGGCAGTGCGTGAGTGACTCACGCCGTCACCCCCAGCACCCAGCCACGCATCGCCTCACAGTCCTGGGCCCAGGGTGGGCTCGGCCCGCAGCCACTCCCACCTGGAGGACACATGGATTCAGGGGGGGGGGGGCAGCCCGGTCCCTGGCCACCAGGTCTTCGCTTGTCCCCCAGCTAACATGGCTTTTCCCAGAAAAAAAAAATTCTTTTGAACAAAAACATTCACCTAAAATAGTTTTTCAGTTAAGTATAAAAGACCACAAGAACATTAAAGGCACAATGGTAAAAGGATCTAGTCAAGTCAACTAGACTTCATATTCTAATTTCAAGAAATCCTTACTTGTACCCTGCTAATGTTTTATTTTTTAAAAAATTATGTTTTTTTTATTGATTTCAGAGAGAAAGGGAAAGGAAGAGAAAGAAACATCAATGATGAGAGAGAATCATTGATCAGCTGCTTCCTACACACCCCACACTGGTGATCAAGCCCACAACCCAGGCATATGCCCTGACAGGGAATCAACCTCCTGGTTCATAGGTCAATGCTCAACCTATGAGCCACACTGGTCAGGCCTTTGCTAATGTTTTAGAAGTAGAGGGAATTTTGTTCCTGAATAATTGGTGGGGACCGAGAGAATATTAATCACACAAAAAGTTCTAAAAAACTGGCTGAGTCCTGGCTGGTTTGGCTCAGTGGATAGAGTGTCAGCCTGTGGACTGAGGGTCACGAGTTCGAGTTTGGTCAAGGACACATGCCAGGGTTGTGGGCTCAATCCCCAGTGCGGGGCGTGAAGGAGGCAGCTGATCAGTGATTCTCTCACATCATCCATGTTTCTCTCTCTCCCTCTCCCTTCCTCTCTGAAATCAATTTTTAAAAACTGGCTAAAGGATAGCTCTTATATATTAGACAAAGAAATAGAGATAGAAATTAGAAATAGAAGGATAGAGTTTGTAATAAAGTCTCACATAAGCCCCGCTGGTATGGCTCAGTGGTTAAGCATCCTATCCTGTTTCTATCCCTCTCTTCCTCTCCCTTCCTCTCTGAAATCAATTAAAAAACATATTTTAAAAAGTCTCACATAAGAAAGGTCGACAGTGATTGCACTTAAAGCATAGCTCACTTTAGGGAACAATGCTGTTCAATGAATCCACAGGGAGAAATGCCATCACCTCAAGTGATTGTACGTGAACCATGAAACTAAGAAAAAGTACAGCTTTGTGCTAAAACCACAGCATAAAACCATTGTAAACAAGAGCCATAATAATTTTTTTAAAGTATGTTTTTATTGATTTCAGAGAGGAAGGGAGAGACTGAGATAGAAACATCAATGATGAGAGCGAATCATTGATTGGCTGCCTCCTGCACCCCCTCCTACTGGGGATTGAGCCCGAAACCAGGCATGTGCCCTTGACTGGAATCAAAACCGGGACCTTTCAGTCCACAGGCCCACACTCTATCCACTGAGCCAAACTGGCTAGGGCCATAATAATCTATATATATATAAAAGCCTAAGCGACTGTTATGACTGGTCAACCAAACAACCGGTTGACTGGTCACAATGACGCACACTGACCACCATGGGGCAGACGCTCAACACAGGAGCTGCCCCCTGGTGGTCAGTGCGCTCCCACAGCCAACCTCCCGTGGCCAGCCAACCTCCCGTGGTTCCTCCCCCCTCGGCCAGCCCCAATTGGCCTCGATCAGGACTGGGCGAGATGGCCCCGCTTGCCGGCCAGGCCAAGGGATCCCACCCACGCACGAATTCATCCACCAAGCCTCTAGTTTTTTAATGATACGAGTTACTTATCATACCAGTTACTACATCTACTCATCATATACTTTGTATACCCCAAAATTTCAAATGGTAACCTGAGAGATTTCAGAAATGAAAATTGCAAAAATAACAATACAGGCAGTCCTCAGGTTACGTCGCCATCTCCCATTTATTTATATATACAAAAAATTCAGTCATTTTTTTAAAATTTTATTTTATTGTTTAAAGTATTACATATAGTAGTACATATATCTCCTTTTTTTCCCCATTGACCTTCCCCCAGTTTCCCCTACCCCCTGTCACATGGCCTAACCCCCCCCCCCGCAGTGTCTTGTGTCCATTGGTTGTGCTTACATGCATGCATACAAGTCCTTCGGTTGATCTCTTTCCCCCTCTCCCCAACACTCCCCAGCCTTCCCGCTGTAATTTGACAGTCTGTTCGATGCCTTACTGCCTCTGTATCTATCTTTTTGTTCATCAGGTCACTCATTTATGGAAAATAAAAAAAGTTCCATCATTTTGATGTATGCACATATGTATTTTATGTTTTTTATTATTTATTTACCACAAGTAAAGGTCAGGAATTTTTATCTTTCTTTTAATTTTTTTTTTTTTTTTTACTGTTTCACTTCATTACTGCTGTGTATGTGCTCCATGTGAGTGACGTAGGTGCTTATGTAGGTGGGTTCCGACTTATGGTGAAAATCACGTTACATTTCGCCGTAGGAACAGATCTCCGATGAAACCCGAGGACCTATTATACTCACAGCCCCCCATAAGGATTGCTTTCATACAACACCCAGCACTGCCTTTTACTCTTCTGATTAATCAGTATTTGCTGCTTGTGGAGGGATTATCTGGATATATGATTTGTGAGTAAAATCTATAGGCATTCTGTATCAGACACATACATGATTTCTGTTATACATGGTAAAGAATTAACTAATGGAAAGCGCAAAGCTAGGTCTCATAACTTTATTTCTAGCAGTGATGGAGTCTCAAAGAACTATGCAAGCAATGCATTTCAAATTCCCATGAAGGTATTTCAAAACATAGTGTATCTCTTGACTTTTTGATAATAGCCATTCTAACAGGCATGAGTTAACATCTCATTGTGCTCTTGATTGGAATTTCTCTTATGATTAGTGGTGTTGAACATCTCATATGCTTGTTAGCCATTTGTATATCTTCTTTGGAGAACTGTCTATTCAAGTCCTATGCCCATTTTCAAATAAAGTTACTTGTTTTTTTGTTTGAGTTGTAGAAGTTCCTTATATATTCTGGATATAAACCCTTACCAGATATATGATTTGCAAATATCTTTCCCATTTTGTAGGTTGCCCTTTCACTGTTGATAGTTTCCTTTATGTGCAGTTTTAAAGTTTGATATAGTCCCATTTGCCTATTTTATTTTTGTTGCCTGTGCTTTTGGTGTCACATCCAAGAAACTATTGCCAAATCCAATGTCCTGAAGCTTCCCTCCTATGCTTTCTTCTAGAAATTTTATAGGTTTAGTTCTTTAATCCATTTTAAGATAATTTTTATATGTGGTATAAGTTAATGGTCCAAATTCACTCTTTTGCCTGTGGCTATCCAGTTTTCTCAGCACAATAATCAAAGAGACTGTCCTTTTCCCATTGTGTAGTCTTTGGCACCTTGTTGAAAATTATGTCAACTGAAGTTCATTATCATCAGTTAGATGCCAACAGGAATCCCTAATTTGGGGTGCGGTGAAGGAGGAAATTTTATTCAGTGAGAGTAGCTCAATTGTGAAAAAGCTCTGCTCTGGAATAGCAAGGCTCTGAGACAGCTCAGTTGTGAAACAGGAGAGCCAAAATGGGGTGGTTTTGGGTGAGGTGGCTCAGGGGCAAAGCCCCTCCAGTGGTGCAGCTCCAGTCTTGTAGTTCTGGTGTCACAGTTTCAGCCAACATTGTAGCTCCAGCTGGGGAAGCACATCTTCTATGGAAACCGAAGAAGACAGAGGTGAAGCTAGCTTATATAAAGACAAGTTCCGGCCCCCTAGACCCTGATTGGTCTATTCTCATGCAAATGAGGACTCCAAATCCTCACAGTCTGATAAAAAAAAAACAACACACTGTCCTAATTTATTGGAATAGAGCTGCTCTGATTGGTTGGTAAAGATGCAAATGATGATATAGCTGTGAACCTCCAATTGGCTGCTGCAGCCCATTGGTTGGTTTAGGAGCCTAAGACCTCCTTTATAAAAGTTGGAATCTCGGGCAGAAACACAGTATAGGAGGCAGGCAGCTTGGTACAGTTTTTCCCTAAGTGTAGCAAGCATATGAGGTCCCTGTTTAGGAATAGCTGCTAGACTCTTTTTAAAAAATTGAGCTCCATTATCAGAAGTTCTCAATAGGCACATTCATTCTTCGATTTGACAGCCATATATGCAAGTGTTTATTTCTGGGCTCTCTTTTGCATTCTATTGATCTGCATACCACACTGTCTTGATTACTATTACTTTGTAGTATGTGTGTGTTTTGACTAGTTGTACTCTTTATTAGGGGGTGTAGTTGTTGGGTTTGATGGAGCGGTTGAGTTGATAACCTTCCCCCCAGGAACTAGCTTTTCAGGACATTTCACTATGGACATTCCCTTTGCTGAAGACCATTTTTCACTTTCAGTGACAACATTCCATTCTCTTCCCTCAGGGTATGCATAAAGAAGTCTCCGCCCAGAAAAATCCCGACAAAAGTCCTTTAAAAGCCGCTGACTGCCCTCACTGGGTGCTGGAGCCATCCAGGCTCAGCCACCTGGTGTGCAGATGATCGAATAAATTCGTAATCCCTCCCCACTTTGGCTTTGTGCGTTCCTCCTTTGGCGACCTAACAGTAGTATGTTTTGAAATCAGAAAATGTGTGTCTTCAACTTTAGTCTTCTTTTTCAATGTTGTGTTGGCTTGGAAATGGACAGGAATCATATGATTTTACTCATATGTGGAATATAAAACAAAAAGTAACAAAAGAACTTTAAAAAAACCCAAACAGCCCTAGCCAGTTTGGCTCAGTGAATAGAGCATCGGCCTGTGGACTGAAGGGTCCTGGGTTCAATTCTGGGCAAGGGCACATGCCCAGGTTGCGGGTTCGGTCCCCAGTAGGGGGTGTGCAGGAGGCAGCCAATCAAGGATTCTCATCATTGATGTTTCTATCTTCCTCTCCCTCTCCCTTCCTCTCTGAAATCAATAAAAATATATTTTTAAAAAACCAAACAAACAAACACCAAATAAACTCATAGACACATAACAGAATGCTGGCTTCCAGAAGGGAAAAGGGGTAGGGGGAGAATGAAGTGGTCAAAAGGGGTCAAAATATGGTAATGAAAGGAGACTAGACATTGTGGGTGATACAGATGTTGAATTACAATCTTGTACACACAAAAATTATATAATGTTATTAACCAATGTTACCCCTATAAATTTAATTTTCAAGAAGCAGAACCACCATTCCCCTCTCCCCTCCCCCCCCCAGCCAAAAAAAAAACCCAGCAAAGATTATGTTGGCTATTCAGGATCCCTTGAGCTTCCATGTGAATTTTAGGATTTTCTATTTCTGCAAAGAATACCATTGGGATTTCATTGAATCTGGAGGTCCTTATGGATAGTATGACATTTTATTTATTTATAACTCTTTATTGTTGAAAGCATTACATATGTCCCCTTTTTTTTCCCCATTGACCCCCTCCAGCCCGACCCTGACCTTCAGCCCCAGGCCTTCAGCACCCTATTGTCTGTGTCCTTGGATTCTGCATACCATATATGCATACAAGATCTTTGGTTGATTACCTCCTACCCACCCCCCCTCCCCCACCTTCCGTCTGAGATTCCACACTGTTTCATGCTTCCTGTCTCTGGATCCACTGTTCATTAGTTATTTTGTTACTTAGTTTCCACATATGAGTGCAACCATGTGATACTTGTCTTTCTCTGACTGACTTATTTCACTTAGCATGATGCTCTCCAGGTCCCTCCATGCTGTCTCAAAGGGTAAGAGATCCTTCTTTTTTACTGCTGCATAGTATTCCATGATATAAATGTACCACACCTTTTTATCCACTCATCTACTGATCTGCACGTGGGCTGTTTCTAGATCTTAGCTATTGTAAATTGTGCTGCTATGAACATAGGGGTGCATATATTCTTTCCGATTGGTGCTTCGGGTTTCGTAGGATATATTCCTAAAAGTGAGATCACTGGGTCAAATGGCAGTTCCATATTTAATTTTTTGTGAAAACTCCATACTGTTTTCCATAATGATTGCACCAGTCTGAATTTCCAGCCGTTCCTCCCTGGCGGACAGGAACTCCGCTGCTTTTCACAGCTAGATGTTATGTAGGTACCCTTCTCAGTTCTGGTGCTCTCTGCTGGGGCGGGGCAGCTTGGGGATTAGACCCCAGAGTTATCATTGGCTACCTCCCACAGCTGAGATATCTATCTCTCCAGAACTTCAGTTGCTGTCTGTGGGCGCCTGCCCAGCCCGTTCTCACCTCTGCCCCTCCTACCAGTCTGTATATGGTCTCCATTTTCAGTCCTCGGGTATCAGGGTTCTCTCCAGCGATTCTTCCGTTGATTATTAAAGAAGTATTTTTGTATTTTAGTTGTAATTCCAGTTTGTTCCTGGGAGCGTGTCTGTGCAGCATCCACTTACTCTGCCGCCATTTTAAATCTTGGATAGTATGACATTTTAACAACATTAAATCTTCTATTCCATGAGGATGGAATGTCTTTCCATTCATTTGCATTTTCTTTCATTTCTTTTAGCAATGTTTTATAGATTTCAGTGTGCAAGTCTTTCACCTTTTTGGTTAAGTTTATTCCCAAGTATTTCACCCTTTTTGATGGTACAGTAAAGGAGACTGTTTTATTTTTTATTTTATATCATCTACGAAGTAAAAGTTTTTTCCTTAACTTAAAAATTGAACCACTGTAGACAGTGATCACTTCAGCAAACTTGATTTATATATAAAAGTCCATTAGTGTGATGGTAAGAATTTATTGAACCTTTGTCAAATTTAGTAAAGGAGCTTAGGATTGTTTTCTTAATTTCCTTTTTGGATTGGTCATTGTTAGTACATAGAAATAGGATTTTAAAAAATAATATATTTTTTATTGTTGATAGTATTACAGATATCTCCCATTTCCCATCTCTTCACCCCCTGCCCCTACCCACCCCCCAGGTCTTCACTACCCTATTGCCTGTGTCTATGGGCTATGCATGTAAGTTCTTTGGTTTATCTCTTCTCGTTCCCTCAACCCCATGTTCAGTTTTATCTAAATGAAAAATATACAAAACGAATATAGGAAAGCATAAATCCTTAGTTGCTTTCCTATCTTCTCTAAATCTATAAAATGCCCACAGAACACATCTCATTTTAGTTGGAAATCTTTTAAATTAAAATGAAAAGAATACTAATATAATTTTCTTTGGAGTCGATTTCAGCTAAGCATCTCTTCAACAGTTTAGCTGACTGGCTCCCTACCTGGTCTAACTTTCTGAATAAGACTAAAACTAAAACACTCAGTTCACTGGAGAATAACTTTACTAATAACTGGCTTAGGAAGAAATAGCTCTCACATTTTTCTAACTTTTATCTGGGAAGATAATTCTAGAAAACCATCATTGTAGGAAATACATTACTAAATCTGTCAGAGGTTCTCTTATAAACACTGTAAAATCCTATATAATAAAAAGGTAATATGCAAATCGACCAAATGGCGGAACAACCAGTCACTATGATGTGCACTGACCACCAGGGGGCAGATGCTCAATGCAGGAGCTGCCCCGTGGTGGTCAGTGTGCTCCCACAGGGGGAGTGCCGCTCAGCCAGAAGCCGGGCTCATGGCTGGCCAGCGCAGTGTGGGTGGTGGGAGCCTCTACCGCCTCTGTGGCAGCACTAACGAGCAGCGAGCAGCGAGCTGAGCAGTAAGGAGCAGCAGGCAGGTGGGTCGTAAGGAGCAAGGGGTCCCAGACTGCAAGAGGGATGTCCGAATTCTGGTCAGCCAAGCGGCGCTCCCACTGTGGTAGCACACTGACCACCGGGGGCAGCTCCTGCATTGACCATCTGCTCCCTGGTGGTCAGTGCACATCACAGCGACTGGTCAACTGGTTGTTCTGGTTGTTCAGCCGATTGATCACTGGGCTTTTATTATATAGGATGAAATGTCCAGAAGAGACAAATCCACAAAGACTAGTGGTTACCAGGGACTGGAGAGAGGGGAAATGGAGAGAGATTGCTAATGTATTTGGTTTCTTTTTAGAGTGATGAGAATGTTCTGTGATCAGATAGTGGTGATGGTTGCACAATTTTGTGAACATACTAAAAACCACTGAATTGTATGCTTTGAAAGGATGGAATTTATGTGAATTATTTCTCAAAAATAAAATTTTAAAGAGAAGGAGGAGGCTTAATGAGAGGTTTGGCATGAAACTAAATTGCTGAAAGGGCCTGATAAAGGCATGTCAAGGCAAAGACAAAGAGAGGGGGAAAAAGCATAGGAAAAAAAAGACCTAGGGGTCAAGAGGGGGAAGAGAAGGGGACATCTGTAATACTTTCAACAATAAAGATAAATTTTAAAAATACCTAATAATTACACCCTTAGAGTCTAAACATTTAAAAAAAGGTTTTAATTATATTGCTTATATTGTGGGACAAATCGTTTTTGCCCTTTGAATACTAAAAAAAATCGCATGTAGCCATTCTTAGTTCTTAGTCTATGAACTGTGCCACAGTCTCACCTGCAATAGAAATGGGGACTTTTGAAAAAAAATTATGTAAAAAAGCCATATGGTATTTTTTGTATGGATATAATAATTTATTTAACCAGTCCCCAGTTGAGGAACATCTATGTCACTTTGATGTAACAATGCTTCAGTGAATAGTCTTTCGGACATCTCACTGTAGAGGGTATCTGTTGGATAAATTCCTATTAGTTAAATTTCTGGATTAAGAATTTATACATTTAAACATTTCATAGATGTTTCCATAGCATTGTGATTTGGACATAAAACAAAACTTGTGATGGTGTTTATTTAAAAATTATGAGAGGATCTAGTTCTCATCCAAATTGTTCTCTTAAAGGTAATTTACCTTCTCTTTCTTCCAAAGCAAGTAAGCAAATTCACAAATTACACACTTATGGTCAAGAATCCTATTAGGTTTGATAGAAAGAAAGGGTTCTAAGTTTATTTCTGTGTCAATTTGATAAAAATTGTGAAAGAGATGTAGCTATTCGGGGTCCTTTTTTATTCCAGATGAATTTTTGGAAAGTTCGTTCTAGGTCTGTGAAGTATGCCGTTGGTATTTTAATGAGAAGTGCATTGAAATTATAGATTGCTTTGGGTAGTATGGACATTTTGATGATGTTGATTCTACCAATCCATGAACATGGTATGTTCTTCCATCTGTTTATGTCTTCCTCTATCTCTTTTTTCAGTGTTGTGTAGTTTTCCGCGTGTAGGTCTTTTACCTCCTTAGTTAAGTTTATTCCTAGGTATCTTAATTTTTTTGGTGTGATGGTAAATGGGATTGCTTTTTTAGTCTCTCTTTATGTAAGTTCACATTATTGGTGTATAGAAATGCCATAGATTTCTTAGCATTTGTTTTGTATCCTGCTACTCTGCCAAATTCATTTATTAAGTCTAGTAATTTTTTGATGGAGTCTTTAGGGTTTTCTATGTACAGTATCATGTCATCTGCAAATAAGGACAGTTTTACTTCTTCTTTTCCAATTTGGATGCCTTTAATTTCTTCTTCTTGTCTGACTGCAATGACTAATATTCCAACACTATGTTGAACAGGAGTGGTGAGAGTGGGCATCCCTGTCTTGTTCCTGTTCTTAGGGGAAATGGTTTTAGTTTTTGCCAATTGAGTATGATGTTGGCTGTGGGTTTGTCATATATGGCTTTTATTATGTTGAGGTATGATCCTTCTATTCCCAGCTTGCTGAGAGTTTTTATCAAGAAAGGGTGTTGGATTTTGTCAAATGCTTTTTCTGCATCAATTGATATGACTATATGGCTTTTATCTCTCAATTTGTTTATGTGATGTATCACGTTTATTGATTTGCGAATATTATACCATCCTTGCATCCCAGGGATAAATCCTACTTGGTCGTGGTGTATGATCTTTCTGATGTATTGCTAGATTCGAGTTGCTAGAATTTTGTTGAGGATTTTGGCATCTATGTTCATGAGGGATATTGACCTGTAATTCTCTTTCATTGTGTTATCTTTATCTGGTTTTGGTATTAGGGTGATGCTGGCTTCATAGAAGGAGCTTGGAAGTGTTCCTTCTTCTTGAATTTTCTGGAATAGTCTGAGGAAGGTAGGTTTTAGCTCTTCCTTGAATGTTTTATAAAACTCCCCTGTGAAGCCATCTGGCCCCGGGCTTTTGCTTGCTGGAAGCTTTTTGATGACTGCTTCAATTTCTTCCATAGTTATCAGCCTATTGAGATTTTTAGTCTTCCTGAGTAAGTTTTGGAAGGTTGTGATTTTCTAGGAATGTATCCATTTCCTCCAGGTTGTCTAGTTTGTTGGCGTAGAGTTGTTCATAGTATTTTTTGACAATCCTTTGTATTTCTGTGGGGTCTGTTGTTATTTCACCTCTTTCATTTCTGATTTTGTTTATTTGGGTCCTCTCTCTTTGCTTCTTGGTGAGCCTGGCTAGAGGTTCATCAATCTTGTTTATCCTTTCAAAGAACCAGCTCTTGGTTTTGTTGATCTTGTGTATTGTTGTTGTTTTTTTGTCTCTATGTCATTCATTTCTGCTCTGATCTTTATTATTTCCTTTCTTCTGCTCACTGTGGCCTTTTCTTGTTGCTCTCTTTCTAATTTTTTGAGTTGTTGAGTTAGATGATCTATTACCATTTTTTCTTGTTTTTTGAGGTAGGCCTGTAGAGCTATACACTTCCCTCTCAGGACTGCTTTCATTGTGTCCCATAGGATTTTCAATGTTGTGTTTTTATTGTCATTAGTCTCCAGGATGTTTTTAATTTCTTCTTTGATCTCATTGATAACCCAGTCATTGTTTAGTAGCATGCTATTCAGTTTCCAAGTGTTTGAATTTTTTGGAATGTTTTTATTGTAGTTTATTTCTAATATTATGCCATTGTGGTCTGAGAAAATGCTTGATATGATTTCAATCTTTTTGAATTTGGGGAGACTTTGCTTGTTACCCAATATATGGTCTATTTTTGAGAATGTCCCATGTGCACTTGAGAAGAACGTATATTCCATGGCTTTGGGGTGAAATACTCTGAAGATGTCAATTAGGTCCATCTGATCTAATGTGTCATTTAGAATTGCTGTTTCTTTGCTGATTTTTTTGTCCAGAGGATTTATCCATTGGTGTCAGTGGTGTATTGAAGTCCCCTACTATGATTGTATTGATGTCGATCTCTCCCTTGATATCTTCCAGCAGATTTCTTATGTATTTGGGCGCTCCTGCATTGGGTGCATATACGTTTACCAGAGTTATATCTTCTTGCTGGATTGCTCCCATTAGTATTATGTAGTGGCCTTCCTTATCTCTTATTAAAGCCTTTACTTTGAGGTCTATTTTATCTGATATAAGTATCGCAACCCCAGCTTTTTTCTCATTTCCATTTGCCTGAAAAATGTTTTTCCATCCCTTCACTCTCAGTCTGTGTGAGTCTTTTGCTCTAAGGTGGGTCTCTTGTAGACAGCAAATATATGGGCCATGTTTTCTTATCCATTCAGCTACCCTATGTCTTTTTATTGGTGCATTTAATCCATTTACGTTTAATGTTATTATTGATAAGTACCTGGTTGTTGACATATTTTTCCTTAGTGTTTGTGTTTCTTCTTGCCTTTCTCTTTCTTCTTTTTACAGCAGCCCCTTTAGCATTTCTTGCATTGCTGGCTTGGTAGTGATGAACTCTCTTAGCCCTTTTTTGTCTGTGAAGCTTCTGATTCCACCTTCAATTTTGAATGATAGCCTTGCTGGGTATAGTATTCTTGGATTCAGTCCCTTGTTTTGCATCACTTTGTATATTTCATTCCATTCCCTTCTGGCCTGGTGTGTTTCTGTTGAGAAATCAGTTGATATTCTGATAGGAGATCCCTTGTAGGTAACTTTGTTTCTCTCTGGCAGCCTTTAAGATTCTTGCTTTGTCGTTGGTGTTCGTCAATTTAATTATGATGTGTCCTGGTGTCAGTCTTTTGGGGTTCAACTTGTTTGGGACTCTGTGTACTTCTTGGACTTGGATAGTTTTTTTTCTTGCCAATATCAGGGAAGTTTTCTGTCATTATTTCTTCTAACAGGTTTTCTATTCCTTGCTTCTCTTCCTCTCCTTCTGTTACCCCTATTATTCTAATATTGTTTCATCTTGTGTTGTCCCCAAGCTCCCTTAGGCTCTCCTCTTGCTTTTTAAGTCTTCTTTCCAGTTGCTGCTGTGTTTGTGCGTTTTTTCCTACCTTGTCTTCTAATTCGCTGATGTGGTCCTCAGCCTCTTCTACTCTACGCTTAAGCCTTCCATTGTATTCTTTATTGCAGCTATGTCAGTTGATATTACCAGCTCCTCTCTTGCTGGTTCTTCATCCTCTCTTTACCAGCTCCTCTCTTGCCAGTTCTTCATCTCCTCTTGGTTTCTTTTCATGTTGGTGACATTCTCATTCAGCTCCTTATAGTTCTCATTGAGTTGTGTGTATTTGTCATCCATCCGTTTAAACATCCTTATAACGAATACTCTGAATTCTTTTTCTGTTAAGCTGCTAGCCTCAAGTTCATTTAACTCCCTTTCTGGTGATTCCTCTTTTTCCTCCCTTTGGGAATTTCCTTTTTTTCTCCCCATGTTTTCCTGTAATGTTTTAATTGTAGATCCGCTTGCTTTGCTACCCAGGTTCTTTTGGGATGGTGCTACTGGTGTAATCTCTCAGTTCTCCTGTGCTTGGTAATCTTGTGTAGCTCCCTACTTGAGCTACTTGGGTTCTCTTGATGTAGGCCTGCAAGCTTGAGAGGCACAACTGTGGTGTCTAAAAGTCAGCAGCTATGGAGTGTCCCAGTTTTTGCTGTCTTGCACCCTTAGTTGAAATCACACGTGTCCAGTGGGAACTCACAGTGGCACCCAGGAACCGTCTGTTGGGAGAGCTCCCAGTGGCTCCCACTAGCACCCTGTGTGTAGATAGGCTCAGGGTGCCTTCCTGTTGTAAATTCGCTTCTGTGGAAGTGTGTTTGTAGAGGCACAGCTCTGACGCACTTTGAGAGACTCTGGCACTGAAGTTAAACAGCTAGGGTGTATGTGGGAAGTTATTCAGGAGAAAGGAGTTCAGAGTTTCTGCTGTGGGGCAGCGCGTCCTCGGCTGTACAGAATCACACCCAGCAGGGGCTCAAAGCAGCTCCCCAGAGGACCTGCTTTCAGCGGCACACTTTTGGAGGTGGAGGTCTCAGGGTTCGTGCATCTGCAGCTGGGGTGGCAGGTCTTCTACCAGAGTGGCTGTAGTGACCAGGTTTGCTTCCGAGACCAGACTGGGTGGTGGTAAGGTTAGGATTCTAGTCTCTAGCAGTTCTGTTCTTAAAGATGGCGGGGCCTCTGTGCCACTGGTGTCCTCCCCGGAGTGTTTGCAGCGGCCGCGGGGTTTTGCCAACCAAGATTGCCTGGATTGGATGCCCCCTGGAAGAACTGCAGGGTCTAACTGTCCCTATTTCACTCACACACACACCCACACACGTCCACACACACCTCTGTCACTCCTTCACTCGATCACACACTCACCCTCCCTACCTTCCTGCCAGTCGCCATCTTCCCAGTCTAATTATTTTTTTATTTACTGATTTTTAGAGAGAGAGTAAGGGGAAGAGCGAACCATGTATTTGTTGTTCCACTTATTTATGCATTCATTAGTTGATTCTCGTATGTGCCCTGACTGGGGATTGAACTTGCAACCTTAGCATATGAGACAATGCTCTAACCAACCAGGGCCATAATTCTTAATTGAGAGCAATATTACCCTTGACAAAAGCCATATAAAAATTTTATTGGGGCATTAATTTTTTTTGTTTATCAACTAGAGGCATGGGATTTTTAAAGAATGAAAATACTACTTTACAGCATACAAAGTTCTAAATAATAACAAAATAGTAAGATGAAATAAAGACTTCATATCTCTTTTCTCTAATATGAATTTTTGTTTTACTTAAGCTGAGGGAGATAGATGGGGCTTGTCAATCATTCTACTACTAAAGCATAGATTCTTAATCTGAGTAATATTTCAGGTATTATCTAAGCCCCTTTAAATTAAATGCAAAATTTCACATGCATACATGTACATTTTTCTTAAAGAAAGGTCTACAGCTTTCCTCAAATTCACAAAATAATTTGTGCTCTTTCCTAACACAATAAGTGTTAAGAACCAAAGAACTGAATAAAACTAAACCAGCAACTTAGACCATACACACACACACACACACACACACACACACACACACACACACAAATAAATAAATAAATAAATAAATAAAAATTTAAAAATTACAAAAAAAGAAAACTCAAAATGGATAAAGGATTTAAACGTAAGACAGGAAACCATGAAAATCTTAGAAGAATCTATAGGCAGTAAAATAGCAGACACAGGCCCTGTATCAGTAAGGTAGCAGTTTCCTTACTGATATAGGGCCTAAGATAATGGAAACGAAGGAGAAAATAAACAAATGGGACTACATCAAAATAAAAAGCTTCTGCACAGAAAAAAAAAAAATCAACAAAACAACAAGAAAGCCCACTTCATGGGAGAACATATTTGCCAATGTTATCTCCTATAAGAGTTTAATCTTCAAAATTTATAGGGAATTCATACAACTTAACAAAAAGAATATAAACAATCCGATCAAAAAATGGGCAAAGACCCTAAATAGACACTTTTTGAAAGAGGATATACAGAAGGCCAAGAGACATATGAAAACATGCTCAAAGTCACTAATCATCCAAAAGATGCAAATCAAAAGAACAATGAGGTACCATCTCACACCTGTCAGAATGGCTATCACCAACAAATCAACAAACGACAAGTGCTGGAAAGGATGTGGAGAAAAAGGAACCCTCGTGCACTGCTGGTGGAAATGCAGACTGGTGTAGCCACAGTGGAAAACAGTATGGTGTTTCCTCAAAAAATTAAAAATGGAACTGCCATTTAACCCAGTAATCCCACTTCTAGGAATAGATCCCAAGAAAACAGAAACACCAATCAGAAAGGATATATGCACCCCTTTGTTCATAGCCACACAAATTACAATAGCTAAGATTTGGAAACAGCCTAAGTGCCCATCAGAAGATGAGTGGATTCAAAAACTGCATTACACCTACACAATGGAATACCACACTGCTGTAAAAAAGAAGGAATTCCTACCATTTGCAGCAACATGGATGGAACTGGAGAGTATTATGCTAAGCGAAATAAGCCAGTCAGAGAAAGATAACTATCACATGATCTCACTCATTTGTGGAATATAGTGAACAACATAAACTGATGAATAATAGAACCAGAGACATAAAAGCATTGAACAGACTGTCCAACCTATGAAGGAAGGAGAGGGGTGAGGGGGTAAGAGATCCACCAAAGAAGCATGCATATGAGCATAACCAATGGACACAGTAGCGGGGTGATGGCATGTGCTGGGGGTGGAGCAGCAGAGAGAGGTCAATGGGGGAAAAAGGAGATTCATCTAATACTTTAAACAATAAAGAATTTAATTTTTAAAAAAAAGAACCACAGAACTAGAGGATCCCATCTCCAAGAAAGCTGCATGGCTTTTCAGGATGTATGGTTTGCAAAAACAAAAGTGGAAGGTTATTTGGAAGAAGGGAAATTTTCCTTAGTGAAAAAGCATTAAATGATAAATTTTTAAGAGTCCTTAGGCTTCCATTATTGGAAAATGTCACCATCAAAATTGGCAGAATGTGTTTGTGTGCTCCTGAGAAAATGGTTTATCTGGAAGGTAACTATGGGCAAAGCAGTATTTAGGGAACAAGATTTTGTACTGGAAGTGAGAGCCCAGATAAAACCTAGTGCTCCAAGAGCCTACTGAGGAAACTTTTTTAAAGAAGAAAAAAAGAGGTTTCTGTAAATAAGCAAAATTTTCAAATCAATTTTGACCCAACATTTAATTACTGATGTGCAGTAAGAGCACCATCTTGTGGAAAGTAGTAGAAATTCGTGCACTTGTTTAAGAGACTGCTCAAAAAGGCAGTGATTCTCTAAGCCTTGTCTGTGAAACTGTGAGGATACCTGAAACATAGTCAGGGGATCCATAGAGTCAAAGCTATATTCATAATAATTCTGAGATATCATTTGCCTTTTTCATTATGTTGACATTTTCACTGATGGTGCAAAAGTAATAGTGAGTAAAACTATGGACACCTTACCATGAATCATCACAATGTTTCTAAATTATATGGTTAGTGATTGTGTTCTTCACTGACATGCATTTGAAAGTAATAAAAAGCTAGTTTTACTTAACAGTATCCTTATGATGTAGCAAAAAATAATTTAATTTGAAATATAGGGCCATAAGACACACTGCTCATGAATTTATTTAATTATTGCCAGAAATCCCTTAGAGAACTGAGGAGAAAGGAACAAAAGAAATATTAAAAACAATAATAACTTGCCTGGCTGGCATGGCTCAGTGGTTGAGCAATGACCCATGAACAAGGAGGTCACGGTTCAATTCCCAATCAGAGCATATGCCTGGGTTGCGGGCTCAGTCCCCAGTGTGGGGCATGCAGAAGGCAGCCAATCAATGATTCTCTCTTGTCATTTATGTCTCTAACTCTCTATCCCTCTCCTTGCCTCTCTGAAACCAATAAAAATATATTTTTAAAAGCAATAATAACTAAACATTTCTCCAACTTATTATCAGACACCAAACCACATATCCAGGAAACGCAGAGAACACCAAGCAGAATAAATACCAAAAAACTACACTTAGGCATGCCATACTCAAACTGCAAAAAAAAAAAAAAAAAAAAAAGGAAAAAAATTCAAATACAAAAACATATTGAAAATAGTCAGAAAAAAACTTCCTTACCAATATAGAAGCAAATATAAGCATTGCATATGACTTTTCCACAGAAATAATGTAAACCAGAAGAAAGCGGAGGGAAATATTTACATTGTCGAGACAAAACACAACCTAGATGTTATTCCCTGTGAAAAATCATCCTTGAAAAGTGAAGAATGAAAGGCTATCTCAGACAAAAATAATTGAGAGAATTTATTGCCAGCAGACCTGCCTTTAATGAAATGTTAAAATAAGTTCTTCAGCCTGGCTGGTGTTGCTCAGAGGTTGAGTGTCGACCCATGAACCAGGAGGTCACGGTTTAATTCCCAGTTAGGGCACATGCCTGGGTTGTGGGCTCGATCCCCATTAGGATGCATGCAGTAGGCATCTGATCAATGATTCTCTCTCATCATTGATGTTTCTATCTCACACTCCCTCTCCCTTCTTCTCTGAAATCAATTTAAAGAAATTCTTCAGAGAGTATTACACCACAACCAAGTGGGATTTATTACAAGTATGTAACAATGATTAAACATTTAAAAAACAATGTAATTAACAAGCCAAAGAGAAAAAAAATCAAGTGATTATATCAAGTAATACAAAGAAAGCATTTGACAAAATTTAACACTTATTCATAATAAAAACTCTCAGAAAACTAGGAATAGAGAGAAACTTCCTTAACTTGATAAAGAATATCTACAAAAACACAGCTATCATGTTAGTTAATGGTGAAAATCTAGATGCTTTTTCATGAAGTTCAGGAGCAAGGCAAGAATTCCTTTTCAACATCATACTGAAACTCCCAGCTATGCAATAGGACAAGAAATCAAAATAAATGGTATATAACTTGAGAAGGAAGAAGTAAAACTGTCTTGTTCACATCTGACATGATTGTCTATGTACAAAATTTGAAAGACTAGGCAAAAAACAAAAACAAAAAACTCCTGGGTATAATAAAGCAACTATAGCAAGATTGCAATATGCAAGTTTACCTTACAAGAGTCAATTGCTAAAGAAACCAAGATGGCGGCAGAGGTAAACACCTGAAATTGCTGCCTCGCACAAACACTTCAAAACTACAACTAAAAGACAAAACGGACATCATCCAGGACCACAGGAAGGCTGGCTGAGTGGAAATTCTACAACTAGAAGGAAAGAGAAAAGCACACTGAGACTCAGAGGAGCTGCGGAAGTAAAGTGCAGAGGTATGGAGGCATGCGCAGAAAGGGCTAGCAACTGAGTACGTGGCTGGCTTTTTCAATCAGAGGGAGACACAAGCTCCCAACTGCTCTGAACTCCAGTTCCGGATGAGACTCTGGGGACGCAGACTCATACAGGGAGAAACTGGACTGTCTGGCTTCGGGCGGAAATCGAGGGCGGCTTTCTCTCAGAGGTGCTTGCAGTGATTACCGAGGGACACTGAGACCTGGGGGCCTCTTAGGGCAGGGCTGACAGGGAGCCATTGCTGTTTTCTCCGCCCTGAGACTCTGCCTCACCCAAGCTGTGCACAGAGGCTTTTGCATGGGAATGGCCTGGTCCTTTGAAATATAAACTTACCTAACAAACTGCAGCTGAGTCAAAGAGACCCAGAACATCCAAAAGAAGGCCCAAGGCCCCGCAGCAGCTTGCATTGCTTCACAGCTGGGCCTCATCTGGGCACCTCCAAAACCCAAACAAAGAAGAGGATTCTGAAGATCTCTCCATAGCTGCTGCTGGGTGGCCTCAGGAAGAGGCTAAATTAGCACCTCCTTGGAGATCCAAGAGCCAGTGTACCCAGGGGTCAGATAGGACAATCCAGATTACAACTCCTCACATCCATAATGGACACACTCAGGGGGCAGACTCAGTGAGCATCAAAGTCCCACTGAAGCAAGTCTTGCCTTATAAGGGTGTCTCCAGCACAGAAGTTCTCCCATTGTAGACACAGCTGATCCTCACAGCCAATTGGCCTGGAGGTAAATTCCCCCCAGTGATACCAACAACAATCAAGGCTTAACTATAACAAGACTGTGCACACAGCCCACAAAAGGGTGCACCAAGAGTGTCCACCTCAGGTAACTGGGGAGGCTGAGCCACTGTGCCCTATAGAACCCCTAGCACACAAAGACACTATATCAACATGGGGAATCAGCCAAAATGTGGAGACAAAGAAACAGGTCACAAATGAAAGAAATGGAGGAAAGCAAACTACTGGATACAGAGTTCAAAACCACGGTTATAAGGTTTTTCAAGAATTTTCTAGAAAAGGCTGATAAGTTTAGTGAGTCCCTCGAGGATATGAAAAAGGACCAACAAGAAATTAAGCATACACTGACTGAAATAAAGAATAATATCAGAGATCCAACAGCAGACTAGAAGATCTCAAGAATCAAGCCAAAGATCTGAAATATGAAGAAGCAAAAAACATCCAACCAGAAAAGAAAAAAGAAAAAAGAATCCAAAAATATGAAGATAGTGTAAGAAGCCTCTGGGACAACTTCAAGCATACCAACATCTGAATTATGGGGGTGCCAGAAAAAGAGAGAGAGCAAGATATTGAAAACCTATTTGAGGAAATAATGACAGAAAACTTCCCCTACCTGGTGAAAGAAATAGACTTACATGTCCAGGAAGCGCAGAGAACTCCAAACAAAAGGAATCCAAAGAGGACCATACCAAGACACATCATAATTAAAATACCAAGAGCAAAAGACAAAGAGAGAATATTAAAAGCAGCAAGAGAAAAACAGTTAGTTACCCACAAGGGAGCACCCATACAATTGTCAGCTGATTTCTCAACAGAAACTATGCAGGCCAGACGGGAGTGGCAAGAAATATTCAAAGTGATGAATAGCAAGAACCTACAACCAAGATTACTCTACCCAGCAAAGCTATCATTCAGAATTGAAGGTCAGATAAAGAGCTTCACAGATAAGAAAAAGCTAAAGGAGTTCATCACCACCAAACCAGTATTATATGAAATTCTGAAAGGTATTCTTCAAGAAGAGGAAGAAGAAGAAAAAGGTAAAGATAAAAATCATTAACAACAAATACATATCTATCAACAAGTGAATCTAAAAATCAAGTGAATAAAAAATCTGATTAACAGAATAAACTGGTGAATATAATAGGATCAGGGGCATAGAAAGGGAGTGGACTGACAATTCTCGGGGCAGGGAGGGGGTGTGGGGGTGCGGGAAGAGACTGGACAAAAACCATACACCTATGGATGAGGACAGTGGGGCGGGGTAAGGGCAGAGGGTGGGGTGGGAACTGGGTTGAAGGGAGCTATGGGGGGAAAAAAGAGGAACAACTGTAATAATCTGAACAATAAATATTTATTTTAAAAAAGAGTCAACTGCTTTCTTATATGCCAGCAAAGAACAAGTAAAACATGAAATGTAAAACATAATACCATTTACATTATCATGCAAAATAAAATACCTAAGTATAAATGTAAAAATTTAACAAAATATGTACAAGATCTAGATGAAGACAACTACAAAACTGATTAAAGGAATCAAAGAATAATTAATAAACATAGAGATGGTTCATGTTCTTAGTTAAGAAGACCCCATATTACCACAATGTCAGTTCTTCCCAAATGGATCTGTAAATAATTAAATTCAATCTCAATCAAAATTCCAGCAAGTTATTTTGTGAATATTAATACACTGATTCTAAAGTTTATATGGACAGGCATAAGACTAAGAATTGCCAACACAATAAAGAGAACAAAAATGGAGGACTGACATTACCCATCTATAAGACTTACTATAAAGTCACAATAATAAATACAGTATGGTGTTGGTGAAAGAATAGACAAATAGATCAATGGAACAGAATAAAGAGCCAGCAATAGACTTATATAACTTTAGTCAACTGATGTTTGAGAATGGAACAAATGCAATACAATGAGGAAATAAAATAGTATTTTCAAAAAATGGTGCTGGAAAAATTAAACATCCACATGCAAAAAAAAATCTAGACACAATCTTACATCCTTCATCACAACTAACTCAAAATCAATCATATACCTAAATATAAAATTCAAAATTATAAAACTACTAGAGGCCTGGTGCGCAAAATTCGTGCACTGAAAGGGTTTCCCTCAGCCCAGCCTGTAGCCACTCCAATTGAGGACCCCTCGGGGGATGTCCGACTGCTGGTTTAGGCCTGATCCCACAATCTGGGACCACTAGCTCCTAACCACTCACCTGCCTGCCTGCCCAATTGCCCCTAACCCCTCTGTCTGCCTGCCTGATCACCCCTAACCTCTTTGCCTGCCTGCCTGATCACCCCTAACTGTCTCTGCCTGCCTGCCTGATCTCACCCCCAACAGCCCTCCCCTGCCGGCCTGATCTCGCCCCTAACTGCTCTCCCCTGCTGGCCTGATCTCACCCCCAACTGCCTCAGCCTGCCTGATGGCCCCTAACAGCCCTCCCTTGCTGGCCTGACCTTTCCCCTAACTGCCATCCTGATCTAACCCCTAACTGCTCTCCCCCGCTGGCCTGATCACCCCTAACTGCCTCTGCCTGCCTGATCACCCCTAACAGCCCTACTCTGCTGGCCAATTTGGTTCTGATTGGTCAGTTTCTATGCCAGTCAGCATCAAAAGCTCCACCTCCTAGGCAGCCATTGGCTCCTCACAGTTGACCCAGATTTGGTTCTGATTAGTCAGTTTCTATGCCAGTCAGTGTCAAAAGCTCCGCCACCTAGGCAGCCATTGGCTCCTCATATTCACCCAGATTTGGTTCTGATCGGTCAGTTTCTATGCCAGTCAGCATCTCTGGGCCTATCAACAGGGCCTGATCAGAAAGGCAGGGCTGATCAGCAGACCCGGTGGAGGCTTGGAGAGAAATGGAGGTGGGGCTGTTGGCCAGGTTGGGAGAGAAAGAGAGGAAAGTTCTTTCTTTTTTTTTTCATTATTTCTTTTTTTCCCATTTTTTTATTAAGGTATTACATGTGTACATATCTTACTATTGCCCCGCTCCACCCCACTCCAATACATGCTCTCACTCCCCAGTGTTTTGCGTCCATTGGTTATGCTTATATGCGTGCATACAAGTCCTTCAGTTGATCTCTTATCTCCCCCACCTCTCCCTAACCTTCCCACTGTAACTTGACAGTCTGTTTGATGCTTTACTGCCTCTGTATTTATATTTTTGATCATCAGTTTAAAATGTTCTATATTATCCACAAATGAGAGAGATCACGTGGAATTTTTCTTTCACTGACTGGCTTATTTCACTTAGCATAATGTTCTCCAGTTCCATCCAGGTTGATGCAAATGGTAAGAATTCCTTCTTTATTAGGGCAACATAGTATTCCATTGTGTAGATGTACCATAGTTTTCTGATCCAGTCATCTGCTGACGGGCACCTAGGCTGTATCCAAATCTTAGCTATTGTAAATTGTGCTTCTATGAACATAGGGGTGTATATATCCTTTCTGACTGATGTTTCTAGTTTCTTAGGATATATTCCTAGGAGTGGGATTACTGGGTCAAATGGGAGTTCCATTTTTAGCTTTTTAAGGAAACTCCATACTGTTCTCCACAGTAGCCGCACCAGTCTGCATTCCCACTAGCAGTGCATGAGTGATTCTTTTTCTCTGCATCCTCGCCAGGATTTGTCGTTTGTTGATTTTTTGATGATAGCCATTCTGACAGGTGTGAGATGGTACCGCATTGCATCTCTCGGATAATTAGTGACTTTGAGCATGTTTTCATGTGTCTCTTGGCCTTCCTTCTGTCTACTTTTTAAAAGTGTCTATTTAGGTCCGTTGCCCATTTTTTCATTGGATCATTTATCTGCCTTTATTAAGTTGTATAAGTTGCCTATAGATGTTGGAAATTAAACCTTTATCAGTGATAACATTTGCAAATATGTTCTCCCATACAGTGGGCTTTCTTGTTGTTTTCTTGATGGTTTCTTTTGCTGTGAAAAAGCTTTTTACTTTGATGTAGTCCCATTTCTTTATTTTCTCTTTAGCTTGCATTGCCCTAGGAGCAGTATCAGTGAAGACGTTCTTTCGGCATAAGTCTGAGATTTTGCTGCCTGTGGATTCCTCTAGTATTTTTATGGTGTCCCGTCTTATGTTTAACTCCTGTATCCACTTTGAGTTTATTTTTGTGTATAGTGTAAGTTGGTGATCTAGTTTCATTTTTTTGCATGTATCTGTCCAATTTTCCCAACACCATTTATTGAAGAGACTGTCTTGGCTCCATTGTATGTTCATGCCTCCTTTATAAAATATTAATTGAGCATAGTGGTTGGGTCGATATCTGGATTCTCTATTGTATTCCATTGGTTTATATATCTGTTCTTGAGCAAGTACCAGGCTGTTTTGAGAACAGTGGCTTTGTAATACAGCTTGAAATCTGGTATTGAGATCCCTCCTACTTTGTTCTTCTTTCTCAGGATTGCTTTGGCTATTCGGGGTCGTTTTTTTTTTTATTCCAGATGAATTTTTGGAGAGTTCTTTCTAGGTCTGTGAAATATGCCATATGTATTTTAATGGGGAGTGCATTGAATCTATAGATTGCTTTGGGTAGTATGGACATTTTAATGATGTTGATTCTACCAAACCAAGAACATGGTATGTTGTTCCATCTGTTTACGTCTTCCTCTATCTCTTTTTTCAGTGTACTGTAGTTTTCCTCATATAGGTCTTTTACCTCCATAGTTAGGTTTATTCTTAGGTATCTTAATTTTTTAGGTGCGATGGTAAATGGGATCGCTTTTTTAATCTCTCTTTCTGTAAATTCATTATTGGTGTATAGAAATGCTTTCGTTTGCTTGAAGCTTTTTGATGACTGCTTCAATTTCTTCTATAGTTATTGGCCTATTGAGCTGTTTAGATTCTTCGTGATTGAGTTTTGAAAGGTTATATTTTTCTAGGAATGTGTCCATTTCCTCCAGGTTGTCCAGTTTGTTGGAATAGATTTGTTCATAGTATTTTTTAACAATCCTTTGCATTTTGGTGGGGTTTGTTGATATTTCTCCTCTTTCAAGTCTGATTTTGTTTATTTGGGTCCTCTCTCTTTGCTTCTTGGTGAGCCTGGCTAGAGGTTCATCAATCTTGTTTATCCTTTTGAAGAACCAGCTCTTGGTTTTGTTGATCTTTTGGATTGTCTTTTTGGTCTCTATGTCGTTTATCTCCACTCTGATCTTTATTATTTCCTTCCTTCTGCTTACCATGTGCTTTTCTTGTTGCTCTCTTTGTAACTCTTTGAGTTGTAGGGTTAGGTAATTTATTACCATTGTTTCTTGTTTTTTGAAGTAGGCTTGTAGAACTATGAACTTCCCTCTCAAGACTGATTTCACTGTGTCCCATAGATTTTGGATTGTTGTGTTTTCATTGTTATTTGTTGCCATGATTTTTTTATTTCTTCCTTGATCTCTCTGGTAACCCTGTCATTGTTTAATAGCATGCTATTTAGTCTCCATGTGTTTGATTTCTTTGGATTGTTTTTATTGTAGTTGATTTCCAGTTTTATGCCACTGTGATCTGAGAAGATGCTTGATATGATTTCTATCCTCTTGAATTTGAAGAGACTTTGCCTATGACCCAACATATGGTCTATCTTTGAAAATGACCCATGTGCACTTGAGAAGAATGTATATTCTGTGGCTTTGGGGTGAAATGTTCTGAAGATGTCAATTACTTCCATCTGGTCTAGTGAGTCATTTAGGATTGATGTTTCCTTGCTGATTTTTAGTTTAGAGGATTTGTCCCATGGTGATAGTGAGGTACTACAGTCTGCTACCATGATTGTATTGCTGTCAATCTCTCCCTTGATATCCTCCAGGAGTTTTTTTAATGCATTTGGGTGCTCCTGTATTGGGTGTGTACATGTTTACCAGAGTTAATTCTTCTTGTTGGATTGCTCCCTTTAGTATTATGAAGTGGTCTTCATTATCTCTTGTAATGTCCTTCACTTTGAGATCTAATTTGTCAGATATAAGTATTGCTACCCCAGCTTTTTTTTCATTTCCATTCGCCTGAAAAACTTTTTCCATCCTTTCACCCTTAGTCTGTGTGTGACTTTTTTTCTGAGGTGGGTGTCTTGTAGACAGCAGATATATGGGTCGTGTTTTCTTATCCAATCCGTTATCTTATGTGTTTTGATTGGGGCATTTAATCCATTTATATTTAAAGTTATTATTTATAGGTACTTATTTGTCACCATTTTTATTCTTTACCCCTGTGATCCTTCTTCACTTCCTATTTCTTTTTTTTACAGCAGACCCTTTAGCATTTCTTGCATTGCTGGTTTGGTGGTAATAAATTCCCTTAGTCCTTTTTTGTTGGTGAAACTCCTGATTTCACCTTCAATTTTGATTGATAGCCTTGCTGGGTACAGTATTCTTGGATTCAAACCCTTCCTTTGCATGACTTTGTATATTTCATTCCATTCCCTTCTGGCCTGATGAGTTTCTGTTGAGAAATAAGTTGCTAGTCTGATGGGGGTTCCTTTGTAGGTGACTTTCGGTCTCTCTCTGGCTGCTTTTAACCTTTTGCACTCGGATGTCGAGTGTGACTCAACACGGTTAGCATTAGAATAAAGGACTCGAGAAAAAAGCAAGCGAGTGCAAAGGGTTAAGATTTTTACTTTGTGGTTGGTGTTTGCCTATTTAATTATAATGTGCCTTGGCATCAGTCTTTTGGGGTTCATTTTGCTTGGGACTCTGTGAGCTTCTTGGATTTGGGTGGGCTTTCTCTCTCCTATATCAGGGAAATTTTCTGTCATTATTTCTTCAAACAGGTTTTCTATTCCTTGCTCAGTTTCCTCTCCTTCTGGAAGCCCAATTATGCAGATGTTGTTTTGTTTTGTGTTGTCCCATAGTTCCCTTAGGCTCTCCTCCTGCTTTTTAATTTTTTTTCTAGAAGCTGCTCTACTTGGGTATTTTTTCCTACCTTGTCTTCTAGCTCACTGATGTGTTCCTCTGCTTCTTCTAGTCTACTCTTGATGCTTTCTATTGAGTTCTTTACAGCAGCAATATCATTTTTCATTTCTTCTTGGTTCTTCTTCATTTCCTCTTGGTTCTTATTCATATTGTCAAATTAGTTTTCCATTCTTTTCAGCCACCTTATGACCATTTCTCTGAATTCTTTCTCTGACAGGTTGCTTGCCTCCATTTCGTTTACTTCCTTTTCTGGTGTTGCCTGCTTTTCTTTCATATGCAGGCAGTTTCTTTGTCTCCCCATGGTCTCTCTTCTCTGGATGTCTGGTTATGTAGTTCTCTCTCTCCTTCGTTATTTAAAGGCACAAAATACAACACAACCAGGTACAATGCATAAGGCACTGAACAGGAATATATTCATGATATTAATAACCCCAAATTAAGGTGACCAACAGAGAAAGGCAAATTAGGAGATAGGAGAGAAAGAAGAGAGAAAAAAATAAATAAAATAAACAAGAAAAGAGTGTCAAAATGAAATTGGTAAAAGGAAAAAAAATGAAGAGAGAAAAGGAAGAGAATAAGAAAGAAAAGGGGAACAAACTATATAGATGGGGAGGAAACTCCAATAAAACAGCCACTAATCCCAACAAATGCCAGCAACAAGTACCTGGAAATTAATACAAACTACAAACAACAAGTAATGTCAAGCAAGGTGAAGGGAAACAGAAGGAAAAAACAAACAAAAACAAGGCAAACAAAAAAATCAAAACAAAAAAATGAATAAGCAAAACAATCTCACAACAAAAGCATAAAAAATTGATATAATCAACATTCAAGCAAACAACAACAAAAGGACAGAGAGAAAAACAATTTTATAGATAGTGAAGACAGAGAAGAGAGAGGTATGTATGGAGTTGGAGCAGGGGATTGGAAATTAGATATATATGTAGGGTGAAATTTTAAAAGGGGGTAAAAAGGAAGAATAGGGAAAATCTAAAGCAGGAAAAGGGTAGGTGAAACAGGACACCAAAAGGGGAAAAGTTAGAAAGAAAGTGATGGCATAAAGGTATAGTTGACATAGAGTAAAAAGATTCTAAAGGAAAGATGAGAATAGAATGTAGAACACTAATCCCAAAGTAAAATAAAGAGAAAATAAAATGACACTTAAAAAAAAAGGTAAAATAGTAGTAGTAATAATACTGATTGAAAATAAAAATGTAATAATTAAAAAAGTAAAATCAAGTGAGGTAAAAAGAAAAAAATAGTTTCTTAAGTAAAAGATGAAAAAAAAATAAAAATAAATAAATAAACAAAATGTGCACTAGTGAAGGTCATTCACTTCCTCTATTGTTCTGTTTGGCATGCCTGTTTCCCAGTCAGGACAGTATTGCAGTTTCCTGCATTCCCCTGCTCCTCAGTGTTGTAAGCCAGTCCTGATTTTTAAGCAGGCATTGTGTCTTAATTTCTTGTATTCCTTTATTTGTGATTACACAAGAGTCAATTTGTGATTCAGCCTCTGGGTGGCAGTGTTTCTGGAATGATCTCTGGGTCTATAGGTCCTCTCAGGCCTGTGCTTAGATCCTGCTTTCCCTGTGGCACTCAATACCGGTTTGTGGGAGTGGGCTGCCCCAGAGCTGGTTCTCCAACGGTCACTCCCTGCTCTGATCCCCAGGTTCCAGAAAAGCAACTTTTCCCTGCAGTCTCCTAGCATGTCCCCAACTTGGTGATCTTATGTATTGGGCTTAGTAATCAGAAGCAAGGATTTGAAGGGGAGAAAGTGCAAGTGTGAGAACTCTGGGGCTGCGCGCAAGTCTGCACAGTCCCTTTTTCCCCCTTGGGTCTAAGCAGCCAGCACACTTTTAAAATTTTTAGGCTGTCCTTTTGTGTCAGATAAAAATGGGTTGCTTTTTAGAGATCCTTTCTGTTAGCAGCTCTGAGGACCCCCTTCCACATTCACAGATCACGCCAATCCCAATAGCCATGGATTTTTCTAGGCGCAGACTTCCCCTGGTCCTCCAGCTCCCACAGTGCCTGCACTTCTCTCTCCTGCCGGGAACAGAGACCTCCCCTTAACCCAGACGAAATCTGACCTTTCCGTGGTGGAATGTAGAGCTCCTCTGAATCCGCGTGTTTGCATCAATATGGGACCGGTGTTCTGGGGTTCACAGCTCTTTGGTGGGTGCCGTAGTTGTAGATTTTCAGGCTTCCGATAACATCCGCTTTCCCCTTCAAGATGGCACAGTCTCCGCGTCCAAGCCGGTGGCTCTAGGAGGGAACCCAGCAGCAGTGGGGGCTGCCCATTCAGGAGAGCCCCATCCAGCAGTCCCCCACCTTCTCCTGGAATATAGCTGTCCCTTAACTTGCCAACAAACACTCCCCATGCGACCTTCAGCTGTTCTTTATATCTGCTCCGGGACAAGACTCGGGACACGCCTGTCTATGCTGCTGCCATTTTTTTCTCCTCTCTGTTGTTCATTATTAATAAATAGAGGCCCGATGCACGAAATTCTTGCAAGGGACTTGGCCCTCGTGACCCCAGCTGCCTTGCAGCTCTGCTGCCTCATGGCCCCTCCCACTGGTCATCCAGAAGGTTGTTCTGGAAGGTCGTTCCACCATCTGGTCAAATTAGCATATTAGCTCTTTATTATATAGGATTATGTATAGCAGGATGTTGTAAAAATTAAGTTATGAAATTTTCATTAAAACGTTTCTTACATACCATTATATTGACTGGCCCACAAAAGTATTTGCTGTGGACTGCGAGTTTGACATGCTTTGCCACGGGTGTCCCACCTCCGTTTCTATCGGAACTGTTTACTTTTTGCTATGTTTGCAAAAATGAAATGTTTTTATTTTATTAATCCTGAAGTTTTCGTGGTTAATTATTAAAAGAATAGTGGCCTGGTGCATGAAATTCATGCACTCGGGGGCAGGGGTCCCCCAGCCTGGCCTGTGCCCTGTCACAGTGCAGGAGCCCCACGATCCATCACCAGGCTTCTGATAACATCCGCTTTCCCCTTCAAGATGGCACTGTCTCCACGTCCGAGCCGGCGGAGGCCTGCAGACTCCCAGCACAGGCGTGCAGAGAAGCCTCTGCCATGTCCTGCCCCCATCCGCAAGGCTGCAAGTCCCCACCCACGCAGCTTCCAGCTGATCAGTCGTTATGCATCAGGGCGTCCCAACCATTTGCATATTACCCTTATATTAGTACTAGAGGCCTGGTGCACAAAATTCATGCATGGAGGGGGTGTCCCTCAGCCCAGCCTGCACCCTCTCCAATCTGGGACCCTTCTAGGGATCAGGCCTAAACGGGCAGTCAGACATCCCTCTCACAATCCAGGAATGCTGGCTCCCAACTGCTTGCCTGCCTGCCTTCCTGATTGCCCCTAACCACTTCTGCCTGCCAGCCTGATCACCCCCTAACCACTCCCCTGCCAGCCTCATTGATGCTTAACTGCTCCCTTGCCTGCCTGTTTGCCCCCAACTTTCTTCCTCTCCCGGCCTGGTCACCCCTAACTGCCCTCCCCTGCTGGTTTGATCACCCCCAACTGCCCTCCCTTGCAGGTCTGGTGCCTCCCAACTGCCCTCCCCTTCTGGCCATCTTGTGCCAGCCATCTTGTGTCCACATGGGGGCAGGATCTTTGACCACATGGGGGCAGCCATATTGTGTGTTGGAGTGATGGTCAATCTGCATATTACTCTTTCATTAGATAGGATAGAGGCCTGGTGCACGGGTGGGGGCCGGCTGGTTTGCCCTGAAGGGTGTCCCGGATCAGGATGGGGGTTCCCTTGGGGCATGTGGTTTGCAGGCCAGCCACGCCCCCTGACGGCCCATGTGGAGGCCCTTGTATCTGGAATTTATTTACTTCTACAATTGAAACTTTGTATCCTGGAGCGGAGCCAAGCCTCCTGCTTGCTCCATAGCTGGCAGCCATTTCTGTTGGGGTTAATTCACCTTCTATAATTGAAACTTTGTAGCCTGGAGTGGAGGCCTAGGCCGGCCAGGGCTGCAGAAGCTTTGCTTCCTCTGTTGCCGGGGGCAACCCTGGCCTGCTCTCTCAAGCTCCATTCTGCTGCCATTTGTTTGAATTTGTTTACCTTCTATAATTGAAACTTTGTAGCTTGAGTGGAGGCTGAGGCCAGGCAAGGGCAGGTGGAAAGCTTGGCTTCCTCTGTTGCCTGGGAAACCTTGCTCTCTGTGGCTGTAGCCATCTTGGTTGGGTTAATTTGCATACTCGCTCTGATTGGCTGGTGGGCGTGGCTGGTGGGTGTAGCGAAGGTATGGTCAATTTGCATATTACTCTATTATTTGGTAGGATAAATCTAGTTGATTAGAGGAGGAGAAAATGGCAGCCAAATAGGCAGACCTGTCGGACACCCAATCACAGGGCCAGGCTGGAAATTCAAACAAATTGGAGAACATTCACCTGGAATTTCCAACTGTTGTCCAGCTGAGGAGGTGACTTATAACAAAGAAGAACAGAAAACACCTAAAGACCAGTAGGAAGGGTGAGATCACGAGAAGTAGGAATCCCAGAGAGGGGAGAGCCAAGCTATGGGGAGAACTGCTCCAGGAGCACAGGCAGGGCTCCACACACCTGCCCATGGGGGCAGTGGCAGGGACCCGACCAGTTGCACTTCCAAACCCGCAGTGGCACAACCCATGGCAGTGCAAGCTCCAGCACCCATATCATACAAGCAGCTGCAAAAGGTAGCAGGACTGCTGGCAGCAGCAGAATCTAGACCTATTTTATGTTAACGATTATTCATTTATTTCAACCCTTTGTATTCAGCATGTCTCTATCAAAATAAACCTACGTTTCTATGAAAATTGAAGCTTTTGTTTTTTTGCGGCCCACATAAACTTAAACCTTGTTTATTTGGCCCCTGTTAGCCTTTGAGTTTGATATGCTTGCTCTAGAAAGAGTCATAAAGAAAAAAATAAAGATCCAAATAAATAAAATGAGAAATGAAAGAGAATTTACAACTGACATGTCAGGAATATGAAGGATCTTTAAGAGTACAATGAACAATTATGTGCCAACAACTTGGACAATTCAGAAGAAATGAATAAATTTATAAAAACATACACCTTTTAACACTGAACCAGAAAGAAACAGGAAATTTAAGTAGACTAATTATTATCAACAAAATTAAAGCAGTAATAAAAATATTCCAACAAGCAAAAGTCCAGATGCAGATGGATTCACAAGGAAATTTTATCAAAAATTTAAAGAAAAGTTAATAGCTATCCTTTGCAAACTATTGGAAATTTGTAGAAGAAGGAATTCTTCCAAACTCATTCTAGAACACCAGCAATACCCTTATAACAAAACCCAGCAAAGCCACTCCAAAAAAATTACAGTTCAGTATTCCTGATGAATGTCTATGCAAAAATTCTCAACAAAATATTAGCAAAACAAATCTAACAATGAATTTAAAATGTTACAAACCATGATCAAATTGAATTTATTCCAAGGATGTAGAGTGGTTTAACTGCAAATCTATCAATGTGATACACCACATGAACAAAACCAATGATAAAAATTATATGATGATTACACTAGATGAACAAAATTCAACATCCATTTATAAATAAAAACTTTCATCAAAGTGAGTATAGAGTGAACATACCTAACATAATAAGGGCTATATATGAAAAACCCACAGCTATAATACTCTGGTGAAAAGCTGTAGGTGTTTCTTCTAAGATTTGCAACAAGAAAAGAATGCACACTCCTTCCACTTTTACTAAATATAGTATTGGAAACCTAGACTAAGCAATCATAAAAGAAAAGAATAAAAATCATCCAAATTTTAAAAGAAATAAAACTGTCACTATTTGCAAATAACATAATACTATATATAGATAATCCTAAAGACTCTAGCAAAAAAAAACTATTATAAGTAGTCAATGAGATCAGTAAATTTATAGGGTAAAAATGAATATATATATATATATATTCACTAAAACAAACAAACAATCCACTTTAAAAATGGGCAAAGGACCTGAATAGACACTTCTCCAAAGAGGACATACAGATGGCCAATAAGCATATGAAAGGATGCTCATTGTTACTAATCATCAAATAAATGCAAATTGTAACCACAATGAGATACCACCTCACATCTGTTAGAATGGCTATCATCAATAAATCAACAAACAACAAATGTTGATAAGGATGTGAGAAATAGGGAAGCCTTGTACACTGTTGTTGAGATTGTAAATTGGTATAGCTGTATGGAAAATGGTATGGAGGTTCCTCAAAAAATTAAAACTAAAACTTCCATATAATCTAGAAATACCACTTCTAGGTATTTATCTATAGAAATGAAAACACTAACTCAACAAGGTATCTTCATCCCATATTTAGTAGAGTATTATTTTCAACTAGAGGCCCAGTGCACGAATTCATGCACAGGTGGGGTCCCTTGGCCTGGCTAGCGATCAGGCTGATTGGGAGGTTGGCCGGAAACTAATACAGCAACACCGCCACCTAGAGCCCGTGTCAGAAATAGATGCTTATGTAAATACGACTGAAAGCAGGCAGACAAACAAAGCAGGTAGATTGATCCTACCTTCCTGAAACCAAGGCTGTGGATTCTGACACAGAGGAGTGGTGGATCCCTGGAAACTTCAACACTGTGCTGACTACCTAACAGGAAAGTGAGACGTGGCATACAGAACAGTAGAGAGGGGTCTTAAACCAGCCCCCATGGGACATTAAAACTCAGCTGAAATGAGCAACCCTTCACTACTACACTTTTTTTATTTTTTATCTTTTACTTAAGAAAGTAAATATTTTTTTATTTTATTGCTTTTATTTTTATTTTTTTAACCTTTTGTTTTTTTAGATTAGTGTTCTACATTCTATTTTTATTTATTTTTATTTTTTTTAGTTGAAAAGTCCATTCATAAAACTTTTATTCCACTTACATGAACTTAATACACGTGTTCTTAACAATTATGCTTAGATTGTTCCTGAAAATTTCATAAGACATTAAACAAAGCTAGCCATCATCTCAAGTTATCTCCCTGTTAACTATTTTTACAGCACATGCATGTTAGGCAAGTATCAAAAAAAAAAATCACAAAAGCAAAAAAAAAAAAAACTAAAAAAAATTAAATACATGGGTTTTTTGTTTTACTGCTATGCTTGATATACATGAAGTAATGGATACCAAGCAATTCATTTTACTGCATCTTTACTTGTACATTTGTTCTTAGGTTGCCTAAAACATTTAAATACAAATAAAATGAGTGTAGCAAAAATAATGAAAGCAAACAGCAGGTAACTTTACAAATAATGGAATGTGAACCGTTTCTGCCCTTATCCAGGGTGAATTGGGTCACAACTAAAGGAACACTCTGCAGCTGTAGTCGAAGGTGTGCGCACTGAGACTGAGTATTCCACTGATACACACATGGTTCAACATGGACTACCCATGGGATATCCACTTCTAACACAGCACTCTAAATGCTCCAAAACTCTAAGTACCCACAACCACTACACCTGTGACTGGAACCAATTATCCCTTTTATTCTCCACCAGGACAAACCAACATGTAGGCAGGTTTTTGCTTAGACATGGAAGCAATTTTAACACTGGCCCTGTGAAGCCACAATGTACCAAAAGTACTATACCAAACATTTATAGCTCATATAAAAATTCCACATCCCCATATTGGCCACCTCAAGATGAAAACTTAACTCCCTAAATGTTAACTGGCTCTACTCCCCTAATATTAAACATAAAAACCACAGGGGAAATATAGAAATTCAAATAGAAGTAACATAAACCTGTCATAAATCGTAAACAAGAAACTATTTGTGGGACAGCATGGATGACAAATGGTCTACTGTGTAAATTTTAGAATGAGGCAGACAAAAGTTTGAAGGCTGGTTAATTTTCTCCTCCTTCTCCTGCTTCAGCTTCATCTCCTTGGGTATCCGATGTCCACAATGTCAAGTTGTCTCTCAGTAACTGCATTATTAGTGTGCTGTCTTTGTATGACTCTTCATTTAATGTATCAAGTTCAGCAATAGCTTCATCAAAAGCTGTCTTTGCAAGAGAGCACGCTTTCTCCGGAGAGTTCAGAATCTCAATAGAACACAGAGAAGTTAAGGGCCAGACCCAATCTGATAGGATGTGTTGGCTGCATTTCCTTTTTGCTGATTTCAAAAGCTTCTTGGTATGCTTGTTGTGACTGGTCCACAATCCCTTTCTTGTCATCCCCAGCAGCAACCTCAGCCAAGTAACGGTAGTAGTCGCCTTTCATTTTCAAATAGAAGACTTTGCTCTCTGCTTGTGAAGCATTGGGGATCAAGAACTTTTCCAAGAGAGACAGTACATCATTGCAGATATCTCTTAGCTTGGTCTCAATTTTTTCTCTGTATTCTCGAGCCATCTGCTGTTTTTTCTCAGCACCTTCTGTCTTTTGCTCAATACTTGAGACGACCCTCCAAGATGACCTACGGGCTCCTACAACATTTTTATAAGCAACTGAGAGAAGATTCCTCTCCTCATTGGATAATTCAGCTCCTTGCTCAGTTACAGACTTCATGCAGGCTGCCATGTCATCATATCGCTCAGCCTGCTCGGCCAGTTTGCCCTTCTGCACCAGCTCATTTTTATCCATGACTGGATGTTCTGTGGCCGGAGTGGGTGGCGGCGGATGGACGACGGGGACTCTGCAGTCTCTGGGCGGCAGCGCGCGAGGCTGAGACTCTGTCCCTAGATCTCGCTGCTCACAGGCTACAGCCTCTCCGCAGACACAGGGTTTTCTCCAATCTCCAACCCCGGCAGCAGGGGCACCACACGCACGATGACGTCAAACGCTTCTATGGCAACCGTTGATTGGTGCCCACAGTTCTGGGGGCCCAGCGCAACCGCCGCTCCCGCGCTAGAGGGCGAGCAGAGGAGCAAGGGTCCTCGCCCGCTTCCAGCCCTCCCTCCACCCTGCTCAGCCTCCGACTTCTCCAGCCCCAAGTGCGCCAGAGCAGGAAACTCCTTCCCCCCTGCCCACCACTTCCCCCTAATTCGTCTTCCCCTCGAGCCCCAGCAGCCTCCGCCAGCTCACTTCTCTATTTTTATTTTTAATCATTATTTTACTTTATTGCATTTTTTCCTTTTTGCCAACCTTTTGTTCCTCACTTCTCCTTTTTTATCCTGTCTCTTCTCCTGCTCCTGCTTTAGTTTATCCCTCTTTTCTTTTCACTCCTTGTTAAAAATTGATCTTCTTTATCTGCTTTATTGACACATTACTATTATAGTAGTCTCTGTTAGCTTACTCGTATATATAATTTCCTCTCCCCTTCTCCAAGTCCATGTACCCTTCTCTTTTTCTCTTTCTTCACTAGCCATTTTTTGTTGTTGTTTGAATGTTTGTTTTGTTTTTTATTTTATGCTTTTGTTTTTCCTCTCCTTGCTTGCTCTCTTCTTTGACTAATAGCTTAATTCACTCACCAAACTCAAGCCTATTTGCTCTCTATTCTCATTTTCCAAAAATAGATGCATATACAGATAGACACATTAAAGAAAGAGGAATTTATATACTAGGTGGGATCAGGAAGGTGTGGTATATTATAAGCTTCTAAAAATATATATATTTTATTTTTTTATTGAGTATTTTGTTTTTTACTTTTCTTCTTATACACTCATTCTCTTTCTACCTCCTCTATACTGAATAGTGACCATTTCCTCATTCATTCAATTCCTTGACCTTAACTTCTGGAAATAAGTTCTGCTTCTTCAGATTCAGCTTCCCTCCTTCTTTTGTGGGTGTTTGTTGTTTCAATTTTTTGGATTAGTTGTTGGTATTTTTAGTTTTCTACCCATATACATACATTTTTCCCCTTCTTTTTCTTTTCTCTCTTACCTTTTATTCTTTCCTCAATATCATTTTTGCACTCTATTCTCTCCCCTAATTCTCTTTTCTCTGGTGGGATTATGAGTGTCATGAATACATTCGTGTTTTGTTCCCTCTGTGTCGTGTCTTGTCAAGGTGAATTTTGTGCCTTTTGGTCAAGGTGGTAGAGAGTGAGTCACATAACCAGACACCCTGAGAGGAGCAAAAATGGGGAGACAAAGATACAGCCCCCATATGAAAAAAAAGGAGGAATCACTGGAAAAGGAAGTAAACAAAATGTCAGAGAAAGATTTCAGGGCAATGGTCATAAGGACGCTGAAAAGGATGGGGGAAAAATTCAACAACATGTGGAAGAACCAAGAAGAAACAAAGAAGAACCAAGAAGAAATGAAGAACAACAGCGCTTCAATAATAATTAAAAAAATAAAAAAATAAAAAGCATCAACAGTAGACTAGAAGAAACTGAGGACTGCATCAGCGAGCTAGAAGACAAGGGAGGAAACAAATACCCAAGAAGAGCAGCAAATGGAAAATAAAAACTTAAAAAGTTGGAGGAGAGACTAGAGGAGCTTTGGGAAAACACAGAATGAACAAAACATCCACATAATAAGAATGCCAGAAGGAGAGAAAACTGAGCAAGGAATAGAAAACCTGTTTGAAGAAATAATGACTGAAAACTTCCCTGATATTGGCAAGAAAAAATTCACACAAGTCCAAGATGCTCACAGAGTCCCAAACAAGATGAACCCATAAAAACCAACAATAAGACACATTGTAATTAAATTGGCAAACACCAAAAACAAAGTAAGACACTTAAAGGCTGCCAGAGAGAGACAGAAAGTTACCTATAAGGGATCTCCCATTAGACTCTCAACAGATTTTTCAACAGGAACACATCAGTCCAGAAGGGAATGGAATGAAATATACAAAGTGATGCAAAGCAAGGGACTGAACCCAAGAATACAATACCCACCAAGGCTATCATTGAAAGTTGAAGGTGAGCCAAAACCGGTTTGGCTCAGTGGATAGAGCGTTGGCCTGCGGACTGAAGGGTCCCAGGTTTGATTCCGGTCAAAGGCATGTACCTTGGTTGTGGGCACGTCCCCGGTGGGGTGTGTGCAAGAGGCAGCTGATTGATGATTCTTTCTCATTGATGTTTCTAACTCTCTATCCCTCTCTCTTCCTCTCTGTGAAAAATCAATAAAATATATTTTTAAAAAGTAAGATAGAAAGTTGAAGGTGAAATTAGGAGCTTCACAGACAAAAGAAGGCAAAGGGAGTTTATTGCCACCAAGCTAGCAATGCAAGAAATGCTAAAGGGACTGCTGTAAAAAGAAGAAATAGGAAGGGAAGAAGGAATACAGCCATAAAGAATAAAAATTGCAACAAATAAGAACCTATGAATAATAACCTTAAATGTAAATAGATTAAATGCTCCAATCAAAAGACATAGGGTAGCTGAATGGATAAGAAAACATAATGCATATATATGCTCTCTACAAGAGACCCACCTCAGAACAATGGACACACACAGACTGATAGTGAGGAAATGGAAAAAAAATTTCAGGTGAATGGAAATGAAAAAAAAAAGCTGGAGTAGTAATACTTATATCTGACAACTTAGACCTCAAAGTGAAGGCGGCAACAAGAGATAAGGAATGTCACTTCATAGTACTAAAAGGAGCAATTCAACAAGAGGATATAACTCAGGTAAACATATATGCACCCAATACAGGATCACCCAAATACATTTAAAAAAAAACTTCCAGAAGATATCAAGGGAGAGATCAACAGCAATAAACTCATAGTAGGGGAATTTACTACCCCATTGACACCACTGGATAAATACTCTACACAAAAAATTGCAAGAATCAATCCTAAAAGACTCACTAGATCAGATGGAATTAATTGACATCTTCAGAAGATTTCACCCCAAAGATACAAAATATACATTCTTCCCAAGTGCACATGGGACATTTTCAAAGATAGACCGCATATTGGGACATAAGCAAAGTCTCTTCAAATTCAAGAAGATAGAAATCATATCAAGCATCTTCTCAGATCGAAGTGGCATTAAATTAGAAATCAACTACAATAAAAAACAATGAAAAAAGTTAAACACTTGGAAGCTAAATAGCATGCTATTAAAAAATGATTGGTTTACCAAAGAGATAAAAGAAGATATAAAAAGCATCCTGGTAAAAAACGACAATGAAAACACAATAATCCAAAATCTATGGGACACAGTGAAAGCAGTCCTGAGAGGTAAGTTCATAGTTCTACTGGCCTATCTCAAAAAAAAAAAAAAAGGGTAATAAATTACCTAACCCTACAACTCAAAGAATTGTAAAGAGAGCAACAATAAAAGCCCAGAGTAAGCAGAAGGAAGGAAATAATAAATATCAGAGCAGAAAAAAAAAACAACAACGTTATAGACACTAAAAAAAATAAAAAACAATACAGAAGATCAATAAAACCAAGAAGTGGTTCTTTGAAAGGGTAAGCAAGATTGATGAATCTCTAGCTAGGCTCACCAAAAAGCAAAGAGAGAGGACCCAAGTAAACAAAATCAGAAATAAAAGAGGTGAAGTAATGACAGACCCTACAGAAATAGAAAGGATTATTTAAAAATACTATGAACAACTCTATACAAACAAACTTGACAGCCCAGACGAAATGGACATATTCTTAGAAAAATACAAACTTCCAAAACTCAATCCAGGAAGAATCAAAAGATTTTAATAGGCCAGTAACTACCAAAGTAATTGAAACAGTAATCAAAAATCTTCCAGCAAACAAAAGCCCTCATCCGTATGGCTTTACAGGGGAGTTCTACCAAGCATTCAAAGAAGAACTAAAATCTATTCTTCTCAGACTATTCCAAAAATTTCAAGAGGAAAGCACACTTCCAAGCTCTTTCTATGAAGCCAGCATTACCATAATTCCAAAATCAGATAAAGACATCACAAAAAAAAGAGAGAACTATAGGCCAATATCCTTGATGAACATAGATGCTAAAATCCTCAACAAAATTCTACCAAATCAGATTCAGCATTACATTAGAAAGATCATACACCATAACCAAGTGGGATTTACTCCGGGGATGCAAAGATGGTACAATATCTGCAAATCAATAAATGTGATACATCACATAAACAAACTGAGAAACAAAAATCACATAATCACATCAATCAATGCAAAAAAGCATTTGACAAAATCCAACACCCTTTCTTGATAAAAACTCTCAGCAAAGCAGGAATAGAGGAATCATATCTCAACATAATAAAAGCCTTATATGACAAACCTACAGCCAACATCATACTCAATGGGCAAAAACTAAACTCATTTCCCCTAAGAACAAGAACAAGACATGAATGCCCACTTTCACCACTCCTGTTTAATATACTACTGGAAGTGTTAGCCATATAATCAAACAAGAAGAAGAAATAAAAGACAACCAAATTGGAAAAGAAGAAGTAAAACTATCCTTATTTACAGATGACATGATACTATACATAGAAAACCGCAAAGACTCCATCAAAGAACTACTAGACCTAATAAATGAATTTGGCAATGTAGCAGGATACAAAGTTAACACCCAGAAATCTATGGCCTTTTCATAGACCAATAATGAACTCACAAAAATAAAAATGAAAAAAACAAACCCATTTACCATTGCACCAAAACAATTAAGATACTAGGAATAGGGGAAGGGAAGATGGCTGCCGATGGGAAGGCAGACTGCAAGATAGTGTGTGAGTGAGAGAACAAAGGGAGAGTGTGTGGTCACACGGGGAGTGTTTGTTGGTGAGTTGAGGGACAGCTATACTCCAGCAGACTGTGGGGAAGTGCCGGACGGGGTTTCCCTGACCGGGCAGCCCCCACTGCTGCTGGGTTCCCTCCTGGAGCGACTGGCTCTGATGCAGAGACCCTGCCATCTTTAGGGGAAAGTGGATGTTATCGGGAGCCTGAAAATCCCAGGAATCTGCAACTACAGCACCCAGCGAACAGCTGCGAACCAGAGAACAATGGTCCCCAAGTGGCGCAAGCACATGGATTCAGAGGAGCTCTGCACCCCCTCACGGAAAGGTCAGATTTTGCCTGGGATAAGGTAAGGTTTGTGGTCCGGGCAGGAGAGAGAAATGCTCGCATGGCAGGAGCTGGAGAACCTGGAGAAGTCTGCGCCTGGAAAAATCCATAGCTGTTGGGGCTGGCGTGATCCGTGAATGTGGAAGGGGGTCCGCAGAGTTGCTAATAGAAGGGAACTCTAAGAAGTAACCCATAGCTGAACTGGGCACAAAAGGACAGCCTAAAAATTTTAAAAGTGTGCCTGCTGCTTAGGCCCAAGGGGAAAAAAAGACTGCACAGACTTGCACGCAGCGCCGGAGTTCATGCACTTACACTGGCTCTTTTTTCTCCCTTTTTTTTCCTTTTTTCTCTTTAAATCCTTGATTTTGATTACGAAGCCCAATACATAGGATCATCCAATTGAGGACACTCTAAGAGACTGCAGGGGAAAGTTGTTTTTGTAGAACATGGGGATCAGAGTGGGGAATAACAATCAGAGAACCAGCTCTGGGACAATCCATTCCCCCAAACCGGTATTAAGTGCCACAAGGAAAACAAAATATAAACACTAGCTAGAGAGGACCTATAGACCCAGAGGTCAATCCAGAAACACTGCCACCCAGGGGTTGAATCACAAATTGACTCTTGTGTAAACACAAATAAAGAGTATAAGAAATAAAGACGTACTGCCTGCTTTAAAATCAGGACTGTGGCCTACAACACTGAGGAGCAGTGGAACGCAGGGAACTTCAATACTGTCCAGACTAGGAAACAGGTGTGCCAAACAGAACAGTAGAGGAAGTGAACGACCTTCATTACTGCACATTTTAATTTTTTTTCATCTTTTACTTAAAAAATTAATTTTTTTTCTTTTTTCACTTGATTTTACCTTTTTAATTATTACATTTTTATTTTCAATCAGTATTATTACTACTACTATTTTACCTTTTTTTAACCTTGTGCACTCGGATGTCGAGTGTGACTCGACACGGTTAGCATTAGAATAAAGGAATCGAGAAAAAAGCAAGCGAGTGCAAAGGGTTAAAAAGTGTCATTTATTTTCTCTTTATTTTACTTTAGGATTAGTGTTGTACATTATATTTTCATCTTTCTTTAGCATCATTTTACTCTATCTCAATTTTACCTTTATGCCATCACTCTCTTCCTCACTTTTCCCCTTTTGTTGTCCTGTTTCTCTTACCCTATTCCTGCTTTAGATTTTCCCTATTCCTTATTTTTACCCCCTGTTAAAATTTCACCCTACTTATATATCTAATTTCCAATCCCCTGCTCCAAGTCCATACACATCTCTCTCTTCTCTTTCTTCACTATCCAAAATTTCTTTCTCTGTCCTTTTGTTGTTGTTTGCTTGATTGTTGATTATATAGGATTTTTAATGCTTGTTTGTGAGATTGTTTCGCTTTTTCTTTTTGTTTTTCTTTTGTTTTGTTGTTTTGTTTTTGTTTGTTTTTTGCTTCTGTTTTCCCTCACCTCACTTAATATTAGTTGTTGTTTGTAGTTTGAATTCACTCTAAGTATTTGTTGCTGGAATTTGTTGGGATTAGTGGCTGTTCTATTGGAGTTTTCCCACAATATAAATAGTGTTTTCACCTCTTTTTTCTTATTCTCTTTCTTTCTCTCTTACTTTTTTTTTCCTTTTCCCAATTTCATTTTTGCACTCCTTTTTTTTCTCTTCTTCTTTCTTTCTTATCTTCTAATTCTCCTTTCTCTGGTGGTCACCTTAATTTGGGGTTATTAATATCGTGAATACGTTTGTGTTCAGTGCCTTGTGCATTGTGCCTTGTTGTGTTGTATTTTGTTCTTTTAAATCAAAGCAGGAGAAAGAGAACTACATAACCAGACACTCGGAGAAGAGAGATCATGGGGAGACAAAGAAACAGCCCGGATATGAAAGAAAAGCAGGCATCACCAGAAAAGGAAGTAAATGAAATGGAGGCAAGCAACCTGTCAAACAAAGAATTCAGAGAAATGGTCATAAGGTGGATGAAAAGAATGGAACACAAATTCAACAATATGTGTAAGAACCAAGAGGAAATGAAGAAGAACCAAGAAGAAATGAAAAATGACATTGCTGCTGTAAAGAACTCAATAGAAAACATCAACAGTAGACTAGAAGAAGCAGAGGACAGCATCAGTGAGCTAGAAGACAAGGTAGGAAAAAATACCCAAGTAGAGGACCTACTAGAAAAAAAATTAAAAAGAAGGGGGAGAGCCTAAGGGTACTTTGGGACAACACGAAACAAAACAACATCCGCATAATACGGGTGCTAGAAGGAGAGGAAACTGAGCAAGGAATAGAAAGCCTGTTTGAAGAAATAATGACAGAAAACTTCCCTGATATAGGGAAGAAAAAAGCCACACAAATCCAAGAAGTTTACAGTCCCAAACAAAATGAACCCCAAAAGACCGACTCCAAGGCACATTATAATTAAATTGGCAAACACCAACGACAAAGTAAGAATCTTAAAAGTGGCCAGAGAGAGACAGAAAGTTACATACAAAGGATCCCCCATCAGATTAGAGACTGATTTCTCAACAGAAACACATCAGGACAAGAGGGAATGGAATGAAATATACAAAGTCATACAAAGGAAGGGTCTGAATCCAAGAATACTGTACCCAGCAAGGCTATCAATCAAAATTGAGGGGGAAGTCAGGACCTTCACAGACAAAAAAGGACTAAGGGAGTTTATTACCACCAAACCAGCAATGCAAGTAATGCTAAAGGGTCTGTTGTAAAAATAAGAAATAGGAAGCGAAGAAGGAACACAGGGGTAAAGAATAAAAATGGCGACAAACAAGTACCTATCAATAATAACTTTAAATGTAAATGGATTAAATGCCCCAATCAAAAAATTTAGGGTAACTGATTGGATAACAAACCTGACCCATATATCTGCTGTCTACAGGAAACCCACCTCAGAATAAAAAGATGCACACAGATGAGGGTAAAGGGATGGAAAAACGTTTTTCAGGAGAATGGAAATGGAAAGAAAAAGCTGGGGTAGCAACACTTATATATGACAAATTAGATCTCAAAGTGATGGACATAAAAAGAGATAAGGAAGGCCACTTCATAATACTAAAGGGAGAAATCCAACAAGAAGAAATAACTCTGGTAAACATATAAACACCCAATACAGGAGCACCTAACTACATAAAAAAAAAACTCCTGGAGGATTTCAAGGGAGAGATTGACAGCAATACAAGCATAGCAGATGACTTTAACACCCTACTATCACCATTGGACAAAATCCTCTAAACAACAAATCAGCAAAGAAACAGCAATCCTAAATGACTCACTAGATCAGATGCATTTAATTGACATCTTGAGAACTTTTCACCCCAAAGCAACAGAATATATATTTTTCTCAAGTACACATGGGTCATTTTCAAAGATAGACCATTTATTGGGTAACAGGCCAAGTCTCTTCAAATTCAAGAAGGTAGAAATCATATCAAGCATCTTCTCAGATCACAGTGGCATAAAACTGGAAATCAACTATAATAAAAAGAATCCAAAAAATCAAACACATGAAGACTAAATAGCATGCTATTAAACAATGACTGGGTTACCAGAGATCAAAGAAGAAATAAAAAAAAATCATGGCAACAAATGACAATGAAAACACAACAATCCAAAATCTATGGGACACAGCGAAAGCAGTCTTGAGAGGGAAGTTCATAGTTCTACAAGCCTACTGCAAAAAACAAGAAACAATGGTAATAAATTACCTAACCCTATAACTCAAAGAGTTAGAAAGAGAGCAACAAGAAAAGCCCAGTGTAAGCAGAAGGAAGGAAATAATAAAGATCAGCGCAGAGATAAATGACATAGAGACCAAAAGATCAACAAAACCAAGAGCTGGTAATTTGCAAGGATAAACAAGATTGATGAACCTCTAGCCAGGCTCACCAAGAAGCAAAAAGAGAGGACCCAAATAAACAAAATCAGAAATGAAAGAGGAGAAATAACAACAGAACCCACAGAAATACAAAGGATTGTTAAAAAATACTATGAACAACTCTATTCCAACAAACTGCACAACCTGGAGGAAATGGACATATTCCTAGAAAAGTACAACCTTCCAAAACTCAATAAGGAAGAATATAAACAACTCAATAGGCTAATAACTATGGACAAAATTGAAGCAGTCATCAAAAATCTTCCTGCAAACAAAAGCCCGGGGCCAGACGGCTTCGCAGGGGAGTTTTACCAAACATTCAAGGAAGAACTAAAACCTATCCTCCTCAGACTATTCCAAAAAATTCAAGAGGAAGGAACACTTGCAAGCTCCTTATATGAAGTCAGCATCACCCTAATACCAAAACCAGATAAAGACAACACAGTGAAAGAGAATTACAGACCAATATCTCTCCTGAACATAGATACCAAAATCCTCAACAAAATTCTAGCAAATCGGATCCAGCAGTACATCAGAAAGATCATACACCATGACCAAGTAGGATTTATCCCGGGGATGCAAGGATGGTACAATATCCGCAAATCAATAAACATGATACATCACATAAACAAATTGAGAGATAAAAATCACATAGTCATATCAATTGGTGCAGAAAAAGCATTTGACAAAATCCAACACCCTTTCTTGATAAAAACTCTCAGAAAGGTGGGAATAGAAGGATCATACCTCAACATAATAAAAGCCATATATGATATACCCACAACCAACATCATACTCAATGGGCAAAAACTAAACTCATTTTCCCTATGAACAGGAACAAAATATGGATGCCCACTCTTACCACTCCTGTTCAACATAGTACTGAAAATATTAGCCATTGCGATTAGACAAGAAGAAGAAATAAAAGGCATCCAAATTGGAAAAAAAGAGGTAAAGCTGTCCTTATTTGCAGATGACATGATATTGTACATAAAAAAACACTAAAGACTCCATCAAAAACTATTAGAGTTAATAAATGAATTCAACAATGTAGCACGATACAAAATTATCGCCAAGAAATCTATGGCATTTCTATACACCAATAGTTAACTTACAGAAAGAGAGACTAAAAAAGCAATCCCATTTACCATCGCACCAAAAAAATTAAGATACCTAGCAATAAATTTAACTAAGGAGGTAAAAGACTTATATGCGGAAAACTACAGGACAATGAAAAAAGAGATAGAGGAAGATGTAAACAGATGGAAGAACATACCATGTTCATGGATTGGTAGAATCAACATCATTATAATGTCCATACTACCCAAAACTATCTATAGATTCAATGCACTCCCCATTAAAATACCAATGGCATATTTCACAGACCTAGAAAGAACTCTCCAAAGATTCATCTGGAATAAAAAAAAAGACCTCGAATAGCCACAACAATCCTGAGAAAGAGTAACAAAGTAGGTGGGATCTCAATACCAGATTTCACGCTGTATTACAAAGCCACTGTTCTCAAAGCAGCCAGGTACTGGCACAAGAACAGACATATAGACCAATGGAATAGCATAGAGAACCCAGATATCGACCCAAACCACTATGCTCAATTAATATTTGACAAAGGAGGCCTGAACATACAATGGAGTCAAGACAGTCTCTTCAACAAATGGTGTTGTGAAAATTGGACAGATACATGCAAAAAATGAAACTAGACCACCAACTTACACCATACACAAAAATAAACTCAAAATGGATAAAGGACTTAAACATAAGATGGGAAACCATAAAAATACTAGAGGGATCCACAGGCAGCGAAATCTTAGACATATGCCAAAGCAATTTCTTCACCAATACCACTCCTAGGGCAATGGAAACTAAATTGAAAATAAACAAATGGGAGTACATCAAAATAAAAAGCTTTTACACAGCAAAAGAAACCATCAACAAAACAACAAGAAAGCCCACTGTATGGGAGAACATATTTGCAAATGTTATCACTGACAAAGGTTTAATCTCCAACATTTACAGGGAACTCGTACACCTTAACAAAAGAAAGATAAACATCCAATTAAAAAATGGGCAAAGGTCCCTAGCTCATTTTGTACTGTGGATAGAGCCTCCGCCTGTGCTCTGAAGGGTCCCAGGTTAGATTTTGATCAAGGGCACATGCCCGGGGTTGCAGGCTCTATCCCCAGTAGGGGCCTTGCAGGAGGCAGCCAACCACTAATTCTATCTCATCATTGATGTTTCTATCTATCTATCTATCTATCTATCTATCTATCTATCTATCATCTCCTTTCCTCTCTGAAATCCATAAAAAAAATTTTTTCTAAAAAGGACAAAGGATCTAAGTAGACACTTTTCTAAAGAGGACATACAGAAGGACCAGAGACATCTGAAAACATGTTTAATGTCACTAATCATCTGAGAGATGCAAATCAAAATAACAATGAGTTACCATCTCATACCTGTCAGAATGGCTGTCATCAACAAATTAACAGAGGACAAGTGCTGGCTAGGATGCGGTGAAAGGGGAGCCCTCATGCACTGCTGGTGGGAATGCAGACTGGTGCAGCCACTGTGGAGAACAGTATGAAGTTTCCTCAAAAAATCTAAAAATGAAACTCCCATTTACCCAGTGATTCCACTTCTAGAAATATATCCCAAGAAACACCAATCAAAAAGGATATATGCACCCCTATGTTCATAGTAGCACAACTTATTTTTTTTAACTTCCTTTATTGATTAAGGTATTACATATTTGTCCTCATCCCCCATTACCTTCCTAAACGCCCCCACACACATGCCCACACCCCCCGTTGTCTGTGACCACTGGTTAGGCTTATATGCATGCATACAAGTCCTTTGGTTGATCTCTCCCCATTACCCCCACCCTCTCCTACCTTCCCTCTGAGGTTTGACAGTCTAATCAATGCATCCCTGTCTCTGGATCTGTTTTTGTTCATCAGTTTATGTTGTTCATTATATTCCATAAATGAGTGAGATCATATGATATTTATCTTTCTCTGACTGACTTATTTCATTTAGCACAATGCTTCCCAGTTCCATCCATGTTGTTGCAAATGGTAGGAATTCCTTCTTTTTTAGCACAGCATAGTATTCCATTGTGCAGATGTACCACAGTTTTTTAATCCACTCATCTGCTGATGGGCACTTAGGCTGTTTCCAGATCTTAGCTATTGTAAATTATAATGCTATGAATATAGGGGTGCATATATCCTTTCTGATTGATGTTTCTAGCTTCTTGGGATATATTCCTAGAAGTGAGATCACTGGGTCAAATGGGAGTTGCATTTTTAGTTTTTTGAGGAAACTCCATACTGCTCTCCACAGTGGCTGCACCAATCTGCATTCCCATTAGCAGTGCATGAGGGTTCCTTTTTCTCCTCATCCTCGCCATCACTTGTCATGTGTTGATTTGTTGATGATAGCCATTCTGACAGGTGTGAGATGGTACCGCATTGTCATTTTGATTTGCATCTCTCGGATAATTAGTGACTTTGAGCATGTTTTCATGTTTCCTGGCTTTCCTTCTGTCTTCTTTCTAAAAGTTTCTATTTAGGTCCATTGCCCATTTTTTGATTGGGTTGTTTATCTTCCTTTTGTTAAGCTGTATGAGTTCCCTGTAAATGTTGGAGTTTAAACCCTTAGCGGTGATAACACTGGCAAATATGTTCTCCCATGTAGTGGGCTTTCTTGTTGTTTTGTTGATGGTTTCTTTTGCTGTAAAAAAGCTTTTTATTTTTATGTAGTCCCATTTGTTAATTTTCTCTTTAGCTTCCATTGCCCTAGGGGCAGTGTCAATGAAGAAGTTCCTTTGGCATATGTCTGAGATTTCTCTGCCTGTGGATTCCTCTAGCATTTTTATGGTTTCCCATCTTATGTTTAAGTCCTTTATCCATTTTGAGTTTATTTTTGTGTATGGTGTAAGTTGGTGGTCTAGTTTCATTTTTTTTGCATGTATCTGTCCAATTTTCCCAACACCATATATTGAAGTGACTGTCTTGACTCCAATGTATGTCCATGCCTCCTTTGTCCAATATTAATTGGGCATAGTGGTTTGGGTCGATTTCTGGGTTCTATATTCTATTCCATTGGTCTATATGTCTGTTCTTATGCCAGTACTAGGCTGTTTTGAGAACAGTTGCTTTGTAATACATCTTGATATCTAGTATTGAGATCCCACCTACTTTGTTCTTCTTTCTCAGGATTGCTGTGGCTATTCAGGGTCTTTTTTTATTCCAGATGAATTTTTGGAGAGTTCATTCTAGGTCTTCTGCTTCTTCCAGTCTACTGTTGAAGCCTTCCATGGTGTTTTTGATTGTAGCTATATCATGTTTCATTTCTTCTTGATTTTTGCATAGGTTGTTGATTTTCTCGTCCATCTGGTATATGACCTGTATTACCATTACTCTGAATTCTTTTTCTGTCATGTTGCATGTTTCTATTTCACTTTTTTCCTTTCTTGGTGATTCCTCCTTTTCTTTCCCCTGTGGATTGTTTCATTGTCTCCCCATTCTGACTATCACCAGAGGGTTTAAATGTTGTGGGGGCCTGGGCCACGTGCAATGGGAGTTTTGCACCCCCCAAGTGTCACTGAAGAGCTCTGACACCATGACATGTGGTTGCTATGGGATGGTGGGGGCCACACTCGCCCCGGGTCAGAGTCACAGGCGCTTAGTGTGGCCTCAAGTGTGCACCTAGAATCTGAGGCCCTGCTTGCGTCACGTTGAAACAGAGAACCTGCTGAGGTGTGCCAAAAATCAAAGTCCCCTAGTGCGTGTCAGGAGTTAGATGCTCCCTGTGTCTGTGCCGAGAATCGATTATCAGAATCTCTGTTGCTTGGTGCTACCTCGCACCAAGAATCAGGGTCCCTGTGTGCGCATGCACCAAGAATTAGAGTCGCTGGCTCTTAGTGTGAATGTACTGGGAATCAGGGATCCCAGATGCATGCAATGAGAAACAGAGTCTAGTCTCTGTGGCTCATTGCTGCCTCTTGGGTGGAGATTCAGGGTCCCCAATCTGCTTTGGAGACCGGATTGCACAGTCGCACTGTGTTGGCAGGAGGTCCACTCTTGCCCTGTGGAAAACAGCCTCTGTGTGCGCTTGCCCTGAATCAAAGTCAGGTGGCACTGCCGCTCAGTGTGGGTGTGGGGTCTGGTCCTGCGGGTGTGCACTGTGGGAAACAAACTCCCTGTGTCCATGCACCCAGGCTCAAAACAGCTTTGCCTCCCTGCTTGTGTGCAGGGTTTGGTCTTGGGAAACAAACTCCCCGGGTTCGCGCCCCCAGGCTCAAATTCAGTGCTGTCTCCCTGTGTGATGCGGGATTTGGTCACGGAAAACAATCTCCCCAAGTTTGCATACCTTGGCTCAAATTCAGCACATCCTCCCTGCCTGGGTGTGGAGCCTGGGTGAGGGAAACAAACTTTCTGGGTTCGCATGTCCAGGTTCAAATTCAGCACAGCCTCTCTGCAAGGGTGCAGGGTCTGGTCGTGGGAAACAAACTCCCCGGGTTTGCACCCCCAGGCTCAAATACAGCACTGAATCCCTGCATGGGTGCATGATCTGGTCGCAGAAAACAATCTCCCCAAGGTTGGGCACCTATGCTCAAATTCAGCACAGTCCACTTTCCTGGGTGTGGAGCCTAGTTGCAGGAGACAAATTCCCCTATTTTGCACATCCAGGCTCAAATTCAGTGCTGTCTCCCTGCCTTGCGTGGGCACAGGATCTGGTCACAGAAAACAGTCTCCCCAAGGATGCTTGCCTAGGGTTAAATTCAGCAGTCTCCCTGCCTTGGTTCGGAGCTTGCTCAGGGGAAACAAACTTCCCATGTCCGACACTAAGGCTTAAAGTCAGGTAGAGCTGCCACTGCTCTGTGTGTGCAGAAAGCCTTATTGTGCGGCCAGGGTCTGGCAGTTCCTATCCGCTGCCACGGGGGGCAGTGGGGGAGGGGGATTGGCTTTGTGACTCACAGAAATCTGCAGCCAGGGTGCCTGGACAAGCACAATTTACAATAGCTAAGATTTGGAAACAGCCTAAGTGCCCATCAGCAGATGAGTGGATTAGAAAACTGTGGTACATCTACACAATGGAATGCTATGCTGCTATAAACAAGAATGAACTTTTACCATTTGCAACAGCATGGATGGAACTTGAGAGCATTATGCTAAGCGATATAAGCCAGTCAGAGAAAGATAAATATCACATGATCTCACTCATATGTGGGATATAATGATCAACACAAACTGATGAACAAAAATGGATCCAGAGACAAAGTGGCACTGAGCAGACCGTCCAACCTCCAGGAGAAGGCAGGGGAGGGGGTTCAGAGATCAACCAAAGGATTTGTATGCATGCATACTAGCATGACGAATGGACACAGACATGGGGCAGTGGGGGCTTGCCCTCGGGGGTAGGAGTGGCCTGGAGGATTAATTGGGGGAAAAATGAGACATGTAATACTTTAAACAATAAAAATAAATAAATAAATAAACTAAAACCATTTACCCTAAGAACAGGAACAAGACAGGGATGCCCACTTTCACCACTCCTATTCAACATAGTGCTAGCACTAGTGATCAGACAAGAAGAAGAAATAAAAGGCATCCAAATTGAAAACAAGAAGTAAAACTGTCATTATATGAAAATGACATGATATTGTACATAGAAAACACCACAGACTCCATCAAAAGACTACTAGACATTATAAATGAATTTGGCAATGTAGCAGGGTACAAAATTAATGCCAAGAAATCTGTCTTTTTTATAGACCAATAATGAACTCACAGAAAGAAAAACAAAAACTCAATACCATATATCATTGCACCAAAAAAATTAAGATACCTAGGAATAAACTTAACTAATGAGGTAAAAGACCTGTACTCAAAAATTACAGTACATTGAAAAAAGAGATAGATGAAGACATAAACAGATGGAAGAACATACCGTGTTCATGGATTGGTAGAATCAACATCATTAAAATGACCATACTACCCAAATTAATTTATAGAGTCAATGCAATCCTCATTAAAATACAAACTGCATACTTCAAAGACCTAGAACAAACTCTCCAAAAATTCACCTGGAATAAAAATGACCCCGAACAGCCACAGCAATGCTGAGAAAGAAGAACAAAGTTGGAGGGATCACAATACCAGGTATCAAGCTATAATACAAAGCCAAGGTTCTCAAAACTGCCAGATACTGGCACAAGAACAGACATATAGACCAATGGAACAGAACAGAGAACCCAGAAATAGACCCAAGACATTATGCTCTATTAATATTTGACAAAGGAGGCAGGGGCATACAATGGAATCAAGACCCTCTCTTCAATAAATGATGTTGGGAAAATTGGTCAAATACATGCAAAAAAATGAAACTATACACCAACTTACACCATACACAAAAATGAACTCAAAATGGTTAAAGGACTTAAATGTAAGATGGGAAACCATCACAATCTTAGAAGACTCCATAGGCAGCAAAATAGCATACATATGTCATAGCAATGGCTTTACGATACAGCTCCTAGGTCAATGGAAACTAAGGAGAAAATAAACAAATGGGACTACATCAAAATAAAAAGCTTCTGCACAGCAAAAGAAACCATCAATAAAACAACAAGAAAGCCCACTGCATGGGAGAACATATTTGCCAATGTTATCACCAATAAGGGTTTAATCTCCAAAATTTACAGAGAACTCATGTAACTTAACAAAAGGAGATAAATAATCCAATCAAAAAATGGGCAAAGGACCTAAATAGACACTTTTAGAATGAACAACATTACCTGATGAACAAAAACAGATCTAGAGACAGAGAAGCATCAATCAGATGCTCAAACCTCAGAGGGAAAGTAGGGGAGGGGAGGGTTAAGGGGGAGAAATCAACCAAAGGACTTATATGCATGCATATAAGCCTAACCAATGGACACAGACAACAGGGTGTGAGGGCATGAGTGGGAGGTTGGGGGAGGCAATGGGGGGGATAAGGACACATATCTAATACCTTAATCAATAAAGAAAAAGAAAAAAACTGTGGTACATCTACACAATGGAATACTATGCTGCTATAAAAAAGAAGCTTTTTCCATTTTCAACAGCATGGATGGAACTGAAGAGCTTTATGTAAGCGAAATAAGCCAGCTGGAGAAAGATAAATATCACACGATCTCACTCATATGTAGGATATAATGAACAACATAAACCGATGAACAAAAATATATCCTGAGACAAGGTAACACTGAATAGACCATCCAACCTCAGAGAGAAGGCAGGAGAGGGGGTGGGGTAGAGATCAACCAAAGGACTTGCATGCATGCATATTATCATAACCAATGGACACTGACATTGGGGCAGCGGGGGTCTGTCCTGGAGGGTGGGAGTGGGGGGGGTCAATCAGGGAAAAAGTAAACATATGTAATACTTCAAACAATAAAAATAAAAAATAAAAAATCTGATGCACAGCAAAAGAAACAATAAGAACATATAAAGGCAACCTACAGAATGGGAAAACATATTTGCAATTCATGTATTTGATAAGGGGTTAATATCCAAAATATATAAAGAACCCACACAACTCTATAATGAAAAATCCGATTAAAAAAACAGAAGCTAAATAGATATTTTTTCAAATAAGGCATGCAAATGGCCAACAGGTACATGAAAAGATTTTCAATATCATGAGTTATTAGGGAAATGCAAGACAAAACCACAATGAGATATCACTTCACACTGATAGAATAACTTTCATCAAGAAAACAAGAAATAAGTGTTGGTAAGGGTGTGGAGATAAGGAAACTCTTGCACACTGTTGCTAGAAATGTAAATTGGTTCAGCTACAATTTAAAACAGTATTTAGATTTCTCAAAAGAAAATAGAACTAATGTATCATCCAGCAATTCCTCTTCCGGGTGTATATATAAAGGGATTGAAAATAGGATATCAAAGAAATACTGCACTCCCATATTTATTACAGCATAATTTTCAATAGCTAAGTTATGGAAACAACCTAATTGCCCATCAATAGAAAATTAATAGAGAACTTGTAGTATATATGAGCAAGGGAATATTATTTAACCATGAGAAAGGAGGAAATCCTGGCATTTGTGACAACGTGGTAGAACTTGATTACATTGGACTAAGTGAGGAAAGTCAGACACAGAAAGACAAATACTGCATAATATCACTTTTATGTGGATTGCAATACTGCTGAACTCATAAAAACAGAAAGTAAAATGGTGGTTACAAGAGGTTGGAGGGGGCAGGTAATTATGGATATTTTTTTTAAGGTTACAAACTTGAAACTAGTAGAAGTCCTGGAGTTCTAATGCACAACATAGTGATCACAGAAAACAATATTGTATTGTAAAATTAATAATTGGTAAGACAATAGTTTTTAAATCTTCATACCACAAAGAAATAATAATTACATAATGTGATAGAGGTATTAGCTAATGGTATGGTGGTAATCATATTGCAATATATAAATGTATCAAATCAGCACATCTTACACCTTAAACATAGTTACCTGCCAATTATATCTCAATAAAATAAATTTTTAAAAATTCAAATAATAATAATCCAAAGAAAAGAATTGAAAACACTTCTAGCCCTGGTTGGTGTGGCTCAGTGGATAGAGCATCAGCCATGCACCAAAGGGTCATGCATTTGATTCCTGGTCAAGGGCATGTACCTGGGTTTCAGGTTCAATCCCCGGCCCCAGTTGGGCATGTGCAGGAGGCAACTAATTTATGTGCCCCTCTCACATTAATGTTTTTCTCCCTTTTCTCTCTCCCTCCCTCCCTTCTACTCTCTCTCTAAAAAAATTCAATGAAGGAGGAGAAAATGCTGACTGAATAAGCAGACCTTTCTTGCACCTTCTCTGAGGGCCAGACTTGAAAGAAAACTAAAGTGGGGAACATACACCCAGAATTACCAATTGAGGTCCAGCTGAGGAAGAGACTTATATGAAGGAAGGACATAAAACAACTGGAGGCCAATAGGAAGGGCATGGTTGAGAGAGGAGCTGACCCAGCTTCCAGGGATGGCAGGCATAAAGTGAGGAAGGAGCTCTAGGCTATGGGAAGGGTTGATCCCCCTCAGAAGATAGAGACCCAGAACCCAGGCTGGGCTCCACAGCCCAGAGCACCAGAGCTGAAACTAGCAGACCACATAACATCCAGCCATGAAAGGCAGCAAGGCTGCTGGCCACCATGGAATATGGAGACAGTAGACCAGAGCCAGTCATATAGAAAACCTCACTTTCTGTTTTTTTGTTTTGTTTGTTTATTTTGTTTTGTTTTGTTTTGTTTATGTGTTTGTTTTAAACCCAGAGCACAGGAGTTTTCATTTGAAGCTACTCATTCAAGGCTTTGGTGTAGAGAGGTAGACATGGACTCCAGGTGCCTAAGGAGAGGCTGGGATAGAAAGCATTGCAGGGAGACATGAAAAAGCAGCAGCCAGGAATCCTGCATTCAGTCGGATACCCCCAAACCAAAATGGCCATATTTCCTGAGAGAAGCCACAGCTCATAAAAAGGGAAAAAACCCGTCGTAGGTGATACAGCCTGCCCCAGCCTCAGAATCACTCCCTACCACACCCTTCATTTTTACCTTTTCAAATGAAACAACAGAAGAAACCAAGCCTATGGGTTTGAACAGTTTAAGAAAGCACCAATGACTGGGTTTGAGGTGGGGCCATCTACCCCACTATGCCAGGAACCTGACTGGTGCTTTCAACACATGGCAGAGCTGATAGAAACACCAGGTTTCTAGCTGATCCCACTGGACTGACTGCATACAAGGATCTCTGCCCAGCTGAAAGCTGAGTACTATTGTGGGCCACTCGCAGAGGAGTAAATATGGGACAGGGAAACACACCCACCACATTCCCTAAAATCTGAACAGCACCTCCCCCTCACAGGATACCCAGAAATCTAGACTGCCAATTTCACCTAAATCCCTTTCAGAAACAGACTTTTTGAAAAATCTTTATTGTTCAGATTATTACAGTTGTTCCTCTTTCCCCCCCCCATAGATCCCCTCCACACGGTTCCCACCCCACACCATGCCCTTACCCCCCCCACTGTCCTAATCCATAGGTGTATAATTTTTGTCCAGTCTCTTCCCACACCCCCCATATCCCTTTCCCCCTGAGGATTGTCAGTACACTCCCTTTCTATGCTAAGAAAAATCTAAAAGAGTTCATCACCGCCAAACCAGTATTATATGAAACTAGAGACCTGGTGCACGAAATTCGTGCATGGGGCGGGGGGTGTCCCTCAGCCCAGCCTGCACCCTCTCCAATCTGGGACCCCTCGAGGGATGTCCGACTGCCCATTTAGGCCCGATCCTGGTAGGATCGGGCCTAAATGGGCAGTCGGACATCCCTCTCACAATCCAGGACTGCTGGCTCCCAACTGCTCGCCTGCCTGCCTTCCTGATTGCCCCTAACCGCTTCTGCCTGCCAGCCTGATCACCCCCTAACCACTCCCCTGCCAGCCTGTTTGCTCCTAACTGCCCTCCCCTGCAGGCCTGGTCACCCCTAACTGCCCTCCCCTGCAGGCCTGGTCACCCCTAACTGCCCTCCCCTGCAAGCCTGGTCACCCCTAACTGCCCTCCCCTGCTGGCCTGATCGCCCACAACTGCCCTCCCTTGCAGGCCTGGTCCCTCCCAACTGCCTCCCCTGCTGGCCATCTTGTGGTGGCCATCTTGTGTCCACATGGGGGCAACCAACTTTGACCACATGGGGGCAGCCATCTTGTGTGTTGGAGTGATGGTCGATTTGCATGACTCTTTTATTAGATAGGATAGAGGCCTGGTGCACGGGTGGGGGCCAGTTGGTTTGCCCTGAAGGGTGTCCAAGATCAGGGTGAGGGTTCCCCTGGGGCCTGGGTGAGGGACCTGTGGTGGTTTGCAGGCCGGCCACGCCCCCCAGCGACCCAAGCGGAGGCCCTGGTATCTGGGATTTATTTATCTTCTATAATTGAAACTTTGTAGCCTTGAGTGGAGTCCTAGGCCAGCCAGGGTGTGCATAAAGCTTGGCTTCCTGCATTACCGGGGAAACCCAAGCCTCCTGCTCACTCCATGGCCACAGCCATCTTGGTTGGGTTAATTTGCATACTCGTTCCTGATTGGCTGGTAGGTGTGGCTTGTGGGTGTAGCAGAGTGATGGTTAATTTGCATATTACTCTTTTATTAGATAGGATGCTGAAAGGTATTCTTTAAGAAACAGACTTTTGAGTAATTAAAATTGACAGCTGGCTGGCAGGCGAAGGCTGACAGAGGGAGCCCGGGGAACCTAAGAAAGTTTCCTGACCCAGCCCTAGGCCCCATGGTGCTAACCAACCTAATTTAGAGGGCAGATTGGCCCCTCCTGCTTGCAGCCAAGTCATGTGGACACACACAAACTGGATTGCTTGGAGCTACAAGCAAGTTGCTGAAAGCAATGGGGAGGACAGTTTCTGACAGTGGTTAGCACCTAAGTACCTCAGAGAAAGGCCAGAATTGGCAGTCAGAATAGTCAACCACAGTCATCAGAAAAGCAGGATGGAAAGGGAGCTCCCATGGGACACTAAACTCTGCTGAAATGAATACCACTTCACTTATTTTTTTCTTTTCTTACTTTTTTCCTCTTTCTTTTCTTTTTTCTCTTTTTTATTTATCTTTCTACTTTACTGATTTCTTATTATTCTAGTCTCTATTGTTTCATTCATATATCTAATTTTCCTCTTCCCTTTTTCTAATCAATTTTTTTTCTGTCTCTCCTTTATCTCCTGCTTTCTCATCTTTTTTCCTTTTATTTTGACTCTATCTACTTTTTCCTGTATATTCTTTTTCAAATGTTTTTCTTCATCTATATTTAAAACCATTTTCTTTCCCCTAGTCCCCTAATTCTTTATTCATATTTTCTGTATTTTAGATCTAGCCCTACATATTCCTTTTCCTCCCCCCATTTTTTCTGTTTGTGTTTTTGGTTTGTTTCCTTGTTTTCTTATTTTTCTCCACATAATTTTTTTCTTTCTTTTCTTATATCATTCTTGCTCTCTTTTCTATTTCATAATTATCTCCTCTCTGATGGTTGCTTTTGTAGTTGCTGTAGAGGTCTTGGGTGTGTTTTTGTTTTGTTTCTTTTGTTTCATGTATTGTTGAGTTGTGTTTTGTTTTGTTTGGTCAGCACCTCCACAACAGATCACAGGACATGGTCAAGGGTGAGCCACATATTCAGTCATCCATGAACGGTATCATAGCATTCAAGACCCAACTACAACGAAGAACCCAAATATCTCAAGCAAGGAGCTTTCTTAGAGCACTCAGCTCAGGAGATCTAAGGAACTGCACCACTAGGTCCCAAAAAACACCTACTATATAAGACCACCCCAAAAAGTCTGGGAGGCATAGCAGTGTGATCTAATATATAGAAACAAATACAAAGGAGTAGCAAAAATGGAAGGGACAAAGAATCAACCCCCAAATGAAAGAAAAGGAAGAATCGCCAGAGAAGGACCAAAATGAAATGGATTCAAGCAATTTGTCAGATAAATAATTCAAAATAATGGTTATAATGATGCTCAAAAATTCAGTGAAAAATATAAGCAATTTAATGAGAAGTATAAGGAACTTAATGAGACCTACACCAACATGAATAAGAATCAAGCAGAAATGAAGAATGACATAGCTGAAATAAAGAACACCCAGGAAGGATTCAACAGAACACTAGAAGAGCTGAGGACTAAATCAGTGAATTAAAAGATCAGGTAGAAAATAACACCCATTCAGATCAGGAAATGGAAAAAAATTAAAAAGTAGGAAGAGAGTTTAATGGAGATTTGAGACAACATGATATGTAACAACACCCACATTATGGGGGTGCCAGAAGGAAAAGAAACTGAGAAAGGAATAGAGAAGCTGTTTGAAGAAATAATGGCAGAAAATTTACCAACTTGGTGAAGGAAAAACTGCCTCAAGTTCAGGAAACACAGAGTCCCAAACAAGATGAACCCAAAAAGATCCATGCCGAGTCATATAATAATTAAAATGGCAAATATTAAAGACAAAGAAAGAATCTTAAGGGCTGTAAGAGAGAGACAGAAAGTGAACTACAAGGGAGCTCCCATTAGACTATCAGCTGACTTCTCAATAGAAACACTTCAGGCTGAAAAGGAATGCCGTGAACTATACAAGGCAATGAAAACTAAGGTACTGAATGCAAGATTATTCTATCCAGCAAGGCTATCTTTCAAAATAGAAGTTGAAATAAACAGATTCCCAGACCAAAAAAAGTCTAAACGAGTTTATTACTATGAAACCAGTATTGCAAGTAATGCTAGATGGACTGTTGTAAGAAGAAATAAAGAGAAAGAGAAAAACACAAGCATAAAAATAAAAATGACAATAAATAAGTACCTATCAATAATAACCTCAAATGTAAGTGGCTTAAATTCTCCAATCAAAAGACATAGGGTGGCTGAATGGATAAGAAAACATGACTCATATATATGCTGTCTACAAGAAACCCACCTCAGAAAGGATTCACAAAGAATAAAAGTTAAGGGATTGAAATTTTTTTCCAGGCAAATGGAAATGAAAAAAAAAAACTGGAATAGCAATACTCACATCTGACAAAAAAAGACTTCAAAGTGAAGGCCATCACAAGAGATAATGAAAGCCACTTCATAATACTAAATAGATCAATACAAGAGGATATAACTCTGGAAAACATATATGAACCCATTACAGGATCATCCAAATGCATTAAAAAATCTTCTGGGAGAGATCAAAAGCAATACAATCATAGTAGAGTACTTTAACACCCAACTGACATCATGGGATAGATCTTCTACACAAAAAAATCAACAAGGAAACAGCAACACTAAACAACAAACTATATCAGGTGGAATTAATTGACACTTTTGACACTTTCAGAATATTTCACCCCAAACCCATAGAATATACATTATTCTCAAGTGCACATGGGACATTTTCAAAAATAGACCACATGTTAGGGTGCAAACTAAGTCTCTACAAGTTCAAGAAGACTGAAATCATATCAAGCATCTTCTCAGATTACAGTGGCATAAAATTAGAAATCAACTAAAATAAAAATACTCAAAAAAGTTCACACACATGGAGGCTAAATAGCATGTTAATAAATAATGAATTGGTTACCAAAGATATCAAAGAAGAAATAAAAAACATCCTGTAAACAAATAAAAATGAACACACAACAATACAAAATCTATCTGATACAGTGAAAGCAGTCCTGACAGGGAAGTTCATAGCATTACAGACCTCCCTCAGAAAACAAGAAAAACTTTTAATAAGTTACCTAATGCTATAACTTGAAAAATTAGAAAGAGAACAATAAGAAAACCCAGAGTAACTAAAATGAAGGAAATAATAAAGATCAGAGTGGAAATGAATGACATAGAGATTATAAAAACAATACAAAAGATGAATAAAACCAAGAGCTGGTTCTTTTTGAAAAGATAAACAAGTTGGATGAACCTTTAGCCAGACTCATCAAGAAACAAAGGGAGAGGTCCCAAATAAACAAAATCAGAAACAAAAGAGGCAAAGTAACAACTGACCCACAGAAATACAAAAGTCATAAAAATTACTATGAACAATTACATTCCAACAAGCTGGACAACCTGTACAAAATGGACATAGTCCTAGAAAATACAATCTTCCAAATCTCAAACAGGAAGAATCAGAAAACCTGAATAGGTTGATAACTCCAGATGAAATTGAAGCAGTAATCAAGAAACTCCCAGCAATCAAAAGCCCTGGTCCTGACGGCTTCACAGGGGTGTTTTATCAAACATTCAAAGAAGAACTAACACCTATTCTACTCAAACTTTTCCAAAAAATCCAAGAGGAAGGGATACTTTCAAGCTATTTTAATGAGGCTAGCATTACCCTAATTCAACAACCAGGTAACGACACTGCAAAGAAAGAGAATTACAGTCCAATATCCCTGATGAACACAGATGCTAAAATCCTCAATAAAATGTTAGCAAATCGAATCCAGCAATACATTAAAAAGATCATACACTATGACCAAGTGGGATTTATTCCAGGAATGCAAAGATGGTACAATATTCACAAATCAATAAATGTGATACATCACATAAACAAACAGGAAGACAAAAATCACATGATCATATCAATTGATGCAGAAAAAGAATTCATTAAATCCAACACCATTTTTTATAAAAACTCTCAGCAAAGTTGGAATAGAAAGATCATAACCAAAATAATAAAGGTTATACATGACAAACCTACAGCCAACATCATACTCAATGGGCAGAAACTGAAACCATTTCTCCCAAGAACAGGAACAAGACAAGGATCTTCGCTTTCACCACTCATATTCAACATAGTACTTGATGTCCTTGCAACAGCTATAAGACAAGAAGAAGAAACAAAAGGCATCCAGAATGGAAAGGAGAAATTAAAACTCATTAAACACTGATGACATGATATTATACATAGAAAACAATAAAGGCTCCATCAAAACTCTTCCAGATATAAAAAATGAATTCAGCAATGTAGCAGGATACAAAATTAGTACCTAGAAATTGTTGGCATTTTTATACACCTATAAAGAACTTTCAGAAAGAGAAATTTAAACAATCCCAACTAGAAACAACAATCAGAAAGGGTATATGCACCCCTATGTTCATAGCAGCACAATTTACTATAGCTAAGATTTGGAAACAGCCTAAGTGCCTATCAGCAGATGAGTGGATTAAAAAACTGTGGTACATCTACACAATGGAATACTGGGCTGTGGTAAAAAGAAGGAATTCTTACCATTTGCAACAGCATGGATGTAACTGGAGAGCATTAGGCTTAGTGAAATAAGCCAGTCAGAGAAAGATAAATATCACATGATCTCACTCATTTATGGAATATAAAGAACAACATAAACTGATGAACAAAAACAGACCCTGAGACAGAGAAACATCGATCAGACAGTCAAACCTAAGAGGGAAGGTAGGGGATGGTGGGGGTATGGGGGAGAGATCAACCAAAGGACTTGTATGCATTCATATAAGCCTAACCAATGGACACAGACAACAGGGGGGTGAGGGCATGAGTGGGGGAGATGGGGAGTTATGGGGGAATAAGGACAAATATGTAATACCTTAATCAATAAAGAAATTTTAAAAATAAATGAGTAAATAAAATAAAAAAATCCCATTTACTATTGCATAAAAAACTTAAGATACTTAAGAATACACTTAACCAAGAGGGAAAAGAACTGTACACGGAACCTAAAAGACATTGAAAAAAAAAGATAGAGGGAGATATAAACAAGTGGAACAATATACAATGTTCATGAACTGGTAGGTTCAACATAATTAAAATGTCCATACTACCCAAAGAAATCTATAGATTCAATGCACTCTCCATTAAAATACCAATGGCATATTTCACAGACCTAGAACGAACTCTCCAAAAATTCATCTGGAATTAAAAAAAGACCTCGAATAGCTACAGCAATCCTGAGAAAGAAGAACAAAGTAAGAAGAATATCAATACCAGATATCAAGATGTATTACAAAGCCACTGTTCTCAAAACTGCCTGGTACTGGCACAAGAACAGACATAATATATATACTGAATGGCCAGATTATGATCATAATAATCTAGCCATTCAGTGTATAGACCAATGGAACAGAACAGAGAACCCAGAAATCGGCCCAAGTCAATATATCCAATTAATATTGACAAAGGAGGCAAGAGCATACAATGGAGTCAAGACAGTATCTTCAATAAATGGTGTTGGGAAAATTGGACAGATACATTCAAAAAAATGAAACTAGATCACCAACTTACACCATACACAAAAATAAACTCAAAATGGATAAAGGACTTAAACGTAAGATGGGAAACCATAAAAATCTTAGAATTCACAGGCAGCAAAATATCAGACATATCTCATAGCAATATCTTTACTGACACATCTCCTAGGACCATGGTTGGCAAACTGTGGCTCGCGAGCCACATGTGGCTCTTTGGCCCCTTGAGTGTGGCTCTACCACAAAATACCATGGCCTGGGCAAGTCTATTTTGAAGAAGTGGCGTTAGAAGAAGTTTAAGTTTAAAAAAATTGACTCTCAAAAGAAATTTCAATTGTTGGACTGTTGATATTTGGCACTGTTGACTAATGAGTTTTCCGACCACTGTCCTAGAACAATGGAACCTAAGGAGAAAATAAACAAGTGGGACTACATCAAAATAAAAAGTTTCTGTGCAGCAAAAGAAACCATCGACAAAACAACAAGAGAGCCCACTGCATGGGAGATCATATTTGCCAATGTTACATCTGATTAGGGTTTAATCTGCAAAATCTATAGTGAATGTATACAACTTAAAAGGAAGATAAACAATCCAATCAAAAAATGAGAAAAGGACCTAAATAGACACTTTTAGAAAGAGGACATACAGAAGGCCAAGAGACATATGAAAAAATGCTCAAAGTCACTAATCATCAGAGAAATGCAAATCAAAACAACAATAAGGTACCATCTCACCTGTCAGAATGGCTACGTCAACAAATCAACAGATGACAAGTGCTGGCGAGGATGTGGAGAAAAAGGAAACCAGTACACTGCTGGTGGGAATTTAGACTGGTGCAGCCATTGTGGAAACAGTATGGAGTTTCCTCAAAAAATTAAAAACAGAACTCCCAGTGATCTCACTTCTAGGAATATATCCTAAGAATCCTAAATCAAGAATCAGAAAAAAATATATGCACCCCTATATTTATTGCAGCACAATTTACAATAGCTAAATCTGGAAACAGCCCAAGTGCCCATCAGCAAATGAGTGGATAAAAAGCTGTGGTGCATTTACACAATGAAATACCATGGAGCTATAAAAAAGAAGGATCTTTTTACCCTTGGAGACAATATGGAGGGACCTGGAAAGCATTATGCTAAGAGAAATAAGCCAGTCACAGAAACACGAATATCACATGGTCTCACTTTTATATGGAATCTAATGAACAAAATAAACTGACAAACAAAATAAGTCCAGAGACATGGACACTGCAACAGACTGAGGATTCTCAGAGAAAGGGCTGGCATGGGGCAGAAGAGATTAACCAAAGAACTTCTATGCATATATTCATAACCTATGAACAGAGACAATAGTGAGGTGAAGGCCTAAGGAGGAGGCCCCCAGAAGGGAGGAGGGTGTCAATAAAGGGGGAAGGGAATATCTGTAATACTTTCAAAAATAAAGATAAATTTAATAATTAAATAATATAATTTTAAAAAGCAGAGAAAGATAAACATCACATGATCTCACTCAGTTATGGAATATAATGAACAACATAAACTGATGAACAAAAACAGATCCAGAAACAGAGAAACATCCATCAGACCGTCAAACCTCAGAGGGAAGGCAGGGGAGGGTGGGGGTAAGGGGAGAGAGATCAACCAAAGGACTTGTATGCATGCATATAAGCCTAACCAATGGACACAGACAACAGGGGGGTGAGGGGATGAGTGGGGGTGTTGGAGGAGTAATGGGGGGATAAGGACACATATGTAATACCTTAATCAATATAGAATTTTTAAAAAAATACATTCACCGGCTTGAAATCTCAGTATCAAAAAAAAAAGGCAAAATCCATATTATATTTCATTTTGGGGTTTGTTTTTTTTTCTTTATTGATTAAGGAATTACATATGTGTCCTTATCCCCCCATTACCCCTCCAACCCACCCCCCACTCATGCCCTCACCCCCTTGGTTTCTGTGTCCATTGGTTAGGCTTATATGCCTGCATACAAGTCCTTTGGTTGATCTCTCCCCATTACCCCCACCCTCCCCTACCTTCCCTCTGAGGTTTGATGGACTGATAGATGCTTCTCTGTCTCTGGATCTGTTTTTGTTCATCGGTTTATGTTGTTCATTATATTCCATAAATGAGTGAGATCATGTGATATTTATCTTTCTCTGACTGACTTATTTCACTTAGCATAATGCTCTCCAGTTCCATCCATGTGGTTGCAAATGGTAAGAATTCCTTCTTTTTACCGCAGCATAGTATTCCATTGTGTAGATGTACCACAGTTTTTTTGTTTGTTTGTTTTGTTTTAATTTCTTTATTGATTAAGGTGTCACATATTTGTCCTCATCCCCCCATTCCCATCCCACACCCCTCCCCACGGATGCCCCAACCCCCTGTTGAACTTAACCATTGGTTAGGCTCATATGCACGCACACAAGTCCTTTGGTTGATCTCTCCCCCCTCCCCCCCTCCCCTATCTTCCCTCTGAGGCCCGATAGTCCAATCGATGCCTCCTTGTTTCTGGTTCTGTTCTTGTTCATCAGTCTATGTTGTTCATCATTTCCCCTAGATGAGCACGATCATGTGTCACTAGAGATATACTTATAAGAACTGAATGTGAGACGAGCAATAATAGTTATGCTGACAGGCAAATGAATCAGTCTGTAGTGAGTTTCTTTCTGGACCAACAGTTCTTTTGAGACCCAATATCAATGTCCACCAGTTCCTTATGTGTACATGTCAGTACTGACCCCTCAGCTCTGGATGGTGGACAAATGGTGGTAATGCAGGTCCGACACCCTCTGTTTTGGTCTTGGCCGGGTCTTGGCACAGCTTCACCCGGACTCAGGTGCACGTGGCCTCACCCGGATCCAGGGGCACACGGCCTCACCCGGACCCGGGATCCAGCCTCACCCGGACCCAGGGGTGCATGGCCTCACCCGGACCCAGGGGCGCACGGCCTCACCCAGACCCGGGATCCAGCTTCACCCAGACCCAGGGGCGCATGGCCTCACCCGGACCCAGGGGCGCACGGCCTCACCCAGACCCGGGATCCAGCTTCACCCTGTACCACAGTTTTTAATCCACTCATCTGCTGATGGGCACTTAGGCTGTTTCCAAATCTTAGCTATGGTAAATTGTGCTGCTATGAACATAGGGGTGCATATATCCTTTCTGATTGGTTTTTCTAGTTTCTTGGGATATATTCCTAGAAGTGGTATCACTGGGTCAAATGGGAGTTCCCATTTTAGTTTTTTGAGGAAACTCCATATTGTTCTCCACAGTGGCTGCACCAGTATATATACCCACCAGCAGTGCACGAGGGTTCCTTTTTCTCTGCATCCTCGCCAGCACTTGTCATTTAATGATTTGTTTATGATAGCCATTCTGACAGGTGTGAGAGGTACCATGTTGTGGTTTTGATTTGCATCTCTCAGATGATTAGTGACTTTGAGCATGTTTTCATACGTCTCTTGGCCTTCCTTATGTCCTCTTTTGAAAAGTATCTATTTAGGTCCGTTCCCCATTTTTTGATTGGGTTATCTTTCTTTTGTTAAGTTGTATGAGTTCCCTGTAAATGTTGGAGATTAAACCCTTATCAGTGATAACAATGGTAAATATGTTCTCCCATGCAGTGGGATTTCTTGTTGTTTTGCTGATGGTTTCTTTTGCTGTACAGAAGCTTTTTATTTTGATGTAATCCTATTTGTTTATTTTCTCTTTAGTTTCCATTGCCCTAGGAGCTGTATTGGTAAAGATATTGCTTCAGCATATGTCTGGATTTTGCTGCCTGTGGATTCCTCTAATATTTTTTATCGCTGCCAGTCTTATGTTTAATTCCTTTGTCCATTTTGAGTTTATTTTGTGTATGGTGTAAGTTAGTGGTGTAGTTTTATTTTATTTTTTTTGCATGTATCTGTCCAATTTTCCCAACACTATTTATTGAAGAGACTGTCTTGACTCCAGTTTATGTTCTTGCCTCCTTTGTCAAATATTAATTGAACATAGTGTTTGGGTCGATTTCTGGGTACTCTATTCTATTCCATTGATCTATATGTCTGTTCTTGTGCCAGTACTAGGCAGTTTTGAGAACAGTAACTTTGTAATACAGCTTGATATCTGGTATTGAGAGCCACCTACTTTGTTCTTCTTTCTCAGGATTGCTGCAGCTATTCGGGGTCTTTTTTTATTCCGGATGAATTTTTGGAAAGTTCGTTCTAGGTCTGTGAAATATGCTGTTGGTATTTTAATGGGAAGTGCATTGAATCTATAGATTGTTTTGGGTGGTATGGACATTTTAATTATGTTGATTCTACCAATCCATGAACACAGTATGTTCTTCCACCTGTTTATGCCTTCCTCTATCTCTTTTTTCAGTGTCCTGTAGTTTTTGAGTACAGGTTTCTTACCTCCTTAGTTAAGTTTATTCCTAGGTATCTTAATTATTTTTGTGCGATGGTTAATGGGATTTTTTAAATCTCTCTTTCTGTAAGTTTACTATTGGTGTATAAAAATGCCATTGATTTCTTGGCATTAATTTTGTATCCTGCTACATTTCCGGATTCATTTTTTTTAATTTAATAAAAGTATATTTTTCAAAATGTACAGCCAGTGAGATCTGTTGTTCATGCATCTTCTCCAGCAGCTGGGGCATCCCGATCTTTGGTGTTTCTGGTGTAAATCACTTGAGCTCCATGCTTTGAGACTAGTTTAATAAGTCCTTTACTAAGGAGCTCCTTAAGGGCTGCCCTGGCCAAGGAGCCATGAATCTTCAACCTCTTGGAGACCACAGCTGGGGTTATCAGCTTGTAGTTGGGAACTTCCTTACAAAGCTTGTCATATGTGGCTTTGTCAAACAAGACCAGGTTATTGAGCTTGTCCTGAACTTCACCTTTGGACCACTTCTTCTTTTTGGCCTTGCCCCCTGAATTGTTCACAAGGTCTTTGTCTTTCTTGGCCAACTTTCCAGCATCTTTCTTCTTGTCGTCCTTGAGCGACATCGCAGGACTCAGAGAGCAGGGATGCGCTGCTGCCTCACCAAGATGTCAGCCTGAGAGGAACTCATTTATTAAGACTAATAATTTTTTATGGAATCTTTAGGGTTTTCTATGTACAATATCCTGTCATCTGCAAGTAATGACTGTTTTACTTCTTCTTTTCCAATTTGGAGACCTTTTATTTTTTCTTCTTGTCTAATTGCTATGGCTAGCACTTCCAGTACTATGTTGAACAGGAGTGCCCATATTCTATTTCAATGTTTTCTATACATGGATTGATGTCCCTAGTTATGTTTCATTTTACTCTTCTGATTATTCAGCTTAAGCAATAAAATTTTCCTGCTCAGATAGATGTACATATAAGTGTCACAGGAAACACTTTGGACAGCTGTCTGATAGAGGAAGGCTAGGATTCTTTTTGTTTGATGCACTAAAAAAGATATTGAACCCTGGCTGGTGAGCCTCAGTTGGTTGAGCACCATTCCATGCACTCAAGGGTCACCAGTTCCATTCTCAGTTGGGGCACATGCCCAGGTTGTGGGTTTGGTCCCGTCAGGGTGTGTCTGAGAGGCAACGAATCAATTTTTCTCACATCAATGTTTCTCTCCCTTCCTCTCTCTCTAAAATCAATAAAATTATATTTTTAAAAAAGATGTGAATTTTTACAATAAAGTTTCTTTGTTGAAATGAACAAATTAAAAGAAAGTTTTCTCCTTTCCTCTAAGTAGAAACACTAGCCAGAGTTACTAACTGGTTCTTCTACAGGCCCCCAAAAATTCCTCACATTGGGATGCTTCACATTTGATAAGTAGCATTCCTGGAATATTCTCTTTGCTCATGTATATTGTCTTTTATATCATCTACAATGTCTAATTCCATACCACTAACATGAGCCTTGTGTGAGGTACATATTTAAAACATCATTGATGTATAGAACATTCTCATGAAACATTGAAGGCATAATTCAAGTAACATGTCACCCTTCCTTCTGTCCCTACCTTCTCTCCTTCCCTTCTTCTTCCCCTCCCTGCCCCTCTCTGACCTTCTCTTTCATTAAATTACTTAGAAATGTTGGTGAGGAGATAGTTAATGTCAACTTTAACTTAGTGATTTGTCATGTTCTGTACAGCAAATTGGAGATTCTGAGTTGATGCAAAACCTGAAGAGATGTATTGTGAGGAAACCTTTACTTAAAAATAAAACAACATAAGCATTTTATATCCCTTACCAGTAGCCCAGTGCACAAATTCGTGCACATTGAAAGGGAATTAATTAGAGGAAATATTTTAATATTGCTATTTGCCCTTTCTCTATAATAGAAGTGTCAGAGATGAAATAAAATTAGTAAAATGTATATGAAAATAATATATAAATTTATTAATAAATAAACAATAACAACATGATATAACAACAAAGACATGTTATAAAAACATGATATGAAAACAACAAAAGCATGATATAAAAACAACAAAAACATGATATACTAGTAAAAATATTGATACAATGACTGATAAATTGATTAAACTTATTCTAATATCTCCCTGTATACCACATTAAGAGTGAAAACACTTTCAGAGTGCTTGACTAAATTCCCTTGTGATGAAATATTTACAACTTTAACTTTAACATCACATGCTCTTCAAATTTGAGAGAAAGCAACATATAACTGACCATGTCTGAAAACGGATTCAGGTAGGAATATTCCTACGCTGTATAAAGTTTATCCTTGTGATTTTTTTAATAGTCATCACAAATGCTGGCATCACGGGAAACTGTCTTTGAATTAATTTAAATGGGAGGCTATTGTCAGATGGGGACAAATCAATTCTTGGAATCAGAACAACCTCTCCTTCCACAGATCCTGTTAATACTTCAGCTTCAATTATGTTAGGTTGCAATCTTTTGATAATAAATCTAGTACCGTTACAAAGACCCCATTTACTATTAAGATTTCTCAGTAGCATGATGATTGCACCTACTTTCAATTTTAATTTATGACACAGCATTCCTGAAGTAGTAATACTATTAAGAACCTCAATGGGAAAATTCCTTTTTGGCATCATCCATTGAATTGATGGAATAATCACTCAAATATGTGTGAAAATCTCCATCGAGTATATCCAAAATCTCTTCATTTAATTTATGAATGTGCTCATTTTTTGGACAAAGAATCGCACGTTTAGATATATTTTTAATATTATCTATAGATATAGTATTTCCAAAGGTAGCCAGCCTCAATAATAGATCTGTTACAAATCATTTCTTGGGAGATTACAATAATATCCATTCTGAGAGCTTTATATATATCGTGCATTTTGCAACTCAATGTCTATTTTTAAATTGCCAGTGCATATCATATGTACCGGCTGGTGGGTGATGATTGGACAGACAGACGATCAGTCACTTAGGCTTTTATATATATAGACTAGATGCCTGATGCACAAAATTCATGCAAGAGTAGACCTTCCTTCCCCCGGATGCTGGCACTGGCTTCCCTCTGGCACCCAGGACCCAGACTTCCCTTGCAGCCCCGGCTTTGTCCAGAAGGTCACCCAGAAGGACGTCTGGAAGGACATCCAGTCTGATTAGCATATTATGCTTTCATTATTATAGATGATTCTGTGCTAGTCACTTAAGCTCACCTCTAAAATAGTGATAATGACACCTCCTACTTCACAAGGTTGTGAAAATTAAATAACTTCCATGGAATTGCTCTGTCATTGGGACACTTCATGGAAACGTTATTTAAAACACAATCATCAGTCAGCTTAATCTCAAAAGAGCCCCAGAAGGGCAATGAAATGTTTGTATCTCTAAACTTTGATCAGGTAGGCCTCCAGATATGCAACTGTGGTTGGTGACTTTGGGAATGTTGGGGGACAAAGAATGCAGAAGATCCCTGGCGTGACTATTGAGGAAATGGCCTTTCACCATTATCAATGCATCATCTATATCATCATAGAAACATCTAAACCCTTTATGTCACATATTTCTCAAAGCAGTTCTATCTATAGTATTTCATTTGACATTTACTAAAATTGTTCCACTTGCTTTGTTACCATTTTCTCCTTCCTGGAAGTGGACTACCTGAATTGGCAAAATCCAGCCCATCCATTACAAAGGCCACCTTGGTCCAGAACCCATCCCTAAGCCCAAGGATCAGCCTTCTCTTTGTTTTCTGAGTCCACACAGCACTGTATACTGTATACTGCCATGTATTCTAGTCATTTATATTCTTGTCTTAACCTCTGTCCCTCCTCTCCCACTTTCTCACTAAATCTACAAACTCTTTGAAGGGAAGAATAAACAAGGAAGGAATGGTTTATTTGTTGTTTTATGTCAGTCCCATTTTACAAGTTTTTATTGTGGAAAAATGCGGTGAGAAAGCCATAAGGTAGATCAAAAGCAACTCCATCCTGAAGAGAGAAGATGGATATGTGAAGAATAGAGAAATGCCACAGGATAAGGGGGGCAGGAAGACATATATTCACAGAGGATAAGGGAAAGTGACAGGATATAGGGGAAAAAGGAAACACATTTTCACAGAGGATAGAGGAATGTTGCAAAATAAGGGGAAAGAAAGAGAGGGGGACCACATGGGCTTTGGCCTTTGAACCTGGTACCATGTAGCAGAGTGACCAATGAGGAAAGTGCAGGGGTCCTAGATTAAGGGAAAGGGTCTCCAGGATATATAATACCTCAAGACAAAGAGAGCAGTGGCCATCCTCTTTAGGGGACCCCCTCTGTCTCTCCTTAGCCAGGAGATAAGAAAGTCATAGAATTAGGAATTTAGAATTAAAAGTTTTAGATGTAGAATCTGCTTGCAATAAAGTTTCTGTACTTATCGTATACCACTTTTGCCCATGGCTTTATTCTTCAAATCCATCTGGACAAGAACCCAGGAAAGAAATCACCCTTGCACCCTTTTCAACAACAACAACAAAAAAAACCTGAATCAGTGGTGACTTCCATATATCAAAAGGGCAAAAGGTGGCAGGTTTGATTGATTCCTGGTCAGGGCAAATACCCAGGTTGTGGGCTCGATCCAAGTTTGGGAACATATGGGAGGTGGCCAATCGATGTTTCTCACATTGATGTTTCCCTTCTCTCTCTCTCTCTCTCTCTCTCTCTCTCTCTCTCTCTCTCTCTCTCTCTCTCAAAAATCAATAAATATAAGTAGCATCATTCAGTATTTGTCTTGGCCTGGTTTATTTCACTTAGCATAATGCACTAAAAGTCCATTCATGCTGTCACAAATAGCAAGATTTCCTCCTTTTTAAGTATTTGCGTGTATATACCCCCAAATTCCTCCAAAATGACCCAGACTGAAATACTGTTATTTTAAAAGTTTTATGGCCCTATCCATGGTATTGACTTTCAATGTTAAGCAAAAGCAAACAATTAATCAGTGAATTGAAAATTATCTATAATAATAAAAGCATAATATGCAAATTGACTGAATGACCGAACAGCAGAATGACCATCCAGACAACCTTCTGGACAACCATGTTATGACACCCACTGGCACCAGGCCATCCAAGGCGGGTGCGATGCAATTGATTAGGGCCTGGCCATTGCCCCATGATTGCCCTACAGAGGGAGGCCCAGGCCACCAGCCAGTAGGGCAATTGATCAATAGGGGGGCTCCAGGATTGCCCCAAAGAGGGAGGCCCAGGCCACCAACTGGTGGGCTGCAGCAGGTGGGCAGGGCTCCCCTCTGTGAGGTGATCCATTGTGGAGTCCCAGCCAGGTGGGCAGGGCCTACCTCTTTGGGGCGATCAATTGTGGGGCTCCCAGACTGTGAGAGGGCATAGGCAGGCTGAAGGACCTCCCCACACTGAGTGCACGAATTTCGTGCCCCAGGCCTCTAGTATATTATATATGGGTGTATGCTAATTGTTTATTATTTTTTATCCATTCATCCATTGGTGGACATTTGGGTTGCTTCCATGTCTTGGCTATTATAAACTAGTGGCCCGGTGCACGAAATTCATGCACATTGAAAGGGAATTAATTAGAGGAAGTATTTTAATATTGCTATTTGCCCTTTCTCTATAATAGAAGTGTCAGAGATGAAATAAAATTAGTAAAATGTATATGAAAATCTCCCTCCTGTCAGAGTCTGGGGTGCACTGCAGGACCTAGAGTCAAGTCCCTGCCCACCACCTGCACGCACTTTGAAAACACAGGAGACCCAGATGCAGCCAGCCCCACCCCTATTGGGTGAAACCCAGACCCGGCTGGCTCCACCCCTGTGAGGCTCTCTGGGCAGGGGTTGCAGCCTTAGGTCCCCCAGCCCAGCACCAGCTGAGGGGCACAGCCTCAGGTCCCCCTGCCTGGCACTGGGTGGGGAGCGCAGTCTCAGGTCCCCCGTCAAGCCCCGCTGGGCAGGGCTCACAGCCTCAGGTCCTCCAGCCCGGCACTGGGCCAGGGGGCATGGCCTGAAGTCCCCTGTAAAGCTCCGCTGGATGGGGGGCATGGCCTGAGGTCCCTCATCCAGCCCTGCCAGGTGAGGGGCGTGGCCTGAGGTCCCCATCAAGCCCCACAGGGCAAGGGATGCGGCCTGAGGTCCCTTGCCCCGGCCTGGTGCCATGCAGCCTCAGGTCCCTGCTGTTCGGTTGTGACATTATGGCATCCTGTCTAATTTGCATATTCTTCTATTATATAGATAGATAATGTGGCCATGAACATAAGTGTGTAGACAACTTTTTGAGTTAGTGTTTTTGTCTCTTTTGGATAAATACCCAGAAGCAGAATGTCTGGCTCATAAAATAGTTTATTTTTTGAAGAATCTCTACACTGTTTTCCATAGTGGTTGCATAATTTACATTACTACCAATAGTGCCTGACAGTTCACTTTTCTCCACATCCTCATCAACACTTATTTCTTGCTTTGTTGGCAATAGCCACTTTATCAGGTGTGAAATAGATCATTGTGGTTTTGATTTGCATTTCCCTAATAATTAGTGATGTTGACCATCTTTTCATGGACCTGTTGGCCTTCTGTATGTCTTCTTTAAAAAAATGTCTATTCAGACACTCTGCCCACATTTGTTTATATAGTTTTTATTCATATATAGTTTTTAATTTTTATCTTTATTGTTGAGAGTATTAGAGGTGTCCTCCATTGACCTCCTCTGCCCCTCTCCCATCCTCTCCCTACATATCAGTGCCTGAAATCCCATTTAGTGGTGTTTCAGAAGCTTTTTGGTATCTGTGGTGACAACCCATGTGATTTGATTGAAGACTTGATCAAAAGGTTCCCCTTTTCTAAAATCTCTCTCTCTCTCTCTCTCTCTCTCTCTCTCTCTCTCTCTCTCCCTCTCTCATCAATATAGAATAGTGCACTACATTTTATCAGTTTCTAATTTGGGTAAAAGCAGTAAAGATCCTTGTTGTGGCATAAGTTCTAACTTGAAGAAAGAATTCCTTAACTGATTGTATAAATTGCAAGTGTACTAAGGAGGAGAAAAGAGAATTGAAATGCAGTATAAATTTAAAAACATATGTAAAGTACCTATTATTTGCAAGGTAATGTTAAGGTGGTGACTATAGACCCCACATCAAGGAGCTTATAAATGCCAGGACAAAATGGCAGCAGAATAGATAGACATGTCCCGAGCCTTGTCCTGGAGCAGATAGAATGAGCAGCTGAAATGAATAATACCCACCCCGAATTGACGAAGGAGACTCAGCTGGTGAGACAATTTGCAGCCGGGAAGGGCAGAGGACCCCTGGAGAAAGCCCAGGGCAATGCAACCATGCAAGCAGCAGACATGTGAGCAGCCCATTCCTGTACAAGGAACAGCAGCCCCACAAGCAGCCGGCCCAAGGCCAAAGAGCAGCAGCCTCATGTGTCCTGCCCCTTTCCAAAGAGCAGCAGCTGTGTGTGTGGCCCACTTTCCCGTCCAAGGAGCAGCAGCCACACGAGCAGCCTGCCCAAGAATGAGGAGCGGCAGCCCCATGCAGCCTGCCCCCATTCAAGGAGCAGCAGCTGTGCACAGACTGCACCCTGCACCTGTCCGAGGATCAGCCTGCCCCCATCCGAGGAGCAGCAGCTGTGTGAACAGCCTGCCCCTGTCCCAGGAGCAGCAGCTTCACAAGCAGACTACCTCCATTCGAGAAGAAGCTGCCACCCAAGCAGCCCCCCCTCCCCCCCGGTCTGACAAGCAGCAGCTGGGTGAGCAGGCCGCCCCCATACAAGGAGCAGCAGCTGCGAAAGCAGCCGCCCCTGTACAAGGAGCAGCAGCCCTGCAAGCAACCTGCCCTTGTCAAAGGAGCAGCAGCCTCACGAGCAGCCCACCCCATCTGAAGAGCAGCAGCCTTGTGATCAGCCCAACCCGTCCAAGGAGCAGCAGCTGTGTGAGAAGCCTCCTCCCACCAGCCAGGGGAGCCACCACTGCTGTGAACAGTACCCACCAGAAGAACCACTGCCAACTGAGGAGCAGCTGCTGCTGTGACCACCCAAGGATCAACTGCAGCCCAAGGAGCCACTGCCACACAAGGAGCAAACCCTGCATGACTCAACACCTAGATCCATTGGTGAGATCAAAAATGGGTAGACAAAGAAACCCCCAAAGGAAAGAAAAGGAGGAATCAGGAGGAGGAGAAAATGGCAGCAGAATAGACAGACAGGTTCTGAGCCTTGCCCCAGAGCAGAAAGAAAGAACAGCTGAGGGTCACACTGGTAGTGTTTGTTCTAAACCTAAGGGACAGCTGAACTCCAGGAGAATATTGGGGACTGCTGCATGGGGTCCCCCTGACTGGGCAGCCCCCACTGCAGCTGTGGCTGGGTCCCTTCCTGGAGCTACGGGCTCAGATGGGAAACCTCACCATCTTGCAAGGGAAAGTGGATCTTGTCGGAGGCCTGAAAATCAACAACTGCGGTGACCGCCAAACAGCTGTGAGCCCCAGAACACCGGTCCCAGGTGGCGTGAATGCTTAGACTCAAAGGAGCTCTTCACTCCACCACAGAAAGGACAGATTTCGCGGAGATAGGGTAAGGTCTCCAGTCCTGGCGGGAGAGAAAAATGCACGCACTGCGGGAGCTGGAGGACCAGGGAGGTCTGTCCCTGGAGAAGACTGTGGCTGTTGGGGCCAGTGTGATCTGTGATTGTGGAAGGGGGCCCTCAGAGCTGCTAACAGGGGGTATCTCTAAAGAGCAACCCATTTTGATCTGACGCAGAGGGATAGCCTGGGAGTTTCAGGGGTGTGCAGTCTGCTTGAACTTGCCCACCAGGCTCCGCAAACCGGTATTGAGTGCCACAGAGAAAAAAGGCTAGAGAGGCCTTAGAGTCCTGGAAGTCAACCCAGAAACACTGCCACCCAGAGGCTGAATCACAAATTGACCCTAGTGTAATCAAAAATCAAGGATTAACAGAAATTAAAATACCGCCTGCTTAAAAATCAGGACTGGATTACAACACTGAGGAGCAGTGAAATGCAGGGAACTGCAATACTGTCTGGACTGGGAAACAGGTTTGCCAAACAGAACAATAGAGGAAGTGAATGAACTTCACTACTGCACATTTTATTTTTTAATTTTTTATTTTAATCTTTTAATTTTCTTTTTTTTAATTTTCATTTTTTGCATCATTTACTTAAGAAACTATTTTTTTTCTTTTTTCCTGCTGGACGGGGTTCCCTTTTTAATTATTACATTTTTATTTGCAATCAGCATTATTACTATTACTATTTTACCTTTTTTTATTTTATTTATTCTTGTTTTTTTTGTTAATTTTTTTTAAAGTGTCATTTTATTTTCTCTTTATTTTACTTCAGGATTAGTGTCCTACAGTCTATTTTCATCTTTCCTTCACCATCGTTTTATTCTATCTCAACTCTACCTTTATGCCATCACTCTCTTCCTAACCTTTCCCCTTTTGGTGTCCTGTTTATCTTAACCCTTTCCTGCTCTAGATTTTCCCTATTCTTTCTGTTTACCCCCTGCTAAAATTTCACCCTACTTATATATCTAATTTCCAATCTCCTGCTCCAAGTCCATACACACCTCTCTCTTTGCTGTCTTAACTATCAAAAAAATTGTTTTTCTCTGTCCTTTTGTTGTTGTTTGCTTGAATGTTGATTATATCAAATTTTTATGCTTTTTGTGAGATTGTTTTGCTTATTCTTTTGTTTGTTTGTTTGTTTTTTGTTCGCTGTGTTTTTGTTTGTTTTTTACTTCTGTTTTCCCTTGCCCCGCTTGATATTACATGGTGTTGTAGATTGTATTAATCTCCAGGTACTTGTTACTGGCTTTTGCTATGATTAGTGGTTGTTCCATTGGAGTTTTCTCTTCATATATATAGTTTGTTCCTCTTTTCTCTCTTAGTCTCATTCTAGCCTAACTGATTTTTTTTCTACTTTTCCCAATTTCATTTTGACACTCCTTTTTTGTTCTTTCTTTTTACTCTTCTTTCTCTCCTATCCTCTAATTTGCCTTTCTCTGGTGGTCACATTATTGGAGGGTATTAATACCGTGAATACATCGCTGTTCAGTGCCTTGTGTGTTGTACCTGGTTGTGTTGTATTTTGTGCCTTTAAATCAACGCAGGAGAGAGAGAACTACATAACCAGACATCCAGAGAAGAGAGACCATTATGAGACAAAGAAAGAGCCTGCACATGAAAGAAAAGCAGGCATCACCAGAAAAGGCAGTAAACGATTTAGAGGCCAGCAACTTATCAGAGAAAGAATTCAGAGAAATGGTCATAAGATGGCTGAAAAGAATGGAAGACAAATTCGACAATATGAGTAAAAACCAAGAGGAAATGAAGAAGAACAAAGAAGAAATGAGAAATGACATTGCTGATGTAAAGAACTCAATAGGAAGCATCAAGAGTAGACTAGAAGAAGCAGAGGACCACATCAGTGAGCTAGAAGATGAGATGGAAAAAAATACCCAAGTAGAGCATCTTCTAGAAAAAAAATTAAAAAGCAGGAAGAGAGCCTAAGGGAACTTTGGGACAACACAAAACAAAACAACATCCGCATAATAGAGGTTCCAGAAGGAAAGGAAACTGAGCAAGGAATAGAACACCTGTTTGAAGCAATAATGACATAAAACTTTCCTGATATAGGGAAGAAAAAAGCCACACAAATCCAAGAAGCTCACAGAGTCCCAAGCAAAATGAACACCAAAAGCCCGACACCAAGGCACATTATAATTAAATTGGCAAATACCAACAAGAAAGGAAGAATCTTAACACTTTGCACTCACTTGCTTTTTTCTCAATTCCTTTATTCTACTCGGGATTTATTTTTTGAATACCCCAGATTTTACAAAGTGTGGCAGTAGAAGAAAAAACTGGATTTTCTTTTCATACAAACTTATTTATTTGGATTTTTTATATTTAAAATTATTGATACATTCAATACAATTCGACATACGAGCAGCTACCGATGCTAACCGTGTCGAGTCACACTCGACATCCGAGTGCAAAAGGTTAAAAGCGGCCAGAGAGAGACAGAAAGTTACATACAAAGGAACCCCCATCAGATTAGCAACTGATTTCTCAACAGAAACTCACCAGGCCAGAAGGGAATGGAATGAAATATACAAAGTCATGCAAAGGAAGGGTCTGAATCCAAGAATACTGTACCCAGCAAGGCTATCAATCAAAATTGAAGGTAAAATCAGGAGCTTCACAGACAAAAAAGGACTAAGGGAATTTATTACCACCAAACCAGCAATGCAAAAAAATGCTAAAGGGTCTGCTGTAAAAAAAAAAAAAAAAAAAAAAAAAGAAAGAAAGAAAGAAAGAAATAATAAACAAAGAAGGAACACAGGGGTATAGAATAAAAATGGTGACAAATAAGTACGTATCAATAATAACTATAAATGTAAATGGATTAAGTGGCCCAATCAAAAGACATAGTGTAACACATTGGATAAGAAAACAAGACCCGTACATGTGCTGTAACAGATTGGATAACTAAACAAGACCCATACATCTGCTGTCTACAAGGAACCCACCTCAGAAAAAAAGACGCACACAGACTGAGGGTGAAGGGATGGAAAAAGGTTTTCCAGGAGAATGGAAATGAAAAAAAACCTGGGGCAGCAATACTTATATCCGACAAATTAGATCTCAAAGTGAAGGACATAACAAGAGACAATGAAGGCCACTTCATAATACTAAAGGGAACAATACAACGAGAAGAAATAACTCTAGTAAACATATATGCACCCAATACAGGAGCACCCAAATACATAAAAAAAAACTCCTGGAAGATATCAAGGGAGAGATTAACAGCAATACAATCATAGTAGGAGACTTTAATACCCCACTATAACCATTGGAAAAATACTCTAAACAAAAAATCAGCAAAGAAACATCAATCCTAAATGAATCACTAGACCAGATGGAATTCATTGACATCTTCAGAACATTTCGCCCCAAAGCCACAGAACACACATTGTTCTCAAGTGCACATGGGTCATTTTCAAGGATAGACCATATGTTGGGTCATAGGCAAAGTGTCTTCAAATTCAAGAAGATAGAAATTATATCAAGCATCTTCTCAGATCACAGTGGCATAAAACTGGAAATCAACTACAATAAATACAATCCAAAGAAATAACACATAGAGACTAAACAGCATGCTATTAAACAATGACTGGGTTACCAGAGAGGTCAAGGAAGAAATAAAAATCACCATGGCAACAAATGACAATGAAAAAACAACAATCCAAAATCTATGGGACACAGTGAAAGCAGTCTTGAGAGGGAAGTTCATAGCTCTACAAGCCTGCTGCAAAAAACAAGAAACAATGGTAATAAATTACCTAACCTTACAACTCAAAGAGTTAGAAAGAGAGCAACAAGAAAAGCCCAGTGTAAGCAGAATGAAGGAAATAATAATGATCAGAGTGGAGATAAACCACATACAGACCAAAGAAACAATAAAAAAGATCAACAAAACCAAGAACTGGTTCTTTGAAAGGATAAACAAGATTGATGAACCTCTAGCCAGGCTCACCAAGAAGCAAAGAGAGACAACCCAAGTAAACAAAATCAGAAATGAAAGAGTTGAAATAACAACAGACCCCGCCAAAATACAAAGGATTGTTTCAAAATACTACAAACAAGTCTATTCCAACAAACTGGACAACCTGGAGGAAATGGCTATATTCCTAGAAAAATATAACCTTCCAAAACTCAATCTGGAAGAATCAAAACAGCTCAATAGGCCAGTAACTATGGAAGAAATTGAAGCAGTCAAAAAGCTTCCGGCAAACAAAAGCCTGGGGCCCTACAACTTCACAGGAGAGTTTTACCAAACATTCAAGGAAGAACTAAAACTTATTCTCCTCAGACTATTCCAAAAAATTCAAGAGGAAGGAACACTTCCAAGCTCTTTCTATGAAGCCAGCATCACCCTAATACCAAAAGCAGATAAAGACAACACAATGAAAGAGAATTACAGGCCAATATCCCTCATGAACATAGATGCCAAAATCCTCAACAAAATTCTAGCAAATCGGATTCAGCAGTACATCAGAAAGATCATACACAATGACCAAGTAGGATTTATCCCAGGAATGCAAGGATGGTACAGTATCCTCAAATCAATAAATGTGATACAGCACATAAACAAACTGAGAGATAAAAATCACATAGTCATATCAATTGATGCAGAAAAAGCATTTGACAAAATCCAACATCCTTTCTTGATAAAAACTCTCAACAAGGTGGGAATAGAAGGATCATACCTCAACATAATAAAAGCTATATATGATAAATCCACAGCAAAAATCATACTCAATGGGCAAAAACTAAAACCATTTCCCCTAACAACAGGAACAAGTCAGGGATGCCCACTCTCACCACTCTTGTTCGACATAGTACTGGAAGTATTAGCCATTGCAATTAGACAAGAAGAAGAAATAAAAGGCATCCAAATTGGAAAAGAAGTAAAGCTGTCCTTATTTGCAGATGACATGATATTGTATATAAAAAACCCAAAAGACTCCATCAAAAAACTAATAGACTTAATAAATGAATTCAGCAATGTAGCAGGATACAAAATTAACGCCAAGAAATCTATGGCCTTTCTATACACCAATAGTGAACTTACAGAAAGAGAGACTTAAAAAGCAATCCCATTTACCATCGCACTAAAATATTATGATACCTAGGAATAAACATAACTAAGGAGGTAAAAGACCTATACGCAGAAAACTACGGGACACTGAAAAAAGAGATAGAGGAAGACGTAAACAGATGTAAGAACATACCATGTTCATGGATTGGTAGAATCAACATCATTAAAATGTCCATACTACCCAAAGCAGTCTATAGACTCAATGCACTCCCAATTAAAATACCAATGGCATATTTCACAGACCTAGAACGAACTCTCGAAAAATTCATCTGGAATAAAAAAAAAAAGACCCTGAATAGCCACAGCAATCCTAAGAAAGAAGAATAAAGTAGGAGGGATGTCAAGACCAGATTTCAAGCTGTATGACAAAGTTACTGTTCTCCAAACAGCATGGTACTGGCACAAGAACAGACATATAGATCAATGGAATAGAATAGAGAACCCAGATATCGATCCAAACCAGTATGCTCAATTAATATTTGACAAAGGAGGCATGAACATATAATGGAGTCAGGACAGTCTCTTCAATCAATGGTGTTGGGAAAATTGGACAGATACATGCAAAAAAATGAAACTAGACCACCAAATTACACCATACACAAAAATAAACTCAAAATGGATAAAGGACTTAAACATAAGATGGAAAACCATAAAAATACTAGAGGAATCCATAGGCAGCAATCCATATATCTCAGACATATGCTGAAAGAACTTCTTTACTGATACTGCTCTTAGGGCAATGGAAGCTAAAAAGAAAATAAACAAATGGGACTACATCAAAATAAAAAGCTTTTTTACAGCAAAAGAAACTATCAACAAAACAACAAGAGGGAAACCAAGATGGCGGCATAGGTTAAACACCTAACCTATAGCCTGGCACAACAATTTCAAAAATACAACTAAAGGCCAAAACGGACATCATCCATAACCACAGGAAACCTGGCTGACTGAAATGCCCACAACTAGAAGTAAAGAGAAAACCACAAGGAAAATCAGAGGAGCCATAAAAGCCTGAGATATGGAGACATGGGCGAAGACATGAGCATGCGCGCGTTGGGGGAGGACGGAGCCAGAGAGGACGGGGCTGCTGACGGCCTGGCCGGCGTTCTCTAGAGGGAAAGAGATAAAAACTCCAGATTGCGCTGAACCCCAGCTCCGACTGCACTGAATCCCAGTTCCGGGCAAGACCCTGGGAAGCCAGGCTCATACTGGGGGAATCTGGGCTGTAAGGCGGAAACGCAGAGGAGCAGCGAAAGGCAGAGCTCCAGAGGCGTGCATGTGAATACGCGCAGAGGACGGACTGTTGCCTGTGCCGCTGAATTGCCCTAGCGGGGAGGAGACAAAAGCTCCGGACCATGCTGAACCCCAGTTCCGACTACACTGAACCCCAGTTCCAGGCAAGACCCTGGGAAGCCAGGCTCATACTGGGGAATCTGGGCTGTAAGGGGGAAACGCAGAGGAGCAGCGAAAGGCAGAGCACCGGAGGTGCACACGGGAATGCGCGCAGAGGATGGTCTGTTGACTGTGCCACTGAATTGCCCAGGTGGGAAGGAGACAAAAGCGCCAGACTGCACTGAGCCCCAGTTCTGACTACACTGAAACCCAGTTTCGGGTGAGAATGTGGGAAACCAGATTCATTGGTGGAGAGACTAGACTGTTTGGCAGCGGGCAAAACTCCAGGGCGCTTTTCTCTCAGAGGTGTTTGCAGGGAGTACAGAGGGACACTGAGACCCAGGAACCTCATAGAGCGGGGCTGACGGGAAGCCAAGGCTGTAGGCTCCACCCTTAAACTCCGCCCCATCCAAGCTGAGCACAGAGGCTTTTACAATTTTGCAAGTCTAGTTGAATAAGGCTGTCTTCCGGCATAGACAGAGCTGATCCTCACAGCCAATTGGACTGGAGTTCAAATCCTCCCAGTGTACCAAGAGCAATCAAGGCTTAACAACACCAAGAATTTGCACTCTGCCCACGAAGGGGGGTACCAAGAGCGACCACCTAGGCAGATTGGGGAAGCTGAGCTGCCGGCCTCTATAGGTCACTGACCACACAAAGCCACTCCATCAACATAGGGAAGCAGCCAAAAGGTGGAGACACCGAAGCAGGTCACGAATAGAAGGGATGAAGGAAAGTAAACTTATGGACAACACAGTGTTCAGAGCCACATTTATAGGGTTGCTTGGGAGTCTTCTGGAGGACCAAGATGGCAGCATAGGGCAGACGCCTGATTGTTGCCTACTACAACAATTTTGAAACTGTGGCTGGAAAACAGAGCAGACACCATCCAGAACCACCGGAGGGTTGGCTGAGCAGATGCTCTACAACTAGAATAAAAGAGAGGGGAATGCAGGATGATGCTGATGCCGATGAGCCAAAGATCACACTTTAAGAACTACGGCTCTGGCGACACAATGGCGGCCTGGAACGTGCTCGGCGCAGTTCCCCCAGCGGTCTCTGGCTGAGGGGACGGCTCTGCTCGCTACCGAGCACGGACAAACAAGCCCCTGGGGGTCATGGGTTTGGAGACTCCATGCTTGCTGACCTCCGAGTCATTCGAGAATCTCTGCGCCCCAGAAGCAGCCAGGTGCTCACGCCCGGCGACCATCTGACGCTGCAGACCCGAGTGCCGCCACAGCAACCTTGGACCAGCCCGCCGCCGTGCACCGGGCTCACCGGAGCTTCGCCAAGCCCGCTGCCCAGCAAGTTCCGAGGCAGCCACCCCGGAGCTTTGAGAAAATGGCCAAAGGAATTGCTGAGAAGGAATTGACCAACAGGAATTGGGATCAAGAAGATGAAGCCCCGCTGGGTCCTGGGTCCAGGTGAGGCCGTGCGCCCCTGGAACTGGGTAAGGCTTGGTCCCAGGTCTGGGTGAGGCCGTGCACCCCTGGATCCAGGCGAGGCTGCGCGCCCCTGGGTCCAGGTGAAGCTGGATCCCGGGTACAGGTGAGGCCGTGCACCCCTGGATCCGGGTGAGGCTGGGTCCCGGGTCCGGGTGAGGCCATGCCCCTGGGTCTGGGAGAGGCCATGCGCCCCTGGGTTCGGGTGAGGCCACACGCCCCTGGGTCTGGGTGAAACTGGATCCCGGGTCCGGGTGAGGCCACGCACCCCTGGGTATGGGTGAGGCCACGCGCCCTTGGGTCCAGGTGAAGCTGGATCCCAGGTATGGGTGAGGCTGTGCCCCTGGGCTAGAGAGAGGCCACGTGCCCCTGGGTCCAGGTGAGGCCACGCTCCCCTGAGTCTGGTTGAAACTGGTTCCTGCGTCTGGGTGAAGCCGTGCGCTCCTGGATCCAGGTGAGGCTGGGTCCCAGGTCCGGGTGAGGCCACGCGCCCCTGGGTCCAGGTGAAGCTGGTTCCCAGGTCCAAGTGAGGCCACGCGCCTCTGGGTCCGGGAGAGGACACACGCCCCTGCATCCGGGTGAGGCTGGATCCCGGCCCCGGGTGAGGCCACACACCCCCAGGTCTGGGTGAAGCTGCACACCCCTGGGTCTAGGGGAGGCCACAGGCCCCTGGGTCAGGGTGAGGCTGGAGCCCGGGTCCGGGTGAGGCCGTGCGCCCCTGGGTCCAGGTGAGGCTGGGTCCCGGGACTGGGCGAGGCCACGAGCACCTGGGTCCGGTTGAGGCCATGTGCCCCTGGATCCGGGTGAGGCCTCGTGCCCCGCAGCCTGGCTGATGCTGGGTTCCAGGTCCAGGTGAGGCCACGCACCCCTGAGTCTGGGTGAAGCCGCACCCCTGGGTCTGGGCGAGACCAAACCAGAGGGAGTCGGACCTGCATTACCACCATTAGTCCACCATTCAGAGCTGAAAAGTCAGTGCCGACATGTACACATAAGGAACTGGTGGACATTGAAATTGGGTCTCAAAAGAACTGTTGGTCCAGAAAGAAACTCACTACAGACTGATTCATTTGCCTGTCAGCATAACTATTATTGCTCATCTCACATTTGGTTCTTATATATTACCACTAACACATGATCTCACTCATCTAGGGGAAATGATGAACAACATAGACTGATGAACAAGAACAGACCCAGAAACAAGGAGGCATCGATCGGACTGTCGGGCCTCAGAGGGAGGGTAGGGGAGGGTGGGGGTAGGGGGGAGAGATCAACCAAAGGACTTGTGTGCATGCATATGAGCCTAACCAATGTTTAAGGACAACAGGGGGTGGGGGAAGCCGTGGGGAGGGGTGTGGGATGGGAATGGTGGGATGAGGACAAATATGTGACACCTTAATCAATAAAGAAATTTCAAAAAAAAAAAACAAGAAATCCCACTGTATGGGAGAACATATTTGCAAATGTTATCACTGATAAAGTTTTAATCTCCAACATCTACAGACAGCTTATACAACTTAATAAAGGGAAGATAAATGATCCAATAAAAAAATGGGCAACAAACCTATATAGAATCTTTTCAAAAGAAGACAGAAGGGAAGCCAAGAGACACATTAAAACTTGCTCAAAGTCACTAATTATCCGAGAGATGCAAATCAAAACGACAATGTGTTACCATCTCACACCGGCCAGAATGGCTATCATCAACAAATCAACAAATGAAAAGTGCTGGTGAGGATGCGGAGAAAAAGGAACACTCGTGCACTTCTGGTGGGAATGCAGACTGGTGCAGCCACTGTGGAGAACAGTATGGAATTTCCTCAAAAAACTGAAAATGGAACTCCCATTTGACCCAGTAATTCCACTCCTAGGAATATATCCTAAGAAACTGGAAGCACCAATCAGAAAGGATATATGCACCCCTATGTTCATACTAGCACAATGTACAATAGCTAAGATTTGGAAACAGCCTAAGTGCCTGTCAGCAGATGACTGGATCAGAAAACTATGGTACATCTACACAATGGAATATTATGCTGCCATAAAAAAGAAGGAATTCTTACCATTTGCAGCAACCTGGATGGAATTGGAGAACATTATGCTAAGTGAAATAAGCCAGTCAATGAAAGAAAAATACCACATGATCTCACTCATTTATGGATAATGAAGAACATTATAAACTGTTGAACAAAAAGATAGATATAGGCACAGTCAAGCATCAAACAGAATGTCAAATTACAGCAGGAAGGTTAGGGAAAGGTGGGGGAGATAAGAGATGAACCGAAGGACTTGTATGCATGCATATAAGCATAACCAATGGACACAAAACTCTGGGGGGTGAGGGCATGTATGGGAGTAGGGTGGGGGGACAATGGTAAGATAAGTATACATATAATACCTTAATAAAAAAAAGAAAAAAGTGCCAAAACCAGTTTGGCTCCGTGGATAGAGCATCGGCCTGCGGACTGAAGGGTCCCAGGTTTGATTCCAGTCAAGGGCATGTACCTTGGTTGCAGGCACATCCCCAGTGGGAGTTGTGTGGGAGGCAGCTGATTGATGTTTCTCTATCATCAATGTTTCTAGCTCTCTATCCCTCTGTCTTCCTCTCTGTAAAAAATCAATAAAATATATTAAAAAAAAGAAAAGGAGGAATCGCCAGAAAGGCAGCTAAGTGAAACAGATGAATGCAATATGTCAGAAAAAGAATTCAGAATAAGGGTCATACAGTTCATAAACAATATGGATGATAACATCAACAACTTATGTAAGATTAAAGAAAAAATGAAGAGTGATATAGCTGCAATAAAAAACACCATGGAAAGTTTCAACAGTATACCAAGGGCATATTTCATAGACCAAGAAAGAACTCTCCAAAGATTCAACTGGAACAAAAAAAGACCCCGAATAGCTGCAGCAATCCTGAGAAAGAAGAACAAAGTAGGTGGGATCTCAATACCAGATATCAAGCTGTATTACAAAGCCACTGTTCTCAAAACAGCACGGTACTAGCACCAGAACAGACATATAGATCAATGGAATGGAATAGAGAACCCAGATATCGATCCAAACCAGTATGCTCAATTAATATTTGACAAAGGAGGCATGAAGATAAAATGGAGTCAAGACAGTCTCTTCAATAAATGGTGTTGGGAAAATTGGACAGAAACATACAAAAAAATGAAACTAGACCACCAACTTACACCATACACAAAAATAAACTCAAAATGGATAAAGGACTTAAACATAAGTTGGGAAACCATAAAAATACTAGAGGAATCCACAGGCAGCTAAATCTCAGACATATGCCAAAGCAATTTCTTCACCAATACCGCTCCTAGGGCAATGGAAACTAAAGAGATAATAAACAAACGGGACTACATCAAAATAAAAAGCTTTTACACAGCAAAAGAAACCATGAACAAAACAACAGGAAAACCCACTGCATGGGAGAACATATTTGCCAATGTTATCACAGATAAGGTTTTAATCTCCAACATTTACAGGGAACTCAAACAACTTAACAAAAGTAAGATAAACAACCCAATCAAAAAATGGGCAATGGACCTAAATAGATACTTTTTGAAAGAAGACTGAAGGAAGGCCAAGAGACATATGAATACATGCTCAAAGTAATTAATTATCTGAGAAATGCAAATCAAAACGACAATGTGGTACCATCTCACACCTGTCAGAATGGTAGCATCAACAAATCAACAAATGACAAGTGCTGGCGAGGATGCGAAGAAAGGGGAACCCTCATGCACTGCTAGTGGGAATGCAGACTGGTGCAGCCACTGTGGAGAACAGTATGGATGGAGTTTCCTCAAAAAACTAAAAATGGACCCAGTAATCCCACTTCTAGGAATATATCCCAAGAAATTAGAAACACCAATCAGAAAGGATATATGCACCCCTGTATTCATAGCGGCACAATTCACCACAGCTAAGATTTGGAAACAGCCTAAGTGCTCATCAGCAGATGAGTAGATCAAAAAACTGTGGTACATCTACACAATGGAATACTATGCTGTGGTTAAAAAGAAGGAATTCTTACCATTTGCAACAGCATGATTGGAACTAGAGAGCATTATGCTAAGTGAAATAAGCCAGTCAGAGAAAGATAAATATCACATAATCTCACTCATTTATGGAATATAATGAACAACATAAACTGATGAACAAATAACAGATCTATAGACAGAGAAGCATCGATCAGACCATCATACCTCAGACGGAAGGTAGGGAAGGCTGGAAGTAAGGGGGGGAGATCAACCAAAGGACTTGTATGCATGCATATAAGCCTAACCAATGGACACAGACAACAGGGGCATGAGGGCATGAGTTGGGGGTGGGGGGGGGGGCTATGGGGGGGATAAGGACACATATGTAATACCTTAATCAATAAAGAAATTTTTAAAAGGGATCTTATAAATGGAATAAAGATAAGGGCACTGAGTATGATATGAAATACTGAAAAAATAAAGATAATAAAAAGGTAAATAAATTCTCAAGAAAATTATCCCTTCTCACTTTGTTCAAAAGGAGTAGACATACAAAAGACAAACTTGGGCAAGTCATATCTGGGATACTTTCCATCAGCCATACGTATATTTCTTTTATTCTCCTTCCCTCCCTTGTTCATTTTGGAGGCAAGGCCAGATAACTTGTTTACAACTCAAACAAAGAAACAAAAACTCACAAACCAGAAGCTTCTTCCTAGCACAGAAAGTCATAACATTGCATGCCTTTGTACAACAAAAATGGAATTCCTTAACTCAGAGGGAACTGCACTAGAACAGGAAATTGAGTCAGACAACTGCTGCTCAGAATTCTATAGACAACCATCTTTCCTTATCTGGGCTAGGAATACCACTTCAAAGACCCCTGTGTGAGCAAATGCGTGCAAATGTCAAGTCACATGTCACCTCAGACAGATGTAGAAGTAAGTGACTCCCAACCACACCAAAGCAAAAATATACAAGTTTAACTTTTATCAAAAGCAACCTGAAATCTGATTAGGTGCAGCTATGCTGTTTATAGTTGTCAAGTTGAATCATGGGAGTCCTTACAGAAAAACAGGAAATGCTTATGATTATTTTATGAGGCCAAGTTAATATATTTTAAAGTCAGATTATCCAAACAAAACAAAGTATACCATAAACTCTGAATTATAACTTTGGCGAGAGGTTGTAGGAATGACTGTACTATTTAGACTTTCCAAATAAGAAAATACAGCCTTTAATCAGTAGTAATACAGAAAAAAATGATAGGGATATACAAGGTAAAGACATGACATCCTACCCTCAATGAGTTTAAAGTCCAATCAGAAAGAACACAAAAACGCACACATATGAAAATCTGTTAACTAGCAATGGTAAGTAACAAGAGTTAATTGTTCAATAAATACATTGGAGTACAAAAATGTAAGGCAAAATCGTGTTCCCATCTGTTGGCAATTTGGTTACATATTTTTCTTCCCAACTAACCCTGTATACATGCTTATAAGAATTAGTTACAGACATGCTCAATGCTTTTTAAAAAAGCATACATTTTAAAAAAATAGATGTTATACTTAAATGATGGTGGAGAAACCAACCAGACTCTCTCCCACAGTGATCTGTGTAGCCAAATGTCAACAGGACAAAATTTTGTTTGTATCTCTTATTCTCTGTGATATATCTAGCTGGAAGCTGTAGGTAAACTGTTCAATCTATATGGATCTGTAATGAATTTGCTCACAGCATATTTCATAAAAAAATATCTGAATCACTGCTGTTAATAAATTTTTGTGTAATCTGGAAAAAAAATGATGCTTCTATTTTTGCTGCATAAATTAGCAACTTTTGTTTTCCTTTGGAAGACTTGAAGAATACATTCTTCATTGGTTTGAACACCACCTAAGGTTAGGAACACGTTAAAGCTTGGCTGCCTCAAATCCTCTATAAAAGGAGGAAGACTATACACAAATAAACATACACATGTAATTAAAATAGATTAAAATTTAAAGTTCAAGGCAGAGTAAGAGTCTTCAGGATATGATACCATAAAATTTGAAAGTTTTTTGTGCATCCATGAGTCCATGAGGTAAGGAGGCAGGCAGGGAGAGAGAACATAAACAACAGACACTAAACAAAAGTAGGGCTTTCCCTGAGGGTAAGGACTTTTAATCTGGAAACAAGTTTGTTTGTTTTTTCAGACTGATTATTCAAGAAAGAGCAGTTTTCAAATGTTACCAGCCTCCACAATCAAGTTTAAATGATAACATATTCATCTCATAATCTGTGCAACCCATTAACCTCCACATTCAATTTTATTAAAACACACACACACACACAACCACAACAACTAAACACTATGAGCTAGGCACTCATTTTCTGATGGGAAAACTGAAAAGATGTAATAAAACCAAAACTCAAACCCACATTTATGGACTCTGTTCCAGACTATTTCCACTAGGGCAAAGGAGGGAGTTAGGTATGAGATTGCAAGTAGTTGAGGTTAAGGGGCTAGGCCTAAGGTAACAAGCATGGGAGAGCCTGAAAATCTGAAACTGTGAAACAGAGTGCTATCATAGGTTTGGGAACTCGTAGCCATGATCCTTCCAGAAATACTTCCTTGGTTAGAACATATTTAGTACTTAGTTTCTTAAAATGCACTAACTATTACTTATTTCAGGGCTCATCAACATTTTCAAAAAGATACAATTGTCATTGAAGTGAAAGGTTTTGCAGGTAGCATGGGGTTTGCCCTGCCTGACAATATAATACCTTGCTATGCACAATATTGCCCATACATAACTAGGATTATCTTCAAACTTCTGGAGAAGAGACTGTTGGCAGCTATTGGCTCACAGTTGACTTGTTTGTCCTTGAGGATCTGCCTGTAGGGCGTGATTGACTAGTGAACAGATCCCCTAGTCTATTTCAATACCCAAACTGGCATCTTCTCTTTTCTCCCTGTCCCAGAGCCAAGTGGTATTCTCAGCTTCATTCTCTGATTAGCAGAACAGAGCATCGGGAGACACAGAACAGGAGGTGGTTCCCATTTCTATAGAAAGGGAACAAACTGAAAAATATATTATACTTCAAAATTAGCCTTTACAGTAGGCCTGGTAGACAGGCTTGGAAATAGTTCTAGGCTGTGACTTTTCCTTTCTCCATTTTCCTGTGTCATCTTGTGTAAGTATTACGAGGTTCCACAAAGCCTTAAGTGAACCTCAAAGTGTGAAAGGTGATATACTGTATATATATGGCAGGGTTCCTCGGTCATTTAACTGGAACTAAGACCAAGTTTTAACTTCCTCCAGAAGGACTTTTCTGGCCATCTCAAATCATGTAACATCACTACTTCTCCCTTTCCTTTCCCAGGCTTTCTGTTATATTTTCAGGGCTTCTCATTTGGCCTTTATTACTCATCACCATGTAGCATGGGAATAATTTTTGTAAATACTTGGTCTTCTCTACACACATGCTTGAAGGTCCTACAAGAAAGAATGTTTGCTTTTCCATAGCTCTCAGTACAGCGTTTTAGACATAATAAGCTCTCATCTTGAATAATTAATTAAATAGAAATACTGATTTACAGAATTTTATTGTTTTTGTTAGAGATAATGCCATCATCTGACACTGTAAAATATTTCCCCCAAATCATTAAGCAATGGGAAATCACTGCAAGAAATCCAAAGAAAAAGTCTGATATGTTAACTCTACACAACTCTCTAGTTTAGGAGATTAATTCCTACCTGGTGAAATAACCCATGTCGGAAACAGATCATTGTCCCACTAGCAGAGAGGTGTGGACAAGGAACCCGGAAGGCTGGTTAACCTTGGAAGCTCTGAAAGGCCAGAGCCAATCACTCACTGTCTAATTGAGACAATGATAGCTGAAGCAACTTCCACCTGTCAATCTTATGTAAATCCTTGCTGATTGGCTAGTACTGGAATTGCCTGCCTCTATGGGTGGATTCCAAACCTTAATAAAAGGGATAGCTAGGCCAGAGCGGGATGTAGTCCTGCCCCTAGAGGAGGGCTCCCGCCTGGCCCCCAATATTCCCAAATTAATACTTTTCTAGTCTCTTTCATTTGTGTGCGGCCTCCTCCAGAACACGAACCCTGAACCTGAACCCTGAACCACGCGGGACATGAAAGGGGTTCCCGCAAACCCAGACCTAAACAAGCTTAACACACACACACACACACACACACACACACACACACACACACACACACACACACACACACACATTTTGTTGCCAAGATACTATCTGACCTAACTATACTGGACATAAAATAATAATTAATAATAATTATAATGGATAAAGAACTTCTGCAACTTACCTTTAGTTGCTTTTCTATCCCACCATGCACATTAGTCAAGCACAGTAAAAGTCCGTATCAAAGATGGCTTTTTAGATTCTATTTCTGTCATGAAATATATTAACTCTCCCTCCCAGCTTTGCACCATCTGTGTTTGATCAGTATATTATTTATGCCCTCACTTAAGTCAGCAATTAAAATGTTGAATTAGGACAAAGCCAAGGACAGAGCCTACTGACATATTGCATTAGAGATCTATCTCAGTGAAGATAGATCCATTAAATTCAGCTCATTGGATCCAATTATTTAATCAGTCATGAACTCTATCCCCATTCCATCTGTACTTTCTGGCAGTCTAAAATTCACCAGTTTGTCCCACAAAACTAACATTAGATATTTTATTGGCTATTTCTCTGAGTTCCAGGTAGGTTCTACCTTATTCTCCTACCTTTGCTATACACAAAGTCCCCCCTCTTCACCACACCCGCCACCAAAAAAAAAGTACCAGAAATGCTGTGGGAACTGACTGGCTGTGGAGTTGTGTAACAGAAAAGAAACAGAGATATAGAGATTAGAGATCTGGCACAATTCGCTGAAGTCCAGATTGGCAAGACTCAAATAAGAAAATAGTTGCCAATTTTATTGGAAGATTAAGTCACCCTCTAATCTTCTTCAACTTCTCAAAATGTGCCTTCGTTAATCAAATTCTCACACTCTAAGCCTACATTCTTCACAGGCTCATACTTATTGCCTAAATTTTTCTTTTTGAAGCACACACATTTTGCCCTTCAGAGATTCTGAGACTTTTCAACCTACGGAGCTTATAAGGCCACCAATCATTACCACCCCCTTCATTTATCAGATGATGAAACTAAATCCCAGAAATGGAAAGTGATTTGTTGCAGGTCTTATAGCAAGTTAGCATATGAATTGGAACCAGAAATTTCCTTCCTGACTGCTGGCAGTGATCCCTCCACCATGTTTCACAACCTCCAGAGACACCACACATTCTCTCTCTGGCCTTTAGCCACTAAAATCTATACATTGCTTTTGGATCATCTTTTCTAAATGTTCTCCATCTTTGTAAAGTTATTCTTTCTCAGGCTCTTTCCCTTTTTTAATGGGATTTGAGAACTGTAGAAGATAAATCAATGAGGTGCTTTGTTTAGCATTTGTGCCATATAGCAAAGAACCCAATTTTTACTTTTGTACAGAGCTGCAAACATGCTATTGTTAGGGGCAGAAATAGAATATTGGGGACTAGCTACAATTATAGGAAATATTAATCATGCTCTGTTAACCATAATGGTTCTGTTCTGATTAGAGAAAGCACATTTTCACCTGGCTGGGAGTTGTACGCCCTGAGACATGGCAGCTAACATTGGAATGCAGTCCATCCTCCTGTCCTGAGAACTACCTTGTGGCTGAAACAATCTAGTCCCAGAGGCACCTGCTCTTTACAATCCCCAGTCCCTATTACCTGTAATCTGGTCCCCGGGCCCCAGGAGGCACCCACCCTCTGTGACCTCCCTTTCCCCTAGTCTGCATGACTTGTAATCTGTAATGATTATCCCGTGCCTACTTTGCCATGCCTGTAATTCCTACTTTCCCATGCAATTTTTGTCCTTCTACCCAATATAAGCAGCTGGGTTATGGTGGGGTGCAGAGAAGATTTTTGTGGATGACCTGCTGTTCTCCCATACTGCCTGCATTATTGGCTCAAGTAGTGACAGGCAGCCCAGACCCCTTGGTTGTCCGGTTACACTGTCAGATGCAAAATCTGGATTACAATAAACCAGCGATTTTTTAATTGAATTTATTGGGGTGACACTGTTAACGAAAGTATACAGGTTTCAGGTGCACAATTCCACAACACATCATCTGTACACTGCATTGTGTGTTCACCACCCCAAGTCAAGATAATTCCATCACCATTTATGTCCCCTATAACCTCCTCCACCTCCCCCATTCCTCTCCCCACTGCAATCACTACATTGTTGTCCCTGTCCATTAGTTTTTTCTCTTTTCTTTTCTTTTCTTTTCTTTTCCACTCAATCCCTCCACTCTCTTCACCCAGCCCCCCAACACACCACCCCCATCCCCAACAGCTTTCAGCCTGCTCTATGAGTCTGTGGCTATCTTGGCTGTTAGTTCATTTTGTTGTAGGCTTCAGGAAGGGCACTAGGTGTTAGTCCAGTTGGGTCGCACTGGGCCTGGGTTCAGCAACCTCAGTACTTGAGCTCTGGCTAGGAAATAATTCAGAGCTAAGACTCAAACTATAAGAGATCATTTATTTATAAAATCACAGAAGTAGAAGAAATGATTAATAGAATAAATGGAGTGAGGGAACAAGTTATAGAGGCAAAGGAAGGGCTCTTGGAGTTTAGAAATGAGGGAGGTAAATGTGACAAGCCTTGTGGGAGGGGGAGAGCTCAGGCATGCTCACAGGAAGGAGAGCAGGTGCTGGGTCCTCTGTTCTAAGCGTTTTAAGGGTGGAGATTTTAGGGGAGGTCCCAGGGGAAGATCTCAATAGAATATTCAGCAGCTTTCCAGGTGTGTCCTTTCAGGATCTAGGTCTCCAATGATTGATTGGTAGGTGCCAAGGCAGGGTATCATTATCCAATACAGCTGGTCCTGAAGTCAACTGTAGGGTTGCTTGTCTGGTTTTGCTGTTTTTCTGGGCCTGGAGCTGAAATACAACTGAGGTCTAAATATAACTCTAGGGAGGAAAGGTCAGGGGGTCCAAACCACATGACCAATTGTAGGGGTCCAAACCCTATAATTGTCCCTTGCAGGGGACCTGGGGGCTTTCTACTCTCATAACCTTCTATACTTGGCCCATTGTCCTTGCTCCACTCATATCTATCTAACTGCCTAACACAATTTCAATGGGTGAACTGCAAGAATTTTTAAAACCTGCAATACCTTTAGTAATTTTGAGTTTATTCTTGTGTTTGGTATAAGAAAGTGGTCTAGTTTCATAAAAATTTTCTTGTATCTGTGCAATTTTTCTAACACCATTTATTGAATAGCCTACCTTTAGCCCATTGTATGTTCTTGTTTCCTTTGTAAAATATTAACTAACTATAAAGGTTTAGGTTTATGTCTGGGTTTTCTACTCTGTTCCATTGATCTATATGTCTGTTTTTATGCCAGTGCCATGATGCTTTTTTTATAATTATGACCCTGTAGTATAGTTTAATATTAAGTAGTGTGATTCCTCCAACATTGTTCTTTCTTAAGATTGTCATTCAGGGTCTTTTGTGGTTCCAAACTTATATGGAATATTTGTTCTAGTTTTGTGAAATATGTTCTAGTTTTGTGAAATATGTCATTGATAACTTGATAGAAATTGTGTTGAATCTGTAGATTGCCATAAAAATCCTAGAAGAAAACATAGGCAGTAAAATCTTGGACATTTGTTATAGCAATATTTTTTTCTGATATATCTCCTTGGTAATGGGAAAAAGAAGAAAAAAGAAATAAGTGGGACTATATTAAACTAGTTTTAGTACAGCAAAGGAAATCTTCAACAAAATTAAAAGACAACCCACTGAATGGGAGAACATATTTGCTGATACATCTGATAAGGGCTTAATATCCAAAATTTATGAATAACTTATAAAACTCAACACCAAATAAACAAACAATTAAATTAAAAAATAGACAAAGGACCTGAATAGACACTTCACCAAAGGGGACATACAAATGGCCAATAGACATATGAAAAGATGCTCGCCCTGGCCAGTGTGGCTCAATGGTTGTAGTGTCAACCCACACACTGAAGGGTCTCGGGTTTATTCCCAGTCAAGGGCACGTACCTGGGTTGAGGGTTTGGACCCTACCCTGGGTCGGGGCATGTGAAGGAGGCAACCAATGTGTCTCTCTCACATCAATGTTTCCCCCTCTCTCTTTCTTCCTCTCTCTCTCTCTCTCTCTCTCTCTCTCTCTCTCTCTCTCTCTCTCTCCCTCTCTCTTTCTCCTTTCCACTCTCTATGAAATCAATGGAAAAAATATCCTCAGGTGAGGATTAAAAAAAAAAGAAGAGATGCTCAGTGTCACTAATCATCAGAGAAATGCAAATTAAAACCACAATAATATATCACCGCACACGTGTAGAATGGCTATCATCACAAAATAAACAAACAAGTGCTAGTGAGGATGTGGAGAAAAGGGAACACTAGTTCATTGCTGGTGGGGATTCAGATTGGTGCAACCACTATGGAAAACAGTATTAAGTTTCCTCAAAAAATTTTAAAATGGAACTGCCTTGTGACTCAGTGTGAATTACCACCAACAGTGCATGAGGGTCCCTTTTGTTCCACATCCTCACCAACACTAGGTGGGAATGCAGACTGGTGCAGCCACTCTGGAAAGCAGTATGGAGTAACCTCAAAAATATTAAAAATAGAACTGCCTTATGATCCAGTGATTCCACCTCTGGAAATTTATCCAAAGAAACTTGAATCACTAATGCAAAAGAATATATGCACCCTATGTTCATTGCAGCATTATTTACAATAGAAGCTCAAGTGGCCATCAGTAGATGAGTGAATAAAACAGCTATGGTACATTTACACAATGTAATACTACTCGGCTGTAAAAAAGAAGGAATTTTTACCCTTTGCAACAACATGGATGGACCTGGAGAACATTATGCTAAGTTAAATAAGCCAGTCAGAGAAAGAGCAGTACCATATTATTTCAATCCTATGTGGGATCTAATGAGCAAACTGAACTAACAAGCAAAACAGAGTCAGACTCATAGAGAACTGGCAGGCAGCTATCAGAGGGCCAGGCTGCAGGGTAGAGTGATTGAACAAAAGAGAAAAGAAAATACTCATTGACATGGAGGTAGAGGTAGAAAAGGGTATAATGGTGATAGAAAATGATTAAATTAATTTATTTTTTATTTCAGAGAGGAAGGGAGAGGGAGAGAAAGATAGAAACATCAATGATGAGAGAGAATAATTGATTGGCTGCCTCCTACACACCCCAACTGGGGACAGAGCCAGCAACCTAGGCATGTGCCCCAACTAGGAATCACACTGTGACCTCCTGGTTCATAGGTCGATGCTCAACCACTGAGCCAAACCAGCCAGGCTAATTATTTTTTAAAAAACACATACAATACCAGATTATTTCGTCATGGGCTGACCTTTCTCTTAGACTGTCAAATAAAAACGACAACAGCCAACATAACAATAGCCATCTGGCATGAATGAATCAAAATTATACCTATGTTTTGTCTGATTGACTATATATATATATTTGGTGTGCACAGAATTTTAGTGATTAGTTTTTTTGTGCCATGAGATAAAAAGAAAGTTGAAAATCACTTCAATAAACATTTGTATTTTGCAAAGGCAACATGAATAATATGAGTTTGAGATATACTAGTAATATTATAAGAATGATTCCACACTATATGTCCTTTTTCAACAGAAAGGACTCCCTATTTAAACCATTCTACAAAGTATATAATGGCATGTGAAAATGTTATTCATTCCAGAACAAAGAGTTAGTAACAATTTAAAATTCCTTAATAACCATGGTAAGTTCAAAGAATGGAAAATCATGAAGCCGTTAACAATATTAGGGTACCAGCTGGCCGGTGTGGTTCAGTGGTTGAGTGTCTACCTGTGAATCAGGAGGTCATGGTTTGACTACCGATCAGGAAACATGCGTGGGTTGTGGGCTCGATCCCCAGTAAAGGGTGTGCAGGAGTCAGCTGTTCAAAGATTCTCTCTTGATTTCAGAGAGGAAGGGAGAGGGAGAGGGAGATAGAAACATCAAAGATGAGAGGGAATTACTGATTGGCTGCCTGCTGCACACCCCCTACTGGGGACCGAGCCCAAAACTCAGCCATGTGCCCAGACCGGAATCGAACCTGGGACCCTTCAGTCTGCAGGCTGATGCTCTATCCACTGAACCAAACCACCTAGAGCTGGCTTTTGTTTTGAAGTATATTTTTGAGGTAGAAGTATTGCTATTCCAGCTGGGTGTTTGTTTCATTTTCATGAAACATTCATTTCAATGCATATTAGCATAACCAATGGACACAGACACTGGGGTGGTGGAAGCTTGCCTGGGGTGGGAATGGCTGTGGGGGGTGCGGTTAATTGGGGGGAAAGGAGACATATGTAAAACTTTAGACAATCAAAAAAAGAAATATTAATTTCCTTCTTTCACTTTCAGTCTGTGTGTATCTTTTTTTTGAGATATCGTGTAAACAGCATATACATGGGTAATGCTTTCTTATCTATTCATCAATCCTATATATTTTGATTGGAGTATTTAATGCATTGACATTTAAGGTTATTATTGATAGGTATTTATTTATTGGCATTTTATTCATTTTTATTTTTTATTGTTTAAAGTATTACAAATAGTAGTACATATGTCTCCTTTTTCCCCCATTGACCTCCCCGCGGCCTCCCCTACTCCCAGCACATCACCCCACTTGTGTCTCTGTCCATTGGTTATGTTTATAGACATGAATACAAGTCCTTTGGTTGATCTCTTACCCCACCCAACCCTCCCCTGCCTTACCGCTGAAGTGTGACAGTCTGTTCGATGCTTCTTTGTCTCTGTATCTATTTTTGTTCATCAGTTTATAATGTTCATTATATTCCACAAATGAGTGAGAAAATGTGATATTAATCTTTCTCTGACTGGATTATTTCACTTAGGATAATACTCTCCAGTTCCATCCATGCTATTGCAAAAGTTAACACTTCCTTTTTTATATAATTTCTTTATTGATTAAGGTATTACATATGTGTCCTTATTCCCCTATTACCCCCCCCCCATTTCCCCAACTCATGCCCTAACCCCCCTGTTGTCTGTGTCCATTGGTTAGGCTTATATGAATGCATACAAGGCCTTTGGTTGATCTCTCCCCTTACCCCTACCCTCCCTTACCTTCCCTCTGAGGTTTGATGATCTGATCAATGGTTCTCTGTCTCAGGATCTGTTTTTGTTCATCAGTTTATGTTGTTCATTATATTCCAAAAATGAGTGAGATCATGTGATTTTTATCTTTCCCTGACTGGCTTATTTCACTTAGCATAATGCTCTCCAGTTCCATCCATGCTGTTGCAAATGGTAAGAACTCCTTCTTTTTTATGGCAGCATAGTATTCCATGGTGTAGATGTACCACAGTTTTTTAATCCACTCATCTGCTGATGGGCACTTAGGCTGTTTCCAAATCTTAGCTATGGTGAATTGTGCTGCTATGAACATAGGGGTGCATATATCCTTTCTAATTGGTATTTCTAGTTTCTTGAGATATATTCCTAAAAGCGGGATCACTGGGTCAAATGGGAGTTCCATTTTTAGTTTTTTGAGGAAACTCCATACTGTTCTCCACAGTGGCTGCACCAGTCTGCATTCCCACCAGCAGTGCATGAGGGTTCCTTTTTCTCCACATCCTCACCAGCACTTGCTCTTTGTCCATTTGCTGATGATAGCCATTCTGACAGATATAAGATGGTAACTCATTGTCATTTTGATTTGCATCTCTTGGATGATTAATGACTTTGAGCATAGTTTTCATATGTCTCTTGGTCTTCCTTCTGGCTTCTTTCGAAAAGTATCTATTTAGGTCCATTGCCCATTTTTTGATTGGGTTTTTTATCCTACTTTTGTTAAGTTGTTTGAGTTCCCTGTAAATGTAGGAGATTAAACCCTTAGCGGTGATAACATTGGCAAATATGTTCTCCCATGTAGTGGGCTTTCTTGCTGTTTTGTTGGTGGTTTCTTTTGCTGTGAAAAAGCTTTTTATTTTGATGTACTCCCATTTGTTTATTTTCTCTTTAGTTTCCATTGACCTAAGAGCAGTATCAGTGAAGTAATTGCTTTGGCATATGTTTGATATTTTGCTACCTGTGGATTCCTCTAATATTTTTATGGTTTCCCATCTTATGTTTAAGTCCTTTACCCATTTTGAGTTTATTTTTGTGTATGGTGTAAGTTGGTGGTCTAGTTTCATTTTTTTTTTTTGCATATATCTGTTCAATTTTCCCAACACCATTTATTGAAGAGACTGTCTTAACTCCATTGTATGTTCATGCCTCCTTTGTCAAATATTAATTGAGCAGAATGGCTTGGGTCGATTTCTTGGTTCTGTATTCTATTCCATTGATCTATATGTCTGTTCTTGTGCTAGCACCGTGCTGTTTTGAGAACAGTGGCTTTGTAATACAGCTAGATATCTGGTATTGAGATCTCACCTACTTTGTTTTTCTTTCTCAGGATTGCTGCAGCTATTCAGGGCCTTTTTTTATTCCAGGTGAATTTTTGGAAAGTTCATTCTAGGTCTATGAAATATGCCGTTGGTCTTTTAATGAGGAGTGCATTGAATCTATAGATTGTTTTGGGTAGTATGGACATTTTGATGATGTTGATTCTACCAATCCATGAACACGGTATGTCCTTCCATCTGTTTATGTCTTCCTCTATCACTTTTTTCAGTGTCCTGTAGTTTTACACATATAGGTCTTTTACCTCCTTAGTTAAGTTTATTCCTAGGAATCTTAATTTTTTTGGTGCAATGGTAAATGGGATTGCTTTTTTAGTCTCTCTTTCTGTAAGTTCATTATTGGTATATAGAAATGCCATAGATTTCTTTTTTTTTCTTTTTTTAAAATTTCTTTATTGATTAAGGTATCACATAATTATCTTCATCCCCCCATTCCCATCCCTCACCCCTCCCCACACATGCCCCCAACCCCTGTTGTCCTTAACCGCTGGTTAGGTTCATATGCTTGCGCACAAGTCCTTTGGTTGATCTCTCCCCTTTACCCACACCCTTCCCTACCCTCCCCGTGAGGCCCAACAGTCTTATCCAAGCCTCCTTGTTTCTGGGTGTGTTCTTGTTCATCAGTCTATGTTGTTCATTATTTCCCCTAGATGAGTGAGATCATGTGCTATTAGAAATACACTTATAAGAACCGAAAATGAGACAAGCAATAATGGTTATGGTGACAGGCAAATGAATCCGTGTGTAGTGAGTTCCTTTCTGGGCCAATAGTTCTTTTGAGACCCAATTTCAATGTCCACCAGTTCCTTATGTGTACATGTCAGCACTGACATTTCAGTTCTGGATGGTGGACAAATGGTGGTAATGCAGGTCTGACTCTGTCTGGTTTGGTCCTGGGCAACCTGCAGTGATGCACAGCTGCTAACTGCTAGTATGGGAAGGCCACATCAGCGTCTTCTGTCTCTGGACTGCTTCTCTTCTGTCTCCATGGCTGGAGTAGTCCTGTCGATTCCTCTCTGTTGCTGGAATCCACATGGTCTCGGAGTTGTTTTCTGAAACTATACAAACATATTCTCGACCAAAAGTTAATAAAAGAATATTTTCTATAAATTTGACTGGGGATCCTTTTTCATTTTTTGCCCAAATGATTTTCCTCTGGCTTGTTTTGTCACCTTGTGTGTTTTTCATGGGTGTCTTGCTTTTAGCCTTACAATTAATTTTCTAAAGTATTAATTTTCTAGATGTAATTTACTTACAGGATATTTTTCCTTACATGATATTCCTCTACTATCCCCTCCTTTTTTGATTTAAATGTTAGGAGGCTTTTGAAAAATTTTATAATGTAGTCTTGATGGCTTTTAAATTTTAATTTTTTGCACTATAATATTACTGTTTTAGGTTCATTACATGGTGCACAATTTTATCATGAGATGAAGTACCAATAAAAATTTTAATTAACACTTTAGGAACACCTTTTAGTCCAGTACAATTAATTTTTCTAGAATATTCGCTTGTTTCAACTAGCCAATTTAAATTTGCCTGAAAACTTGACTACTATTTTACTATCAAATTTATTACTCTAACAACAATCTTATTTTACCCTGTAAATATTGGTGGAAGGGATTATTTGCCTTCTTGAGTAGGTCTTGAGCATACCTGATGGTAGGCTGGATTTAGATATCCTAAACCCACTTCCCCACACCATGGGTACAAGACAACTCAAACAATTCTTGTTGGAGTGAGAGGGCAGCTGCTGTCGGCCAAGTCTCTGTCGGTCACCGGGGTCCTGATCTGAGCTGGGCATGGGAAGCACGAAGCAGCCATGGGGGCAGGAGACCTCCATCAGAAGGGGTTAGGATTCAGGCCCCTGCACTGTTGGGGGGGGTGAGGGTCTGTGCCCCACCTCTGTTGATCCCCAAATTCTCTCCTGATGGCCCCTCTGCGACTGTGCCTGTCTTAGGTTGTTCCTTCCCTGAGGAATCTTACCCGTCTCTGGCTAACCAGCCATCTTCCGGGGCCAAGCAGGGTGACGTGAGGTTCAGTTTTGTCTCCTTGGTAGCCTATGCCCCCGTGCCATAGATTTCTTGGCATTAATTTTGTACCTGCTACATTGCTGGTAATTATTAAGTCTATTAGTTTTTTTATGGAGTCTTTCGGGTTTTTTATGTACAATATCATGTCATCTGCAAATAAGAACAGCTTTACTTCTTCTTTTCCAATTTGGATGCCTTTTATTTCTTCTTCTTGTCTAATTGAAATGGCTAATACTTCCAGTACTATGTCAAACAGGGGTGGTGAGAGTGGGCATCCCTGTCTTGTTCCTGTTCTTAGGGGAAATTGTTTTAGTTTTTCCCATTGAGTATGATGTTAGCTGTGGGTTTATCATATATACCTTTTCTTACGTTGAGTTATGATCCTTCTATTCCCACCTTGTTGAGAGTTTTTATCAAGAAAGGGTGTGGAATTTTGTCAAATTCTTTTTCTGCATCAATTGATATGACTATGTGATTTTTATCTCTCAATTTGTTTATGTGATGTATCACATTTATTGATTTGCAGATATTGTACCATCCTTGCATTCCTGAGATAAATCCTACTTAGTCATCGTGTATGATCTTTCTGATGTATTGCTGAATCCGATTTGCTAGAATTTTGTTGAGGATTTTGGCATCTATGTTCATGAGGGATATTGGCCTGTAATTCTCGTTCATTGTGTTGTCTTTATCTGGTTTTGGTATTAGGGTGATGCTGGCTTCGTAGAATGAGCTTGGAAGTGTTCCTTCCTCTTGAATTTTTTGAATAGTCTTAGTAGGATAGGTTTTAATTCTTCCTTGAATGTTTGGTAAAACTCCCCTGTGAAGCCATCAGGTCCTGGACTTTTGTTTGCAGGAAGCTTTTTGATGACTGCTTCAATTTCTTCCCGAGTTATTGGCCTACTGAGATTTTTAGATTTCTTCCTGATTGAGTTTTGGAAGGTTGTATTTTTCTAGTAATATGTCCATTTCCTCCAGGTTATCTAGCTTGTTGGAATAGAGTTGTTCATTGTATTTTTTAACAATCCTTTGTATTTCTGTGGAGTCTGTTGTTATTTTGCCTCTTTCATTTCTGATTTTGTGATCTCCTCTCTCTTTGCTTCTTGGTGAGCCTGGCTAGAGGTCCATCAATCTTGTTTATCCTTTCAAAGAACCAGCTCTTGGTTTCATTGGTCTTTTGTATTGTCTTTTTGGTCTCTATGTCATTTATTTCTGCTTCACCTTTATTATCTCCTTCCTTCTGCTCACTCCGTACTTTTCTTGTTGCTCCCTTTCTCATACTTTGAGTTGTAGAGTTAGATGATTTATTACCATTTTTTCTTGTTTTTTTTTTGAGGTAGGCCTGTAGAGCTATAAACTTACCTCTCAGGACTGCTTTCATTGTGTCCCATAGGTTTTGGATTGTTGTGTTTTTGTTGTCATTAGTTTCCAGGATGTTTTTAATTTCTTCTTTGATCTCTTTGGTAACCCAATCACTGTTTGATAGCATGCAATTCAGCTTCCAAGTGTTTGTATTTTGGGGGTTGTTTTTATTGTAGTTTATTTCCAATATTATGCCATTGTGGTCTAAGAAAATGCTTGGTATGAATTCAATGTTCTTGAATTTGGGGAGACTTTGCTTGTGACTCAATATTTGGTCTATTTTTGAAAATGTCCCATGTGCACTTGACAAGAATGTATATTCCGTGGCTTTGGGATGAAATGTTCTGAAGATGTCAATTAAGTCCATCTGATCTAATGAGTCATTTAGGATTGATGTTTCTTTGCAGATTTTTTGTTTAGAGGATTTGTCCCGTGGTGTTAGTGTAGTATTGAAGTCCCTTATTATGACTGTTTTGTTGTCAATCTCCCCCTTGATATCTTCCAGAAGATTTTTTTTTTTATATTTGGGTGCTTCTGCATTGGATGCATATATGTTTATCAGGGTTATATTCTCTTGTTGTATCAATCCCTTAATATTATGAAATGGCCTTTCTTATCTCTTGTTATGGCCTTCACTTTGAGATCTATTTTGTCAGATATAAGTATTGCTACCCCAGCTTTTTTTTCATTTCTATTTCCCTGAAATATATTTTCCCATCTCTTCACTTTCCGTCTGTGTGAGTCCCTTGTTCTGAGGTGGGTCTTTTGTAGACAGCAAATATAGGGGTCTTGTTTTATTTATCCATTCACTCACTTTATGTCTTTTGATTGGAGCATTTGGTCTGTTTAGGTTTGAAGTTATTATTGAAAGATACTTGTTTGTAGCCATTTTTATTTTTTGTGCCTGTGTTCTTTCTTACCCTTTTATTTCTTCTTTTTACATCAGTCCCTTTAGCATTTCTTTCATTGCTGGCTTGGTAGTGATAAACTCCCCTAGCCTTTTTTTTATCAGTGAAGTTCCTTATTTCCCCTTCAACTTTGAATGATAGCCTTTCTGGATAGAGTATTCTTGGATTCTGGCCCTTCCTTTGCATCACTTTGTTAATTTCCTTCCATTCTTTTCTGGCCTGATGTGTTTCTCTTGAGAAATCATTTGATAATCTAATGGGAGAGCCCTTGTATGTAACTTTCTGTCTCTCGCTTGCAGCCGTTAAGATTCTCTCTTTGTCCTGAACATTTGCCATCGTATTTATGATGTGTCTTGGTGTGGGCCTTTTCAGGTTCATCTTGCTTGGGACTCTCTATGCTTCTGTGACTTTTTTCTTCCCCACATCTGGGAAGTTTTCTGACATTATTTCTTCAAGTAAGTTTACTAACCCTTGTTCCTCTCCCTGTTGTTCTGGCACCCCTATTATTCGTATGTTGCTTTGTTTCATGTTGTCCCATAGTTCCCTTAGGCTCTCCTCCTGTCTTAATTTTTTTCTCCAATTGCAGCTCAGTTTGGGTGTGTTTTGCTTTTCTGTCTTCTAATTCACTAATTCAGTCCTCCACTTCTCCTAGTCTACTGTTAAAACTTTCCATGGTGTTTTTTATTGCAGCTATATCACTCTTCATTTCTTCTTGATTATTACATAAGTTATTGATTTTTTCATCTATCTCTTCTTGATTTTACATAAATTGTTGATTTTTTCCTCCATCCAGTTTATGAACTATATGACCCTTATTCTGACTTCTTTTTCTGATATATTGCATTCCTCTGATTCACTTAGCTTATTTTCTGGCAATTCCGCCTTTTCTTTCCTTTGGGGGTTCCTTTGCCTACCCATTTTTGGTCTCACCAATTGATCTAGATGTTGAGTTGTTCAGGGGCTGCTCCTTGGGTTGCAGTGGCTCCTCAGGCTGCAGTTGCTCCTCAGGTGGTCATGGAAGCAGCTGCTCCTCAGTTGGCAGTGGCTCTTCTGGTGGGTGCTGTTTGCAGCAGCGGTGTCTCCTCTGGCTGGTGGGGAGGCTGCTCGCACAGCTGCTGTTCCTTGGACAGGGGTGGGCTGGTCTCGCGGTTGGTGCTCTTCGAATGGGGGAAGGCTGTGCACAGCTGCTACTCATTGGATGGGGGTGGTCTGCTCACATGGCTGCTGCTCCTCGAACCAGGGTGGACTGCTCATGTGGCTGCTGCTCCTTGGACTGGGGCTGGCTGCATGCTACTGCTGTTCCTCAGCTGAGGTGGGCTGCTCATGAGGCTGTCATTTCTTGGACAGGGGCATGTTGCTTGCAGGCTGGTGCTCCTCATACGGGTGCGGGCTCCTCCCACAACTGCTGCTCATCGGAGAGGGAATGGACTGCTTGCATGGCTGCTTCTCCTTGGGCAGGAATGAGCTGCATGTGCGGCTGCTGCTCCTCAGATGGGGACGGGCCGCTCACCCAGCTGCTGCTCGTCGGACAGGTGCAGGCTGCGTGTGCCTGCTGCTCCTCTGACCAGTGCGGGATGTGCAGGGCTGGCGCTTCTCGGACGTGGGCCATCTGCTCATGTGGCTGCTACTCCTTGGTCTGGGGTGGGCTGCTCATGGCACTGCTGTTCCTCATACAGGGGCAGGCTGCTCACACAGCTGCTTCTCCTCGGATGGGAGCAGGCTTCTCGTGCAGCTGCTGCTCCTCAGACAGGTGCAGGGTGTGGGCTGCATGCAGCTGCTGCTCCTCTGATGGGGGCGGTTAGTATGAGACTACTGCTCCTCAATTGTGGGCAGGCTGCTCTTGTGGCTGCTGCTCCTTGGATGGGGCAGGCTGCTCTCATGGTTGCTGCTCCTTGGATGGGGGAGCGGGCTGCTTATACAGCTGCTGCTCCTTGGACAGGGGAAGGCCACGTGAGGTTGCTGCTCTTAGGCCTGGGGAGGGGTGCTCGTGGGGTTGCTGCTCTTTGGACAGAAGCCAGCTGCTCACATGTCCGCTGCTCATGTGGTTGCAATGCCCTGGGCTAAAGCGTTGGCATGGTCAGAGGGGAGCATGCTTCAGAACTCATAGGAGCTTGTGCCCAGGATGGCTGGAGACTCTTTGACCATGGGACCACAGCCGAGGTAGCAGGTCCCTAGCAGGGGTGGCTGTAGAGTCCCAGGTGTTCTCTGAGGGAACCCTGGGTGGAGGTGAGGCTGGGGTCCCAGCTACAGCAGCTCTCCCCTTCAAAAAGTCTAGGCCTCTGAGGACAAGCCAGCCTCCTGGTACTGTTTGCAATGGTAGCAGAAGCTGCCTAGTTAGGCGAGCCCAGTTAGCCTGCCCCCGAAGGTCCTGCGGGATCTAACTGTGCCTTACTCACATACATACACACACACCCCACATGACCACACACTCCTCTTTTGCTCCCTCCCTCACTCACACTCTCTCCCTCACTGCAGCCTTCTTGCTGCCTCTGTAGTTGGGTCTGGGGTGTTATTGACCCATTCATGGATGGAGTTTCCTCTCCAGGTGTCTGGTTAATGTGGCTCGCTCTCTAGCTCCTGGCCAGACAGGATAAAATTCACCTCAACAAGACACAACACAAAGGGAACAAAGCACAAATATACTCATGACACCAATATCCCCACTCTAAGCAACCACTTGAGAAAAGAGATTAGGGGAAAGAAAAGAGAGCACAAAATGCTATCAAAGAGAGAGAAAAAGATAAGAGAGAAAAGAAAAAGGAAGAAAAAAGAGAATATATATATATATCACAGAACCAATAGATAAACCAAAAAAAAAATACAAACACCAGGAAACCAAGATGGCGGCATAGGTTGAACACCTAACCTGCAGCCTGACACAACAATTTCAAAAATACAACTAAAAGTCAGAACGGACATCATCCAGAACCACAGGAAAGCTGGCTGACTGAAATGCCCACAACTAGAAGGAAAGAGAAAACCACAGGGAAAATCAGAGGAGACGTAGGAGCCTGAGGTATGGAGACACGGGCGGAGACACGAGCACGCCCACGTGCGGGGAGGACAGAGCCGCAGAGGACGGGGCAGCTGACGGCCTGGCCGGCGTTCTCTAGCGGGAAGGAGGTAAAAGCTCCATATTGCGTTGAACCCCAGCTCCAACTGCACTGAACCCCAGTTCCGGGCGAGACCCTGGGAAGCCAGGCGCATGCTGGGGGAATCTGGGCTGTGGGGCGGAGACACAGAGGAGCGGCGAAAGGCAGAGCTCCGGAGGTGCGCACGGGAATGCATGCAGAGGACGGACTGTTGCCTGTGCAGCTGAATTGCCCTGGCGGGGAGGAGACAGGGGCTCCGGACCGTGCTGAACCCCAGTTCCGGCTGCGCTGGGCCCCGGTTCCGGGCGAGACCCTGAGAAGCCAGGCTCATGCTGGGGGAACCTTGGCTGTAAGACGGAGATGCAGGGGAGCGGCGAAAGGCAGAGCAGCAGAGGCACACACGGGAATGCGCGCAGAGGATGGTCTGTTGACTGTGCCACTGAATTGCCCTGGTGGGAAGGAGACAAAGGCGCCAGACTGTGCTGACCCCCAGTTCCGACTACACTGAAACCCAGTTCCGGGTGAGAATCTGGGAGTCCAGATTCATTGGGGGAGAGACTAGACTGTTTGGCGGTGGGCGAAGCTCCAGGGCGCTTTTCTCTCAGAGGTGTTTGCAGGGAGTACAGAGGGACACTGAGACCCAGGAACCTCATAGGGTGGGGCTGATGGGAAGCCAAGGCTGTAGGCTCCACCCTGAAACTCCGCCCCATCCAAGCTGAGCACAGAGGCTTTTACAATTTCTCAAGTCTAGTTGAATAAGGCTGTCTCCCGGTGCAGACAGAGCTGATCCTCACAGCCAATTGGACTGGAGGCCAAATCTTCCCAGTGTACCAACAGCAATCAAGGCTTAACAACACCAAGACTTTGCACTCAGCCCACAAAGAGGGGTACCGAGAGCGACCACCTAGGGAGATTGGGGAAGCTGAGCTACCGGCCTCTATGGGTCACTGACCACACAAAGCCACTCCATCAACATAGGAAGGCGGCCAAAAGGTGGAGACACTGAAGCAGGTCACGAATGGAAGGGATGAAGGAAAGTAAACTTATGGACAACACAGTGTTCAGAGCCACATTTATAGGGTTGCTTGGGAGTCTTCTGGAGGACCAAGATGGCGGCATGGGGAAGATGCCTGATTGTTGCCTACCACAACCATTTTGAAACTACAGATGGAGGGCAGAGCGGACACCATCCAGGGCAATGGCCAGGGGAGTTGCTGAGAAGGAATTGACCGATGGGAGTTGGGATCGGGAAGACGGGGCCCCGCTGGGTCCCAGATCCGGGTGTGCTCGCCCAGCGACTGGTCACCACTGCAGGCCTGAGTGCCGCCGCAGTTACCTTGGACCAGCCCGCCACCGTGCACCGGGCACACCAGAGCTTCGCCGAGCCCGCCACCCAGCAAGTTCTGTGGCAGCCGCCCCGGACCTTTGAGAAAATGGCTGAAGGAATTGCTGAGAGGGAATTGACCAACAGGAATTGGGATCAAGAAGATGAAGCCCGGCTGGGTCCCGGGTCTGGGCGAGGCTGTGTACCCCTGGGTCCGGGTGAGGCCATGCGCCCCTGGGTCCGGGGGAGGCCATGCGCCCCTGGGCCCGGGTGAGGCTGTGTCCTAGGTCTGGGTGAGGCCATGCCCCTGGGTCCAGGTGAGGCTGGATCCGAGTCCGGATGAGGCCATGCGCCCCCGGGTCCAAGTGAGGCCACGCCCCCTGGGTCAGGGTGAAGCTGGATCCCAGGTCCAGGTGAGGCCATGCACCCCTGGATCCGGATGGGGCTGGGTTCCAGGTCCGCGTGAGGCCATGCACCCCTGGTTCCGGGTGAGGCTGGGTCCCGGGTCCGGGTGAGGCCGTGCCCCTGGGTCCGGGAGAGGCCACGCGCCCCTGGGTCCAGGTGAAGCTGGATCCCGGGTTCGGGTGAGGCTGTGCGCCCCTGGATCCGGGTAGGGCTGGGTCCCGGGTACGGGTGAGGCCACGCCCCTGGGTCCAGGTGAAGCTGGGTCCCAGGTCCAGGTGAGGCCGCGTGCCCCTGGGTCCGGGTGTAGCTGGATTCTGGGTCCAGGTTAGGCTGTGTGCCCCTGGATCTGGGTCCGGTTGAGGCCATGTGCCCCTGGGTCCGGGTGAGGCCACGCTCCCCGCGGCCCGGCTGATGCTGGGTTCCAGGTCTGGGTGAGGCCACGCACCCCTGAGTCTGGGTGAAGCCGCGCCCCTGGATCCGGGCGAGACCAAACCAGAGGGAGTCGGACCTGCATTACCACCATTCGTCCACCATCCAGAGCTGAAAAGTCATTGCCGACATGTACACATAAGGAACTGGTGGACATTGAAATTCGGTCTCAAAAGAACTGTTGGTCCAGAAAGAAACTTACTACAGACTGATTCATTTGCCCGTCAGCATAACTTATTTCTCGTCTCACATTCGGTTCTTATGAGTATATTTCTAGTAACACATGATCTCACTCATCTAGGGGAAATGATGAACAACATAAACTGATGAACAAGAACAGACCCAGAAACAAGGAGGCATCGATCAGACTGTTGGGCCTCAGAGGGAGGGTAGGGGAGGGTGGCAGTAGGGGGGAGAGATCAACCAAAGGACTGTGTGCATGCATACAAGCCTAACCAATGGTTAAGGACAACAGGGGGGTGGGGTGTGGGATGGGAATAGGGGAATGAGGACAAATATGTGACACCTTAATCAATAAAGAAATTTTTAAAAAATTAAAAAATTAAAATAAATAAAAAATAAAATATATAATTAATATTTAAAAAAATACAAACACCAAACACCCAGCAAAGAGGGTGGGGGCAGAATCTGTAGCAGTTGAGCTTATATACAGAAAATAAGGTTAAGAATTGGATGAATATGGGGAGGTCCTCAGTTCAGTGTAGAGGAAGTAGAAAGGGGATGGGTGGATAAGAAGAAAGAGAATAAGAAGAAAATAATAATAATAATAAATTTACAAAAAATGATTTCAAAAATGTATAAAAAATAGCAAATAAAAATAAAATAAAATAGAGTGATGGAAAAATAATGCAAAAAGAAATAGAAAATAAAGCAACAGCCGAAACTGGTTTGGCTCAGTGAATAGAGCGTCGGCCTGCAGACTGAAAGGTCCCAGGTTCGATTCCGGTCAAGGGCATGTACCTTGGTTGCGGGCACATCCCTGGTGGGGGGTGTGCAGGAGGCAGCTGATTGATGTTTCTCTCTCATCGATGTTTCTAACTCTCTATCCCTCTCCCTTCCTCTCTGTAAAAAAATCAATTATATATATATATATATATATATATATATATATATATATATATATATATATATATATATATATATAAAGAAACAAATAAAAACAGGGAAACAAAGAAAAAAGAAGAAGAAAAGAGATAAAATAATAATAAAAAAAATGAAAAAGTGAAGTGTCATTCCTTTGGCTAACTTAAGATCCCAGTCTTCTGTACTGTACTGTTTCTCAAATTCCTGTTGCTGGGACTCAAGGTCTCTCTTTAGGCCAGTCCCTTTTGGACTCTCAGGGACTATTTAATTTTTTTTTTAATCCTTTGTACCACTCAGGGTGGAATCTGGGTGTGGCTGTATTGGTTGCCTGGAAACTGGAGGGAGGGGCTATCTCTTCAGGACAAAATGGCTGCCCAGGTCCCGGGCTCAGGTATGACTCAGCACCAGACTCGCTGCCACTTCTCCTGGACCCCCTACTCTACCCAGACTCCAAGAGTCCACACCTTCTCCCTCACCTCAGGCACGGGCAAGTGTCTGTATCCGAAAGGTCCTATGAACCAGGTTCAGTGAAGAAAGGCACAGGTCACAGAGAGGGGAAAGATGGTTCCTCTGTGCGCTCCTCTCCTGCCGGTGTTGTGCAGACTAGCCAATCCTTCAGGTTGCACCCTCTGGGTTCAGCCTTTTGTGACTGTGGACCCATATACAGACTCCCCTGCAGTCCAGCAGTCCTGTGGCCTTTTTTTTTTCCACAGTCAGACACTGTACCTGTCCCCAGGTATGCAGCTTGGTGCTGTGCAGGTTCCCTCTGACCCTCTGGGCTCAGAGGTCTGGCAGACACCCCTGTCCAGATTCTTGATTTTACCTTTCTCCAGGGATCCTCTGCCCTTCCCGGCTATAAAGTGTCTCACCCGCTGAGTCTCCTTCGCCAGTTTGGGTTGGATGTTATTCGTTTCACTGCTCATTCTATTTGCTCTGGGACAAGGCTCTGGACACGTCCGTCTATTGCGCCACCATTTTGTCTCCCTCAATACTTCCTTCTTTTTTACAGTAGTGTAGCATCCATTGTGTGGATGTACCAGGGTTTTGTTTTTTTTCTTTATTGATTAAGGTGTCACAAATGTGTCCTTATCACCCCATTGTCCCTCCTATCCCCCCAGTCCTGCCCTCACCCTCACCCCCTGTTGTCTTTGTCCATCACTTAAACTTATATGCATGCATACAAATCCTTTGGTTGATCTCTTCTCCTTACCTCCACCCTCCCCTAACTTCCTTCTGAGGTTTGAGCATCTGATCAATGCTTTTCTGAATCTAGATCTGTTTTTGTTAATCGGTTTATGTTGTTCATTACATTCCACAAATGAGTGAGATCATGTGATATTTATCTTTCTCTAACTGACATTTCACTTAGCATAATGCTCTCTAGCTCCATTCATGCTGTTGCAAATGGTAGGAGTTCCTTCCTTTTTACAGCAGCATAGTATTCCATTGTGTAGTTGTGCCAAAGTTTTTTAATCCACTCATTTGCTGATGGGCACTTAGGCAGCTTCCAAATCTTAGCTATTGTAAATTGTGCTGCTATGAACATAGGAGTGCATATGTCCTTTCTGATTGGTGTTTCTAGTTTCTTGAGATATATGCCTAGAAGTGGGATCACTGGGTCAAATGGAAGTTCCATTTTTAGTTTTTTTGAGGGAACTCCATACTGTGCTCCACAGTGGCTGCACCAGTCTGCATTTCCACCAGCAGTGCACAAAGGTTCCTTTTTCTCCGCATCCTCAACAGCACTTGTCATTTGTTGATTTCTTAATGATAGCCATTCTGACAGGTGTGAGATGGTACCAAATTATCATTTTGATTTGCATCTCTCAGATGATTAGTGACTTTGAGCAAGTTTTCATATGTCTCTTGGCCTTCCTTATGTCTTCTTTTGAAAAGTATCTATTTAGGTCCATTGCCCATTTTTTGATTGGGTTGTTTGTCTTCCTTTTGTTAAGTTGTATGAGTTCCCTGTAAATGTTGGAGATTAAACCCTTATCGGAGATGTCATTGGCAAATACGTTGTCCGATGCATTGGGTTTTCGTGTTTTTTTATTAACGGTTTCTTTTGCTGTGCAGAGGCTTTTAATTTTTATGTAGTCCCATTTGTTTATTTTCTCTTTAGTTTCCATTGCTCTAGGAGCTGTATCAGTGAAGAATTGCTTCGGCATATATCTGAGGTTTTGCTGCCTGTGGATTCCTCTAATATTTTTATGGTTTCCCATCTTATGTCTCCCATTTTGAGTGTATTTTTGTGTATGGTGTAAGTTGGTGGTCTAGTTTCATTTTTTTGCATGTGTCTAACCAAATTTCCCAGCATCATTTATTGAAGAGACTGTCTTGACTCCATTGGATGTTCTTGCCTCCTTTGTCAAATATTAATTGACCATAGTGGTTTGGGTCAATTTCTGGGTTCTCTATTCTGTTCCATTGGTCTATATGTCTGTTCTTGTGCCACTATAAGGCAGTTTTGAGAAGAGTGGTTTTGTCATATATCTTGATATCAGGTATTGAGATCCCTCATACTTTGTTCTTCTTTCTCAAGATTGCTGCAGCTATTTGGATGTGTGTTATTTTTATTCCAGATGGATTTTTGGAGAGTTCTTTCTAGGTCTGTGAAATATGCTGTTGGTATTTGAATGGGGAGTGCATTGAAACTATAGATTGATTTGGGTAGTATGGACATTTTAATGATGTTGATTCTACCAATCCATGAAGATGGTATGTTCTTCCATTTGTTTATGTCTTCCTCTATCTCTTTTTACAACGTCCTATAGTTTTCTGCGTAGTGGTTGTTTACCTCCTTAGTTAAGTTTATTCCTAAGCATCTTTTTGTTTGTTTGTTTGCAATGGTAAATTGGATTGTTTTTTTAATCTCTCTGTAAATTCACTATTGGTGTATAAAAATGCCATATATTTCTTGACATTAATTTTGTATCCTGCTTCATTGCCAAATTCATTTATTAAGTCTAATAATTTTGAATGGAGTCTTTAGAGTTTTCTATGTACAGTATTATGTCATCTATGAATAATGACAATTTTACTTCTTCTTTTCCAATTTGGATGCCTTTTATTTCTTCTTCTTGTCTGATCGCTTTGGCTAGCACATCCAGTACTATGTTGAATAGGAGGGATGAAAGTGGGCATCCATGTCTTATTCCTGTTCTTAAGGGAAATGGTTTTAGTTTTTGCCCATTGAGTATGATGTTTGCTGTAGGTTTGTCATATACAACTTTGATTATGTTGAGATATTATCCTTCTATTCCAACTTTGCTGAGCGTTTTTATCAGAAAAGGGTGTTGGACTTTGTGAAATGCTTTTTCTGCATCAATTGATATGACTCTGTGATTTTTGTTACTCAATTTGTTTATGTGATGTAGCACATTTATTAATTTGTGGATATTGTACCATCCTTGCATTCCTGGAATAAATCCCACTTGGTCATGGTGTAATGCTGGATCTAATTTGCTAGAATTTTGTTGAGGACTTCAGCATCTATGTTCATCAGGGATATTGGCCTGTAATTCTCTTTGTGGTGTCTTTATCTTGTTTTGGGATTAGGGTAATGCTGGCTTCATAAAAAGAGCTTGGAAGTGTTCCTTCCTCTTGAATTTTTTGGAATAGTCTGAGAAGGATTGGTTTTAGTTCTTCTTTGAATGTTCAGTAAAACTCCCCTGTGAAGCCATCTGGTCCAGGGCTTTTGTTTGTTGGAAACTTTTTGATTACTGTTTCTAATTCATCAGTAGTTATTGGTCTATTCAGGTTTTTATTCTTCCTGATTGAGTTTTGGAAGTTTGTATTTTTCTAGAAATGTGTCCATTTTGTTGAGGTTGTCCTGTTTGTTGGAGTAGAGTTGTTTATAGTATTTTTTACAATCCTTTGTATATTGGTGGGGTCAGTTGTTATTTCACCTGTTTCATTTCTGATTTTGTTTATTTGGGTTCTCCCTCTTTGTTTCTTGGTGGGCCTGGCTAGAGGTTCATCAATCTTGTTTATACTTTCAAAGAACCAGTTCTTAGTGTCATTGATCTTTTGTTTTTTGTTTTTTGTCTCTATGTCGTTTACTTCTGCTCTGACCTTTCTTCTTTCCTTCCTTCTGGATACTGTGTGCTTTTCTTGTTGTTCTCTTTCTAATTCAAGTTTGAAGGTTAGTTATTTTTGGTTGTTTTTAGAGGTAGGCTTGTAGAGCTATGAACTTCCCTCTCAGGACTGCTTTCATTGTTTGCCATAGATTTTGGATTGTGGTGTTTTCATTGTCCTTGTTTCCAGGATGCTTTTAACTTCTTCTTTGATCTCTTTGGTAACCCAATCATTGTTTAATAGCATGCTATTTAGCCTCCAAGTGTTTGATTTTTTTCATTATTTTTATTGTAGTTGATTTCTGGTTTTATGCCATTGTGATCTGAGAAGATCCTTGTTATGATTTCTATCCTCTTGAATTTGAAGAGACTTTGCCTATGCCCTAATATGTGGTCTATCTTTCAAAATGTCCCATGTGCACTGGAGAAGAATGTAGATTCTGTAACTTTGGGATGAAATATTCCGAAGATTTCAATTAAGTCCATCTGATCTAGTGAGTCATTTAGGATTGCTGTTTCTTTGCTGATTTTTTGTTTAGAGGATTTATCCAGTGGTATCAGTGGGGTATTAAAGTCCCATATTATTGGAGTTTCCTCAAAAAACTAAAAATGGAACTCCCATTTGACCCAGTAATCCCACTTATAAGAATATATCCCAAGAAACTAGAAACACCAGTCAGAAAGGATATATGCACCCCTATGTTCATAACAGCACAATTCACCATAGCTAAGATTTGGAAACAGACTAAATGCCCATCAGCAGATGAGTGGATAAGAAAACTATGGGACATCTACACAATGGAATACTATGCTGCCATAAAAAAGAAGGAACTCTTACCATTTTCAGCAGCATGGATGGACCTGGAGAGCATTATGTTAAGTGAAATAAGCCATGCAATGAAAGAAAAATACCACATGATCTCACTCATTTATGGAAAATAAAGAACATTATAACCTGATGAACAAAAAGATAGATACGGAGGAAGTAAAGCACCGAATAGACTGTCAAATTACAGTGGGAAGGCTGGGGAGTGTTGGGGAGGGGGGGAAAGAGATCAACCAAAGGATTTGTATGCATGCATATAAGCACAACCAATGGACACAATACACTGGGGGAGGCGATGAGGGCATGTGACAGGGGTTGGGGAGGCTGGGGGAAGGTCAATGCGGAAAATATGAGATATATGTACTACTATATGTAATACTTTAAAGAATAAAAAAAAGAAAGTAAAAAAAATGAAGTCCCGTACTATAACTGTGTTGCTACCTATTTCTCCCTTGATATCGTCCAGAAGTTGTTTTATGTATTTGGGTGCTCCTGTATTGGGTGGATATATGTTTACCAGAGTTATAACTTCTTTTTTTCCCCCAATTTTCTTATTAAGGTATTATATGTGTACATATCTTACCATTGCTCCCCACCACCCCACTCCCATATATGCCCTCACCCCCCAGAGTTTTGTGCCCATTGGTTATGCTTATATGCATGCATACAAGCCCTTTGATTAATCTCTTATCTACCCCAACTCTCCCTAACCTTCCTGCTGTAATTTGACAGACTGTTTGATGCTTTACTGCCTCTGTATCTATCTTTTTGTTCAAGTTTTTAATGTCCTTTATTATCCATAAATGAGTGAGATCATGTGGTATTTTTCTTTCATTGACTTGCTTATTTCACTTAACATAATGTTCTTCAATTCCATCCAGGTTGCTGCAAATGGTAAGAATTCCTTCTTTTTTATGGCAGCATAATATTCCATTGTGTAGATGTACCATAGTTTTCTGATCCAGTCATCTGCTGATGGGCACCTAGGCTGTTTCCAGATCTTAGCTATTGTAAATTCTGCTGCTATGAACATAGGAGTGCATATATTCTTTCTTATTAGTGTTCCAAGTTTCTTAGGATATATTCTTATAAGTGGGATTACTGGGTCAAATGGGAGTTCCATTTTCATTTTTTTGAGGAAACTCCATGCTGTTCTCCACAGTGGCTGCACCAGTCTGCATTCCCACCAGCAGTGCACGCATCCTGGCCAACACTTGTCGTTTGTTGATTTGTTGATGATAGCCATTCTGACAGGTGTGAGATGGTACCGCATTGTTGTTTTGATTTGCATCGCTCGGATAATTAGTGACGTTGAGCATGTTTTCATGCGTCTCTTGGCCTTCCTTCTGTCGTCTTTGGAAAAGATTTTATTTAGGTCCGTTGCCCATTTTTTTATTGGATCATTTATCTGCCTTTTATTAAGTTGTATAAGCTGCCTGTAGATGTTGGAGATTAAACCTTTATCAGTGATGCCATTTGCAAATATGTTCTCCCAGGCAGTGGGCTTTCTTGTTGTTTTGTTGATCATGTCTTTTGCTGTAAAAAAAGCTTTTTATTTTGATGTAGTCCCATTTGTTTATTTTCTCTTTAGCTTCCATTGCCCTAGGGGCAGTATCGGTGAAGAAGTTCTTTTGGCATATGCCTGAGATTTCTCTGCCTGTGGATTCCTCTAGCATTTTTATGGTTTTGACGGAGTCTTTTGGATTTTTTATGTACAATATCATGTCGTCTGCAAATAAAGACAGCTTTACTTGTTCTTTTCCAATTTGGATGCCTTTTATTTCTTCTTCTTGTATAATTGCAATGGCTAATACTTCCAGTACTATGTCAATCAGGAGTGGTGAGAGTGGGCATCCCTGTCTTGTTCCTGTTCTTAGGGAAATATTTTTAGTTTTTGTCCATTGAGTATGATGTTTGCTGTGGGTTTATCATATATAGCTTTTATTATGTTGAGGTATGGTCCTTTTATTCACACCTTGTTGAGAGTTTTTATCAAGAAAGGGTGTTGGATTTTGTCAAATGCTTTTTCTGCATCAATTGATATGACTATGTGATTTTTATCTCTCAATTTGTTTATGTGATGTATCACGTTTATTGATTTGCGGATATTGTACCATCCTTGCATTCCTGGGATAAATCCTACTTGGTCATGGTGTATGATCTTTCTGATGTACTGCTGGATCCGATTTGCTAGAAGTTTGTTGAGGATTTTGGCATCTATGTTCATGAGGATATTGGTCTGTAATTCTCGTTCATTGTGTTGTCCTTATCTGGTTTTGGTATTAGGGTGATGCTGGCTTCATAGAAGGAGCTTCGAAGTGTTCCTTCCTCTTGAATTTTTTTGAATAGTCTGAGGAGGATAGGTTTTAGTTCTTCCTTGAATGTTTGGAAAAACTCTCCTGTGTAGCCATCAGGCCACGGGCTTTTGTTTGCCAGAAGCTTTTTGATGACTGCTTCAATTTCGTCCATAGTTACTGGACTATTGAGCTGTTGAGATTCTTCTTGATTGATTTTTGGAAGGTTTTATTTTTCTAGGAATATGTCCATTTCCTCCAGGTTGTCCAGTTTGTTGGAATAGAGTTGTTCATAGTATTTTGTAACAATCCTTTGTATCTCAGCAGGGTCTGTTGTTATTTCACCTCTTTCATTTCTGATTTTGTTTATTTGGGTCCTCTCTCTTTGCTTCTTGGTGAGCCTGGCTAGAGGTCAATCAATCTTGTTTATCCTTTCAAAGAACCAGCTCTTGGTTTTGTTGATCTTTTGTATTGTTTCTTTGGTCTCTATGTCATTTATCTCCGCTCTGATCTTTGTTATTTCCTTCCTTCTGGTTACACTGGGCTTTTCTTGCTGCTCTTTTTCTAGCTCTTTGAGTTGTAGGGTTAGGTAATTTATTACCATTGTTTCTTGTTTTTTGCAATAGGCTTGTAGAGCTATGAACTTTCCTCTCAAGACTGCTTTCGCTGTGTCCCACAGATTTTGGATTGTTGTGTTTTCATTGTCATTTGTTGCGATGATGTTTTTTATTTCTTCCTTGATCTCTCTGGTGACCCAGTCCTTGTTTAATAGCATGCTGTTTAGTCTCCATGTGTTTGATTTCTTTGGATTGTATTTATTGTAGTTGATTTCCAGTTTTATGCCACTGTGATCTGAGAAGATGCTTGATATAATTTCTATCTTCTTGAATTTGAAGAGACTTTTCCTATGACCCAGCATATGGTCTATCTTTGAAAATGACCCATGTGCACTTGAGAAGAATGTATATTCTGTGGCTTTGGGGTGAAATGTTCTGAAGATGTCAATTAATTCCATCTGGTCTAGTGAGTCATTTAGGATTGCTGTTTCTTTGCTGATTTTTTGTTTAGAGGATTTGTCCAATGGTGATGGTGGGGTATTAAATTCTCCTACTATGATTGTATTGCTATTAATCTCTCCCTTGATATCCTCCAGGAGTTTTTTTATGTATTTGGGTGCTCCTATATTGGGAGCGTATATGTTTACCAGAATTATTTCTTCTTGTTGGATTTCTCCCTTTAGTATTATGAAGTGGCCTTCCTTATCTATTGTTATGGCATTGACTTTGAGGTCTATTTTGTCAGATATAAGTATTGCTACTCCAGCTTTTTTTCCATTTCCATGTGCCTGAACAATATTTTTCCATCCCTTCACTTTCAATCTGTGTGCGTCTCTTGTTCTGAGATGGGTCTCTTGTAGACAGAATATATATGGGTCATGTTTTTTTATCCATTCAGCCACTCGATGTCTTTTGATTGGTGCATTTAGTCCGTTTATATTTAAAGTTATTACTGAAAGGTATTTGTTTGTAGTCATATCTATTTTTGTGTCTGTATTCCATCTTACCTGTTTATTTCTTCTTTTTACAGTATTCCCTTTAGCAATTCTTGCATTGCTGGTTTGGTGGTGATAAACTCCTGAGTCTTTTTTTGTCTGCGAAGCTCCTGATTTCCCCTTCAATTTTGATTGATAGTCTTGCTGGATATAGTATTCTTGGATTCAGTCCTTTGCTTTGCAACACTTTGTATACCTCCTTCCATTCACTTCTAGCTTGTTGTGTTTCTGTTGAGTAATCGTTTGATAATCAGATCGGTGTTCCTTTGTAGGTAACTCTCTGTCTCTCTCTTGCCGCCTTTACGATTCTCTCTTTATCATTTATATTTGCCATTGAAATTATGACATGTCTTGGTGTGGGTCTTTTGGGGTTGATCCTGCTTGGGACTCTCTGTACTTGCATAACTTTTATCTTTCCCATATCCGGGAAGTTTTCTGTCATTATTTCTTCAAATAGATTTTCTAATCCCTGCTTTTCTTCTTGTCCTTCTGGAAGCCCTATTATACGCATGTTACTTCGTTTCATGTTGTCACGAAGCTCCCTTAGGCTTTCCTCCTGCTTTTTAATTTTTTTTCTCCAATTGCTGTTCAGATTGAGCTTGTTTCTGTACCTGATCTTCTAACTCACTAATTCGGTCCTCTGCTTCTTATAGTCTACTGTTGAAACTTTCCATGGTGTTTTTGATTGTAGCTATATCACTTTTCATTTCTTCCTGATTCTTGGATAAGTTGTTGATTTTCTCATCCATCCGATGTATAAATTCCACGACCATTACTCTGAACTCCTTTTCGGTCATGTTGCAAGCTTCAGTTTCACTAATTTCCTTTCTTGGTGACTCCACATTTTCTTTCCTCTGTGAGTTGTTTCGTTTCCCCATTCTGGCTATCACCAGAAAGCTCAGGCTTCCGTTTGCGTGGACCTGGGCCGTGTGCTGTGGGGACTTCGCTCCACCCAAGTTTCACTGAAGTGCTCTGACACTAGGACGTGTGGCTGCCTTTGGTTGGTGGGAACCAGACTTGCCCAGGGTCAGTGTCCCCAGTGTTCCGTGTAGTCTCGTGTGCACACTTAGAATCAGGGCCCTGTCTGCACCACACTGTTGGTATGTGCCGAAAATGAGATCCTTAGCATGTGCCCGGAGTCAGAGTTTCCCTGTGTCTGCACCAAGAATCGAGTGTCAGAGTCTCTGTTGCCTTGTGTGGTTTCTTGTTGAGAATCAGGGTCCCTGTGTGTGCATGCACCAACAATTGGGGTCGCTGGCTCTTAGTGTGAATGTGCTGTGAGTCAGGGATCCCAGGCAGCTGTGTCCGGCATGCCAAATTCCTTGAAGTGGAGCTGCGTCCTGTGTGTGCTCTCTCTACTGAGCCAAACTGGCTAGGGCGCACACTCTCAAATTCCTGAAGGTGCTCTGGCTCCGTGCACTCTCCCAGAATCCCCGAATGGGGGCGGAGTCCGTCCTGCGCTCCAAATTCCACAAAGGGAAGCCCCTCTGTGCACGCTCTAAGATTCCCCGAAGGGGAGCTGTGACCCTCAAGCCAAATTTCCCCAAATTCCCCTAAGGGGAGCCCTCTGTGCTCACTGACAGATTTCCCCGAAGGTGAGCTGCTTCTGTCCAGCGCGCCAAATTCCCTAAGGGGGAGCACTTCCCTGCACAAAGCTCTGCAGCTTGGGCGAGGGGCGGGTCTATTCGTTACTATGGCGCTATCTGCACGCCTGTGGGGAGGGAGATAGGCTCTTTGACTCACGGAAATCTGCTGTCGGGAAGTCTGGATTCTTGTTGTTTGTTGGTCTGAAGCTGTGATAGCAGTTCTCTGTCCCCGGTGGCTGCAGGGTCCTGGTTTGTTTCAGAAGCCAGGATGCGAGTCTCAGGCAGCTCTGTTTCTCAGGATGGCGTGGTCTCTGCGTCTGCACCAGCCGCTGAGAAGTGTCTGCTTTGTGCGCGGGGCTCCGCCGTCTAGGACTGCCCGGTTAGGCAGCCCCTTGGAAGACCTGCAGAATCTAACTGACCCTAGCTCGTACAAACACACACACCACACACGTCTACACTCTCCTCTATGGGTTTCTCACTCACACTCTCTCTCTCCCTACCTTCCTGCTGGTCGCCACCTTTTTCCCCTATATCTTCTTGTTGAATTGCTCTCTTTAGTATTATGTAGTCGCCTTCCTTATCTCTTCTTATGGCCTTTACTTTGAGCTCTATTTTGTCAGATATAAGTATCACAACCCCAACTTTTTCTCATTTCCATTTGCCTGAGAAATTTTTTTCCATCCCTTCACTCTCAGTATGTAGGAATCCTTTGTTCTGAGGTGTGTCTTGCAGACAGCAAATATATGGGTCATGTTTTCTTATCCATTCAGCTACCCTATGCTTTTGATTGGTGCATTTAATCCATTTACGTTTAATGTTATTATTGATAAGTACTTCTTTGTCGTTTTGTTTCTTAATGTTTGTGTTTCTTCTTGCCTTTCTGTTTTTTCTTTTTATAGCAGTCCCTTTTGCATTTTTTGCATTGCTGGCTTGGTGGTAATAAAGTCTCTTAGGCCTTTTTTGTCTGTGAAGCTCTTGATCCACCTTCAATTTTGAATGATAGCCTTGCTGGGTATAGTATTCTTGGATTCAGTCCCTTGCTTTTATCACTACGTATGTTTCATTCCATTCCCTTCTGGCCTGGTGTGTTTCTGTTTAGAAATCAGTTGATATTCTAATAGGAGATCCCTTGTAGGTAACTTTCTGTCTCTCTCTGGCAGCCTTTAAGACTCTTACTTTGTCGTTGGTGTTCGCCAATTTAATTATGATGTATCTTGCTGTCAGTCTTCAGGGTTTATCTTGTTGTGTCTCTATGTGCTTCTTGGACTTGTGTAGTTTTTTTCTTGCCAATATCAGGGAAGTTTTCTGTCATTATTTCTTCAAACAGGTTTTCTATTCCTTGCTTCTCTTCCTTTCCTTCTGGTACCCCTATTATGTGAATGTTATTTCATTTTGTGTTGTCCCAAAGCTCCCTTAGGTTATCCTCTTGCTTTTTAAATTTTCTTTCCAATTGCTGCTGTGTTTGTGTGTGCTTTCCTACCTTGTCTTCTAATTCACTGATGCAGTCTTCAGCCTCTTCTAGTCTACTGTTTAAGTCTTCCATTTTATTCTTTATTGCAGCTGTGTCATTCTTCATTTCCTCTTAGTTCCTTTTCATGTTGGTGACATTCTCATTCAGCTCCTTATAATTCTCATTGAGTTGTGTGTATTTGTCATTGAGTTGTGTGTATTTGTCATGCAGCCATTTGTGCATTCTTATAACCATAACTCTGAATTCTTTCTCTGACAAGTTTCTTGCCTCAGTTTCATTTAACTCTTTTTCTGGTGATTCCTCTTTTTCTTTCCTTTGAGGATTGCTTTTTTGTCTTCCCATGTTTTGCTATAATGTTTTTTTTTGTTTGTTTTTTGTTTTATTTAAATTACTTTATTGATTAAGGTATCACATATTTGTCATCAACCCCCTCCCCTTCCCTTCCCAAACCCCCCCACATGCATGCCCCCCTCCCCCTGTTGTCCGTGATCACTGGCTAGGTTCATATGCAAGCACACAAGTCCTTTGGTTGATCTATCTCCCTTGTCCCGACCATCCCCTACCTTCCCTCTGAGGTCTGACAGTCTGATCAATGCTGTTCTTGTTCTTCAGTCTATGTTCATCTTTTCCCCTAGATGAGTGAGCTCATGTGATACTAGGAATACACTTATAGGAACCGAAAATGAGACAAGCAATAATAGTTATGCTGAGAGGCAAATGAATCAATCTATAGTGAGTTTCTTTCTGGGCCAAAAGTTCTTTTGAGTCCCGGTTTCTATGTCCAACAGTTGTTTATGTGTTCATAACAGCAATGATATTTCAGTTCTGGATGGTGGCAATGCAGGTCCGGCTCTCTCTGGTTTGGTCCTGGGCAATCTGCAGTGACGCATATCTGCTGACTGCTAGTATGGCAAGGCATGGTCAGCGTCTTCCATCTGTGGACTGTTTCTCTTCTGTCTTCATGGCTGGAGCACTCCTGTCAATTCCTCTCTGTTGCAGGAACCCACATGTCTCGGAGTTGATTTCTGAAAATATACAAACATATTCTCGACCAAAAGTTAATAAAGGAATATTTTCTATAAATTTGACTTGCGATCCTTTTTCATTTTTTTGCCCAAACGATTTTCCTTTGGCTTGTTTTGACACCATGTATGTTTTACCTGGGTGACTTGCTCTTAGCATTACAAATGAAAGTTAATTTTCTAAAGTAAAAATTTTCTAGATGTAATTTATTTGCAGGATACTTTTCCTTACATGATATTGTTCTACTATCCCCCCTTTTTTGGTTTAAATATTGGGAGGCTTTTGGAAATTTTATGCTGTAATCTTGATAGCTTTTAAATTTTACTTTTTTGCACTAAAATGTGACTGCTTTAGGTTCATTATATGTTACGCACTTTTACCATGAGATGAACTACCAATAAAAATTATAGTTAACACTTAGTAACAGCTTTTTTGTCCAGTACAATTGATTTTTCTAGAGTATTTGCTTATTTTGATTGGCCAATTTAAATTAGTCTGAAAACTTGACTACTATTTTACTGTCAAATTTAATACTCTAACAACCATCTTGTTTTACCCTGTAATTATTAGTGGAGAGGATTATTTGCCTTCTTGAGTAGGCCCTGAGCATTCTTGGTGCTAGGCTGGATTTAGATATCATAGACCCCAGTTCCCTGGATCATGGGTGCAAGACATCTCCATCAAGTCTTGTTGCAGTGAGAGGGCATCTGCTGTCGGCCAAGACTCTGTTACCTGGGTCCCGATGTGAGCTGGGCATGTGAAGCTGAGCAGCCATGGGGGCAGGAGATCTCCTTCAATAAGGGTGAGGGTTCAGGCCCCTGCAAACTTGGGGGGGTGAAGGTCTGTGCCCCACCTCTGTTGACCCCCAAGTTGTCTCCTGATGGCCCCTATGCAACTGTGCCTGTCTTAGGTTGTTCCTTCCCTGAGGAATCTTACCCGTCTCTGGCTAACCAGCCATCCTCCGGGGCCAAGCAGGGTGTTGTGAGGTTTAGTTCTGTCTCCTTGGTTGCCTATGCCCCCATGACCTCCACGCCCAGCACCTGCCTTGGGATACCCTCGCCTGCTGGCAGGGTCCCAGCACTGATCCCATATCTTGTGGAACCCAAGTTTCTTCTCCAAGGAGGCCCAGCTCACCCCACTGGGCGAGAGACAGATCCATGGTACCAGCCATCACGAGGTTTCAACCTTGGCATGAACAGAAGCTCAGGCAACAGCTGTGGACAATTGGATTGTGAGAAGCGGGTCCCTCTTGGCCAAAAGTGCAAGAGGGGCCAATTTAGAATGCTCAGGTGCCTTCCCAGGGGGCCCTCTACACAGTGGAAGGGATTAAACCCTTTCATGTCCTTTTTAAATTGCTGCCAGACATTCAAAGAATTAGTTTGTAAGTTTGTTTAGGGTAATTGTATAATATGCTGTTGTAATTCTAAAATATCTAGAGATGTGTTACGTTTGTCTCCAAGCACCAAACAGATGATATACCCCCCTCCCCCCACGGGCGTGAGGAACAATTATAAGTAATGGGGGTGATCCAAATCTGGGAAAAAATTTAATGACAGTGTAGAATAACATCATGTAAGGATATTCTTTGTTCTAGTCCATGGCAATACCCTTTCAAACTGGCTGTCTATTTCTTTTTGTATAGACAAGGTCTTAGTTACATTTTCTGCACTTCTACCGTGGGCAAGTAGTGATAGTAGTGACACCCTTTCTTTGGTGTCCACACAAGCCAGAAACCTCTCTTTAATTTTACACACAAAGTGGCATTGTTTTGATTTTGTGTCATACAAAAAGGAAGCTGGGTGGAGACCCCTGTGTATTTATACTTACTTGCCCCACCCATGGACCTCCTGGATGACCAAGGTGTTTGGTATTATTGGTAACTACATTAGTCAGGGGATCAGCCCACATGAGTGGTCTTACCCATGAAGGGTCAGGAGCATGAGTCCAAAATACTTACCCTCTTGTCCCAGGTAAAATTACCGTACATCTGATGATTGCTAGCATGGCTGGAAAGGCGTTCTTGTGCATTCTTGGGTTTCTGGTTACCTCACAATTTCTTCCCTGAGGTTTGACATTCTGGTTGATGTTTCTCTGTTTCTGGATCTATTTTTCCCCCCATCAGTTTATGTTTGTTCATTATATTCCACAAATGAGTGAGATCATGTGATATTTATCTTTCTCTGACTGGCTTATTTCACTAAGCATAATGTTCTACATCTCCATCCATATTGTTGCTAATGGTAAGAGCTCCTTCTTTTTTACTGCAGCGTAGTATTCCATTGTGTACATGTACCACAGTTTTTTAATCCACTCATCTGTTGATGGGCACTTAGGCTGTTTCAAAACCTTAGCTATGGTGAATTGTGCTGCTATGAACATAGGGGTGCATATATCCTTTCTGATTGATGATTCCAGTTTCTTAGGATATATTCCTAGAAGTGGGATCACTGGGTCAAATGGGAGTTCCATTTTCAGTTTTTTGAGGAAACTCCATACTGTTCTCCACAGTGGCTGCACCAGTCTGCATTCCCACCAGCAGTGCACGAGGGTTCCTTTTTCTCCACATCCTCGCCAGCACTTGTCATTTGTTGACTTGTTGATAATGGCCATTCTGACAGGTGTGAGATGGTACCACATTGTTGTTTTGATTTGCATCTCTCTGATGATTAGTGATTTAGAGCAGGTTTACATATGTCTCTTGGCCTTCCTTCTGTCTTCTTTCGAAAAGTGTCTATTTAGATCAGTTGCCCATTTTTTGATTGGGTTGTTTATCTTCTTTTTGTTAAGCTGCATGAGTTCCCTGTAAATGTTGGAGATTAATCCCTTATCTTTGACATCATTGGCAAATATGTTCTCCCATGCAGTGGGTTTTCCTGTTGTTTTATTGATGGTTTCCATGGCTGTGCAAAAGCTTTTTATTTTGATGTAATCCCATTTGTTTATTTTCTCTTTAGCATCCATTGCCCTAGGAGCAGTATCAGCGAAGAAGTTCTTTTGGCATATGTCAGAGATTTTTCTGCCTGTAGATTCCTCTAGTATTTTTATGGTTTCCTGTCTTATGTTTAAGTCCTTGATCCATTTTGAGTTTATTTTTGTGTATGGTGTAAGTTGGTGGTCTAGTTTCATTTTTTTGCATGTATCTGTCCAATTTTCCCAACACCATTTATTGAAGAGACTGTCTTTATTCCATTGTATGTTGCTTTGTCAAATATTAATTAAGCATAGGGATTTGGATCGCTTTCTGGGTCCTCTATTCTATTCCATTGATCTATATGTATGTTCTTGTGCCAATACCAGGCAGTTTTGAGAACAGTGGCTTTGTAATACAGCTTGAAATCTGGTATTGAGATCCCTCCTACTTTATTCTTCTTTCTCAGGATTGCTGTAGCTTTTCGGGGTCTTTTTTTATTCCAGATGAATTTTTGGAAAGTTCGTTCTAGGTCTGTGAAGTATGCCGTTGGTATTTTAATGGGTAGTGCATTGAAATTATAGATTGCTTTGGGTAGTATGGACATTTCAATGATGTTGATTCTACCAATCCATGAACATGGTATGTTCTTCCATCTGTTTATGTCTTCCTCTATCTCTTTTTTCAGTGTTGTATAGTTTTCCGCGTATAGGTCTTTTACCTCCTTAGTTAAGTTTATTCCTAGGTATCTTAATTTTTTTGGTGTGATGGTAAATGGGATTGCTTTTTTAGTCTCTCTTTCTGTAAGATCATTATTGGTGTATAGAAATGCCATAAATTTCTTAGCATTAATTTTGTATCCTGCTACTCTGCCGAATTCATTGATTAAGTCTAATAATTTTTTGATGGAGTCTTTATGGTTTTCTATATACAGTATCATGTCATCTGCAAATAAGGACAGCTTTACTTCTTCTTTTTCATTTTGGATGCCTTTTATTTCTCCTTCTTGTCTGATTGCAATGGCTAGTATTTCCAACACTATGTTGAACAGGAGTGGTGAGAGTGGGCATCCCTGTCTTGTTCATGTTCTTAGGGGAAATGGTTTTAGTTTTTGCCAATTGAGTATGATGTTGGCTGTGGGTTTGTCATATATGGCTTTTATTATGTTGAGGTATGATCCTTCTATTCCCACCTTGCTGAGAGTTTTTATCAAGAAAGGGTGTTGGATTTTGTCAAATGCTTTTTCTGCATCAATTGATATGACTATATGGTTTTTATCTCTCAATTTGTTTATGTGATGTATGACATTTATTGATTTGCGAATATTGTACCATCCTTGCATCCCAGGGATAAATCCTACTTGGTCATGGTGTATGAGCTTTATGGTGTACTGCGGGATTCGATTTTCTAGAATTTTGTTGAGGATTTTGGCATCTATGTTCATGAGGGATATTGGCCTGTAATTCTCTTTCATTGTGTTATCTTTATCTGGTTTTGGTATTAGGGTGATGCTGGCTTCATAGAAGGAGCTTGGGAGTGTTCCTTCTTCTTGAATTTTCTGGAATAGTCTGAGGAAGATAGGTTTTAGCTCTTCCTTAAATGTTTTGTAAAACTCCCCTGTGAACCCGTCTGGCCCTGGACTTTAGTTTGCTGGAAGTTTTTTTTTTTTTTTTTTTTTTTTTTTTTTTTTTTTTTTTTAAATATTTTATTGATTTTTTACAGAGAGGAAGAGAGAGGGATAGAGAATTAGAAACATCGATGAGAAACATCGATCAGCTGCCTCTTGCACACCCCCTACTGGGGATGTGCCCGCAACCAAGGTACATGCCCTTGACTGGAATCGAACCTGGGACCCTTGAGTCCGCAGGCCGACGCTCTATCCACTGAGCCAAACCGGTTTTGGCTAGTTTGCTGGAAGTTTTTTGATGACTGCTTCAATTTCTTCCATAGTTATCAACCTATTGAGATTTTTAGTCTCTTCCTGAGTAAGTTTTGGAAGGTTGTGTTTTTCTAGGATTGTGTCCATTTCCTCCACGTTGTCTAGTTTGTTGGAATAGAGTTGTTCATAGTATTTTTTGACAATCCTTTGTATTTCTGTGAGGTCTGTTGTTATTTCACCTCTTTCATTTCTGATTTTGTTTATTTGGGTCCTCTCTCTTTGCTTCTTGGTGAGCCTGGCTAGAGGTTCATCAATCTTGTTTATCCTTTCAAAGAACCAGCTCTTGGTTTTGTTGATCTTGTTTATTGTGTTTTTGGTCTCTATGTCATTCATTTCTGCTCTGATCTTTATTATTTCCTTTCTTCTGCTCACTGTGGGATTTCTTGTTGATCCCTTTCTAATTCTTTGAGTTGTTGGGTTAGATGATATATTACCATTTTTTCTTGTTTTTGAGGTAGGCCTGAAGAGCTATATATTTCCCTCTCAGGACTGCTTTCATTGTGTCCCATATGATTTTCAATGTTGTGTTTTTATTGTCATTAGTCTCCAGGATGTTTTTAATTTCTTCTTTGATCTCATTGATAACTCAATCATTGTTTAGTAGCATGCTATTCAGTTTCCAAGTGTTTGAATTTTTTGGAATGTTTTTATTGTAGTTTATTTCTAATATTATGCCATTGTGGTCTGAGAAAATGCTTGATATGATTTCAATCTTTTTGAATTTGGGGAGACTTTGCTTGTTACCCAAAATGTGGTCTATTTTTGAGAATGTCCCATGTGCACTTGAGAAGAACGTATATTCCATGGCTTTGGGGTGAAATACTCTGAAGATTTCAATTAGGTCCATCTGATCTAGTGTGTCATTTAAAATTGCTGTTTCTTTGCTGATTTTTTGTCCAGAGGATTTATCCATTGATGTCAGTGGTGTATTAAAGTCCCCTACTATGATTGTATTTATTTTGATCTCTCCCTTGATATCTTCCAGCAGATTTTTTATGTATTTGGGCGCTCCTGCGTTGGGTGCAAATATGTATACCAGAGTTATATCTTCTTGCTGGATTGCTCCCTTTAGAATTATGTAGTGGCCTTCCTTATCTCTTTTTTTTTTATTATTGATTTTTTACAGAGAGGAAAGGAGAGGGACAGAGAGCTAGAAACATTGATGAGAGAGAAACATCGACCAGCTGCCTCCTGCACACCCCCCACCGGGGATATGCCCGCAACCAATGTACATGCCCTTGACCGGAACCGAACCCAGGACCCTTCAGTCCGCAGACCGACGCTCTATCCACTGAGCCAAACCGGTTTTGGCGTTCCTTATCTCTTATTATGGACTTTTCTTTGAGGTCTATTTTATCTGATACAAGTATCGCAACCTCAGCTTTTTTCTCATTTCCATTTGCCTGAAAAATGTTTTTCCATCCCTTCACTCTCAGTCTATGTGAATCTTTTGCTCTAAGTGGGTCTCTTGTAGACAGCTAATATATGGGTCATGTTTTCTTATCCATTCAGCTACCCTATGTCTTTTGATTGGTGCATTTAATCCATTTACGTTTAATGTTATTATTGATAAGTACCTGTTTGTTGACATATTTTTCCTTAGTGTTTATGTTTCTTCTTGCCTTTCTCTATCTTCTTTTTACAGCAGCCCCTTTAGCATTTCTTGCATTGCTGGTTTGGTAGTGATGAACTCTCTTAGCCCTTTTTTGTCTGTGAAGCTTCTGATTCCACCTTCAATTTTGAACAATAGCCTTGCTGGGTATAGTATTCTTGGATTCAGTCCCTTGTTTTGCATCACTTTGAATATTTCATTCCATTCCTTTCTGGCCTGGTGTGTTTCTGTTGAGAAATTAGTTGATATTCTGATAGGAGATCCCTTGTAGGTAACTTTCTGTCTCTCTCTTGCAGCCTTTAAGATTCTTGCTTTGTCGTTGGTGTTCGTCAATTTAATTATGATGTATCTTGGTGTCGGTTTTTTGGGGTTCAACTTGTTTGGGACCCTGTATGTTTCTTGGACTTGGATAGTTTTTTTCTTGCCAATATCAGGAAAATTTTCTCTCATTATTTCTTCCAACAGGTTTTCTAGTCCTTGCTTCTCTTCCTCTCCTTCTTTTATCCCTATTATTCGAATATTGTTTCATTTTTTTGTCGTCCCAAAGCTCCCTTAGGCTCTCCTCTTGCTTTTTAAGTCTTCTTTCCAGTTGCTGCTGTGTTTGTGTGTTTTTCCCTACCTTGTCTTCTAATTCGCTGATGCGGTCCTCAGCCTCTTCTACTCTACTCTTTAAGCCTTCCATTGTGTTCTTTATTGCAGCTATGTCGTTCTTCATCTCCTCTTGGTTTCTTTTCATGTTGGTGATGTTTTCATTCAGCTCCTTATAGTTCTCATTGAATTGTGTGTATTTGTCATCCATCCGTTTAAACATCCTTATAACGAATACTCTGAATTCTTTCTCTGTTAAGCTGCTAGCCTCAAGTTCATTTAACTCCCTTTCTGGTGATTCTTCTTGTTCCTTCCTTTGAGAATTTCCTTTCTGTTTCCCCATGTTTTCCTGTAATGTTTTAATTGTAGTTCCAATTGCTTTGCTACCCAGGATCTTTTGGTGATGGTGCTACTGGTATAATCTCTCAGTTTTCCTGGGCTTGGTAATCTAGTGTAGTTCCCTACTTGAACTATTTGGGTTCTCTTGATGTGGCCTCCGAGTTTGAGAGGCACAACTGCAGTGTCTAGAGGTCAGCAGTCGTGGAGGGTAGTATCCCAATTTTTCTGTCTTGCACCCTAAATTGAAATTACGCTTGCCCAGTGGGGACTCACATGGCTCCAAGGAACCGTCTGTCAGGGTGATGTGACTCGGGGGGCCTGCATTCTGGAAAGGTGTGACTGTGTTGCCCAGAGTTCGGTAGTTGTGGGGTGGGAGACTCAGCTTTTAATGCTGTACCTGTGGTGGATAGGCGCTTACTCCCAGTGGCGGCTCATAGGAGCACCCACGGTAAGTTTGCCAGTGAGGCACACTGAAGCACTCTGAAGAGCTCTGGTAGTGTAACTGCGTAATAGATGCTAAAGGTTTTTCTTTTGGGCGGTACCTATGGCCTCAGGGAGTATTCAAATCCTATAGTGTTAATCAGTGTGGTATCCGGGTGTGGCTATATTAGTTGCCTGGAGACTGGAGGGAGGGGTTATCTCTTAGGAGAAAATGGCGACCAGGGATCCCATGTGACTCAGCCCCAGACACGCTTCCACCTCTGCCCACTCTCCCCAGGTTCCACCACTCCTCCCCCTCTCCTGCACCTCAGCCACGGGTAAGTGTCTGTATCCAAAAGGTCCTACGAACTAGGTTCAGTGGAGAAAGACGCAGGCCCCGGCGCGAAGAGGGACCATGTCTTTGCAATCTCCTCTCTTGCCGGCACTGCGCGGTCGGGCAGTTAGCTCTTCAGAGCTGCCTTTGAGCTCAGATCCCAAATCAGACTCCAAGGTCTAAAATCTACTACCTCCCGCAGTTCCGTGGACCCTTTTTCTCACAGTCAGACACTTTGCCTGTCCTCAGGGACGCGGCTTGGCGCTGTGCAGTTTTCCCCTGACCTTCTGGGTTTAGAGATTCAGCAGATTCTATTGCCCAGATCCTTGTTTTACCTTTTTCCAGGAGATCTCTGCCCTTCCCAGCTGCAAACTGTCTCACCAGCCGCTTCTCCTTTGCCAATTCGGGCTGGATTCCTCTAGTTTAAGCTGCTCCCTCTATTTCCTCCTGCGGGTCTGCTGTAATGTTTTAATTATAGATATGATTGCTTTGCTACCCAGGTTCTTTTGGGGATGATGCTACTGGTGTGACCTCTCAGGTCTCCTCGGCTTGGTAATCTAGTGTAGCTCCCTACTTGAGCTATTTGGGTTCTCTTGATGTAGGCCTGCGAGCTGGAAAAGTGCAACTGCTATCTAGAAGTCAGCAACCATGGAGGGGGGTGTCCCAATTATTGCTGTCTTGTGCCCTTGGTTGAAATTGTGTGTGCCCACCAAGGACTCACAGTGGCACCCAGGAGCTGTCTGTTGGGGTGGTGGGGCTCAGGAGACCTGTGCTCTGGAAAGGCATGACTGTGGTGTCCAGAGTTCTGTAGTTTTCAGGTGAGCAGACTCAGCTTTTGCTGCTGCCTCCATGGTTGGATACACGCGCCCCCAGTGGTGACTCACAGGGGCATCCGCAGTGCGTTTGCCAGCAGGGTGTACTGGCACACTCTGAAGGGTCCTGGTTCTGAAGCCACATGATCATGGTGTCTGTGGGCAGGCGACCCATAAGAGGGAATTCAGAGTTTCTACAGCCCAGCATTGCACCCCTCTTTGTATAAGTGCACACCCAGCAAGGGCTCACAGTGGCGCCCAAGGGCTGCCTGTGGAGCAGTGGGCTTGAGAGGCCTGCACGCTGTAAAACATATGACTGTAGTGTCCAGATTTCTATAGCTGTGGGGTGGGAAGACTCAGTTTTTGCTACTGCAACTGTGGTTGGATACGCGCCTGCTCCCAGTGGCGATTCACAGGGGCACCCACGGTGCATTTGACAGCACGGAGCACTGAAGCTCTCTGAAGGGCCTTGGCACTGAAGCTGTGCAATCAAGGTGTCTGTGGGCAGGTATCCAGGATGAGTGAATTCAGAATTTCTACTGCTGCGGGAGTGCATCCCTGTTTATCCAAGATCGCACCCAGTGAGAGCTCATAGCAGCTCCCAAGAGCGCCCTGTGGATCGATGGCTCAGGGGGCCTGCTTGCTGGAAATGTGCTACTGTGGCAGTGCGTTTGCTGGCACAGAGCTCTGATGCACTCTGAGGAGCCCTGGTGCTGAAGTTGCGCAGCTGGGGTGTCTGTGGGCAGTTATTCAGGAAGAGGGAATTCAGAATTTCTACTACAGGGCAGTGAGCCCTTATCAAAAGGCTCACCCAGCGGTGGCTCACAGTGGTTCCCAAGAGCAGACTGTGGAATGGTGTACCCTGGAGGCCTGTGTGCTGGAAATATGCATGTGACTGTGGTGTCTGCAGGTCTGCCACTGGGGAGGGAGAAGTCACACTTACTGCTGCAGGAGCAGTGCATGTTTGGAGGTGGAGGTCCCAGGGTCCATGGGTCTGTGGGTGGGGCAACAGATTTTGGCTGGAGTGGCTGCTGGGTTGTGGGCAGTGTCCAAGGCCTGTCTGGGTAGTGGTGCTTATGAGTTCCTAGAAGAGGCCGCTCACTCTTTCAAGATGGCGTGGGCTCCGTGCCCGAATCCCACAGTCCTGGGAGTGCCCGCAGCAGTGGTAGTCTCTCCATATCCAAGAGAACCTGATCTGCCAGCCCCTGCTGCTCCTGCCAAATTTAACTGTCCATCACTCACTCACACACACACCACACAGATCCACACTCTCCTTTCATCCCCTCACTCACTCAATCTTCTCCCTTACCTCCATCCTACCAGCCACCATCTTTTTTCCTCTGTACCACAGTATTTCTTTATCCACTCATTTCCTGATGGGCACTTAGGCTGTTTCCAAATCTTAGCTATTGTAAATTGTGCTGCTATGAACATAGGGGTGCATATATCTTTTCTGATTGGTGTTTCTGTTTTCGTGGGATATAGTCCTAGAAGTGGGATTACTGGGTCAAATGGGAGTTCCATTTATAATTTTTGGAGGATATGCTATAATGTTTTTCACAGTGGCTGCAACAGTCTGCATTCCCACCCGCAGTGCAAGAGGGTTCCTTTTTCTCCACATCCTCTCCAGCACTTATCGTTTATTGATTTGTTGATGATAGCCATTCTGACAGGTGTGAGATGGTACCACATTGTTGTTTTGATTTGCATCTCTCAGATGATTAGTGACTTGGAGCATGTTTTCATATGTCTCTTGGCCTTCTATATGTCCTCTTTCAAAAAGTGTCTATATAGGTCCTTTGCCCATTTTTTTGATTGGATTGTTTATAATCCTTTTGTTAAATTGTATGAATTCCCTGTAAATGTTGGAGGTTAAATATTTATCTGAAATAGCATTGGCAAATATGTACTCCCATGCAGTGGGCTTTCTTGTTGTTTTGTTGATGGTTTCTTTTGCTGTGTAGAAGCTTTTTATTTTGATGTAGTCCTATTTGTTTACTTTCTCTTTAGTTTCCATTACCCTAGGAGCTGTATCAGTAAATATATTGCTACAAAAATTGTCTGCTATTTTGCTGCCTATGATTTCTTCTAAGATTTTAATGGTTTCCCATCTTACATTTAAGTCCTTTATCCATTTTGAGGGTTTTTTTGTATATGGTGTAAGTTGGTGATCTCAATTCATACTTTTGCATGTACCTGTCCAATTTTCCCAACACCATTTATTGAAGAGACTGTCTGGACTCCATTGTATGCTCTTGCCTCTTTTGTCAAATATTAATTGAGCATAATGGCTTGGGTCCATTTCTGGGTTCTCTGTTCTGTTCCAATGGTCTATGTGTCTGTACTTGTGCCAGTATCTGGCAGTTTTGAGAATAGTGGCTTTGTATTATAGCTTGTTATGTGGTATTGTGATCCCTCAACTTTGTTCTTCTTTCTCAAGATTGCTGCAACTATTTGGGGTCTTTTTTTAATTCCATGTGAATTTTTGGAGAGTTTGTTCTATGTCTTTGAAGTATGCCATTGGTATTTTAATGGGGATTGCATTGAATCTATAGATTTATTTTTTTAAATATATTTTATTGAGAAAAAAAGATGGCTGCCAATGGGAAGGCAGATTGCAAGATAGTGTGTGAGTGAGAAAACAAAAGGAGTGTGTGTGGTTGCATGGGGAGTGTTTGTTTGTGAGTTGAGGGACAGCTATACTCCAGGAGACTGTGGGGGACTGCTGGACAGGGCTCCCCAGACCAGGGAGCCTCCACTGCTGCTGGATTCCCTCCTGGAGCTACAATCTTGGAAGTGGAGACAGCAGCATCTTGAAGGGGAAAGTGGATGTTATCAGAAGCCTGAAAAGCCCGAGGAATCTAAAACTGTGGCACCCACCTAACAGCTGTGAACCAGAGAACACCGGTCCCCAAGTAATGCAAGCACGTGGATTCAGAGGAGCTCTACACTCCCTCACAGAAAGGTCAGATTTCGCCTGGAGAAAGGAGAGAGAGAACTACATAACCAGACACCCGGAGAAAAGAGATCATGGAGAGACAAAAACAACCTGCATATGAAAGAAAAGCAGGCATCACCAGAAAAGGAAGTAAACGAAAGGGAGACAAGCAACCTGTCAGAGAAAGAATTCAGAGAAATGGTCACAAGGTGGATGAAAAGAATGGAAGACAAATTCAACAATATGTGTAAGAACCAAGAGGAAATGAAGAAGAACCAAGAAGAAATGAAAAATGATATCGCTGCTATAAAGAACTAAATAGAAAGCATCAACAGTAGACTAGAAGAAGCAGAGGACCAAATCTGTGAGCTAGAAGACAACGTAGGAAAAAATACCCAAGTAAAGCAGCTTCTAATAAAAAAATAAATAAAAAGCAGGAGGAAAGCCTAAGGGAACTTTGGGACAACACAAAACAAAACAATATCCACATAATAGGTGTGCTGGAAGGAGAGGAAACTGAGCAAGGAATAGAAAACCTGTTTGAAGAAATAATGACAGAAAACTTCCCTAATATGGGGGGGGGGGGGAACTACACACAAATCCAAGAAGCTCACAGAGTCCCAAGCAAAATGAATCCCAAAATACCAACACCAGGGCACATTATAATTAAATTGGCAAACACCAACGACAAAGTAAGAATCTTAAAAGTGGCCAGAGAGAGACAGAAAGTTACCTGCAAAGGAACCCCATCAGACTAGTGACTGATTTCTCAACAGAAACACATCAGGCCAGAAGGGAATGGAATGAAATATACAAAGTCATGCAAAGGAAGGGTCTGAATCCAAGAATACTGTATCTAGCAAGGGTATCATTCAAAATTGAAGGTGAAATCAGGAGCTTCACAGACAAAAAAGGACTAAGGGAGTTTATTACCACCAAACCAGCAATGCAAGAAATGTTAAAGGGTCTGTTGTAAAAAAAAGAAATAGGAAACGAAGAAGGAACACAGGAGTATAGAATAAAAATGGCGATAAACAGGTACCTATCAATAATAACTTTAAATGTAAATGGATTGACCCTTTGCACTCGCTTGATTTTTTCTCGATTCCTTTATTCTAATGCTAACCGTGTTGAGTCATGCTCGACATTCGAGTGCAAAAGGTTAAATGCCCCAATAAAAAGACATAGGGTAATGGATGGGATAAGAAAACATGACCCATATATCTGCTGTCTATAAGAAAACCACCTCAGAAAAAAAGATGCACACAGACAGAAGGTGAAGGGATGGAAAAAGGTTTTTAAGACGAATGGAAATGAAAAAAAGCTGAGGCAGCAATACTTATACCTGACAAATTAGATCTCAAAGTAAAAGACATAAAAAGAGATAAGGAAGGCCACTTCTTAATACTAAAGGGAGCAATCCAACTAGAAGAAATAACTCTGGTAAACATATACACAACCAAATACATTAAAAAACTCCTATAGGATATCAAGGGAGAGATTGTCAACAATACAGTCATAGTAGGAGACTTTAATACCACACTATCACCATTGGACAAATCCTCTAAACAAAATATCAGCAATAAAAAATCAATCCTAAATGAGTCACTGGACCAGGTGGAATTAATTGACATCTTCAGAACATTTCACCCCAAAGCCACAAAATATACATTTTTCTCAAGTGCACATGGGTTATTTTCAAAGATATACCATATATTGGGTCACAGGCCAAGGCTCTACAAATTCAAGAAGATAGAAATCATATCAAGCATCTTCTCAGATCACAGTGGCATAAAACTGGAAATCAACTACATTAAAAAAATATCCAAAAAAATCAAACACATGGAGACTAAAAAGCATGCTATTAAACAATGACTGGGTTACCAGAGAGATCAAAGAAGAAATAAAAAAAATCATGGCAACAAACGACAATGAAAACACAACAATCCAAAATCTATGGGACACAGCAAAAGCAGTCTTGAGAGGGAAGTTCAGAGCTCTACAAGCCTACTGCAAAAAAAACAAGAAACAATGGTAATAAATTACCTAACCCTACAACTCAAAGAGTTAAAAAGAGAGCAACAAGAAAATCCCAGGGTAAGCAGAAGGAAGGAAATAATGAAGATCAGAGGAGAAAAAAATGACATAGAGACAAAAAAACAATACAAAAGATCACAAAACGAAGAGCTGGTTCTTTGAAAAAATAAACAAGACTGATGAACCTCTAGCCAGGCTCACCAAGAAGCAAAAAGAGAGGACCCAAATAAACAAAATCAGAAAGAAAAAGGAGAAATAACAACAGACTCCACTGAAATACAAAGGATTGTTAAAAAATACTTTGAACAGCTCTATTCCAAAAAACTGGACAACCTGGAGGAAATGAACATATTCCTAGAAAAATACAACCTTCCAAAACTCAATCAAGAAGAATCTAAACATCTCAATAGGCCAATAACTATGGGAGAAATTGAAGCAGTCATCAAAAAGCTTCCAGCAAACAAAAGCCCGGGGCCCGACCGCTTCACAGGGGAGTTTTACCAAACATTCAAGGAAAAACTAAAACCTATCCTCCTCAGACTATTTCAAAAAATTCAAGAGAAAGGAACACTTCCAAGCTCATTCTATGAAGCCAGCATCACCCTAATACCAAAACCAGATAAAAACAACACAATGAACGAGAATTACAGACCAATATCCTCATGAACATAGATGCCAAAATCCTCAACAAACTTCTAGCAAATCGGATCCAGCAGTACATCAGAAAGATCATACACCATGACCAACTAGGATTTATCCCAGAAACGCAAGGATGGTACAATATCCGCAAATCAATAAACGTGATACATCACATAAACAAATTGAGAGATAAAAATCTCATAGTCATATCAATTGGTGCAGAAAAAGCATTTGACGAAATCCAACACACTTTATTGATAAAAACTCTCAGCAAAGTGGGAATAGAAGGATCATACCTGAACATAATAAAAGCCATATATGACAAACTCACAGCCAACATCATACTCAATGGGCAAAAACTAAAAACGTTTCCCCTACGAACAGGAACAAGACAGAGATGCCCACTCTCACCACTCCTGCTCGACATAATACTGGAAGTATTAGCCATTGCAATTATACAAGAAGAAGAAATAAAAGGCATCCAAATTGGAAAAGAAAAATTAAAGCTGTCCTTATTTGCAGATGAAATGATATTGTACATAAAAAAAAGAAAGACTCCATCAAAAAACTATTAGACATAATAAATGAATTTGGCAACGTAGCAGAATACAAAATTAATGCCATGAAATCTATGGCCTTTCTATACACCAATAGTGAACTTACAGAAAGAGAGACTAAAAAAGCAATCCCATTTACCATCGCACCAAAAAAATTAAGATACCTAGCAATAAATTTAACTAAGGAGGTAAAAGACCTATAGGCGGAAAACTACAGGACACTGAAAAGAGAGATAGAGGAAGACATAAACTGATGGAAGAACATACCATGTTCATGGATTGGTAGAATCAACATCATTAAAATGTCCATACTACCCAAAGCAATCTATAGATTCAATGCAGTCCTCATTAAAATACCAATGCCATGTTTCACAGGCCTAGAAAGAACTCTCCAAAAATTCATCTGGAATAAAAAAGACCCCGAATAGCCACAGCAATCCTGAGAAAGAAGTACAGAGTAGGTGTGATCTCAATACCAGATTTCAAGCTATATTACAAAGCCACTGTTCTCAAAACAGCCTGGTACTGGCACAAGAACAGACATATAGATCAATGGAATAGAATACAGAACCCAGATATCGACCCAAACCACTATGCTCAATTAATATTTGACAAAGGAGGCATGAACATAAAATGGAGTCAAGACAGTCTCTTCAATAAATGGTGTTGGGAAAATTGGACAGATACATGCAAAAAAAATAAAACTAGACTACCAACTGACACCATACACAAAAATAAACTCAAAATGGATCAAGGACTTAAACATAAGACGGGAAACCATAAAAATACTAGCGGAATCCACAGGCAGAGAAATCTCAGACATATGCTGAAGCAATTTCTTCACTGATACCGCTCCTAGGGCAATGGAAACTAAAGAGAAAATAAACAGATGGGACTACATCAAAATAAAGAGCTTTTGCACAGCAAAAGAAACCATCAACAAAACAACAAGAAAGCCCACTGAATGGGAGAACATATTTGCAAATGTTATCACTGACAAAGGTTTAATCTCCAACATCTATAGGCAACTTATACAACTTAATAAAAGACAGATAAATGATCCAGTAAAAAAAAAAAATGGGCACGGACCTAAATAAAATCTTTTTGAAAGAAGACAGAAGGGCCGAAACCGGTTTGGCTCAGTAGATAGAGCATCGGCCTGCGGACTGAAGGGTCCCAGGTTCGATTCTGGTCAAGGGCATGTACCTTGGTTGCAGGCACATCCCCAGTAGGGGGTGTGCAAGAGGCAGCTGATCGATGTTTCTCTCTCATCGATGTTTCTAACTCTATCCCTCTCTCTCTTCCTCTCTGTAAAAAATCAATAAAATATATTTTTAAAAAAAAAGAAAGAAGACAGAAGGAAGGCCAAGAGACATATGAAAACATGATCAAAGTCACTAATTATCCGAGAGATGCAAATCAAAACAACAATGCAGTACCATCTCACACCTGTCAGAATGGCAATCATCAACAAATCAACAAATGACAAGTGCTGGCCAGGATGCGGAGAAAAAGGGATTCTTTTGCACTGCTGATGGGAATGCAGACTGGATCAGCCACTGTGGAGAACAGTATGGAGTTTTCTCAAAAAACTAAAAATGGAACTTCCATTTGACCCAGTAATCCCACTTCTAGGAGTATACCCCAAGAAGCTAGAAACACCAATCAGAAAGGATATATGCACCCCTATGTTCATAGCAGCACAATTCACCATAGCTAAGATTTGGAAACAGACTAAATGCCCATCAGCAGATGAGTGGACTAGAAAACTATGGTACATCTACACAATGGAATACTACACTGCTATAAAAAAGAAGGAATTCTTACCATTTGCAGCAGCATGGATGGACCTGGAGAGCATTATGTTAATTGAAATAAGCCATGCAATGAAAGAAAAATACCACATGATCTCACTTATTTATGGAAAATAAAGAACATTATAACCTGATGAACAAAAAGATAGATACAGAGGCAGTAAAGCACCGAACAGACTTTCAAATTAGAGCAGGAAGGCTGGGGAGTTTTGGGGAGGGGGAGAAATAGATCAACCAAAGGATTTGTATGCATGCATATAAGCACAACCACTGGACACAAGACACTGGGCGGGGGGCTGATGAGGGCATGTGACCGGGGGTAGGGCAGGCAGGGGGAAGGTCATTGGGGGAAAAAAAGGAGATATATGTACTACTATATGTAATACTTTAAACAATAAAAAAGAAGCACGCTTTGAACAAAAATGTAAAAAACACACACACACAAAAAAAACAAGTGCTTGGGAGTGTTGTGGAGGGGGGGAAGAGATCAACCAAAGGACTTGTATGCATGCATATAAGCACAACCACTGGAACAAGTCACTGGGCGGGGGGCGGATGAGGGCATGCGACCGGGGGTAGGGGAGGCTGGGGGAAGGTCATTGGGGGAAAAAAAGGAGATATATGTACTACTATATGTAATACTTTAAACAATAAAAAAAAGAAGCATGCTTTGAACAAAAATGTAAAAAAAAAACTAACAACAACAACAAAAAAAAAACACAAGTGTTTGGGAGTGTTGTGGAGGGGGGGGAAGAGATCAACCAAGGGACTTGTATGCATGCATATAAGCACAACCACTGGACACAAGACACTGGGCGGGGGGCTGATGAGGGCATGTGACCGGGGGTAGGGCAGGCAGGGGGAAGGTCATTGGGGGAAAAAAAGGAGATATATGTACTACTATATGTAATACTTTAAACAATAAAAAAGAAGCACGCTTTGAACAAAAATGTAAAAAACACACACACACAAAAAAAACAAGTGCTTGGGAGTGTTGTGGAGGGGGGGAAGAGATCAACCAAAGGACTTGTATGCATGCATATAAGCACAACCACTGGAACAAGTCACTGGGCGGGGGGCGGATGAGGGCATGCGACCGGGGGTAGGGGAGGCTGGGGGAAGGTCATTGGGGGAAAAAAAGGAGATATATGTACTACTATATGTAATACTTTAAACAATAAAAAAAAGAAGCACGCTTTGAACAAAAATGTAAACAAACAAACAAAAATCAAGTGCTTGGGAGTGTTGTGGAGGGGGGGAAGAGATCAACCAAAGGTCTTGTATGCATGCATATAAGCACAACCAATGGACACAAGACACTGGGGAGGGTGGGATGAGGGCATGCGACAGGGGTAGGGGAGGCTGGGGGAAGGGCAATGGGGAAAAAAAGGAGATATATGTCCTACTATATGTAATACTTCAAACAATAAAAAAATAAAATATATATATTTTATTGATTTTTTTACAGAGAGGAAGGGAGAGGGATAGAGAGTTAGAAACATAGATGAGAGGGAAACATTGATTAGCTGGCTCCTGCACACCTCCTACTGGGGATGTGCTCACAACCAATGTACATGCACTTGACCGGAATCGAACCTGGGACCCTTCAGTCCACAGGCCAACACTCTATCCACTGAGCCAAACTGGTCAGGGCTGAATCTATAGATTTCTTTGGATAGTATGGACATTTTAATGATTTTGATTCTAACAGTTTATATGTTTCTCAGAATTTGTCCATTTCACCCAGGTTGTCCAATTTATTGGCATATAGTTGTTCAAAATATTTGCTTACAATCCTTTGTATTTCTGTTCTGTCCATTGTTATATCACCACTTTCATTTCTGATTTTATGTATTTGGGTCCGTTCTCTTTGTTTCTTGATGATCCTGGCTAGGGGTTTATCAATCATTTTTATCTTTTCAACGAACCAGGTCTTGGATTCTTTTATCCTTTGTACTGCTTTTTTATTCCCTATAACACTTATTTCTTATCTGATCTTTATTATTTCCTTCCTTTTACTCCTTCTGGGCTTTTCTTTCTGTTGTCTTTCTAATCCATTTAGCTGTAGGATTAGATAGTTTATTAGTGTTTTTTTCTTATTTCTTGAGGTAGGCCTGTAATGCTATGAACTTCCCTCTTAGGAGTGCTTTCATTGTGTCCCATAGGTTTTGCATGGTAGTGTGTTCATTTTCATTTGTTTCCAGGAAGTTTTTAATTTCTTGCTGGATCTTATTGGTAACCCATTCATTGTTTAATAACATTCTATTTAGTCTCCATGTATTTGAGTGTTTTTGAGGTTTTTTTTTTATTATTGTAGTTGATTTCTAACTTCATGCCATTGTGATTTGAGAAGATGCTTGGTATTATATCAATCTTTTTAAATTTGTATAAGCTTGTTTTGTGTACTAACATGTTTGAGAATGTTCCACATGCACTGGAGAAAAATGAATATTCTGTTGCTTTGGGTGGAATTTTTTGTAAATATCAGTTAGATCCATCTGATCCAGTGTGCCATTTAAGGCCCCTGTTTCATTGTTAATTTTTTGTCTGGAAGATCTATCCAGTGGTGCAAGTGGGGTGTTGAAGTCCCTTACTATGACTGTATTGCTATTAATCTCTCACTTAAAATCCATCAAGAATTTTTTTATAAACTTGGGTGCTCCTATATTGGATGCATATATGTTTACAAGGGTTATATTTTCTTGTTGAATCATTCCCTTTAGTATTATGAAGTGGCCTTCTTTGTCTCTTGTTATGGACTTTGTTTTGAAGTCTATTTTGTCTGATATGAGTATTGCTACCCCAGCTCTTTTTTCCTTTCTATTTGCATGCAATATATTTTTCCATCCCTTCACTCTCAGTCTGTGTGTGTGTTTTGTTCTTAGGTGGGTCTCTTGTAAACAGCATATATATGGGTCATGTTTTCCTATCCATTCAGTCACCCTATGTCTTTTGACTGGAGCATTTAATCCATTTACATTTAAGGTTATTATTGATAGGTACTTATTTACTGCCATTGTTTTTTTTCTTTATGAATATAATCCTCTCTCTCCTTTTCTTCTTCTTAAAGCAGTCCCTTTAACATTTCTTGCATTGCTGGTTTGGTGTTAATGTGCTCCTTACCCTTTTCCTGTGTGAAAAGCTATTTCACCTTCAATTTTAAATGATAGTCTTGCTAGATACAGTAGTCTTGGATTTAGGCCCTTGCTTTTCATTACTTTGAGCACTTCATGCCATTCACTTGTGGCCTCAAGTGTTTCTATTGAGAAGTCAGCTGACATTGTAATGGGAACTCCTTTGTAGGTAATTTTCTGTCTCTCTCTTGCTGCCTTTAAGATTCTTTTTCTTTAACATTTGCCATTTTGAATATGATGTGTCTAGGTGTGGATCTCTTTGGGTTCATCTTGATTGGGACTCTCTGTGCCTCCTGAACTTGTGTGACATTTTCCTTCACCAGGTTGGAGAAGTTTTCTGTCATTGTTTTTTTAAACAGGTTCTCTGATCCTTGTTCACCTTCTTCCCCATCTGGTATTCCTATAATGCCAACGTTGTTATGTTTCATGTTGTCCCAGAAGTCCCTTAAGCTATCTTCTTGCTTTTTAATTCCTTTTTCTATTTGCTGCTCTAATTGGGTATTTATTTCTACCTTGTCTTTCAAATCACTGTTTCTATCCTCTGCTTCATCCAATCTACTTTTAATACCTTCCAGTGTGTTTCTTTTCCTTTTTCGTTTTAAATCTTTATTGTTGAAAGTATTACACATGTCCCCTTTCTCCCCCATTGACTTCTCCCACCTTCTGCCCCCTGGCCTTCACCACCCTATTGTCTGTGTCTATGGGTTATGCATATACACATATGAGTTCATTGGTTGATCTCTTCCCCACCCCACCCCCACAACCCTCTGCCTTCCCTCTGAGGTTTGACAGTCTGTTTGATGTTTCTATGTCTCTGGTTATATATTTGTTCATCAGTTTATGTTGTTCATTAGATTCTACATATGAATGAGATCATGTGATATTTATCTTTCTCTGACTGGCTTATTTCACTTAGCATAATACTCTGTAGGTCCATCCATTCCGTTGCAAATGGTAAGAGTTCTTTTTCTTTTACAGCTGCATAGTATTCCATTGTATTGATCTACCATAGTTTTTTAACCCACTCATCTGCTTATGGGCACTTAAGCTGTTTCCAAATCTTAGCTATTGTCAATCACACTGCTATGAACATAGGGGTGCATATATTCTTTCTGATGAGTTTTTCTGAATTCTTGGGATATATTCCTAGAAGGGGAATCACTGGGTCAAATGGGAGTTCCATTTTTAATTTTTTTAGGAAACTCCAAAATGTTTTCCACATGTGGAGAAAAGGGGACCCTCATACACTGCTAGTGGGATCCCAGTGTATAATATATATACTAATAAAAGGGTAATACGCTAATTAGGGCAGACATCTTCTGGATGTCCATCTGGATGTCCATCCAGACAAAGCCACAGTGGCTGCGAGGCCCAGGGCTCAGGCAGCCATGAGCTCAGGCAGCTTTGAGCCCCAGCAGCTGCGAGGCCTGGGGCTCACAGCAACCTTGAGCCCTGGTGGCTGTGAGGCCTGGGGCTCACAGAAGCCATGGGCTCATGACAGCCTTGGGCTCAAGCAGCCATGAGCCCTGGTGGTTGCGAGGCCCGGGCCTCAGGCAACCGTGAGCCCCAGCACAAAGGGAGGCCAGACTGGGCTTAGGCAAGCTCCCCATGGGGAGCGGGCCTAAGCTGTTAGTAGGACATCCCCTGAGGGCTTCTGGACTGTGAGAGGGGGCAGGCCGAGCTAAGGGACCCCCAACCCAGTGCATGAATTTTCATGCACCACATTAGAGACACTGTGCACTTGGGCATGAGGGGGGTCCCTCAGCCAGGCCTGTGCCCTCTCGCAATCCAGGAGCCCTCAGGGTATGTCCAACTGATGGCTTAGGTGGGGAGCAGGCCAGTGGTGAGCCCATCTTCTGGCTGAGTGGTGCTCCCCCTGTGGGAGCACACTGACCACCAGGGGGCAGCTCCTGCATTGAGCATCTGCCCCCTGGTGGTCAGTGTGCATCACAGCAACCAGTCGTTTTGCCATTCAGTTGATTTGCATATTAGCCTTTTATTATATATGATTTTATTGATTTCAGAGAGGAAGGGAGAGAGAGAGAGAGAGTGAGAGAGAGAGAGAGATACATCAATGATGAGAGAGAATCATTGATTGGCTGTGTCCTACACACCCCCTACTGGAGATAGAGCCTGCAACCTGGGCATGTGCCCTTAATAGGAATCAAACCCAGGACCTTTCAGTCCACAGACTGATGATATATCCACTGAGCTAAACCAGATAGTGCTTCCGTGTGTTCTTAATGTCAGATATATCATTCTTCATTTCTGTCTTGTTCTTGTTCATGGCCTCTGTTTCTCTTTTCAAGCTGTTGTAATTTGCACTAATTTCCTTAGGCATCTTTATAACCATTGCTTTGACCTCTATGTCTGATAGGTTGCTTATCTCCATTTCACTTAGTTCTTTTCTGGACATTCCTTCTTTTTAATCATTTGGGGTTTGTTTCTTTCTGTCCTCATTTTAGCTGTCTCTCTGTATTTGTTTCTGTGTATTAGATAGAACTGTTATGCCTCCCAGTCTTTGTGGGATGGCCTTATGAAGAGAGTGTCTTGAGGGTTCACTGGTGCAGCCTCTTTGTTCACCTGTGCTGAATGCTCTAGGAGTGCCCCTTGTGTGCATTATTTGGACTCTCCTGTTGTAATTGGGACTTGATTGTTGATGTCCCTTTCATGGGAGGTATCTCTCCTCCAACTTGCTGCCAGTGATGTTCAACCCCAATGTTGTCATGCCAGCTTTTATAGAGGTGCTGACAGATCAGAACAAGACACAACAAGACCAAACCAAAAATATCATGAAAATAAACCTACACAATGCAACAACAACAGGAAAGACTAAGCAGGAAGAAAAGGAGAAAGCAAAGCAAAGAAAAAATGTAAAGAATACCAAAAGACACGCAACCAAAGACTTAGAGGGGATATAAAGTAAAACAAAGAAAGAAGACAAGAAATGGTTATATGGGAGCAAGGAGGAAGATAAAAGAATTATTATAGGAGGAAACAAGAAAAGGAAACAGAAAATAGGTGAAATAATAATGAATTTAAAGTGTAGTGATAATGGATACAAGATAGAGATAGAAAAATTAAAATGGACGCCGAAACTGGTTTGGCTCAGTAGATAGAGCATCGGCCTGCGGACTGAAGGGTCCCAGGTTCGATTCCGGTCAAAGGCATGTACCTTGGTTGCGGGCACATCCCCAGTAGGGGGTGTGCAAGAGGCAGCTGATCGATGTTTCTCTCTCATCGATGTTTCTAACTCTCTATCCCTCTCTCTTCCTCTCTGTAAAAAATCAATAAAATATATATATTAAAAAAAAGAAAAAGAAAAATTAAAATGGAAACAAATGAGAAAAAGGACAAAAACAAAATAAAATAAGCAAAATTAATAATAACATTAATAGGCAAAAGTAGAACAGAATCAAAGGGAAGAGAGAAAATAGAGATATGTATGGTGGGCAGAGCTTATCTTCTTCTTCCTGGACCTATTGTCCAGCCCCCTTTCTGCTCACCACAACAAGTTCCTCCAAGAAATAGAGGGCCCCCCGGATTCAATGTTAAGTGTGCCCTTCATACCCCTCCAATGTAGGCTGTCCCTGAGCTCTACTGTGTGGCCCCTCCCACTGGTCAGAGGAGCTTCCCAGGCTGCACAATGGTGGGGTGCTAGTGCTACTCTATCCAGGAACTTCAACCCCAGGCTTCCATTGCTGCACCCACTCTGCAGTCTCCACAGCCAGTGCCCTTGAGGCTTCCTCTTTCAGTCTCAGACCCTCCTGTCTCACCTACAGATCTGCATCCTTTTTAGTCTTCCCAGTTCAATAGGTCCAGGTCAGGGGAGGCTACATTCACCGCACGGCCTTCAGCGCATTTCCTGTCCCCAAGCCCTGGCAGTGGGGCTGAGCATTTGGGCTCTAAGTCTGTAGTGGCAGCACAGTAGTGGTGGCAGTGGTTGAGTACACGTCAAGGGCAAGAACCCTTCTGAGTCAATAATGGTTGCACCACGGTGGTATAGTGTCCAGGCTGGGTCCTGCCGGGTGCATGGGTTCAGATGGGGTGCATGCCAGACACATAGAAGCCCTGCAGGTATCTGTTGCAGGTGTGCAGGTCTGAGGGTCTGAGCTGTGACCTCTGTGAGTGCTTAGGGACCAGGACAGGGTCAGTCCGGATGGTGGCTAAGCTTAGTGTTTATCCAGTGTTCCTTCCCCAGCCCCCAAGGAGGACCTTGTAAACCTTTCAAGGAGCTGTGCCCAGGGAGTGTCTGTGGTGGTAGCAGAGGCCCCTTGTGCTGTAGCTCGGGGTCCCAAAGCTGTCAGCTGCAAATGCATGGGATCCTGCTGCTGTTCCCTCAGGTGCACAGCCTGGCATTTCCATTTGTTAATGTAATGCGTTACATTGACTTATTTTCATACAGTTAGCCATCCTTGCATTTCAGGAATAAATAATCCTATATAATAAAAGGGTAATATGCAAATTGACCGTCACTCCAACACAATATGGCCACCCCATGTGGTTAAAGATGGCTGCCCCATGTGGACACAAGATGGCCACCACAAGAGGGCCAGCAGGGGAGGGCAGTTGGGAGGGAACAAGCCTGCAAGGGAGGGCAGTTAGGGGCAACCGGGCTGGCAAGGGAGGGCAGGTAGGGGTGACCGGGCCAGCAGGGGAGGGCAGTTAGGGGTGACCAGGCCAGCAGGGGAGGGCAGTTAGGGGCAATCAGGCTAGCAGGGGAGCAGTTAGGTGTCAATCAGGCTGGCAGGGGAGTGGTTAGGGGGTGATCAGGCTGGCAGGCAGAAGCAGTTAGGGGCAATCAGGAAGGCAGGCAGGCAAGCGGTTGGGAGCCAGCAGTCCTGGATTGTGAGAGGGATCCCAGATTGGAGACGGTGAAGGCTGGGCTGAGGGACACCCCACCCCCCCATGCACAAATTTCATGCACAGGGCCTCTAGTCATATTCATAAAATACTTTGGCCCTTTCTTGTAGGTTCTTTGTCTGGTTTGGGCACCAAGCTAATTGTGGCCTTACAAAATTAGTTTGGGATTTTTCCCTTCTTTTCAGTTTTTAAAAACAAATTCAGGATTATTATTAATTCTCTTTTAAATATTTGGTAGAATTCACCAGTTAAGCCATCTGGTTCTGTACATTTTGTTTTTGATTAATGATTAAATCTTCTTGCTAGTTATATATCTGTTTAGATTTTCTATTTATTCATTATTCAATATTTGTAGGTTGAGTGTTTCTATGACTTTTTAGAATTTTGTCCATTTTATCTAAATCGTTCTATCTTTTGACATACAATTGTTTGTAGAATTCACAGAGAACCCTTTCTATTTCTGTAAAGTTGATAGTAAGGTCACTCACTTTTTATTTTAGTTACTTGAGTTATCCCTCTTTTTATTTGTCAATCTAGCTAATGTTTTATTAATTTTGTTGATCTTTCATTAATTTTCTCTATTGATTTTCTATTCTATTTTGCTCATCTCCACTCTAATCATTATTATTCTTCTTTCTTCTAGCTTTGAATTGTTTGTTCTTTTCCTAGTCTCATGAAATATAAAGTTAAGTTGTTGATTTGAAATAGTTTGTTTTAAATGCAAACATTTACAGCTATAAATTTACTGCTTTTGCTGCATTCCTTAAGTTTTGGTATGTTGTATTTTTATTATTTGTCTTAAGATATTTTCTTAATTTTGGAATTAGTTGACACAAAGGCTGATCCCTTAGACAGCCTACAGACAGGTTAGAAAGTTGCATATTCAGTCTGTTATACTCTCTTCAGTTCATGGAAGGAGTTTAGGAATCTGGCTTATGCTTTCAACGAACTGTACTACACCAGGTTGAGGGATTTGGGGAGGTGGTGGAACAAGGGTTAATAAAAATCACCAAAGAATACCTTACCATTTTGAATAGGGATTTTTACTGAATGGGCATTTGCTTGCTTCCTGTACATCTTTTACTGATTTCCAGAAATCTTATAAAGTTATCTAATAAATTTCTAGTTGTTTATTTAGTATTTTCATTGGAGAACAAGAGCCTGAAGCTTCCTAGTCTGACATCTCACTGATGTAACTTTTATTTGGTATTTTTGAAGATAGAGTTTACAAATTTAGGATTGTAACTGACCAATTATTATGGTTGCTTTCTTCCTTGTCACCTGCATTAATCCAAGTAATAGATAAATCAAGTAATGATTCCTCTAGGAACGAATAAAGTGTCGTAAACTTCACCCACAGGCATGTCTATTTATTTGTTGTAATGACAGTAGTTTGTTCAGAAAAAGCCTCGAGGTTTCTAATCTTTCTGTGTTAAACAATCTGTTCTCAAAATCTAAGCCATAAATTTTCAGGCTGCTTAGGGAATCTGTGGTCTCAGGCTTCAAAATGCAATAATATGGGTGTCCCTGTACCCTGGTCTGTATATCTCATTCATTTTCTAGTAATAATTCCAACTAAATTGTTTTTACTATTCTCCTTTTTCACTACTCCTAATTTGTCCTTTCTATTCATAATCAACTTAATGGCTAGTTGATACAGAATGTGATTTATTCCTGAGTTTTTATAACAAAAATTCATAAGGCCTAAATATATTTTGTTTTTATACAAAATTTTCAGTTGCCTCCATAAAGGAATGCGTGTCCACATACCGTGACCTTTTTTGCCAAGTTATTTAATAAGTGATATTTAAGTTTAGGCCTATTTCATGGTCTGTACCACATAAACTAAAGTTGAGTAAATTTTAATTAAAACATATTGGATCCCTTGGAGTTTATATTTAATTTATGAGGTTTGAGGATGTTTATTTTAAATATGTATTTGACAGACACATCTAAATTCTTTAATAGAGTTCAGGAAGTTCTCTTTTAAACTTCCTAACAACTCTTAAGGTAATTGGCATCATTATTAAAGAAAGAGTCCCATTTAATCACCACAAAATAGTTTTCAGTTCCAGTTTTAAGAGAGAGAATAAAAAACCCACATCTTGCACTTGATTAAAACTTCCTTTAGAATATATTAAAGATATTGTGGTTTGTTTTGTTTTTTTTGTCAAAGCAAAAGTCTCAGCCGAAGAGGAAGAAATTTCTCATAATGACCAAAGGGTGATTGTTGTTTTCACCACCCTCTTCCTCTTCCTTCCCAGAATCAAAGAGGCTATGCAAGACCCAGAGCTGACCTCAGCCCATTTGAGCTGATCTTAATCAAGAGACTGACTGTACATTTCTTACAAAGCTTTAAGACAGAAATAAACTTAAATTAAGAAAAAAAAAAGCTGTTTTGATTTCAGGTTTGAGGAAGGATGGGTCCTTCTGCCTGCTATACACAACTTTTCTTCCCCATTGACTGAGGTCTGTATCTCTTTCCAAGATACAGAACATCAGAATGTAGACCCCTCTACTATCTCCATTTGCCAGAGAGGAAACCAAGGAAATAATAATCAGTTGCATAAAAGTGTCAGTTACAAAAAGATCACACTCACCAAAGGGTCCAGTACTTGCCTAAGACCTGCATAAAGGAGTGGAGGTGGGAAACCAAAATCATTAGAAGCCTGAAAGGGAGTAAAAATAAGGCCACAAGGTGGGATAAGGGGATTATAGTGAATGCATAAAGGATAGACCTTTTCTTTCCTGCTCTTAGGACCTTAATCTCTCCACTCAAAATCAGGTTATACTTGAGAGATCATGGAGTGACAAGAATATCAGAGCAATCAGGCTACTGGGACTACAGAACATACACACAAGTCAAAAAGGGCTGTTGAGATCCAGGATATAGAAGGGAATTTCCAAAATGATTCTAAATTGCAACAGTTTCCAATTCAATGTCATACACAGACACACAGGCAGCAGCTGCAATATCAGCATCCAACACAGCTACTAGGGCAATAAATGTGTGTCTTTGCACACTTCACCAAGCCCTTTGCAGTTTAGCTCCTCTGGTTGCTTCTGTGATGTTACCAACTTCTTCCCTTGATAGTAAACATACATACAGTATACTCATACGCACACATAGATAAATGTGTATATGTATACCTCTCTTGTGGTACACATCCCACATTCATTGATTTTTGCTCCAATTGGGTTGTCAATTAATCCTTACTAATAATTAGTTGACCATAACAGGATGTACTCTTGTCTACAAATCATTTTATAGGGCAATTGAAAAGACCAAAAATGCTTTACATTCCTACCAGAAATGGCTCTCTAATAATATACTGTAAGTTATTTAAAGTCATAATCAGGCACAGGCAGAAAAGTAACACTGGATTAAAAACAGACCTAGGTTCTCTGATGCAATCAGGCCACTTCAGGGAAGTAGTATCACTGGACTAAGCCTCAGTTTCCTCATCTGGAAAATGGACATAAGAACAACTGTGCTTTGTACAATTAAGTATTGTGTTTTTGTTGTTTTAAATAAGTCTTTATTGTTCAGATTATAACAAATGTTCCTCTTTTTTACCCCTATAGCTCGCCTCAACCGGGTTCCCACCCTACCACATGCCCTTACCCCCAGCCACGGTCCTCGTCCATAGGTGAAAGATTTTTGTCCAAACTCTTCCCTCACTCCCCACACCCCCTTCCCCCCAAGAATTGTTCGTCCACTCCCTTTCTATGCCCCTGATTCTATTATATTCACCAGTTTATTCTGTTCATCAGATTTTTTATTCACTTGATTTTTAGATTGACTTGTTGATAGATATGTATTTGTTGTCACTTTGTTGTTCATAATTTTTTATCTTTACCTTTTTCTTCTTCTTCCTCTTCTTAAAGAATACCCTTCAGCATTTCATATAATACTGGTTTGGTGGTGATGAACTCCTTTAGCTTTTTCTTGTCTGTGAAGCTCTTTATATGACCTTCAATTCTAAATGATAGCTTTGCTGGGTAGAGTAATCTTGGGTGTAAGTTTTTGCTATTCATCACTTTGAATATTTCTTGCCACTCCCTCCTGGCCTGCATAGTTTCTGTTGAGAAATCAGCTGACAATCATATGTGTACTCCCTTGTAGGGAACTAACTGTTTTTCTCTTGCTGCTTTTAAGATTCTCTCTCTTTGTCTTCTGCCCTGGGCATTTTAATTACAATGTGTCTTGGTGTGGTCCTCTTTGGATTCCTCTTGTTTGGGGTTCTCTGCACTTTCTGGACTTGTAAGTCTATTTCTTTCACCAGATTGAGCAAGTTTTCTGTTATTATTTCTTCAAATAAGTTTTCAATATCTTGCTCTCTCTCTTCTTCTGGCACCCCCATAATTCAGATGTTGGTATGCTTGAAGTTGTCCCAGAGGCTCCTTACACTATCTTCATATTTTTGGATTCTTTTTTCTTTTTGCTCTTCCGGTTGGTTTTTTTTTATTCCTCATATTTCAAATCCTTGACTTGATTCCTGGGATTCTCTAGTCTACTGTTGAATTTCTGTATATTATTCTTTATTTCAGTCAGTGTATGCTTAATTTCTGACTGGTCCTTTTCCTTTTTTTTTTTTTTTTTTCGCATTCTCACTAAGATCCTTGAAGGTCTCACTAAGTTCCTCAGAAGTTTCTAGAAGATTCTTGAGTAACCTTATAACTGGTTTTGAACTCTATATCCAGTAGTTTGCTTTTGTCCATTTCTTTCATTTGTGACCTGTTTCTTTGTCTCTGCATTTTGGCTGCTTCCCTGTGTTGAGAGAGTGACCTTGTGTGCTTGGTGTCCGATGGGGCCCAGTGGCTCAGCCTCCCCAATCACCTGAGGTGGACACTCTTGGTGCACTCCTTTGTGGACTGTGTGCACAGTATTGTTGTAGTTAAGCCTTGATTGTTGTTGGTATCACTGGGAGGAATTGACCTCCAAGCCAATTGGCTGTGAAGACCATCTGTGTCTACAATGGAAGAACTGCTATGCAGGAGACACCCTTATGGGGCAGGACTTGCTTCAGTGGGGCTTTGGTGTTCACTCAGTCTTCCCCTTGAGTGTGTCACTTACGGATGTGAAGAGTTGTAATTTAATATGGTCTAACACTGACCACTGGGTACACTGGCTCTTGGATCTCCAAGGAGGTACAAAGTCAGCCACTGCCTGAGGCCACCCAGCAGGAGATATAATGATATCTGCAGATTCCTCCTCTTTGTTTGGGGTTTGGAAGTGCCCAGATGAGGCCCAGCTGTGAAGCAAGCCAGGCTACTGCCGCCAAGAGCCTTGCCCCTTCTTTTGGAAGCTTTTGAGCTCTCTCACCCAGATGCAGTTTGCTAAGTTAGGCTGTGAAAGGCAGACCATTCATATGCAAAAGCCACAGCACACAGTTTGGGCAGGGTTGTAAATTGGGTGGGGCAGGGCCTCAGGGAATCACCAGGGATAAGCAAACAGCAATGGCTGCCAGTCAGCCATCTCTGCGTCTCCGCATCTCCGCACCCCGCACCCCGACACAGGAATAATGATAGCTGCAAGCCCCTCTGAGAGAAGGCTGCCCTCGTGTTCTGGCTCAGTGCCAGACAGTCTAGTTTCTCCCCGTATGAGTCTGGGTCCCCAGAGTCTCGCCTGGACTGGAGTTCAGAGCAATCGAGAGCTTGTATCTCCCTCCCAATTGAAAAAAAACAACAGTGCACCCAGATGCGAGCCAGTTTTGTGCACGCCTCTGCATCACCCACCTCTGCACTTCCTACCAGTCTCAATGTGATTTTTTTTTTCCTCCTAGTTGTGGAATTTCCACTCAGACAGTTTTCCTGTGGTTCTGGATGATAGCTGTTTTGTCTTTTAGTTGTAATTTTGATGTGGTTATGAGAGACAGGAAGTACAGGTGTTTACCTATGCCTCCATCTTGGTTCCTCACAATTAAGCATTGTTAACCCTTTGCACTCACTTGCTTTTTTCTCGATTCCTTTATTCTAATGCTAACCGTGTCAAGTCACACTTGATATCCAAGTGCAAAAGGTTAATGATTTTTTTGCGAAGGGTCAAAAGTTTTACTACATTGCCTATATATCTCCCCAGCTACCAGTAAACACACCTTTCTTTGATGAATAGGCTATGAGATCATCTACCTATACATAGAAGACAACAAAAATTACACACTGAGATTTATTTCAGAAATTAAGAACCTGAAACCAGTTGCTTCCTAGTTGAGAGTAAGTGGGACATGGGATGAAAATTCTTAAATGATGGGTGATGTCAAGAAAGCATCTATATATATATATGTATAAAACCCTAATATGCAAATAGACCAAATGGCAAAACAACCAAACAACCAGTCACTATGACATGTGCTGACCACCAGGAGACACACATGGAACATGGTGGGCATCGGCTGCAGTAGGATGGTGGAGCAGGTGAGTGGGGGCTCCAGACTAAGGCAGGGTGCCAGTCACTGTCATTGGGGAGAGCCTCTGGTGGTTACTGAAAATTCTTTGCTACTGCAAGCCATGGTCATGACCGGTGCTCTCACCTGCTTTTGGCACTGGCCCCGCTTGCACCCGCTGCTAGTGCCCATTGCTGGCCCCAATCGCTCAGCACCATCAGTGGTGCGAGCAGTGGCTGCCAGCCCCGATCACCTCTCAGGGATATTCCACCTCCCCCTCCTCCTGAGGGGCGGTCTGGGACAACAACTGCTGCTCGCACCCACTGCTGGGGCTGGAGCCACCACTCATGCCTGCCCCCATCCAAGGAGCAGCAGTCGTGTGCAGCCCACCCCTGTCCAAAGAGCAGCAGCCTTGTGATCAGCCTTCCCCATCCGAGGAGCAGCAACTGTGTGAGCAGCCTGCCCCCACCAGCCAGAGGAACCACCACTGCTGTAAACAGCACCCACCAGAGGAGCTGCTGCCAACTGAGGAGCAGCCACTGCATGAGGAGCTGCTGCCACCTGAGGAGCAGCCCTTGCATGACTCAACACCTAGATCCTTTGGTCAGAGTAAAAAGGGGAGACAAAGAAACCCCCAAAGGAAAGAAAAGGAGGAATCGCCAGAAAAAAACAGCTACGTGAAATAGAGGTATGCAATATGTCAGAAAAAGAATTCAGAATAAGGGTCATACAATTCATAAACTGGATGGATGAAAACATCAACAACTTATGTAAGAATAAAGGAGAAATAAAGAGTGATATAGCTTCAATAAAAAACACCATGGAAAGTTACAACAGTAGACTAGGAGAAGCAGAGAACCGAAATAGTAAATTAGAAGACAGGGAAGCAAAACACACCCAAAATGAACTGCAATTGGAAAAAGAAATTAAAAGACAGGAGGAGAGCCTAAGGGAGCTATGGGACAACATGAACTGAAGCAACATATGAATAATAGGGGTGCCAGAATGACAGGAAGAGGAACAAGTGTTAGAAAACCAATTTGAAGAAATAATTTCAGAAAACTTCCTGATGTGGGAAAGAAAAAAGTCACAGAAGCACAGAGAATCCCAAGCAAGATGAACCCGAAAAGACCCACACCAAGACATGTCATAATTATGATGGCAAACGTTCAGGACAAAGAGAGAAACTTAAAGGCTACCAGAGACAGACAGAAAGTTAAGTACAAGAAATCTCCCAATACATTAACAAATGATTTCTCAACAGAAACACATCAGGCCAGAAAATAATGGAAGGAAATTTACAAAGTGATGCAAAGCAAGGGACTGAATCCAAGAATAGCTATCCAGCAAGGCTAGCATTCAAAATTGAAGGGGAAATAAAGAGCTTCACAGACCAAAAAAAAAAAAAAAAAGAAGGCTAGGGGAGTTTATCACTACCAAGCCAGCAATGCAAGAAATGCTAAAGGGACTGATGTAAAAAGAATAAATAAAAAGGGAAGAAGGAACACAGGCACAAAAAATAAAAATGGCTACAAACAAGTCTCTATCAATAATAACTTTAAGCATAAACAGACTAAATAATCCAATCAAAAGACATCAAGTGGCTGAATGGATAAAAAAAAAAAGACCCACATATATGCTGTCTACAAGAGACCCACCTCAGAACAAGGAACTCACACAGGCTGAAAGTGAAGGGATGGAAAAATATCTTTCAGGCAAATAGAAATGAAAAAAAAAAAAAACCTGGGGTAGCAATACTTATATCTGACAAAATAGACCTCAAAGTGAAGGCCATAACAAGAGATAAGTAAGGCCACTTCATAATACTAAAGGGATTGATACAAAAAGAGGATATAACCCTGATAAACATATATGCACTCAATGCAGGAGCACCCAAATACATAAAAAAACTCCTGGAAGATATCAAGGGAGAGATCGACAACAATTCAGTCATAATAAGGGACTTTAATACCCCACTGACATCACTGAATAAATCCTCTAGACAAAAAAATCAGCAAAGAAACAGCAATCCTAAATGACTTACTAGATCAAATGGAATTAATTGACATCTTCAGAACATTTCAACCCAAAGCCATGGAATATATGCTCTTCACAAGAGCACATGGGACATTTTCAAAAATAGACCACATATTGGGTCACAGGAAAAGTCTCTCCAAATTCAAGAAGATTGAAATCATATCAAGCATCTTTTCAGACCATAATGGCATAATATTAGAAATAAACTACAATAAAAGCAATCAAAAAATTAAAACATTGGGAAGTTGAATAGCATGCTGTTAAACAATGATTGGGTTACCAAAGAGATCAAAGAAGAAATTAAAAACATCCTGGAAACGAATAACAACGAAAACACAACAATCCAAAAATCTATGGAACACAATGAAAGCAGTCCTGAGAGGGAAGTTTATAGCCCTACAGGCCTAGCTCAAAAAACAAGAAAAAAATTGTAGTAGATCAGCTAACTCTACAACTTAAAGAATTAGAAAGGTAGCAACAAAAATATCCAGAGTGAACAGAAGGAAGGAGATAATAAAAATCAGAGCAGAAATAAATGACATAGAGAACAATAAAACAATACAAAAGACCAATGAAACCAAGAGCTGGTTCTTTGAAAGGATGAACCAGATTGATGAACCTCTAGTCAAGCTCACCAAGAAGCAAAGAGAGAGGACCCAAATAAACAAAATCAAAAATAAAAGAGGCGAAATAACAACAGACCCCACAGAAATACAAAGGATTGTTAAAAAATACAATGAACAACTCTATTCCAACAAACTAGACAACATGGAGGAAATGGACATATTCATAGAAAAATACAACCTTCCAAAGCTCAATCAGGAAAAATCTAAAAATCTCAGTAGGCCAACAACTATGGAAGAAATTGAAGCAGTCATCAAGAAGCTTCCAGCAAACAAAAGCCCAGGGCTAGACAGCTTCACAGGGGAGTTTTACCAAACATTCGAGGAAGAACTAAAACCTATCCTATTCCAAAAATTTCAAGAGGAAGGAACACTACGAAGTACTTTCTATGAAGCCAGCATTACCCTAACCCCAAACCAGATAAAGACAACACAAAGAAATAGAATTACAAGCAATTATCCCTCATGAACATAGATGCCAAAATCCTCAACAAAATTCTAGAAAATCGGATCCAACATTACATCAGAAAAATCGTACACCATGATGAAGTAGGATTTATCCCAGGGATGCAAGGATGGTAAAATATCCACAAATCAATAAACGTGATACATCACATAAACAAACTGAGAGATAAAAATCACAGAGTTATATCAATTGATACAGAAAAAGCATTTGACAAAATCCAAAACCCTTTCTTTTTTTTTATTGTTTGAAGTATTACAAATAGTAGTACATATGTCTCCTTTTTCCCCCCATTGACCTCCCCCGGGTCTCCTGTACCCCCCAGTACATGCCCTCATCTGCTCCCCACCCAGTGTCTTGTATCCATTACTTATGCTTATATGCATGCGTACAAGTCCTTCGGTTGATCTCTTACAGACCCCCCCCCAACCTCCCCTGCCTTCCAGCTGTAGTTTGACAGTCTGTTCAATGCTTCTTTGCCTCTGTATCTATTTTTCCCCCCATTTCTTTCCTTTAAAAAAATCTTGCCTCTGCAGGCTAGAAATAAACATATAATAACAAAATGTTTGAGTCCCAATTTCAATGTCCAAAAGTTCTGAGTCCCCGTTTCAATGTCAAACAGATCCTTATGTGTACATGTCAGCCATAATAGCCGGATGGTGGGCACATGGTGGCAATGCAGGTCCGACACTCTCTGGTTTGGTCCTAGGCAACCTGCAGCGACACACAGCTGCTTACTGCTAGCATGGCAAGGCGTCATCAGCATCTTCCATCTCTGGACTATTTCTCCTCTTGTCTTCGTAGTTGGAGCAGACCTGTCAATTCCTCTCTGTTGCAGGAATCCACATGGTCTTGGAGTTGTTTTCTGAAAATATACAAACATATTCTCGGCCATAAGTTAATAAAGGAATCTTTTCTATATAATTGATTTGGGATCCTTTTTATTTTTGCCCAAATGATTTTCCTTTGTCTTATTTAGACACTATGTGTGTTTTTCATGGGTTTCTTGCTGTTAGCATTACAAAGGAAAATTAATTTTGTAAAGTAAAAATTTTCTAGATGTAATTTACTTATAGGATATTTTTCCTTACATGATATTACCCTACTATCTCCCCTTTTTTTGATTAATGGAGACTTTTGTAAATTTTATAATGCAGTCTTGATAACTTTAAATTTTAATTTTTTGCACAAAAAGATGACTGCTTTAGTTCATTGCATGTTCAGGAATTTTACCATGAGATGAACTACCAATAGAAATTTTAGTTACTACTTTAGGAACAGCTTTTTGTCCAGTACAATTAAATTTTCTTGAATATTCACTTATTTCAATTAGCCTATTTAAATTAATCTGAAAACTTGATTACTAATTTATTGTCAAATTTAATACTCTACCAACAATCTTAGTTTACCTTGTAAGTATTAGTGGAAATGATTATTTGCATTCTTGAGTAGGCCCTGAGCATTCCTGGTGGTAGGCTGGATTTAGATATAGGGCAGCTGCTATCGGCCAAGTCTCTGTCTGTTACCTGGGTCCTGATCTGAGCTGGGCGAAGTCTCTGTCTGTCACCTGTCTCCTGATCTGAACTGGGCATGGGAAGCAAAGCAGCCATGGGGGCAGGAGACCTCCCTCAGAAGGGTGAGCGTTCAGGCCCCTGCAAGGTTCGGGGGGCGAGGGTCTGTGCCCCACCTCTGTTGACCCCCAAGTTCTCTCCTGATGGCCCCTCTGCGACTGTGCCTGTCTTAGGTTGTTCCTTCCCTGAAGAATCTTACCTGTCTCTGGCTAACCAGTCATCCTCCGGAGCCAAGCAGGGTGATGTGAGGTTCAGTTCTGTCTCCTTAGTAGCCTATGCCCCCGTGGCCTCCATGCCCAACACCTGCCTTGGGATCCCCTCGCCTGCTGGCGGGGCCCCAGCACTGATCACATATCTCTGGGAACTCAGCTTTCTTCTCCAGGGAGGGCCCAGCTCACACTATTGGGTGAGAGACAGATCCATGGTACCAGCCACCACGAGGCTTCAAGCTCAGCATGAACAGAAAGCTCAGGCAACAGCTGAGGGCAATTGGATTGTGAGAAGAGGGTCCCTCTTGGCACAAAAGGCAAGAAGGGCCAATATAGAATGCTCAAGTGCCTTCCCAGTGACTTAATTCCTTCTGAAAGGGATTAAATCCTTTCATGTACATTTTAAATTGCTGCCAAACATTCAAAGAATTAGTTTGTAAGCTTGTTTGGGATAATTGTACAATATGCTGTTGTAAAATATCTAAAATTATAATGACATTGTAGAATAATATCATGTAGGATATTCTTTGCTCTAGGCCATGGCAATTCAATTTCAAACTGGCTGTCAACTTCTTTTTGTAACATTATATAAACTTTGTCAGGGAGGCAAAAACACAAATTACTTTAGTTCAAGAGGCCAAATATATTGACTTTCAATTACAATCCTTACAAATTTTGAAGGAAACTTCTCTTTGTTTCCTTCCAAAATAATTTTCAGGCAGCAGAGAGTTTCATTTGAAAATCTTTGTCACATGAAACATTTCTCTTAAGGTTATGGTGACCACTAGTATGGATTAGATTTAATATTTTTTTATAATAATTTTTTTAATTTTTATTTTTTTACATATGTGTCCTTATTCCCCCATAACCCCCACCCCCCACTTATGCCCCACTCCCTTGTTGTCTGTGTCCACTGATTAGGCTCATATGCATGAACACAAGCCCTTTGGTTGATCTCTCCACCTTAACCCCACCCTCCCCTACCTTCCCTGAGGTATGACATTCTGATGGCCGTTTCTCAGTCTCTGGATCTGTCCTTGTTCATCAGTCTATGCCATTCATTATGTTCCACAAATGAGTGAGATCATATGATATTTATCTTTCTCTGCCTGGCTTATTTCGCTTAGCATAATGCTCTCCATCTCCAATAATGTTGTTGCAAATGGTAGGAACTCCTTTTTTACCACAGCATAATATTCCATTGTGTAGATGTACCACAGTTTTTTAATCCACTCATCTGCTGATGGGCACTTAGGCTGTTTCCAAATCTTAGCTATGTTGCTTTGTGCTGCTATGAACATATGGGTGCATATATCCTTTCTGAATGGTGTTTCTAGTTTCTTGGGATATATTCCTAGAAGTGGGATCACTGGGTCAAATGGGAGTTCCATTTTTAGTTTTTTGAGGAAACTCCATACTGTTCTCCACAGTGGCTGCACCAGTCTGCATTCCCACCAGGAGTGCAAAGGAGTTCCTTTTTCTCCGCATCCTCTCCAACACTTGTCATTTGTTGATTTGTTGATGATAGCCATTCTCACATGTGTGAAATGGTACCGCATTGTTGCTTTGATTTGCATCTCTCTTATGATTAGTGACTTTGAGCATGTTTTCATGTTTCCTGGCTTTCCTTCTGTCTTCTTTCTAAAAGTTTCTATTTAGGTCCCTTGCCCATTTTTTGATTGGGTTGTTTATCTTCCTTTTGCTAAGTTGTATGAGTTCTCTGTATATGTTGGAGATTAAACACTTATCATTGATATTTTCAAATATGTTCTCCCATGCAGTGGGCTTTCTTGTTTTATTGGTGGTTTTCTTTGCTGTGCAAAAGCTTTTTATTTTGATGTAGTCCCATTTGTTTTTTTCTCTTTAGCTTCCATTGCCTTAGGAGTAGTATCAGTGAAGAAGTTCTTTCGGCATATGTCTGAGATTTTGGAGCCTGTGGATTCCTCTAGTATTTTCATGGTTTCCCGTCTTATGTTTAAGTCCTTTATCCATTTTGAGTTTATTTTTGTATATGGCGTAAGTTGGTGGTCTAGTTTCATTTTTTTGCATGTGTCTGTCCAATTTTCCCAACACCATTTATTGAAGAGACTGTCTTGACTCCATTTTATGTTCATGCCTCCTTTGTCAAATATTAATTGAGCATAGTCATTTGGGTCAATTTCTGGGTTCTATACTAGAATCCATGGATCTATATGTCTGTTCTTGTGCCAGTACCAGGCTGTTTTAAGAACAATGGCTTTGTAATACAGCTTGATATCTGGTACTGAGATCCCACCTACTTTGTTCTTCTTTATCAGGATTGCTGCAGATATTAGGGGTCTTTTTTATTTCAGATAAATTTTTGGAAATTTCGTTCTACGTCTGTGAAATATGTCGTTGGTATTGTAATGGGAAGTGCATTGAATTTATAGATTGCTGTGGATAGTATGGACATTTTGATGATGTTGATTTTACCAACCCATAAACATGGTATGTTCCTCCATCTGTTTAAGTCTTCCTCTATCTCTTTTTTCAGTGTCGTGTAGTTTTCCATGTATAGGTCTTTTACCTCCTTAGTTAAGTTTATTCCTAGGTATCTTAATTTTTTTGGTACAATGGTAAATGGGATTGTTTTTTTAGTCTCTCTTTCTGTAAGTTCATTATTGGTGTATAGAAATGCCATAGATTTCTTGGCATTAATTTTGTATCCTGCTACATTGCCAAATTCATTTATTAAGTCTAGTAATTTTTTGATGGAGTCTTTCGGGTTTTCTATGTAGAGTATCATGTCATCTGCAAATAAGGACAGCTTTACTTCTTCTTTTCTAAATTGGAAGCCTTTTATTTCTTCTTCTTGTCTGATCGCAATGGCTAGTACTTCCAGCACTATATTGAACAGGAGTGGTAAGAGTGGGCAGCCCTGTCTTGTTCCTGTTCTTAGGAGAAATGGTTTTAGTTTATGCCCACTGAGTATGATGTTGGCTGTGGGTTTGTCATATATGGCTTTTATTATGTTGAGGTATGATCCTTCTATTCCCAGCTTGCTGAAAGTTTTTATCAAGAAAGGGTGTTGGATTTTGTCAAATGCTTTTTCTGCATCAATTGATATGACTATATGGTTTTTATCTCTCAATTTGTTTATGTGATGTATCACCTTTATTGATTTGCGGATATTGTACCATCCTTGCATCCCCGGGATAAATCCTACTTGATCATGGTGTATGATCTTCCTGAAGTACTGCTGGATTCGATTTGCTAGAATTTTGTTGAGGATTTTGGCATCTATGTTCATGAGGGATATTGGCCTGTAATTCTGTTTCATTGTGTTATCTTTATCTGGTTTTTGTATTAGGGTGATGCTGCCTTCATAGAAGGAGCGTGGAAGTGTTCCTTCCTCTTGAATTTTTTGGAATAGTCTGAGGAGGATAAGTTTTAGTTCTTCCTTGAATGATTGGTAAAACTCCCCTGTGAAGCCGTCTGGCCCCGGGCTTTTGTTTGCTGGAAGTTTTTTGATTACTGCTTCAATTTCTTACATAGTTATCAACCTATTGAGATTTTTAGAATCTTCCTGAGTGAGTTTTGGAAGGTTGTGTTTTTCTAGGAATGTGTCTATTTCCTCCAGGTTGTGTAGTTTAGAAAAGAGTTGTTCATAGTATTTTTTAACAATCCTTTGTATTTCTGTGGGGTCTGTTGTTATTTCACCTCTTTGATTTCCGGTTTTGTTTATTTGGGTCCTCTCTCTTTGTTTCTTCATGAGCCTGGCTAGAGGTTTATCAATCTTGTTTATCCTTTTGAAGAACCAGCTCTTGGTTTTGTTGATATTTTGTTTGTTTTTTTGTTTGTTTGTTTTTTTCTCTCTATGTCATTCATTTCTGCTCTGATTTTTATTATCTCCTTCCTTCTGTTCACTCTGGATATTTTTGTTGCTCTCTTTCTAATTCTTTGAGTTGTAAAGTTAGATGATTTATTAACATTTTTTCTTGTTATTTGAGGTAGGCTTGTAGAGCTATAAACTTCCCTCTTAGGACTGCTTTCATTGTGTCCAATAGGTTTTGGATTGTTGTGTTTTTATTGTCATTAGTCGCCAGGATGTTTATAATTTCTTTGATCTCATTGATCACCCAATCATTGTTTAATTGCATGCTATTCAGCTTCCAAGTGTTTGAGTTTTTCGGAACGTTTTATTAAAGTTTATTTCTAATATTATGCCATTGTGGTCTGAGAAAATGCTTGATATGATTTCAATCTTTTTGAATTTGGGGATACTTTGCTTGTGACCCAATATGTGGTTTATTTTTGAAAATGTCCCATGTGTACTTGAGAAGAACGTATATTCCATGGCTTTGGGGTGAAATGCTCTGAAGATGTCAATTAGGTCCATTTGATCTAGTCCGTCATTTAGAATTGCTGTTACTTTGCTGATTTTTGTCTAGAGGATTTATCCAGTGATGTCAGTGGTGTATTAAAGTCTCCTACTATGATTGTATTGTTGTCAGTCTCTCCCTTGATATCTTCCAGGAGTTTTTTTATGGATTTGGGTGCTCTTGCATTGGGTGCATATATGTTTACCAGAGTTATATCTTGTTGAATTGCTCCCATTAGTATTATGTAGTGGCCTTCCTTATCTCTTATTATGGTCTTTACTTTGAGGTCTATTTTATCAGATATAGGTATCACAACCCCAGCTTTTTTCTCATTTCCATTTGCCTGAAAAATGTTTTTCCATCCCTTCACTCTCAGTCTGTGTGAATCCTTTGCTCTGAGGTGGGTCTCTTGTAGACAGCAAATATATGGGTCATGTTTTCTCTTCCATTCAACTACCCTCTGTCTTTTGATTAGTGCATTTAATCCATTTACGTTTAATGTTATTATTGACAAGTACATGTTTGTTGTCATATTTTTCCTTAGTGTTTGTGTTTCTTTTTGCCTTTCTCTTTCTTCTTTTTATAGTAGCCCTTTTAGCATTTCTTGCTTTGCTGGCTTGGTAGTGATAAACTCTCTTAGCCTTTGTTTGTCTGTGAAACTCCTGATTCCACCTTCAATTTTGAATGATAGCCTTGCTGGGTATAGTATTCTTGGATTCAGTCCTTTGTTTTGCATCACTTTGTATATTTCATTCCATTCCCTTCTGGCCTGGTGTGTTTCTGCTTAGAAATCAGTTGATATTCTAATAGGAGATCCCTTGTAGGTAACTTTCTGTCTCTTTCTGGCAGACTTTAAGATTCTTACTTTGTCGTTGGTGTTCGCCAATTTAATTATGTTGTGTCTTGGTGTCGGTCATTTGGGGTTCAACTTGTTTGGGAGTTTGGGACTCTATGTACTTCTTGGACTTGCATAGTTTTTTTCTTGCCAATATCAGGGAATTTTTCTGTCATTATTTCTTCAAACAGGTTTTCTATTCCTTGCTTCTCTTCCTCTCCTTCTGTTACCCCTATTATTCTAATATTGTTTCATCTTGTGTTGTCCCCAAGCTCCCTTAGGCTCTCCTCTTGCTTTTTAAGTCTTCTTTCCAGTTGCTGCTGTGTTTGTGTGTTTTTTCCTATTTTGTCTTCTAATTCACTGATGCAGTGCTCAGCCTCTTCTAGTCTACTGTTTAAGCCTTCCATTGTGTTCTTTATTGCAGCTATGTCATTCTTCATCTTCTCTTAGTTTCTTTCATGTTGGTGACATTTTCATTCAACTCCTTATAGTGCTCATTGAGTTGTGTGTATTTGTCATCTAGCCGTAAACATCCTTATAACCATTACTCTGAATTCTTTCTCTGTTAAGCTGCTAGCCTCAATTTCATTTAACTTCCTTTCTGGTGATTCCTCTTTTTCTTTCCTTTGTGGATTGCTTTTTTGACTCCCCATGTTTTCCTGTAATGTTTTAATTGTAGATCCAATTGCTTTGCTACCCAGGTTCTTTTGGTGATGGTGCTAGTGGTGTAATCTCTCAGTTCTCCTGTGCTTGGTAATCTTGTGTAGCTCCCTACTTGAGCTACTTGGGTTCTCTTGATGTAGGCCTGCGAGCTTGAGAGGCACAACTGAGGTGTCTAGAAGTCAGCAGCCATGGAGGGGAGTATTCCAATTTTTGCTGTCTTGCACCCTTAATTGAAATCACGTGTGCCCAGTGGGGACTCACAGTGGCACCAAGGAACCATCTGTCGGGATGATATGGTTCAGGGGGCCTGCACTCTGGAATGGTGTGACTGTGGTGCCCAGAGTTCTGTAGTTGTGGGGTGGGAAGACTCAGCTTTCGCTGCTGCACCTTTATCCGGGGGATCTCTGCCCTTCCCAGCTGCAAACTGTCTCACCAGCTGTGCCTCCTTCGCCAATTCGGGCTGGATTCCACTTGTTTCAGCTGCTCCCTCTATTTGCTCTGGGACAAGGCTCAGGATACGTCCATCTATTCTGCCGCCATTTTGTTTCCCCCAACACCCTTTCTTGATTAAAAAAAAACCCTCAGAAAAATTGGAATAATGGTGTCATACCTCAACGTAATAAAAGCCTTATATAACAAACCTGCCGCCAACATCATACTCAATGGGCCAAAACTAAAACCATTTCACCTAAGAACAGGAAAAAGACAAGGATGCCCACTTTCACCACTCCTGTTTGACTTAGTTCTGGAAGTGCTAGCCATAGCAATTAAACTAGAAGAAGAAACAAAAGGTATCCAAATTGGAAAAGAAGACATAAAACTGTCTTATTCTCAGATGACATGATACTGTACATAGAAAACCTTAAAGACTCCATTGAAAAATTATTAGACTTAATAAATGAATTCTGCAATGTAGAAGGATACAAAATTAATTCCGAGAAATCTATGGCATTTCTATACACCAGTAGTGAACTTACAGAAAGAGAGACTAAAAAACAATCCCATTTACCATTGCACCAAAAAAATTAAGGTACCTAGGAATAAACTTAACTAAGGAGGTAAAAGACCTATACGTGGAAAAATACAGGACACTGAAAAAAGAGATAGAGGAAGACTTAATCAGATGGAAGAACATACCTTGTCCATGTATTGGTATAATCAACATCATTGAAATGTCCATACTACCCAAAGCAATCTATAGATTCAATGCACTCCCCATTAAAATACCAAAGGCATATTTCACAGACCTAGAATGAACTCTCCAAAAATTCATCTGGAATAAAAAAAAGACCCCCAAATATCTGCAGCAATCCTGAGAAAGAAGAACAAAGGAGGTGGGATCTCAATACCAGATACCAAGCTGTATTACAAAGCCACTGTTCTCAAAACTTCCTGGTACTGGCACAAGAACAAACATATAGAGCAATGGAGCAGAACAGAGAACCCAAAAATCAACCCAAAATGCTATGCTCAATTAATATTTGACAAGGGAGGCAAAAGCATACAATGAAGTCAAGACAGTCTCTTCAATCAATGTTGTTGGGAAAATTGGACAGATAGATGCAAAAATATAAAACTAGACCATCAACTTACATCATACACAAAAATAAACTCAAAATTGATAAAGCACTTAAACATAAGATGGGAAAGCATAAATATTTTAGAAGAACCCAGAGGCAACCAAATATCAGACATATGTTGTAGCAATAGCTTTACTGATATAGCTCCTAGGAAAATGGAAACTAAGGAGAATATTAACAAATGGGACTACATCAAAATAAAAAGCTTCTACACAGAAAAAAAAAAACCATCAATGAAACAACGAAAGAGCCCACAGCATGGGAGTACATATTTGCAAATGTTATATCTGGTAAGGTTTTAATCTCCAAAATTTATAGGGACATCATACAACTTAACAAAAGGAAGATAAACAATCAAATCAAAAAATTTACAAAGGAACTAAATAGACCCCTTTTGAAAGAGTACGTACAGAAGACCAAGAGACAGATGAAAACATGCTCTAAGTCACTAATCATCCAAGAGATGCAAATCAAAACACCAATGAGGTACCATCTCACACCTGTCAGGATGCCTATCATCAACAAATCAACAAACAACAAGTGCTGGAGAGGATGCGGAGAAAAAGGAACCCTCGTGCACTGATGGTGGGAATGCAGACTGGTGCAGCCACTGTGGAGAACAGTATAGAGTTTCCTCAAAAAATTAAAAATGAAACTTGATTTGACCCAGTAATACCACTTCTAGGAATATACCCCAAGAAATCAGAAACTCCCATCAGAAAGGATATATGTACCCTTCTGTTCATAGCAGCACAATTTATAATAGCTAAGATTTGGAAACAGCTTAAGTGCCCATCAGCAGATGAGTGGATTAAAAAACTGGTATATTTACACAGAGGTATACTACATTGCTGTATAAAAGAAGGAACTCTTATCATTTGCAACAGCATGGATGGAACTGGCTAGCATTATGCTAAGCAAAATAAGCCAGTCAGAAGAATATAACTATCACATGATCTCACTCATTTGTGGAATATAATGAACAACATAAACTGATGAACCAAAACAGACCTAGAGACAGAGAAACATTAATCAGACCGTCAAACCTCAGCGGGAATGTAAAGGAGTGTGGGGGTAAGGGGGATAGACCAACCAAAGGACTTGTATGCATGCATATAAGCCTAACCAATGGACACAGACACCAGGGGGGCAAGGGCATGAGCGAAGAAATAGGGAGTGTAAGGGGAGGATAAGGAAACATATGTAATACCTTAATCAATGAAGAAAAAATTTAAAAAATAGATCCAGAGACATAGAAGCGTCGAACAAACCATCCAACCTCAGAGGGAATCAGGGGAGGAGGGTGTAAGAGATCAGCCAAAGGACTTGTATGCATGCATATAAGCATAACCAATGGACACAAACAGTAGGGTAGTGAGGGCATGTGCTGAGGGGTGGGAGTGGCCGGGGAGAGGTCAATGGGGAAAAAGGATACATATGTAGTACTTTAAACAATAAAGAATTTAAATTTGAAAACTGAGAAAGAAATCCTATTTACAACTGCATCATAAAAAATAAAATACCTAGGAATAAATTTAACCAAAAGAGTGTACACAGTAGAATACTAAGTAGGAAATCTATCCCTTTCGACTTGGATGAACTGAGAGAGCATTATGCTAAGTGAAATAAGCCAGTCAGAGAAAGACAAGTATAGTACCATATGATTTCACGTATATTTAGAATCTAATGAACAAAATGAAATAACAAGGAAAACACACACACACACACACACACACACACAACCTAGGAATAAATTTAACCAAAGAGGTGAAAGTCTTATACTGTGCTAATGGATAGAAATAATTAACATCATTGATATAGCCATACTACCCAAAGCAATCGATAGATTCAATGCAATTCTATCAAAATAACCATGGCATATTTCATAGAATTAGTACAAATAATCCAAAAATTTATATGGAACCATAAAAGACCCAAAGAGCTGCATTAGTTTTGTGAAAGAAGAACAAATTTGGAAGTATCTACCTGGCTAGTGTCCCTCAGTAGTTAGAGCAGCAAACTGTGCACCAAAAGGTCACAGGTTTGATTCCCAAGTCAAGGGCACATATCTGCGTTGTCAGTTCGGTCAGGGCACATGCAGGTGGCAATCAATTAATGTGTCTCTCTCACATCGATGTTTCTCTCTATCCCCCTCTCTCTCTTTTTCCCTCTCTCTTTCTTTCTCATTCTCTCTCCCCCTCCCTCCCTTCCACTTTCTCTACAAATCAATGGAAAAAAGTACCCTCAATGAGGATTAACAAAATGCAAAAAGAACAGAGAGCCTGAATAGACATTTCTTCAAAGAGGATCTACAGATAGCCAATAAGCATGTGAAAAATGCTCAGTGTTACTAATCAAAGAAATGCAAGTTAAAACCACAATGACATATTACCTCAAACTTGTCAGAATGACTATCATCAATAAATCAACAAACCAAAAGTGTTGTCAAGAATGTGGAGAAAAGGGAACCCTTGTGCACTATTCGTAGGAATAAAGACTTCTGCCACCCCTATGGGAAACATTATGGAGGGTATTCAAAATATGCAAAGTGGAATAGCTTTATGACCCAGTGATTCCACTTCTGGGTATATATCCAAAAACCCAAAACAGTAATTTGAAAGAATATATGCATCCCTGTGTTCATTGCAGCATTATTACATTACCCAAGATATGGAAGCAACCCAAATGTCCATCAATAGAGAGTGAATAAAAAATCTTGGTACATATATACAATGCAATATCACTCAGTTATAAAATATAATAAAATTTGTGGAGGGAAAAAAATGGCAGCAGAATAGAAAGACGTGTCCCGAGCCTTGTCCCAGAGCAGAAAGAAAGAACAGCTGAAGGTCGCACAGGGAGTGTTTGTTGGTGAGTTAAGGGACAGCTATATTCCAGGAGAAGGTGGGGGACTGCTGGATGGGGCTCCCCTGAACGGGCAGCCCCTACTGTGGCTGGGTTCCCTCTCAGAGCCACCAGCTCGGACGTGGAGACCACGCCAACTTAAAGGGGAAAGTGGATGTTATCAGAAGCCAGAAAATCTACAACTGCGGCACCCACCAAACAGCTGCAAACTCCAGAACAATGGTTCCCAATTGGGGCAAACATGCAGATTCAGAAAAGCTCTACACTCCACCACAGAAAGCTAAGATTTTGCCTGGGATAAGGTGAGGTCTCTGGTCCCCAGAGAAACACGCACACTGTGGGAGCTGGAGGACCGGGGGAAGTCTGCGCCTAGAAAAATCCGTGGCTGTTGGGGCTGGCATGATCTGTGAATGTGGAAGGGGTTCCTCAGAGCTGCTAACAGAAGGGATCTCTAAAAAGCAACCCATTTTGAACTGACGCAAAAGGACAGCCTAAAAATTTTTAAAGTGTGCCGGCTGCTTAGACCCAAGGGGGAGAAAGGGACTGCGCAGACTTGCTCAAAGCCCCAGAGTTCACACATTTGTGTTTTTTCCTCTTCAAATCCTTGCTTCTGATTACTAAGCCCAATACATAGGATCACCCAGTTGGGGACATCCTAGGAGACTGCAGGGAAAGTTGTTTTTCTGGAACCTGGGGATCAGAGCGGGTAGTGACCATCAGAGAACCAGCTCTGGGGCAGCCCACTCCCACAAACCGGTATTGACCATCAGAGAACCGGCTCTGGGGCAGCCCACTCCCACAAACCGGTATTGAGTGCCACAGGGAAAGCAGGATCTAAGCAAAGGCTAGAGAGGCCCTACAGACCCAGAGGTCAATCCAGAAACACTGCCAACCAGGGGCTGAATCACAAATTAACTCTTGTGTAATCACAAATAAAGGAATACTAGATATTAAGACACAATGCCTGCTTAAAAATCAGGACTGGCTTACAACACTGAGGAGCAGTAGAACGCAGGGAACTGCAATACTGTCCTCACTGGGAAACAGGCATGCCAAACAGAACAATAGAGGAAGTGAATGACCTTCACTACTGCACATTTTAATTTTTTATTTTTTATTTTATTTTTTTCATCTTTTACTTAAGGAACTATTTTTTCCTTTTTTCCTCACTTGATTTTACCTTTTTAATTATTACATTTTTATTTTCAATCAGTATTATTAATACTACTATTTTACCTTTTTTTTTTTAAGTATCATTTTATTTTCTCTTTATTTTACTTTGGGATTAGTGTTCTACATTCTATTTTCATCTTTCCATTAGCATCTTTTTACTCTATCTCAACTCTACCTTTATGCCATCACTCTCTTCCTATTTTTTCCCCTTTTGGTGTCCTGTTTCTCTTACACTATTCCTGCTTTAGATTTTTCCTATTCTTTCTTTTTACCCCCTGTTAAAATTTCACCCTACTTATATATCTAATTTCCAAGTCCATTCACACATCTCTCTGTCTTCACTATCCAAAAAATTGTTTTTCTTTTGTTGTTGTTTCCTTGAATGTTGATTATATGGATTTTTTACGCTTTTTTGTGACATCGTTTTGCTTATTCTCTTTTTGTTTTGGTTTTTTGTTTGCTTTGTTTTTGTTTGTTTTTTGCTTCTGTTTTCCGTCGCCTCACTGGATATTAGTTGTTGTTTGTAGTTTGTATTCATCTCCAGGTACTTGTTGCTGGCATTTCTGGAATTAGTGGCTGTTCTATTAAAGTTTTCCCCCATATATATAGTTTGTTTCCCTTTTCTTTCTTACTGTCTTTCGTTTCTCTCTTACTTTTTTTTTCCTTTTCCCATTTTCATTTTGACACTCTTTTCTTTTTTTCTCTCTCTCTCTTCTTCTTTCTCTCCTATCCCCTAATTTGCCTTTCTCTGGTGGTCAACTTTATTTGGGGTTATTAATATCATGAATACATTCCTGTTCAGGGACTTGTGTGTTGTACCTGGTTGTGCTATATTTTTTGCCCTTAAATCAACGCAGGAGAGAGAGAACTACATAACCAGACACCTGGAGAAGAGAGACCATGGGGAGACAAAGAAACAGCCCGCATATGAAAGAAAAGCAGGCATCACGAGAAAAGGAAGTAAACGAAATGGAGGCAAGCAACCTGTCAGAGAAAGAATTCAGAGAAATGGTCATAAGGTGGATGAAAAGAATGGAAGACAAATTTGACAACATGAGTAAGAACCAAGAGGAAATGAAGAACCAAGAAGAAATGAAAAATGACATTGCTGCTGTAAGAACTCAATAGAAAGCATCAAGAGTAGACTAGAAGAAGCAGAGGACCGCATCAGTGAGCTAGAAGACAAGATCGGAAAAAATACCCAAGTAGAGCACCTTCTAGAAAAAAAAATTAAAAAGCAGTAGGAGAGATTAAGGGAACTTTGAGACAACACAAAACAAAACAACATCCGCATAATAGGGCTTCCAGAAGGAGAGGAAACTGAGCAAGGAATAGAAAACCTGTTTGAAGAAATAATGACAGAAAACTTCACTGATATTGGAAAGAAAGAACCCACCCAAATCCAAGAAGCTCACAGAGTCCCAAGCAAAATGAACCCCAAAGGACTGAAGCCAAGGCACATTATAATTAAATTGGCAAACACCAACGACAAAGTAAGAATCTTATAGGCAACCAGAGAGAGACAGAAAGTAACCTACAAAGGAACCACCAATAGCCTACCAACTGATTTCTCAACAGAAACTCATCAGGCCAGAAGAGAATGGAATGAAATATACAAAGTCATTCAAAGGAAGGGTCTAAATCCAAGAATACTGTACCCAGCAAGGCTATCAATCAAAATGGAAGGTGAAATCAGGAGCTTCACAGACAAAAAAGGACTAAGGGAATTTATTACTACCATACCAGAAATTCAAGAAATGCTAAAGGGTCTGCTGTAAAAAAAAAGAAATAGGAAGCAAAGAAGGAACACAGGGGTAAAGAATAAAAATGGTGACAAGTAAGTACCTACCAATAAAAACTATAAATGTAAATGGATTAAATGCCACAATAAAAAGACATAGGGTAATGGATTGGATAAGAAAACACGACCCATATATCTTCTACCTACAAGAAACTCACAACAGAAAAAAAGACGCACACAGACTGAGGATGAAGGGATGGAAAAAAGGTTTTCAGGCGAATGGAAATGAAAAATAAAAGCTGGGGTAGCAATACTTATATCTGACAAATTAGATCTCAAAGTGATGGACATAACAAGAGATAAGGAAGGCCACTTAATAATATTAAAGGGAGCAATCCAACAAGAAGAAATACCTCTGGTAAACATATATGCACCCAATACAGGAGCACCCAAATACATAAAAAAAAACTCCTGGAAGATATCAAGGGAGAGATTGACAGCAATACAATCATAGTAGGAGACTTTAGTACCCCACTATCACCATTGGAAAAATCCTCTAAACAAAAAATCAGCAAAGAAACATCAATCCTTAATGACTCACTAGACCAGATGGAATTAATTGACATCTTCAGAACATTTCACCCAAAAACCACAGAATGTACATTCTTCTCGAGTGCACATGGGTCATTTTCAAAGATAGACCATATGTTGGGTCATAGGCACAGTGTCTTCAAATTCAAGAAGATAGAAATCATATCAAGCATCTTCTCAGATCACAGTGGCATAAAACTGGAAATCAACTACAATAAAAACAATCCAAAAAAATCAAATACATGGAGACTAAACAGCATGCTATTAAACAATGACTGGGTTATCAGAGAGATCAAGGAATAAATAAAAAACATCATGGCAACAAATGACAAGGAAAACACAACAGTCCAAAATCTATGGGACACAATGAAAGCAGTCTTGAGAGGGAAGTTCATAGCTCTAAAAGCCTACTGCAAAAAACAAGAAACAATGGTAATAAATTACCTAATCCCTATTATTCAAAGAGTTAGAAAGAGAGCAACAAGAAAAGCCCAGTGTAAGCAGAAGGAAGGAAATAATAAAGATCAGAGTGGAGATAAACGACATAGAGACCAAAGAAACAATACAAAAGATCAACAAAACCAAGAGCTGGTTCTTTGAAAGGATAAACAAGATTGATGAACCTCTATGCAGGCTCACCAAGAAGCAAAGAGAGAGGACCCAAATAAACAAAATCAGAAATGAAAGAGGTGAAATAACAACAGACCCCACCGAAATACAAAGCATTGTTAAAAAACACTAAGAACAACTCTATTCCAACAAACTGGACAACCTGGAGGAAATAGACATATTCCTAGAAAAATATAGCCTTCCAAAACTCAATCTGGATGAATCTTAACAGCTCAATAGGCCAATAACTATGGACGAAATTTAAGCAGTCATCAAAAAGCTTCCAGCAAACAAAAGCCTGGGGCCAGATGGCTTCACAGGTGAGTTTTACCAAACATTCAAGGAAGAACTAAAACTTATCCTCCTCAGACTATTGCAAAAAATTCAAGAGGAAGGAACACTTCCAAGCTCCTTCTATGAAGCCAGCATCACCCTAATACCAAAACCAGATAAAGACAACACAATGAAATAGAACTACAGGCCAATATCCCTAATGAACATAGATGCCAAAATCCTCAACAAAATTCTAGCAAATCGGATCCAGCAGTACATCAGAAACATCATACACCATGACCAAGTAGGATTTATCCCAGGAATGCAAGAATGGTACAATATCCGCAAATCAATAAACGTGATACATCACATAAACAAATTGAGAGATAAAAATCACATAGTCATATCAATTGATGCAGAAAAAGCGTTTGACAAAATCCAACACCCTTTCTTGATAAAAACTCTCAGCTAGGTGGGAGTAGAAGGATCATACCTGAACATAATAAAAGCCATATATGACAAACCCACAGCCAACATCATACTCAGTGGGCATAAACTAAAACCATTTCCCCTAAGAACAGGAACAAGACAGGGATGCCCACTCTCACCACTCCTGTTCGACATAGTACTGGAGGTATTAGCCATTGCAAATAGACAAGAAGAAGAAATAAAAGCCATCCAAATTGGAAAAGAAGAAATAAAGCTGTCCTTATCTGCAGACGACATGATATTGTACATAAAAAACCCAAAAGACTCCATCAAAAAACTAATGGACTTAATAAATGAATTCGGCAATGTAGCAGGATACAAAATTAATGCCAAGAAATCTATGGCATTTCTGTACACCAACAGTGATCTTACAGAAAGAGACACTAAAAAGCAATCCCATTTACCATCGCACCAAAAACATTAACATAGCTAGGAATAAACTTAACTAAGGAGGTAAAAGACCTATATGTGAAAAATTACAGGACACTGAAAAAAGAGATAGAGGAAGACGTAAACAGATGGAAGAACATACCATGTTCATGGATTGGTAAAATCAACATCATTAAAATGTCCATACTACCCAAAGCAATCTATATATTCAATGCACTCCCCATTGAAATAAGAATGGCATATTTCACAGACCTAGAAAGAACTCTCAAAAAATTCATCTGGAATAAAAAAAGACTCAATAGCCACAGCAATCCTGAGAAGAAGAACAAAGTAGGTGGGATCTGAATACCAGATTTCAAGCTGTACTAAAAAGTCACTGTTCTCAAAACAGCCTGGTACTGGCACAAGAACAGACATATAGACCAATGGAATAGAATAGAGAATCCAGATATCGACCCAAACCACTATGCTCAATTAATATTTGACAAAGGAGGCATAAACATACAATGCAGTCAAGACAGTCTTCAATAAATGGTGTTGGGAAAATTGGACAGATACATGCAAAAAAATGAAACTAAACCACCAACAAACGCCATACACAAAAATAAACTCAAAATGGATACAGGACTTAAACATAAGACAGGAAACCATAAAAATACTAGTGGAATCCACAGGTAGCAAAATCTCAGAAATGTGCCGAAAGAACTTGTTCACTGATACTGCTCCTAGGGCAATGGAAGCTAAAGCGAAAATAAACAAATGGGACTACATCAAAATAAAAAGCTTTTTCACAGCAAAAGAAACCATCAACAAAACAACAAGAAATCCCACTGTATAGGAGAACGTATTTGCAAATGTTATCTCTGATAAAGGTTTAATCTCCAACATCTACAGGCAGCTTATACAACTTAATAAAAGGCAGATAAATGATCCCATAAAAAAATGGGCAACACACCTAAATAAAATCTTTTCGAAAGAAGACAGAAGGAAGGCCAATAGACACATGAAAACATGCTCAAAGTCACTAATTATCTGAGAAATGCAAATCAAAACGACAATGCAGTACCATCTCACACCTGTCAGAATGGCTATCATCAACAAATCAACTAACGAAAAGTGCTGGCGAGAATGTGGAGAAAAAGTAACCCTCGTGCACTGCTGGTGGGAATGCAGACTGGTGCAGCCACTGTGGAGAACAGTGTGGAGTTTCCTCAAAAAACTAAAAATGGAACTCCCATTTGACCCAGTAATCCCACTCCTAGGAATAGATCCTAAGAAACTAGAAACACCAATCAGAAAGGATATATACACCCCTATGTTCATAGCAGCACAATTTACAATAGCTAAGATTTGGAAACAGCCTAGATGCTTGTCAGCAGATGACTGGATTAGAAAACTATGGTACATCTACACAATGGAATGCTATGCTGCCCTAAAAAAGAAGGAATTCTTACCATTTGCAGCAACCTGGATGGATCTAGAGAGCATTATACTAAGTGAAAAAAGGCAGTCAATGAAAGAAAAATATCACACGATCTCACTCATTTGTGGATAATAAAGAACATTATAAACTGATGAACAGAAAGGTAGATACAGAGGCAATAAAGCATCAAACACACTGTCAAATTACAGCGGGAAGTGTAGGGAGATTTGGGGGAGATAAGAGATCAACCAAGGGACTTGTATGCATGCATATAATCATAACCAATGGTCGCAAGACACTGGGGGGTGAGGGCATGTATGGGAGTGCGGTGTGGAGGCAATGGGATGATATGTGCACATGTAATACCTTAATAAAAAATGGAAAAAAATTGTGACAGCATGGATGGACCTAGAAGTTATTATGCTCAATTAAATACGTAAGTCAGAGAAAGGCAATTACCATATTATTTCACTAATATGTGGAATCTCAAAAGAACAAAACTGATTACAGTTTGTTCCTGTGTGCAAAAATTAATTCAAAATGGATCAGACACCTAAATATAAATCTGAAACAATAAATTACATAAAAGAAAACATAGCCCTGTCTGGTTTGGCTCAGTGGATCGACTGTCGGCCTGCGGACTTAGTGGTCCCAGGTTCGATTACGGTCAAGGGCATGTACCTTGGTTGCAGGCACATCCCCAGTGGGGTGTATGCAGGAAGTGGCTGATCGAATTTTCTCTCTCATCGATGTTTCTAACTCTCTATCCCTCTCCCTTCCTCTCTGTAAAAAATCAATAAAGTATATTTAAAAAAAAAGAAAACATAGGTACTTGGTTGCAGACATTTTATGAATTTGACTCCTAAGGCAAGGGAAATAGAGGCAAAATAAATGGGACTATATCAAACTAAAAAGTTTCTGCTCATCAAAAGAAACCAACAGCAAAACAAAAAGGCAACAGACAAAATGGGAGAATATATTTGCAAATAACAGCTCAGACAAAGGTTTAATATCCAAAATAAGTAAAGAACTCAACACCAAACAAGCAAACAATCCTATTTACAAATGGGCAGAGGAGCTGAACAGACACCTCTCCCAAGAAGATATACAAACTGCCAACAGTTACGTGAAAAGATGTTCAACTTCACTAGCTATTAGGTAAGTGCAAATCAAATCTACAATGCGATACCACATCACGCCTCTTAGAATGGCTATTATCAGCATGATAATAACAAGTGCTGGAGAGGTTGTGGAGAAAAGGAAACCCTCATTCACTGCTGGTGGGAATACAGACTGATACAGCCACTATGGAAAACAGTCTGGACATTCCTCATAAAATTAAGACTAGAATTACTACATGACCCAACAATCCCTCTTCTGGGTTTCTACCCAAAAACTTAAACATGTATACTTGCAAAGATATATGCACCACTATGTTCCTTGCAGTTTCATTCACAGTGGCCAACACATGGAAACAACCAAAGTGTCCTTCAATAAAAGGATTGGATAAAGAAGATGTGGTACATATATACAATGGAATACTACTCAGCCATAAGAAAAGATGAATATTGCCATTTGCGACAACATGGATTGACCTTGAGAATATTATGCTAAGAGAAGTCAATCAGGAAAAGGTAAGAACCACATGGCTTCACTCATATGGGAGATATACAACTGAAACTCAAGAACACAGACAACCATGTGCTGGTTACCAAAGGGAAGGAGATGAGGGTGGGGGGGTTGCAAGGGTCCCAGTATATGGTGATGGAAGATGGTTTGATTTGGGATCATGGGCACAAAGTGCAATATACAGATTTGTATCATAGAAAGGTATACTTGAAATCCATATGATCTTATTCACCAATATTGCCCCAATTAAATTCAATTTAAAAAATACAAAATGAACAAAATTGAAACATATGCATATAGAGATCAAACTGATGGTTTCCAGACAGGAGGGGTTTGGGTGACAGTGTGAAAAATGTTAAGGGATTAAGAAATACAAGTTGTGGGGAGGAGAAAATGGTGGCAGAATAGACAGACGTGTTCCCAGTCTTATCCTGGAACAGAAAGAAAGAACAGCTGAGGGTCGCACGGGCAGTGTTTGGTGGCAAGCTAAGGGACAGCTGAACCCCAGGAGAGGGTGGGGGACTGCTGGACGGGGTTCCCCTGACAGGGCAGCACCCAAGGCAGCTGGGTCCCTTCCCGGAGCTACGGGCTTGGACGGGGAAATCTTGCCATCTTGAAAGGGTAAGTGGATATTGTTGGAGGCCTGAAAATCAACAACTGCGGTGACCACCAAACAGCTGTGAGCCCCAGAGCACCAGTCCCAGGTGGCGCAAACGTTTGGACTCGAAGGAGCTCTTCACTCCACCACGGAAAGGAGAGAGAACTACATAACCAGACATCCGGAGAAGAGAGACCATGGGGAGACAAAGAAACAGCCCGCATATGAAAGAAAAGCAGGCATCACCAGAAAAGGAAGTAACGAATTAGAGGACAGCAACCTATCAGAGAAAGAATTCAGAGAAATGGTCATAGGTGGCTGAAAAGAATGGAAGACAAATTCAACAATATGAGTAAGAACCAAGAGGAAATGAAGAAGAACCAAGAAGAAATGAAAAATGACATTGCTACTGGAAAGAATTCAATAGAAAGCATCAAGAGTAGACTAGAAGAAGAAGAGGACCACATCAGTGAGCTAGAAGACAAGATGGAAAAAAATACTCAAGTAGAGCAGCTTCTAGAAAAAAAAATTAAAACAGGAGAAGAGCCTAAGGGAACTTTGGGACAACACGAAACTAAACAACATCTGCATAATAGGGGTTCCAGAAGGAGAGGAAACCGAGCAAGGAATAGAAAACCTGTTTGAAGAAATAATGACAGAAATCTTCCCTGATATAGGGAAGACAAAACCCACACAAATCCAAGAAGTTCACGGAGTCCCAAGCAAAATGAACCCCAAAAGACCGACGCCAAGGCACATTATAATTAAATTGGTAAACACCAATGACAAAGTAAGAATCTTAAAAGTGGCCAGAGAGAGAGAGAGAAAGTTACATACAAAGGATCCCCCATTAGACTAGCGACTGATTTCTCAATAGAAACACATCAGGCCAGAAGGGAATGGAATGAAATATACAAAGTCATGCAAAGGAAAGGTCTGAATCCAAGAATACTGTACCCAGCAAGGATATATGCACCCCTATGTTCATAGCAGCACAATTTACAATAGCTAAGATTTGGAAACAGCCTAGGTGCCCGTCAGCAGATGACTGGATCAGAAAACTATGGTACATCTACACAATGGAATATTATGCTGCCATAAAAAAGAAGGAATTCTTACCATTTGCAGCAGCATGGATGGACCTGGAGAGCATTATGTTAAGTGAAATAAGCCAGGCAATGAAAGAAAAATACCACATGATCTCACTCATTTATGGATAATAAAGAAAATTATAAACTGTTGAACAAAAAGATAGTTATAGAGACAGTAAAGCATCAAACAGAATGTCAAATTACAGTGGGAAGGTTAGGGAGAGGTGGGGGAGGTAAGAGATCAACCAAAGGACTTGTATGCATGCATATAAGCATATCCAATGGACACAAATCTCTGGGGGGTGAGGGCATGTATGGGAGAGGGTGGGGGGGCAATTGTATGATATGTACACATATAATACCTTAATAAAAATGAAAAATTAAAAAAATAAAAATATATAAATAAATAAATAATAAAAATATGTTTTTATTGATTTTTAGAGACAGAGGAAGGGAAAAGAGAGAGATAGGAACATCGATGGGCTTCCTCCTACATGCCCTCTACTGGCTGTGGAGCCCACAACCCCAGCATGTGTCCTGACTGGCAATCAAACCAGCGACCTCTCAGTGCATCAGATGATGTTCAATCTACTGAGCCATACCATCCAGGCTGTGCCAGGCACTTTTCTAACCATTTTTATCTTAGTTAACACAATTCATCTTCACACCAATACTGTGAACTAGACACTGTGATTTGATCCATTTTACAGATGTAAATCGAGGCACAAATAGTTCAAATAAAGGCCCAATAAAAGGGGCACAGCTAGTAAGTAGCAGAGCTGGGACTCAAATAAAGAGAGTCAAGCTCCAGAGCTTACACTCTCTTATTTTCAGCTTTTTATACCAGGTTTAATGTTTTCACTTCTTTTTGAAATATATTTCACATACCTTTAAAGGGTTCTTATAATAATCACAGAGTTGTATAGCTATCACCACAATCAAATTTCACAATGTTTCCAATTCCCAAAAGAAAACCTGGTGCCCTAGGTGATTTGGTTCAATGGACAGAGTGTTGTCCTGCAGAAAGAAGGGTCTCAGGTTCGATTCCAGTCAAGGACTCCTACCTCAGTAGCAGGTTTGATCCCTGGTCAGCCCTGGTTGGGACCCAGTTGGTCAGCATGCTTTCAGGAGGCAACCTCTCACATCGATGTTTCTCTCTGTCTCTTTCTCTCCTTACAACTCTCTCTAAAAATCAATGGAAAAATATCTTTGAGATGAGGATTAAAAAAAAAAAAAGAAATACAAATTGGTAGTTACAAAGTACTCATGGGATGTAGAGATTATCCTACATAATGAAAGCTTAATATAAGTGTCTGACCAGTCAACCATTCAACCAGTCACTATGACGTGCACTGAACACAGGGGGCAGACACTCCATCCAGTAGGTTAGCTTGCTGCTGGGGTCTGGCCTATCGGGACTGGGCGAGATGGGCCAGACATGTCCTAGAGTCCTCCTGTGGTCCCTCCCCGGCACCAATCATGCACTGGTGGGGTCCCTCGTCCTGGCCTGCACCCTCTCACAATCTGGGACCCCTCAGGGAATGTCAGAGAGCCTGTTTCAGCCTGATCTCCATAGGCCAGGCCGAGGGACCCCACTGGTGCACAAATCCGTGCACCGGGCCTCTACTAGTCAATAAAATTGTAACACCTATGTATAGTTCCAGGTAGGTTCTGAAATATTGGGGGAATACTTTGAAATATATATGATTGTCTAACAGCTATGCTATAAACCTGGAACTAATACAAAATAATATTGAATGCAAACTGTAATACAAAATAAATTGAAAGAAAAAAAGTAAGCTAGATATTGAACTTTAGGAGAATGTCCACAGTAAGTCATTAGTAGAGATAAAGAGCAATCATAAACAGAATAAATTACAGGATAAAATGGGACAAACAGCCAAGAAACCTTTAATTATATTTTGGAAGACTTTCTGGGTTTACATGTTATATAATCTTGATTACGGTTAAATGGCCAATGGCAGCACTCCAGTTTTCTCTTAGCACCATTTACAAGAAATGTCAGCTTGCCAGAAACACTTAAATTGTTTCTTCTTTTGAATTGTTAAAGAACAGTAGCAAACCTTTGCCATATTTGATTGCTCATTGTTCCTGAGATATCTGAAAGGTCACTGTGTTAGGTCAGGAAGCTCCATTTCTTAGGTAATAAAAGTACTGCTAAATTTGATAGAGATCTTAAAATGTAGTCAAACATCAGGCACCAGGAGGAATATTCAAAAATAAAAGAGAAACTCTGCTGCAGGCTTTCAACAGCCTACCCACCACTTCCCCTAGTAGTATATCCAAATGGCACTTATTGAAATTTAAAAACACTGCAGAGATTAAAACAGTTGTTAAATAACCTTACCTGGTATCCACATTCTCAATGTTCAGAAAAAGGAAAATTTGATTATATACCTCTGGTGCAAAATAGAATTTAAGTTTCTCTGCCCCTCTGAACTACATTAGATTTCTTCATTTAGGGCAAATAATACTTTGCCAGCAGAAGTTGAGTATTTTTTGTTTGTTTGTTTTGCACAAATCTACAAAAAGCAAGGGGTTTTATTTATACTTTTCTCAAGCTTATTTATTTTGTCTGATAATTTTTCCAGGATGCCCTTATCCATATTATCATGTACCCATCAAGACATCTAGGGCTAAAGCTTAAAAAACACTAGGCCAACACTTTCTTATACTTTTGTATAAGAATACTCTGACATGTTACTGACATATTCTACTATCTTTAGACCCAGATATTTTTGATTACTGGATTTTGCTTCTTAAGATACTAAGATTTATTGTCTTTTCTCCCATCATTTAGATTTCTTAAAATATATTTTTATTGATTTTCAGAGAGAGAGAAGAAGGGAGAGGTAGAAAGAAACATCAATCGGCTGACTTCTGCACTCCCCTGGCTGGGGATCAAGCCCACAACCTGGATATGTGCCCTGACTGGGAATCAAAGCAGTGACATCTTGGTGTATAGGTCGATGCTCAACCACTGAGCCAAACCAGCGGGACTATCATTTACATTTTAACTCCAGTCAACCATCTTCCAATAATGAGTCAAAAGTCACTAATGGGGCCCTAGATGGTTTGGCTCAGTGGATAGAGCATTGGCCTGCAGACTGAAGGGTCCTAGGTTCGATTCCAGTCAAGGGCATGTACCTTGATTATGGGCACATTCCCACTGGGGGGTGTGCAGGAGGCAGCTGATCGATGTTTCTCTCTCATTGATGTTTCTAACTCTCTATCCCTCTCCCTTCCTCTCTGTAAAAAATCAATCCTATATAATACAATATGCAAATGGACCAAACAGCTGAACAACCAGTCACTATGATGCACACTGACCACCAGGGGGCAGACGCTCAATGTAAGAGCTGACCCCTGGTGGTCAGTGTGCTCCCACAGGGGGAGCACTGCTCAACCAGAAGCCAGGCTCATGGCTGGCAAGCACAGCGGTGGTGGCAGGAGCCTCTCCCACCTCTGTGGCAGCATTAAGGATGTCCAACTGCCGGCTTAGTGGGGAGATGGCCTAAACCATCAATTAGACATCCCCCGAGGGCTCCCAGACTATGAGAAGGCTCAAGCTGAGCTGAGGGACACCCCTCCCTCCGAGTGCATGAATTCCGTGCACCAGGCCTCTAGTAAAATATATTAAAAAGTCACTAATGGGTGAGAAACCAAGATGGCGGCATAGGTAAACACCTGAACTTGCTGCCTCGCACAACCACTTCAAAACTACAACTAAAAAACAAAACGGATATCACCCAGAACTACGGGAAGGCTGGCTGAGTGGAAATTATACAACTAGAAGGAAAGAGAAAAGCACACTGAGACTCGGAGGAGGTGCGGCGGTGCGGAAGTGAAGTGCAGAGGTACGGAGGCACATGCAGAAAGGGGCTGGCACTGAGTACACTGTTGTCTTTTTCAATCAAGAGGGAGACACAAGCTCCCAACTGCTCTGAACTCCAGTTTCAGGTGAGACTCTGAGGACCCAGACTCATATGGGGAGAAACTGGACTACGTTGCATCCGGCCGGAATGTGAGGGCGGCTTTCTTTCAGAGGTGCTTGCAGTAATCATTGTTCCTGCACAGTGCCACAGGACACAGAGACCCAGGGACCTCTTTGGGGCAGGGCTGACAGGCAGCTATTATTGTTTGCTCCGCCCTGGTGATTCCCCGCCCCACCCAATTTACAACTCCACCCAAGCTGTGTGCAGAGGCTTTTGCATATGAATGGCCTGGCCCTTTGCAATCTAAAATTTAACATACTGCAGCTGGGTCAGAGAGGCCCATAGCTTGCAAAAGAAGGCCCAAGGTTTGACAGTAGCTTGCATTGCTTCACAACTAGGCCTCATCTGGGCATCTCCAAACCCCAAAAAAAGAGGAGGAATCTGCAGATGTCTCTGTAGCTCCTGCTGGACAACCCCAGACAGTGGCTGACTTTGCATCTCCTTGGAGATCCATGAGCCAGTGTACCCAGTGGTCAGAGTGAGACCATCCAGATCACAACTCTTCAGATCCAAAAGAGACACACTCAGGGGGCATACTCAGTGAGCACCAAAGCCCCACTGAAGCAAGTCTTTCCCCATAAGGGTATCTCCAACACAGAAGTTCTCCCATCGTAGACACAACTGATCCTCACAGCCAATTGGCCTGGAGGTAAATTCCTCCCAGTGATACCAACAACAATCAAGGCTTAACTACAACAAGGCTGTGCACACAGCCCACAAAGGGGTGCACCAAAAGTGTCCACCTCAGGTAATTGGGGAGGTTGAGCCACTGGGCCAATAGGATACCTAGCACACAAAGCCACTCTATCAACACAGGGAAGCAGCCAAACTGCAGAGACAAAGAAACAGGTCACAAATGAAAGAAATGGAGAAAAGCAAACTACTGGATACAGAGTTCAAAACCACGGTTATAAGGTTACTCAAGAATCTTCTAAAACCTCCGAGAAATTTAGTGAGACCCTCAAGGATATGAAAAAGGACCAACTAGAAATTAAGCATACACTGGCTGAAATAAAGAATAATATACAGAGATCCAACAGCAGACTAGAGGGTCCCAAGAATCAAGTCAAAGATTTGAAATACAAAGAAGCAAAAAACACCCAACCAAAAAAGCAAAAAGAATCCAAAAATATGAAGACAGTGTAAGGAGCCTCTGGGACAACTTCAAGCATACCAACATCCGAATTATGAGGGTGACAGAAGAAGAGAGAGAGCAAGATATTAAAAACCAATTTGGAGAAACAATGACAGAAAACTTCCCCTACCTGGTGAAAGAAATAGACTTACAAGTCCAGGAAGTGCAGAGAACCCCAAACAAAAGGAATCCAAAGAGGACCACACCAAGACACATCATAATTAAAATGCCAAGGGCAAAAGACAAAGAGAGAATATTGAAAGTAGCAAAAGAAAAACGGTTAGTTACCTACAAGGAAGTACACATATGACTGTTAGCTGATTTCTCAACAGAAACTATGCAGGCCAGAAGGGAGTGGCAAGAAATATACAAAGTGGTGAATAGCAAGAACCTACACCCAAGATTACTCTACCCAGGAAAGCTATCATTTAGAATTGAGGTCAGATAAAGAGCTTCACAGATAAGAAAAAGCTAAAGGAGTTCATCAACACCAAACCAGTATTATATGATGCTGAAGGGTATTCTTTAAGAAGAGGAAGAAGAAGAAAAAGGTAAAGGTAAAGATAAAAATTATGAACAATAAAGTGACAACAAATACATATCTATCAACAAATGAATCTAAAAATCAAATGAGTAAAAAATCTGGCAAACAGAATAAACTAGTGAATATAATAGAATCGGAGGCACAGAAAGGGAGTGGACTGACAATTTTCAGGGGGAAAGGGGGTGTGGGGGTGTGGGAAGAGACTGGTCAAAAATCGTACACCTATGGATGAGGACAGTGGGGGGGTAAGGGTAGAGGGGGTGGTGGCAACTGGGTGGAAGGGAATTATAGGGGTAGGAAAAGAGGAACAACTGTAATAATCTGAACAATAAACATTTATTTTTTAAAAAGTCACTAATGTGGAATGGTATTTAATTCTCACAACTAAAGAAACAACTCTAAACACATGACCTACTAATGGATGGTCAGAGATACCAGCTTTGTATACCAGGGGACGAGTTTTAGTCAAGAATCCCCATATGCTTCATATTTTCCCTCCTCTACTACCAAATTGGTGTGGTATTGTCCCTGTAAGAGGTGGGAGGAACACCATTTTATTTCTCTCCACTGCTTGCCTGTACTCCTATCTTCCTTGTATTCCTTGCCTTCAGTTGAAGAGTGGCTCAGCATGACTACCCAGGCTCCCTGCTTTCATTGCCCTCAGATATAGGTGTTTTCTCTATGGAAATAGGCTGAGGAGTATAGCAATTCTTTTTTACTTCTTATAGTCAACAATTCCTTGGACCAAAATTTGTCCCCACAAAAAGTTCCTTCCTTCAAGGAGTTCACAGTCAAGCTATGGTAATAAATAATACAAAATAGTACAGTCTCTAAGAATTCGTTTTGGGAAAATATAGATATGCACAAAGATGTCAGTGCAATAATGTCGATTGTAGCATTGGTTATAATAAAATATTTGGAAGATTATTCAACAATATGCAACTATTCAAATAAGTAGTTCTATATGTATAACATAAAATAATTAAACTATCAAAATTATATTGTTTTCAGTATTACTTGTAATATCTAAAGATTAAAAACAACCAAATGTCTACCAATAGAAGACTTGTTAATAGGAGACTAGTTACATAAATTATGATACATCCATGTAATAGAGTAGACAAGCTGTGAACATGGATGAGAAAGCCTTCAAGGTGTTTCTATAAAAAAGATCTGTAAGACAAATTAGGTGAACAAAAAATGTGCAGCATAGCATCTTTAAAATGATACATTTTGTTTTCAATAATGTTGTGAAGATATAAGCTTAAAATATAACTTAATATTTGCTTGTGTTTTTATTTTTTTTAACTATAGAAAGATTAACAAAAAAAATAACAAAAGTAGTTACATATGGTAGAGGAAAGGATTGATAACTGAGTGAACAGAGGAACAGTGTTAAGAAAAAAAGACATGTCACTTCATTTTTTATGTCATTTTATTTTGTACTATGGGACTCTTATAATCAAACTAAGGGCCCAGTGCACGAATTTGTGCACTTTGAAAGGAACTGTGGGCCACAAGGCTGTGGTGGGCACAGGGGCAGGTCTTGGCCCATCCTCTACACCCCCACCTGGCCCCTCCCACCAGGGCCCCTGGTCCCCTGTCTGCTGGCAGCCCTGCTCCTGCCGCTGCCTCTCCCAGACGCTGACCATGCCAGCCCTACTCACACCCGCTGACAGTGCAGAGTGATTGGGGCCAGAACCAGCAGCAGGTGTGAGCGGGGCCATCGCTGGCAGCAGGTGTGAGAGGTGGCTGTCAGCCCCTCAGGAGCAGGAGTAGGTGGAGAAGCCTTGAGGGGCAATCAGGGCTGGCAGCCGCTGCTTGAACCCGCTGACAGTGCCGAGCAATCAGGGCCTGCACTGGGCACCAGCAGTGGGTGTAGGCAGTGGCAGCAGGTGCAGGTGCCGGCAGTAGGTGCAAGTGCCTGGCGGGACCGCAGCACACAGGAGCAAAGAATTTTCAGTAACCACCAGAAGCTCGCCCTGATGACAGCAACCGGTGCCCCACCTTGGTCCGGCATCCCTGCTCACCTGCTCCACCATCCCACCATGGCCTATGCCCGCCATGTTCCACACTCTGCCACCTGCTGCTAATGCCACCATATTTCACACGCACCCCCTGGTGGTCAGCGCACATCATAGCGACCAGTTGTTCAGTTGTTCTGATGTTCAGTCTATTTGCATATTAGGGTTTTATATACAGTACTAGAGGCCCAGTGCACAAAATTCGTGCATGGGGGGGGGGAGTTGTCCCTCAGCCCAGCCTTCACCTTCTCCAATCTGGGACCACTTGAGGGATGTCCAACCGCCCAGTAGGATCGGGCCTAAACGGGTGGTTGGACATCCCTCTCACAATCCAGGACTGCTGGCTTCAAACTGCTCACCTGCCTTTGCCTGATTGCCCCTAACCACTTCTGCCTACCAGCCTGATCATCCCCTAACCACTCCCCTGCCAGCCTGATAGACACCTAACTGCTCCCCAGCCAGCCTGATTGCGCCTAACTGCCCTCCCCTGCAGGCCTGGTCACCCCCAACTGCCCTCCCCTGCAGGCCTGGTCTCCCCCAATTGCCCTCCCCTGTAGGCCTGGGTCTTCCCCAACTGTCCTCCCCTGCAGGCCTGATTCCCCACAACTGCCCTCCCTGCTGGCCTGGTCTGCCCCAACTGCCCTCTTCTGCTGGCCTGGTCACCCCTAACTGCCCACAACTGCCCTCCCCTGCAGGCCATCTTGTGGCGGCCATCTTGTGTCCACATGGGGGCAGCCATCTTTGACCACATGGGGGCAGCCATCTTGTGTCTTGGAGTGACGGTCAATTTGCATATTACTCTTTTATTAGATAGGATATAGATTATGAAATTAAAAATTATGCTGTAGAAAAAAGACTTACTGACAGGCTCATAAAATATTGTCAGTGAACAGCAGGCTAAAAATCTGTACATTATACCATTTTGTAGCCAATAATGTATTTGTGTACGTTTTCAGAAGACAAATGTGAATGGTAGTATTGGTGTAGTGCTATTATAAAGGGTTTTTCTGTGGTGATTTTCTGGTTTTGTAAGTTTTATTAATTGAACAAAAATTAATTTTATAATTTATAAAGGAAGATAATGTTATTTTAAAAACAATCCCATGTAAAGAAGTTCATTACATAATTATACAAGGATTAATTCACCAGATAAATGTGAAAATGTTAAATGTGTATGCACAGGGCCTGTGGGCATCCAGAGGAGGTGGCAGGAAGCGAGGAGGAGGAGCCAGGGGTGAGGAGGAAATGATCCCAGCCTGGGTTCCTGCCTGTCATCCCGGGGTTTGCAGTGGGAGCAGCTGCTCATCCCGTCAGCCGAGCGGCGCTCCCACTGTGGTAGCACACTAACCACCAGGGGCCAGCTCCTGCATTGATCGTCTGCCCCCTGGTGGTCAGTGTGCATCATAGTGACTGGTCAACCAGTCATTTTGGTCATTCCACCATTCAATATCTGGGCTTTTATTATATAAGATAAAACAAGTAGTCAGAACATTAGTGATGATATAGAAGATCTAAATACCATTCACCAACTTAATCTGACATTTAAAGAACACACTACACAAGGAAAACCAAGATGTGCTGCCTCTCACAACCACATCAAAACCACAACTAAACAGCAGAACAACTACCACCCAGAACCACAGGAAAGCTAGCTGAGTGGAAGTTCCACAACTAGAGAGGTGAAGAAAGCGCATTGAGACTGGTAAGAGGTGCAGAGGCGCAGAAAGTGCTGGCACCTGGATGTGCTGCTCTTTTAACTGGGAGGGAGATACAAGCTCCCACTTGCTCTGAACTCCAGTTCTGGGCAAGACTCTGGGGGATCCAGGCACATACAGGGAGAAACTGGACTGTCTGGCATCGGGACAGGAACACAAGGGCGGCTTTCTCTTAGAGGTGCTTACAGCAATCATTGTTCCTGCATGGAGGCGCGGGATGTGGAGAACCGGGGACTTCTCTGGTTCAGGGCTGACTGGCAGCCATTGCTGTTTGCTCCGCCCTGATGATTCCCAGAGACCCCACCCCACCCAATTTACAACCCCACCCAAGCTGTGCGCAGAAGCTTTTGCATATGAATGACCTGTCCTTTCACTTAAAACCTGTCAAACTGCAGCTGGGTCAGAGAGCCCCAGAGCTTCCAAAAGAAGGCCCAAAGCCCGGCAGAAGCAGCGGCCTTGCTTCACAGCTGGGCCTCAACTGGGCACTTCCAAACCCCATACAAAGAGGAGGAATCTGCAGATGTCTCTGTAGCTCCTGCTGGGCAGCCCCAGACAGTGGCTGACCTTGCACCTCCTTGGAGATCTGAGAGCCAGTGTACCCAGTGGTCAGAGTGAGACCATACCAGATTACAACTCTTCACATCCATAAGAGACACACTCAAAGGGCAGACTCAGTGAGCACCAAAGCCCCACTGAAGCAAGTCCTTCCCCATAAGGGTGTCTCCTATGCAACAGATCTTCCAGTGAAGACACAACTGATCCTCACAGCCAATTGGCCTGGAGGTCAATTCCTCCCAGTGATACCAACAGCAATCAAGGGTTAACTACAATAAGACTGTGCAAACAGCCCACAAAAGGGTGCACCAAGAGCATCCACCTCAGGTGACTTGGGAGGCTGAGCCACTGGGCCCTATTGGACACCAAACACACAAGGCCACTCTATCAACTCAAGGAGTCTTAGCAGCTACTCAGTACATAGAAATAAACACAGGGAAGCAGCCAAAATGTGGAGACAAAGAAACAAGTCACAAATGAAAGAAATGAATGAAAGCAAAATACTGGATATAGAGTTCAAAACCACAATTATAAGGTTACTCAAGAATCTTCTAGAAACCTCCGAGGAATTTAGTGAGACCCTCAAGGATATGAAAAAGGACCAATCAGAAATTAAGTATACACTGACTGAAATAAAGAATGATATACAAAGATTCAACAGCAGGCTAGAGGATCCCAAGAATCAAGTCAAATATTTGAAATATGAAAAAACAAAAAACATCCAACCAGAAAAGCAAAAAGAAAAAAAGAATCCAAAAATATGAAGGTAATGTAAGGAGCCTCTGGGACAACTTCAAGTGAACCAACATCCGAATTATGGGGGTGCCAGAAGAGAGAGAGAGCAAGATATTGAAAACCAATTTGGAGAAATAATGACAGAAAACTTCCCCTACCTGGTGAAAGAAATAGACTTACAAGTCCAGGAAGTGCAGATAACCCCAAACAAAAGGAATCCAAAGACACATTATAATTAAAATGCCAAGGGCAAAAGACAAAGAGAGAATATTAAAAGTAGCAAGAGAAAACAGTTAGTTACCTACAAGGGAGTATACATACGATTGTCAGCTGATTTCTCAACAGAAACTATGCAGGCCAGAAGAGAGTGGCAAGAAATATTCAAAGTGATGAATAGCAAGAACCTACACCCAAGATTACTCTACCCAGCAAAGCTATCATTCAGAAGTAAAGGTCAGATAAAGAGCTTCACAGACAAGAAAATGCTAAAGGAGTTCATCACCACCAAACCAGTATTATATAAAATACTGAAGGGTATTCTCTAAGAAGAGGAAGAAAAAAGTAAAGATAAAAATTATGAACAACAAAGTGACAACAAATACATATCTATCAACAAGTGAATCTAAAAATCAAGTGAGTAAAAAATCCGATGAACAGAATAAACTGGTGAATATAATAGAATCAGGGGCATAAAAAGGGAGTGGACTGACAATTCTAGGGGCAGGGAGGGGGTGTGGGGGGTGCAGGAAGAGGTTGGACAAAAATCCTACACCTATGAACGAGGACAGTGGAGGGGGGATAAGGGCATGGGGTAGTGTGGGAACCAGGTGGAGGGGAGCTCTGGGGGGTGGGAAAAGAGGAACAACTGTAATAATCTGAAAAATAAAGATTTATTTTTTAAAAAAAACACACTGCACAACAAAAGCAGAATACAAATCATTTTCAAGTAAACATGAAATATTTACCAAAAATAAACCATATTTTGGGGCATGAAACAAATCTTAACAAATATAAGAGTATTGAAATTATATAAAGTTTGTTACCTAAGCATAATGGAATGAAACTAGAAATCAATAGCAGTAGGCCATTTGGGAAAATACCCAAATATTTGGAAATTAAAAACACTTATAAATAGATAAACATTAAAAATTAAGTCATAAATATATTAGAATATACCTTTAGGTGTACAGCATAATGATTATATATTTTATTTTTTAATATATTTTTATTGATTTCAGAGAGGAAGGGAGAGAGAGAGAGAGATAGAAACATCAATGATGAGAGACAATCATTGATTGGTTGCCTCTTGCATGCCCCCTACTTGAAGTTGAGCCCCCAGCCCAGGTATGTGCCCTTGACTGGAATTGAACCCAGGACCCTTCAGTCTTCAGGCTGACACTCTATCCACTGAGCCAAACTAGCTAGGGCTAATTATATACTTTAAATTAATACAAAATAATATTGAAAGTAAACTAACTAAAAAATAAAACCTTTAACTGAAAAAAATTTTAATATTTTTGAAAGAAAATACCTGGAGAATAACATGCTCTAAAACAAGAAACAGACAATATGGTGGCTACCAGAGGGAAGGGGGATGGGCAGTAGTAAAGGGTAAATGGGGCCAAATTATGGTGAGGGAAGATGATGTGACTTTGGATGGTGGACACATAATACAATATGCAGATCATATATCATAGAAATGTAAACTTGAAACCTATATAATCTTGTTAACCAATGTCACCCCAATAAATTTAATTTTGAAAAATACTAGACAAGGAAGAGTAAATTAAACCCAATGTATGTATAAGAATAAGAAATAAAGCTAAGAGAGGAAATAAATCAAATTAAAAGAAGCCAATAAAAATGAACATCTCTTTGAAAACTCCAATAAACTTGAGAAAGCTCTAGCTTTATCCCTCAGGAAATAAAAAGAGATAATAAGTGTTGGCAAGGATGTGGAGAAATTGAAACTCTTGTACATTATTGATGAAAATCCAAAAAAGTGTAGCAGCTATGGGAAAGAGTATGGAGGTCCTTGAGAAATTAAAACTAGAACTACCATATGATTCAGCAATCCCATTTCTGGACATATATTCAGAAGAACTGAAATTAGGATCTCAAAGATGTACCTTCACTCCCATGTTCATTGCAACATTATTCACAATAGCAAAGATATGGAAATAACCCAAGTATCTTCAACAGATGAATAGATAAACAAAATGTGGTATGTACATGTAATGGAACATTATTCATCTTTAAAAAATAAAAAAACTACTAGCATTTGCAATAACATGGATAAAGTTGGAGGACATTATGCTAAATGAAATAAACTACTTCATGACAAATACTTCATGATTTCACTTGCATGAGGTTTCTAAAATAGTCAGAGAATGAGAGAATGTAATGGTGGCTGCCATGGCTGTGGGTTGGGGAAATGGGGAGTAATTTTTCAAAGGGTACAGCGTTTTGATTATGAAAGAATAAGTTATAGAGATCTACTGTATAACATGGCATGGTAGTGTGTACTTTAAAATTTATTTAAATGTAGGTCTCACACACACACAAAAAAAGGTGGCCGAATAGGCAGACATTTTGTGCACCTACTCCAGGGCCAGACTGGAAATACAACTAAATTGGAGAACATTTACCTGGAATTACCAACTGAGGTCCAACTGAGAAGAAGACTTATCAAGAAAGGACAGAAAACACCTGGAGACTAGTAGGAAAGGCGAGGTTACAAGAGGAGATGATCCAGCTTCCAGGGCAGCAGGCTAGTGGGGGCTGAGAGAGCAGAGGGAGCTCCCAGCTGTGGGAGGGTCTATTCCCTCAGAATATAGAACCCAGGCTGGGATCCACAGCCCAGAGCACCAGAGCCAAGACCAGCAGCAAAGTAACATCCACCAGTGAAAAACATCAGGGCTGCTGGATGTGGTGGAGACTGGAACCAGTAGGCCCAAGTTGCTCAGAGGGAAATCTGCAGTTTTTTGTTTTTGTTTTTGGTGGGGGGGGTTGTTTGTGTGTTCATTTTTTAGTTGTTTTATTTGTTTGTTTGTTTGTTTTAACCCAGAGCACAGGAGTTTTCATTTGCAGCTACTCACCTGAGTCTTTGGTGCAGGGAGGGAGACCTGGACTCAAGGTGCTTAAGGAGAAGCTAGGGTGGGAAACATTAAAGGAGATGTGGAAAAGCAGCAGCCAGGAGTCCTGAATTTGGTTTTATACTACAAACTGAAATGGCCATTTTTCCTGAGAGGAGCTAGCCATTCCCAGTAGCCACAAGGAAGGAAAAGAAAAAATCCCACCCTAGGAGATAAAACCTGCCCCACCTTCGGGAGCACTGCCTACCATACCCTGCATTTTGACCTTTTTGGAAGAAACAAAAGCAGAGGCCAAGCGTATGGGGTTGAACAGTCTCAGTGACTGGATTGGGGGAAGGGCTGTCTGCCCCACTATCCCAGGAACCTGTCTTGTACTTTTCCCCCAAAGGAGAGATTATAGAAACTCCATATTTCCAGCCAATACCACTGGGCTACGTGTAAGGAACTCTGCTCAGCCGGCGCAGCATAATATTTTGGGCCACTCACCAAGGAGTAGCTCTGGAACAGGGAAACACACCCACCACATTCCCTGAAAGCTAAACAGAACTTCCCCCACCTAAAGCACTTTCAGAAACAGACTTTTGAGTGATTATGATTCACAGCTGGCTAGCAGACAAAGGCAGGCAGAGGGAAAGTTTGCTGACCCAGCCCTGGGTCCCCATCTTACTAAGGAAACTACTTTGGAGGTCAGATTGGCCCCTCTTGCTTGTGTTATATTGTAAATCAGAAGATGCCTTAATCAATAAGCCAAATTTATTTGGAGTCCTTTTCATTTCGCTAGCACTAGGAGGCCCAGAGGAAATATTGCTTCTCAAATTCTGGGGCCCCAAATAGAGGAAGTCTTTCCTATATATACCTTTTTCAGTTCTTTGTCTTCCAAATTTGGAGTGAGACTTCCAGACCTTCTGAGAAAAAGTCCTGTGTGCTGGGACAGGGCTGTGAGACCATGTCTCAAGGCCTGGCCTGGTGCCAGCACTGACAACTCTGTCTGGGGCATAGTTTATGGCTTCTCTGGAATGGGAGTAGTCTTATTTTTCCCTATTATTTAAGCAAGCAAACGTTTACAGAAGCCAGAATAGCAGGGTTAAAATTTCAAACAGCAGTTTTTACCCAAAATGGAGGTTACTATGCTTCACTTGCAGCTAAGGCCTGTGGAGACAGATACAAACTGGATCTCTTGGAGGTTGAAGCAGGTTGTTGAAAGCCAAAGGAGGACAGTTCCTGACAGTGGTTAGTACCTAAGTATCTCATAGGAAGCCCAGAACAGGCAGACAAAACAGTCAGCCACAAGTCATCAGAAGAGTTGGATACAAAGGGAGCTCTCATGGGCCACTAAACTCTGCTGAAATGAATGCCACTTCAATTTACTTTTTTTTCTTCCTTTTTTTCTTTCATTTTTTCCCTTTTTAAATTTATATTCTTTATCTATCTGCTTTATTAATTTGTTATTATTCTGGTCTTCATTGTTTTGTTCACATATTAATTTTCCTCTTCCCATTTTCTACTCAATATTTTTGTTTTTCTTTTTTTCACTACTCAATTTTTTTCCTTTTCTTTCTCTCTTTTCTTTTTCTTCTGCTTTCTCATCGTTTTCCCTCTTCTTATTTTAGGTCTATCTGCTTTATCCTCTATTTACCTTTTCAACTTTTTTCTTTTGTTTTGTTTCTTCTTCCTTTATTTTAAAGCATTTTCCTCCCCCCTACCCCCCTAATTCTTTACTCTTATTTTCTTTATTTCACCTCTGCATCTACATATTTCCCACACACACCACCTTTTTTGTTGTTTTTTTGTTTGTGCTTTTTTGTTTGCTTGTTTTGTTTTCAACTCATATTTTTTTCTTTCTTTTTTTTATCATTCTTGCTCTCTTTTCTCTTTCCTAATTCTCTCTTCTCTGGTGGTTGTTTTGTTGGTGTTGTAGGGGTCTTGTGTATGTTTTTGTTTTCTTTGTTTGGCTTCTTGTATTGCTATATTGTGTTTTGTTTTATATGGTTCGGTCAGCACCTCTATAACAGTTCACACATCTTGTTCAAGAGTGAGCCACATAGTGTTCAAGCCTGAGAGAAGGCTCCATCCAGGAATGCAACAAGAATATTCAAGACCCAACTACAAGACAACTCAAATAATTCAAGCAAGGGGCATTCCTAGAGCACCCAGCTCAGGAGATCTAAGAGACTGTACCACTTGGTTCCACAAGACACCTACTACATAAGACAACCCCATAGAGTCTGAGAGGCATAGCAGTTTGATATAATAAATAGAAACAAAAAAAGGACAGCAAAAAAGGGGAGATAAAGAAAAATCCCCAAATGAAAGAAAAAGAGGAATCACCAGAAAAGGAACAAAATGAAATGGAGGTAAGCAATTTTTCAGAAAAAGAATTCATAGTAATAGTAATAAGGGTGCTCAAACAATTCAGTAAGAACCACAAGCAATGTAATGAGAATTTTAAGGAACTTAATGAGAGATACAGCAACATGTAAAAAAGGAGCTTAAAACAATAAATAAGAATCAATTATAAATGATGAATGACATAGCTGAAACAAAGAACACCATGGTGGAATTCAAAAGCAGACTAGAAAAATCTAAGAACTGAATCAGTGAATTAGAAGACAAGGTAGAAAACAAAAACATTCAGAGCAGGAAATGGGGAAAAATTTAAGAAGCAGGAGAAGAGTTTAACGGAGCTTTTGGACAACATATAACAGCATATAACAACATTTGCATTATAGGCATACCAGAAGGAGAAGAAACCAATCAAGGAATAGAGAACCTGTTTGAAAAAAATAAGTACTGAAAACTTCCCTGACCTTGTGGAGTCACTCAAGTTCAGGAAACACAGAAAGTCTCAATCAAGATGAACCCCAAAATACCCAAGCCTAGGCACATCATAATTAAAATGGCAAACATTAAAGAGAAAGAAAGAATCTGAAAGGCTGCAAGAGAGAGACAGAAGTTACCTACAAAGCAGCTCTCACTAGACTGTCAACTGATTTCTCAATAGAAACATTTCAGGCCAGAAGGGAGTGGCATGAAGTATACAAAGTCATGAAAAATGAGGGACTGAACCCAAGACTTTATCCAGCAAGGCTATAATTCAAAGTCAAAAGTGAAATAAAGAGTTTCGCAGACAAAATAAAAGGCTAAAAGAGTTTTTTACCACAAAACCAGCACTGTAAGAAATGCTAAACGGAATGTTGTAAGAAGAAGAAATAGAGACCAAGAGAAAAACACAGGCATAAAGAATAAGAATGACAAAAAATAATTATCTATCCATACAGACAGAAAATTAACAAGGAAACTGTGGCCTTAAAAGACACATTAGACCAGATGGCCTCAATAAATATTTTTAGAAATTATTGGATCCTGGGAAGATGGTGGATGGCAGGACATAGGTGAGGGAGAGGGTGTGTGTGAATGCCACATCCATTTGCGGCTAGGATTCAGGATCTAAAGAAAGGGTCGTACACAAATTAATACACTAGACAAGAAATAAGAATTTAGAAGGCATAGAGGGCCAGGCAGAAAACTTCCCTCTAGTGGAGAAGCTCCCCCAGAATTTGGTCCTGTCTGCTTTTCATTCACTTGAATACACATTTTCCCTTTAGGAATGCAAACAGGCATATCAAAGGTAAAGTTTGGTAAAAAGTAAAAGGATTATCAGGTTAGGGAATTGCCTTGAGCCATTTGGCCAACAGCAGGGAAATATTATGCTGATTTTCAGCCCTGCTGAGTATCACATTAATATGCTAACTACTGTTGGTCTTAACCTCCGGCATTTCCCCCTTTTTGTTTTCTTAATAAATTCAAAAAGGTGTAAGCCATTTGCAGGGCTTGAGTCCTTTTAAGACTTTTCATTCCACATCTGCAGACTAGAAATATCCAATGAAGAGGATTGAGTTCTTTTATGTCCTTTTAAATTGCTGTCAGGCATTTAAGGAATTAGTTTGTAGTAGGCTCCTTTCTGGGCCATCAGTTCTTTGAGTCCCCTTCTCAATTACTGTCCCTTGTGACATGACAGCAATGATATTCTAGTTCTGGATGGTGGACAAAGGGTGGGCAATGACAATGCAGGTCTGACCTTCTCTAGCTTTATCCAGGGCAACCTGCACCATCACACAACTGATGACTGCTAGCATGGCAAGGCTTCTTTACCATCCCCCAGGTCATCTCTGAACTGTTTCTCCTCTGTCTCATTCTCTTCCCATTCCTTATCTTCAGCATGTTGCTTGGGGCTACTGCTATCTGTGAATGGAGTAGTCAATTGTCTGCAGCCAAAGGTACAGGGTGAGGCTCAGGGTGCAAGGTCCTCTCTCAGATCATGTAGAATGTTCCTTGGAAGAACCCACATGGGCTTGGAGGAGTTTTCTGGAAATACACAAGCATATCCTCAACCAAAGGTTAATAAAGGGACCCTTCCACAAACCAGACTGGGATCTTTCCATTTAACCAGACCATTTTCCTTTGGCTTATTCTGAAACCAGTGTAATTCCATGGGTGTCTTGCCATCAGCATTACAAGTGAAAAATTTAAAGTGAAAAAATTTAAAGTAATTAAGGCTTGATGTAGTTTACTTACAGGAGATTTCTCCACTATTCCCCCTTTTTGTCTTTCAAGTTGGGATTTTAAAGGCAGATGTAACATGCAAGGGAGACATTCCTTAATAATCTGTTTTGCCTGCTGTACAATATTTTTGCAGGCTGATGTAAAAGCTGATGAGATTTTGTATCCTGTTTTAATAAAGTAACTAATTGATCAGCATACGCATTTCCTTTTGTTAAAAGACCAGGACCTGTTCAAATAGTATAAATAGACTTTGGTCACTGAGCCATTTTAATTGAGTAGTTGCAATTCTGTTTATCAGGCCTGAAGCATAGGCAAATCAGAAATAATATTAAGAGGCTTTTGGAAGTCCTGCAATGCAGCCTTAATGGCTTCTAATTCAAATTTTTGCACAGAAGTGTGACTAGTCTGGATGACTTGATCTGAATTCATTGCATGATAAGCAACTTTACTATTAGATGAACCATCAGTAAAAATAGTTAATGCTCCAGGAATAGGTTCCTGCCTAGTATTTTTTGGTACAGTAATAAGGGTGTAATATAAAATTGTAGTAACTTGTTTTTAGTAGGTGACAACTAAGTTCCCCTGAATATTCACTTATTTCAATTTGCCAATTTAAATCAGTCTGAAATAAGGTTTATTTTCTACCTTCACTTGTCCTTGGATGTGGACAGCAAATGACACTAATTGGATTTCTGTTATTAGTCTTTTTGAGTATATAGACATAAGCTTTGTTTAGGGAGGCAAAATGCAAATTATTTACTTTTAAGTGTCCTTGGTTTAGGGAAGATAGGACTTACTAGATGGCCCAAACCACTTGGCATTTATATTTTTTTAGATGATTGCAAACTGCTGTTACATGTAAGCCATGAAATTAGAAAATGATTCTGTAGGTCTTTGCATATACTTAATAAAAACTGTCTTAGGATTCCTAAGTATATTGCATAAATTTTCCATTTCTCCTGTAGAGGTTTTTAAATAAGGTCTTAACTAATAATAATTAATAATTTCTAAAAGTCATTTAGGTTTTAAAGCAAATTTTTTTGTGTATTTCCACCTTCTGAGGCCTAATAAATTGAGTTTTAATTACAGTTCCTAGATATTTAAAGGGAATCTCCTTCTGTTTTTAATTTTTCTCCAAGAGTAATCACTAAGCCACATTTAAGGCGTTTATTTTAAAAAATCTTTTACTTTCTTTTAAACAGAGTAATAAAGTTGGTTGCTTTTCAGAAAAACCAATAAGAGACAAGTGTGCTGGCCAATACTGCAACACATAATTTCAAGTAAGAGTAACTCTCTTTTTACTTATGGTGACTCATTAACGGTGAGATTTTATGCTTGAATGATAACTTTTAGTTTACTTTGTAAATAGTAGCAGAAGAGATTTTAAAAGTTCTCCTTTTTATTAAGCTTAAATTTTACTTTTAAACAGCATTCTTTTTTGCTAGTGCTCATTTGCATATGAATGAAAATTTTACATTGGACTTTGTTAGAACCAATTGTTCATAAAATACTGGCTTCTCATATACACTGGGTGGCCAGATTATTATGATCTCTGAACACATAATCATCTGGCCACTCAGTGCATATATATATATATATATATATATATATATATATATATATATATATATATATATATTAGAGGCCTGGTGCATGAATTCATGCATTGGTGGGGTCCGGCCAGCCTGGCCAGGGTGAAGGCAGTTGGCCATCCTGCCTGCTGGTCGAACTCCTGGTTGAGGAGACAATTTGCATATTAACCTTTTATTATATACTATATATACTAAGTGGCCAGATTATTATGCATTCAGAGATCATAATAATCTGACCACTCAGTGTAAATGAGTTTATATGAGACCTTGATTATATTGTGAAAAGCTAATGAAGTATTTAGCAACCTTGTTCTGCCAAGCTTAGAGGATGAAACATTTATAACATTTAACATATATGTATATAAGTAGAATACAGTTATTAATTTTTATTTGATAAAGCTTCCCATGTGATTTCAAGTATAGTAGATCAGCCTAATTTGGTTTAAAAATATTTCTGTTTAAGAATAGAGAATAGCCAAAACCAGTTTGGCTCTGTGGGTAGAGCGTCTGTCTGTGGACTGAAAGGTCCCAGGTTCGATTCCAGTCAAGGGCATGTACATTGGTTGCGGGCACATCCCTGGTAGGGGGTGTGCAGGAGGCAGCTGGTTGATGTTTCTCTCTCATCGATGTTTCTAGCTCTCTATCCCTCTCCCTTCCTCTCTGTAAAAAATCAATAAAATATATTTTTTTTAAAAAAGAAAGAATAGAGAATAAATCCTTGAATCATTCCAGGACCCTTGAAATGTCCCAAAGCTATCTCTCAGTTAAAGTCTTGAAACTTAACTTGGAAAGACTATCAAATATACATAATCCAAAGATTATATTATACACTTTTTGTAATTATTCTAAAAGATATCAATTAAATTTAATCTGGTTTTAATATTAAAAATTTGGTTCAGACCATAGACTTAATCCTCCCTTTTAATCAAGCCAATAAAATATTACATATATTCTAAGTTGAAATTTTACCACATGTAGTACACATAAGGACTACAATATATTTTGAACTACTAGTTTCTCCAGAGAAAAACCAAGAATTATTTTCTCAAAAATAAATATTTATACTTTATAAATTTTGTTATTACAACCATATAATTTCTCCCAACTTAATTTGAACTTTTAATTCTTAGAAGCCTCAAATTTTAGGTGGCAAGTTAAATACTTAGCATTTCTCAGATTAGTAATATATTTATATTTTAAGGATATATTTCAAATAAAATACAAGACATATTTAATTAATAGATTCACATCTATCCTCTAGATATTTTTCATATGAGGCAAACTCAGATTAATATTTCAGTACTTTGTCATTTTAAAATACCCAGATATTTAATAATTTTTATTATTTAATTCAGCAATGTTCTAAAGTTTTAAGTTACAAAAGACTTTGGAAAATTATGTATAGGCATGGCAAAAAGGCAGGGGGAGGAGGGAGCAGGCCTGTAGCCGCTTGAATTTAAAATTGCCACATTCTTCCTTAGAGATAACATCTAAGGTTGCTGCTGTAGGAAATTCGACTGGCTCTTTCCTCTAACAGAGAGTACAGTCAGTTTGCTCTTGAGTGACTGGACTTTCATTATTAATATATTTATAATTATTATTGGAAAGCTTTATTACAGATCCTTTATGTTAGTTACATTTATTTATATATGTTTTAATAACTTTGAGATTTTAAAGCCAATTATTATTTTCCAAGGCATTTTCTTTGGCAAATTCTGTAACAAAGATAACTTACTGACTTTCAGTGGCTTTAATGTTAAAGTATTATTTTATTTTTATTTTATTTTATAAAAACAGGAGTGCCCCTGGGGACCTGTGAGTCAACCTTGGAATGCGGTCCATTATTATTTAAGAACTACCCATTATTATGGAAACACTAATCTTGTTGCCCAAACACAGCCTGTATACTTTCCTCGTGTCATTTTGCCATCTTTTAAAGAAAAACAGTCTTGGGTTTATTCCATAGCATCTGTAAAGAGATGGGGCTCAGTCCAAGAGGCCACCCAAAATTGGGCAGTGTGCACCTTCTCTTAAGCTAGCCTTTTTCTCTTCACGGGTACAGGAATCCCAGATGCATCCCTAAATTGTGAGAAATGTCTCATCTATCCAAATTTCAAATGATGGACTGGGAAATAAAAACATGGTGAAAATGAGACTTTTAATAACACTCCTGGGAGTGGGCGACCATTTTACAGGATCACCAAAAAACCTAGTAATTAATGGGCTGGGGTCTTTTTTAGTTACCTCCCTTTGTCTAGTGACTTTTCTTAGAACCTGTGTTATCGGCCACATTTATTGTTTATATTGTTTCTCTCCATCCCCACATTCTGTTTGCTCTGGGGAAATTTAGTAATGGTTTGGCCATCTACTGTTTCTTTTCGATTAAATTTAATTAAAGGCATGCTTAATAAACTAACAATAAACAAATTAAACCAAACAACAAAGACGATAAAACAACAATCAAGAGACAAGCGCCCATAACACATAGACAAAACTTAATAAACCAGAGTTCTTTTCATGGATTTTTCAGATATTTTATATTGCCTGGGACTTACAGCCATAATGAAGCCTAAATCTTAGCCTGTTGTTCACAGATCTTATCATATTCTGCTCTCCATAGTATTGACTAGTGTCTAAAGTTATTTTAGCTAAAATATGCCTGTCCCAAGCGTCACATGGTAATTTTAAGATAAAGCATTAAAGAGTCCTTTTGTAAAAGGACTGTTAGCCCCATTTTCTCTAGCTATTGAACCTTCCCACACTAGAGGCAGAGGATCCGAGGCCTTAGGTATTACAGACTTTTGATGCTCAATACGAAATAGGCATAATGCAGTTTGAACAAGAGCCCACATAGTTAAAGATGACAAGGGTAATCATTTTCCTTGAGCCTGATTTAAGAGAGTACCTTTTGACATCTTAATTCCTTTATCCTTGAGCATGCAAGCTAGAAATTTACAGTGATGTTTTTGCCTTTTACTCAAATTCTTCTCCATTATAGCCTGGCTGAAATAAAAAACGTTTCTCGTCCACTTACTGTTTGTAACTCTGAATCTGGCACAGGCTTTGTGTGTGGTGAATTTCCCCACCTTTTTGGTGAACCTCCCACCTTTCTGGTGAATTTCCATTTTGCTTTATCTTTCGCTCAGGCGAATCTTCTTCTCCAGATGTCCCATGTTGGGTCCCAGATGTGAATGCCACATCCATTTACGGCTAGGGTTAAGGGTCTAAAGAAAGGGCCATGCACAAATGAATGCACTAGACAAGAAATATGAATTTAGAAGGCATGAAGGGGCAGGTGGAAAACTTCCCTCTAGTGGAGAAGCTCCCCCAAAACTCGGTCCTGTCTGCTTTTTATTCACTTGAATACACATTTGCCCTTTAGGAATGCAAACAGGCATATCAAAGGTAAAGTTTGGTAGACAATAAAAGGATTATCAGTCTGAGGATTGCCTTGAGCCACTTGGCCAACAGCAGGGCAATATTATGCTGATTTTCAGCCCTGCTAATTATCACATTAATATGCTAAATACTGTTGGTCTTAGACTACAGCAGGTGTGAGTGAGTGAGAGGGTGAAAGGAGAGTGCGTGGAATTGTGTGGTGTGTGTGTGAGTGAGGGACAGTTAAATCCAGCAGGAGTAGCAGGGGCTGGCAGACCACACTCTCCTGGACAAGGAGCACCTACCACCACTGCGGGCACTCCCCAGTCTGTGGGGCTCAAGCACGGAGCCCACGCCATGTTGAAAGGGAGAGCAGCCTCTTCTAGGAACTCATCAACACCACCACCCAGACTGGCCTTGGACATTGACCGTGACCCTGCAGCCACTCCAATCAAAACCCTGCTGCTCTGGGGACTGAGAAGATGGAGACCGGCTGGAAGGTAGAGAGTGTGAGAGAGTGAAGGAGCGATAGAGGAGTGTATAGATGTGTGGTGTGTGTGTGTGTATGAGCTAAGGACAGTTAGATTCTGCAGGTCTTCCAAGGGGCTGCCAAACTGGGCAGGCTTAAACAGCAGAGCCCCACGCACAATATGGACACTTCTGGGCAGCCAATGCAGGCACAGAGACCACGCCATCTTGAGAAACAGAGCTTCTTGACACTAAGATCCTGGCCTCAGCACCACCCAATCATGTCTCAGATGCAAACCAGGACCCTGCAGCCAGTGGGGACAGAGACCTGCAACAACAGCTACAAACCAATGGACAACAAGAATCCAGACATCCCAGAGGCAGATTTCTGTGAGTCAAGGAGCCTATCCCCCTTCCCACAGGCTCATGGATAGCGCCATAGTAACTGATAGACCCACCCCTCACATGGGCCACAGCGCCCCTACGGGAATTTGAGTTTGGGAATGTGCACACGGGCCACAGCACTGCTATGGGAATTTAAGTCTGTGCACGCACAGAGACTGGGAATCTGCTCCCCACAACACAATCAGGCGACCAAACCCGAAGCCCACGCAGGGCGGCAGTGCCATCTGACTTCTATTCTGGACAAGCACACACGGAAGTCTGTTTCTGCAACACAGGAGCAGACCTCCAGCTGACACAGTGCTACTGTGCAACCCAGTCCCCCAATGGTGACCGGGACCCAGATTCTCCTGGTGGGAGGCAGCACTGAGCACCAGTGACTTGACTCTGTTTCTTATCGTGTGCAGCTGGGATCCCTAACTCACAGCACATTCAAAGTAAGAGCCAGTGACTCCAATTCTTGGTGCATGTGCACACAGGGACCCAGATGCTCAGCAAGAAGCCACACGAAGCAACAGAGACTCTTATACTCAATTTTTGGTGCAGACACAGGGGAACTACGACTCCTAGCATGTGCTAGGGGACTCTGATTTTCGGCACATGCCAACAGCACAGTGCAGGCAGGGTCCCTGTTTCCAGTTGCGCACATGAGACCACGCTGACTGCTGGTAACACTGACCTTGGGTGAGCCTGGTTCCCACCAACCTGCAGCAGCCACACGTCTTAGTGTCAAAGCACTTCAGTGACACTCGGGTGGTGCGAAATTCCCATGGCACACAGCCCAGGCCAACGCAACTCAAAGTTTGAACCTTCTGGTGATAGTCAGAATGGGGAGACAACACAATCCCCAGAGGAAAGAAAATGAGGAGTCGCCAAGAAAGGAAATTAGTGCGGGCATGCTACAGGGGGTAGGGGAGGCTGGGGGAAGGTCAATGGGGGAAAAGAAGAGACATATACGTACTACTATATGTAATACTTTAAACCATGAGGCCACGCGCCCCTGGGTCCGGGTGAAGCTGGATCATCCCAGGTCCGGGTGAGGCCGTGTGCCCCTGGATCCGGGTGAGGCTGGGTCCTGGGTCCGGGTGAGGCACACGCACCCGGGTCCAGGTGTGGCCATGCGCCCCCTGGGCCTGGGTGAGGCCACGTGCCCCTGAGTCCGGGTGAAGCCATGCCCCTGGATCCGGCCAAGACCAAAACAGAGGGTGTCGGACCTGCATTACTACCATTTGTCCACCATCCAGAGCTGAGGGGTCAGTACTGACATGTACACATAAGGAACTGGTGGACATTGATATTGGGTCTCAAAAGAACTGTTGGTCCAGAAAGAAACTCACTACAGACTGATTCATTTGCCTGTCAGCACAACTATTATTGCTCGTCTCACATTCAGTTCTTATAAGTATATCTCTAGTGACACATGATCTTGCTCATCTAGGGGAAATGATGAACAACATAGACTGATGAACAAGAACAGAACCAGAAACAAGGAGGCATCGACCGTACTATCGGGCCTCAGAGGGAAGATAGGGGAGGGTGGGGGGAGGGGGGAGAGATCAACCAAAGGACTTGTGTGCATGCATGTGAGCCTAACCAATGGTTAAGTTCAACAGGGGGTTGGGGCATCCATGGGAAGGGGTATGGGATGGGAATGGGGGGATGAGGACAAATATGTGACACCTGAATCAATAAAGAAATTAAAAAAAAAATAAAATAAAATAAAAATACTTTAAACCAGGGATCCTCAAACTTTTTAAACAGGGGGCCAGTTCACTGTCCCTCAGAACGGTGGAGGGCTGGACTATAGTTTAAAAAAAAAAACTATGAACAAATTCCTATGCACACTTCACATATCTTATTTTGAAGTAAAATAACAAAATGGCAAAAACACCTGCATGTGGCCTGCGGGCTGTACTTTGAGGATGCCTGCTTTAAAAAATAAAAAAATAATAATTCAAAATAAAAAGAGAGGAAAATAGTGAAATTGAAGCATGCAACATGACCAAAAAAGAATTCAGAGTAATGGTCGTGAAATTCATACATCGGATGGACGAGAAAATCAACAACTTATGCAAGAATCAGGAAGAAATGAAAAGTGATATAGCTACAGTCAAAAAACACCATGGAAAGTTTCAACAGTAGACTAGAAGAAGCAGAGGACCGAATTAGTAATGTAGAAGATAAGGTAGAGAAACAAGCTCAATCTGAACAACAACTGGGGAAAAAAATTAAAAAGCAGGAAGAGAGCCTAATTGAGCTTTGGGACAACATGAAATGAAGTAACATACATATAATAAGGCTGCCAGAAGGACAAGAAGAGCAGCAAGGATTACAAATCTATTTGATGAAATAATGACAGAAAACTTCCCGGATATGGGGAAGAAAAAATTTACACAAGTACAGAGAATCCCAAGCAAGATCAATCCCGAAAGATCCACACCAAGACACGTCATAATTTCAATGACAAATATTAACCTTTTGCACTCAGATGTCAAGTGTGACTTGACACGGTTAGCATCGGTAGCAGCTCATATGTCGAATTGTATTGAATGTATCAATAATTTGAAACATTAAAAAATCCAAATAAATAAGTTTGTATGAAAAGAAACTCCAGTTTTTTATTCTACTGCCCCACTTGGTAAAATCTGGGGTATTTAAAAAGTTAAATCCCAAGTAGAATAAAGGAATCTAGAAAAAAGCAAGTGAGTGCAAAGGGTTAATGACAAAGAGAGAATCTTAAAGGCTGCAAGAGAGAGACAGAGAGTTACCCACAAAGGATCCCCCATTAGATTATCAAATGATTTCTCAACAGAAACACATCAAGCTAGAAAGGAATGGAAGGAGGTATACAAAGTGTTGCAAAGCAAAGGACTGAATCCAAGAATACTCTATCCAGCAAGACTATTAATCAAAATTGAAGGGGAAATCAGGAGTTTTGCAGACAAAAAAAGGCTAAGGGGGTTTATCACCACCAAACCAGCAATGCAAGAAATGCTAAAGGGAATGCTGTAAAAACAACAAATAAAAAGGTAAGAAGGAACACAGGCACAAAAATAGAAATGACTACAAACAAGTACCTTTCAATAATAACTATAAATGTAAACAGAATAAATGCTCCAATCAAAAGACATCGAGTGGCTGAATGGATGAAAAAACATGACCCATATATATGCTATTTACAAGAGAGCCACCTCAGAACAAGGAACTCACACAGACTGAAAGTGAAGACTGGAAAATTATCTTTCAGGAAAATGGAAATTTAAAAAAAAAGCTGGGGTAGCAATACTTATATCTGACAAAAGATACCTCAAAGTGAAGACCATAACAAGAGATAAGGAAGGCCACTTCATAATACTAAAGGAATAGACACAACAACAGAATATAACCCTGATAAACATATATGTACCCAATGCAGGAACACCCAAATACGTAACAAAACTCCTGGAAGGTATCAAGGGAGAGATCGGCAACAATATAATAATAGTAGGGGAATTTAATACACCACTGACATCACTGGATAAATCCTCTAGACAAAATATCAGCAAAGATACAGTAATCCTAAATGACTCACTAGATCAGATGGACTTAACTGACATCTTCAGAACAATACACTCCAAAGCCACAGAATATACATTCTTCTCAAGTGCACATGGGACATTTTCAAAAATAGACCACATATTGGGTCATAAGCCAAGTCTCACCAATTCAAGAAGATTGAAATCATACGAAACATCTTCTCAGAAAACAATGCCATAAAATTAGAAATAAACTACAATAAAAACAATCCAAAAATCTCAAACACTTGGAAGCTGAATACCATGCTATTAAATAATGACTAGGTTGCCAATGAGATCAAAGAAGAAATTAAAAACATCCTGGAAACTAATGACAATAAAAACACAACAATCAAAAATCTATGGGACACAATCAAAGCAGTCCTGAGAGGAAAGTTTATAGCTCTACAGGCCAACCTCAATAAACAAGAAAAAATGGTAATAAATCATCTAACTCTACAACTCAAAGAATTAGAAAGAGACCAACAAGACAAGCCCACAGTGAGCAAAAAGAAGGAGATAATAAAGATCAGAGCAGAAATAAATGACATAAAGAACAATAAAACAATACAAAAGATCAATGACACCAAGAACTGGTTCTTGGAAAGGATAAACAAGACTGATGAACCTCTAGCCAGGCTCCCAAGAAGCAAAGAGAGAGGACTCAAATAAACAAAATCAGAAATGAGAGAGGCGAAATAACAACAGACCCCGAAATACAAAGGATTGTTAAAAAATACTATGAATAACTCTACTACAGCAAACTAGACAACCTGGAGGAAATGGATATATTCCTAGAAAAATACAACCTTCCAAAAATCAATCAGGAAGATTCTAAAAATAAAAATAGCCTGATACCTATGGAAGACATTGAAGCAGTCATCAAAAAGCTCCCAGCAAACAAAAGCCTGGGGCCAGATTGCTTCACAGGGGAGTTATACCAAACATTCAAGGAAGAACTAAAACCTATCCTCCTCAGACTATTCCAAAAAATTCAAGAAGGAACACTTCCAAGCTCATCCTATGAAGCCAAAATCACCCTAATACCAAAACCAGATAAAGACAATACAATGAAAGAGAATTATAGGTCAATATCCCTCATGAACATAGATGCCAAAATCCTCAACAAAATTCTAGCAAATCGGATCCAGCAGTACATCAGAAAGATCATACACCATGACCAAGTAGGATTTATTCCGGGGATGCAAGGATGGTACAATATCTGCAAATCAATAAACGTGATACATCACATAAACAAATTGAGAGATAAAAATCACATAGTCATATCAATTGATGCAGAAAAAGCATTTGACAAAATCCAACACCCTTTCTTGATAAAAACTTTCAGCAAGGTGGGAATAGAAGGATCATACCTGAACATAATAAAAGCCATATATGACAAACCCACAGCCAACATCATACTCAACGGACAAAAACTAAAACCATTTCCCCTAAGAACAGAAACAAGACAGGGATGCCCACTCTCACCACTTCTGTTCAATATAGTGCTGGAAGTACTAGCCATTGCTATCAGACAAGAAGAAGAAATAAAAGGCATCCAAATTGGAAAAGAAGAAGTAAAACTGTCCTTATTCTCAGATGACATGATATTGTACATAGAAAACCCTAAAGACTCCATCAAAAAATTATTAGACTTAATAAATGAATTCAGCAATGTAGCAGGATACAAAATTAACGCCAAGAAATCTATGGCATTTCTTTACACCAATACTGAACTGACAGAAAGAGAGAATAAAAAAGCAATCCCATTTACCATCGCACCAAAAAAATTAAGATACCTAGGAGTAAACTTAACTAAGGAAGTAAAAGACCTATATGTGAAAAACTACAGGACACTGAAAAAAGAGATAGAGGAAGACATAAACAGATGGAAGAATATACTGTGATCATGGATTGGTAGAACCAACATCATCAAAATGTCCATACTACCCAAAGCAATCTGTACATTCAATACACTCCCCATTAAAATACCAATGGTATATTTCACAGACCTACAACGAACTTTCCAAAAATTCATCTGGAATAAAAAAAGACCCCTAATAGCTGCAGCAATCCTGAGAAAGAACAAAGTAGGTGGCTCTCAATACCAGATATCAAGCTGTATTACAAAGCCACTGTTCTCAAAACAGCCTGGTACTGGCACAAAAACAGGCGTATAGATCAATGGAATAGAATAGAGAACCCAGAAATTGACCCAAACCACTATGCCCAATTAATATTTGACAAAGGAGGCATGAACATAAAATGGAGTCAAGACAGTCTCTTCGATAAATGGTGTTGGGAAAATTGGACAGATACATGCAAAAAAAATGAAATAGATGACCAATTTATACCATACACAAAAATAAACTCAAAATGAATAAAGGTCTTAAACATAAGACAGGAAACCATAAAAATACTAGAGGGATCCACAGGCAGCGAAATCTTAGACATATGCCAAAGCAATTTCTTCACTGATATTGCTCCTAGGGCATTGGAAACTAAAGAGAAAATAAACAAATAGGATTACATCAAAATAAAAAGCTTTTGCACAGCAAAAGAAACCATCAACAAAACAACAAGAAAGCCCACTGCATGGGAGAACATATTTGCCAACGTCATCACTGATAAGGGTTTAATCTCCCAAATTTACAGGGAACTCATACAACTTAACAAAAGATAAACAATCCAATCAAAAAATGGGCAACGGACCTAAATAGATACTTTTCAAAGGAGGACAGAAGGAAGGCCAAGAGACATATGAAAACATGCTGAAAGTCACTAATTATCCGAGAGATGCAAATCAAAACGACAATGCGGTATCATCTCACACCTGTCAGTTTTGCTATCATCTACAAATCAACAAACGACAAGTGTTGGTGAGGATGTAGAGAAAAAGGAACTCTTTTGCACTGCTGGTGGGAATGCAGACTGGTGCAGCCACTGTGGAGAACAGTATGGAGTTTCCTAAGAAAATTAAAAATGGAACTCCCATTTGACCCTGAGATCCAATTTCTAGGAATATACCCCAAGAAGCTAGAAACACCAATCAGAAAGGATATATGCACCCCTATGTTCATAGCAGCAGAATTTATAATAGCTAAGATTTGGAAACAGCCTATGTGCCCATTATCAGATGAGTGGATTAAAAAACTGTGGTACATTTACACGATGGAATACTATTTTATGGTAAAAAAGTAGGAATTCTTACCATTTGCAACAACATTGATGGAGCTGGAGAGCATTATGCTAAGTGAAATAAGCCAGTCAGAGAAAGATAAATACCACATAATATCACTCATTTATGGAATATAATGAACAACAGAAACCAACAAAAACTGATGAACCTGGACAGAGACAGAGAAGCATCCATCAGACTGTCAAACCTCAGAGGGAAGGTTGGGGAGGGTGGGGGTAAGGAGAGAGATCAACCGAAAGACTTGTATGCATGCATATAAGCCTAACCATTGGACATGAACACCAGGCGGGGGGGGTGAGGGCATGAGAAGGGGGTTTTGGGGGGTTAATGGAGGGATGAGGACACATATGTAATACCTTAATCAATAAAAAATTAAAAAAAAACCCTGCTGCCCCGCCTGCAGACCTGCAGACCCTAGGACTTCCACCTCCAAGGGTGCACGGCTCCCACAGCAGTAAGTGCGACTTCCCCCTCCCCAGCAGCCGATCTCTGGACACCTAAGCTGAGCCTTCCCAGCATGCAAGCCTGAGCCCACCGCCCCACAGATCGCTCTTGGGTGCTGCTGTGAGCCCCCGCTGAGCACACTCTTATCTAAACAAGGGCGCACGGCCCCAGCAGTAGAAATTCTGAATTCTGAATTTGCCTGCCCAAAGTTGGTTGCTTGGTTTCAGGGGGTGAGAGTAAGGGCAGGATTGGAGGGGTGGGGGGCAATGGGAGGATATGGACACATATATAACACCTTAATCAATAAAGAAAAAAATATATATATAAAATAAAAATATTTAAAATTAAAAAAAAAAAAAACAGTGGGGCCAGCAGAATTGTAAGATGGCAGCCGACAGGGCAGCAGACTGCGGGATAGTGTGTGAGTGAGAGAACAAAAGGAGAGTGAGTGGATGTGCCTGGAGAGTATGCATTTGTGAGTGAGGGATAGCTATATTCCAAGGAATTGTTGGGGACTGCCAGACCAGGCTCCCATGGCCGCGCAGCCTCTACTGTTACTGAAATCTCTCCCAGAGCAGCCAGCTCTGCACAGAGGCTGCGCCATCTTGAAGGGGAAAGTGGTGGTTATCTGAAGCCCAGCTTTAACTTCAACCAGGTAGACCCTCGGATACCTACCACCTACCGGGACCTTACCACCACAACACCCAAGGACCAGCTACCTCAGCTGTGAACCCAGGAATACCAAGACTCCAGCCTCTCTGATCGCGAGCACCTAGAAAGTCTGTCCAGGAGGAGACAAAGCAGCGCAAGTATGCGAAAGACCCCTGTACCTTCTCACAGAGCAGAGAGAAGGAAAAAATGAATCAATTAATATCCACCCGGAATTGGTGAATTAAACACAGCTGGTGAGAAATCCGTGGACAGTGAGGAAATCCGTGGATGGAAAGGTCAGCTATCGCCTAGGAAGAGGTGAGATTTGGGGTCAAGGCTGAAGGGAGAAACGCGCTTGAAACGCACAGCAGAAACTAGTCTCAAAGGAAGATTGCGCCCCACAAAATACACGCTGTTGGGGTAAGTGTAGCCCTCGAATGTGGAAGGGGGTCCACAGGGCTGTGGGCAGAAGGAGACTATAGAAATTAACCCATGGTAGGGCTGGGCACAGGAGGGCAGTCTGGAGTTCTGCCAGTAGGCCGGCTGCGGAGTGCCAGGGGAAGATGCAAGTCTGCATGCATCCTGTGGCTTTTTTTTTTTCTTTTTTCTTTTTCTTTTCTTTTTCCTTTTGAAATCCTTGCTTCTGATTACTAAGCCCAGTACACAGGATCTTCCAATTAAAAAATACCCGCCGAGACTGCAGGGGAAAGATGTTTTTGTGGAACCTGGAGAACAAAGTGCGGAGAAACTAACAGGAAGCCAGCTCTAGGGCAGTCCATCCCTCTAACCCAGCATTAAGTGTGGCAGGGAAAGCCATCTAAAAGCTGGGTAGGGGAAGAGCTTTTTAGCCCCAGATATCAATACAGAAACATTGCCACCCAGGGGTTGTATCAGAAATTGACTCTTGTGTGAATGCAACTAAAGGCAGACTAAGAAACAAAGAGCTCCCAACACCTGAAAAAAGGATTGCGGCTTATGACGCTGAGGAGCTGTGGAGCACAGGGAACTCCAATGCTGGGCTGTCTACCTGACAGGAAACAGACCTGCCAAACAGAATAGTAGAGGAAGTGAATGACTTTCACTATACATTTTTATTTTTTACTTCAGAAACGATTTTTTTTCTTTCTCACCTGATTTTGCATTTTTTATTATATTTTTTAATTACTATTATTACTACTATTATTTTACCTTTTAAAAAGTTTTTATTTTATTTTTTCTTTATTTTATTTTATTTTGGGATTAGTGTACTACATTCTATTTTCATTTATTCTGTAACATTATTTTACTCTATCTCAATTTTTCCTTTATACCAACACTCTCTTCCTCACACTCCCCTTTTGCCCTGTTTCTCTTACCCTGTTCCTATTTTAGTTTTTCTCTATCCTTTCTTTTTACTCCCTGTTAAAAATTGATCTTACTCATATATCTAATTTCTGCTGCCCTGCTCCAAGCCCATACACAATTTTCTCTTCCCTTTCTTCACTATCCAGATTTTCTTTTACTTCCCTTTGTTTTTTTGTTTTGTGTTGTTGTTTTTTCTTTTTAATTATTTGCCTTTTTCTTTCTTTCTGTCTTGCTAATGCTTGATTGTTGATTAGTTTGGTTTTTATTGCTTGCTTGTATTTATTTTTTGGGTTTTTTGTTGTTTGTTTTTGTTGTTGCTGGGGTTTTTTGCTTCTGTTATTACTTTCCTCACTCGTTCTCTTGTTCTACTAATAGCTTAACTAATTACAATCACAAACTCAGGCCTAGCTACTCTCTACACTCTGTTTCCAATAGTAAACGAATACATATACAGATAGATTAAAGAAGGGGGAAAGTTTTATATATATATATATATATATATATATATATATATATGTATATATATATATATATATACACATAAATTTATATATATATGTATATACATAAATTTATATATATATGTATGTGTGTGTGTGTGTGTATATATATATATATATACACACACATACATACACACACACTTAGTGACCAGATTATTATGATCTCTGAACGCATAATAATATGGCCACTCAGTGTATATCCTATATAATAAAAGGTTAATATGCAAATTGTCCCCTCAACCAGGAGTTCGACCAGCAGGCAAGCGGGCCAACTGCCCATGTCCCCTCCTCCCCCTGGCCAAGCTGGCCAGACCCCACCCATGCATGAATTCATGCACCAGGCCTCTAACATATATATATATATATGTATATATATACACACACACACATACACACACACACACACACACACTAATAAAAGAGAAAGATGCAAATTGACCATACCTCCGTGACGCCCACCAGCCCATCAGGAGTGAGTATGCAAATTAACCCGACAAAGATGGCAGCGGCCCCACCCCTCAGCCGCTCCAGGCTTGTGGGAGTTGGAGAAGACAGGCGCCAGCACCCAAGGTTGGTTGTGGCCACGGAGACAAAGAAGCTGCCTGCCCCATGATCCCAGGCTGCAGCCAGCTGCAAAAGCCGCCACCCCAAGTCCTCCTGCCCCATGTCCTGGAGGAGACAGAGAAACTGGGTGCCAGCGCCTGAGGCTGGCTGCAGCCCGGGAGAAAAAAGAAGCCACCTGCTCCATGATCCCAGGCTGCAGCCAGCTGGAGAAGCCACCCGCCCCACATCTGCCTGCCCCACATCCTGGGGGGGACGAGAAACTGGGTGCCAGCGCCTGAGGCTGGGTGCGGTCCGGGAGATGAAGAAGCTGCCTTCCCATGATCCCAGGCCACAGCCAGCCAGAGAAGTCACCCACACTGTGTCCCATGGAAGATGGAGAAGCCACCTACCTGTGGTCCAGGCACCAGCACCTGCAGCTGGCTACGTCCTCGTAGATGGAGAAGCCATCCACCCCGCAGTTGTGGGCACCAGTACCTGTGGCTGGCTGTGGCCTGGGAGACAGAGAAGCCACCCACCCTGCAGACCTGGGCACCAGCACTTGTTACTGCAGCCCAGGCGAAGCCATCTGCCCACCATCCCCTGTTGCTGCAGCCAGCCCAGGAGCCTATGGCTGACCAGAGGGAGGGAAGCCCAGATCCCGGGTGCCTATGGTCAGCTGGGGGAGGGAATCCTGGGTCCCGGGTGTGGGGCCAAGGCAGAGGTGGTTAGGGGCAATCAAACCAGCAGGGGAGCAGTTAGGGACGATCAGGCTGGCAGGCAGAAGCAGTTAGGGGCAATCAGGCAGGCAGGCGAGTGGTTAGGAGCCAGCAGTTCTGGATTGTGAGAGGGATGTCCAACTGCTGGTTATCCCCCGAGAGGTCCCAGATTGGAGAAGGTGCAGACCAAGCTGAGGGACACACCTCCTCCTCACCCCCTGTGCATGAATTTTGTACACCGGGCCACTAGTAAGTATATATATATATATATATATATATATATATATATATAGCCAGATTATTATCAGATTATTATGATCTCTGAATGCATAATAATCGGGTCACTCAGTGTATATCCTATATAATAAAAGGCTAATATTCAAATTGTATATTTTATATATATTTAATATATATTTTTTCTTTTTGTACTTAGCTTTTTTTTTTTTAGCTTTTCTTCTTATACACTCATTCACTTCCTACCTCCCCTATACTTAATTGTGGATATTTCCCCATTCATTCAATTCCTTGACCTTACCTTCTGGAAATAAGCTCTACTTCCTCAGATTCATCTGGATGTTTATTGTTTGAGGGATTTCAGTTTACATATTTTGGATTAGTTGTTATTTGTCATTTCCATTCATCACTGGGTGTTTGTTGTTTGCATTTTTTGGATTATTTGTTGTTTTATTAGAGCCTTCTCCCCATATACATATATTTTCCACCCTTCCTTATTCTTCTCTTTTGTTTTCCTCAATTTTTTCATTTTCTCAATATCATTTTTGCACTCTTTTCTATCCAGTAACTTGGTTTTTTCTGGTGGTCACCTTTATTTGGGTTTATTAGTATTGTGAATAAATACATTTGTGTTTGGTGCCCTGTGCACTGTGTATTTTTGTGCTGTATTTTGTGCCTTTAAGTCAATGCAGGAGACAGAGAACTACATAACCAGACATCCAGAGAGGAGCGATGATGGGAAGACAAAGAAACAGCCTGCATAAAAAAGAAAAGGAGGCATCACCAGAAAAGGAAGTAAATGAAATGGAGGCAAGCAAAATGACAGAGAAAGAATTCAGAGAAATGGTCATAAGGTCGCTGAAAAGGATAGAAGACAAATTCAATAATATGTATAAGAACCAAGAGGAAATAAAGAAGAACCAAGAGGAAATGAAAAATGACATCGCTGTAATTAAGAACTCAATAGAAAGACTAGAAGAAGTGGAGGACCACATCAGTGAGCTAGAAGACAAGGTAGGAAAAAATACCCAAGAAGAGCAGCATCTAGAAAAAAAACCTTAAAAAACAGGAGTAGAGCCTAAGGGAACTTTGGGACAACATGAAACAAAACAACATCTGCATAATAGGGGCCCCAGAAGGAGAGGAAACTGAGCAAGGAATAGAAAACCTGTCTGAAGAAATAATGACATAAATCTTCCCTGATATAGGGAAGAAAGAACTCACACAAGTCCAAGAAGCTCATAGAGTCCCAAACAAGATGAACCCCGAAAGACCAACACCAAGACACATTATAATTAAATTGTCAAACACCAATGACAAAGTAAGAATCTTAAAGGCTGCCAGAGAGAGACAGAAATTTACCTACAGAGGATCCCCCATCAGACTAGCAATTGATTTCTCAACAGAAACACATCAGACCATAAAGGAATGGAATGAAATATACAAAGTCATGCAAATGAAGGGTCTGAATCCAAGAATACTGTACTCAGCAAGGCTGTCAATCAAAATTGATGGTGAAATAAGGAGCTTCACAGACAAAAAAGGACTAAAGGAGTTGATTACCACCAAACCAGCAATGCAAGCAATGCTAAAAGGTCTGCTGTAAAAAGAAAAAATAGGAACAGAAGAAGGAACACAGGCATAAAGGATAAAAATGGCAACAAACAAGTACCTATCAATAATAACTTTAAATGTAAATGGATTAAATGCCCCAATCAAAAGACATAGAGTAGCTGAGTGGATAAGAAAACATGACCCATACATCTGCTGTCTACGGGAAACCCACCTCAGAACAAAAGACTCACACAGACTGATGGTGAAGGGATGGAAAAAGGTTCTTCAGGCGAATGGAAAGGGAAAAAAACTGGGTAGGCAATATTTATATCTGACAAATTAAACCTCAAAGTGAAGGCCATAAAAATAGATAAGAAAATCCACTTCATAATACTAAAGGGAACAATTCAACAAGAAGATATAACTCTGGTACATATATATGCACCCAATGCAGGAGCACCCAAATACATAAAAAAGCTTCTGGAGGATATGAAGAGAGAGATTGACAGCAATACAGTCATAGTAGGGTACCTTAATACCCCACTAACACCACTGGAAAAATCCTCTAAACACAAAATCAGCAAAGAAACAGCAATCCTAAATGACTCACTAGATCAGATGGAATTAATTGACATCTTCAGAACATTTCACCCCAAAGCCACAGAATATACATTCTTCTCAAGTGCACATGGGTCATTCTCAAATATATACCACATATTGGTACACAGGCAAAGTCTCATCAAATTCAAGAAGATAGAAATCATATCAAGCATCTTCTCAAATCACAATCACATAAAACTAGAAATCAACCACAATAAAAACAATTAAAAAATCAAACACATGGAGACTAAATAACATGCTATTAAACAATGATTGGGTTACCAAAGAAATCAAAGAAGAAATAAAAAGCATCATGGCAAAAAATGACAATGAAAACACAACAATCCAAAATCTATGGGACACAGTGAAAGGAATCTTGAGAGGGAAGTTCATAGCTCTACTGGCGTATCTCAAAAAATAAGAAACAATAGGAATGAATTATCTAACCCTACAACTCGAAGAGTTAGAAAGACAGCAACAAGAAAATCCCAGATTAAGTAGAAGGAAGGAAATAATAAAGAACAGAGCAGAGATAAATGACACAGAGACCAAAAAAATAATACAAAAGATAATGTGAGCAAAAGATGGCGACCGGCAAGAAGGTAGGGAGAGAGAGTGTGTGAGTGAGGAACCCATAGAGGAGAGTGTAGACGTGTAGACATGTGTGGTGTGTGTGTGGGTATGAGCTAGGGTCAGATAGATTCTGCAGGGCTTCCAAGGGGCTGCCTAACCGGGCAGTTCTAGACGGCGGAGCCCCGCGCACAAAGCGGACACTTCTCGGCGGCTGGTGCGGATGCGGAGACCACGCCATCTTGAGAAACAGAGCTGCCTGAGACTCGGATCCTGACTTCTGACACAAACCAGGACCCTGCAGCCACTGGGGACAGAGAACTCCTATCACAGCTTCAGTGGAAGAAACAACAAGAATCCAGACTTCCTGGCAGATTCCCGTGAGTCAAAGAGCCTACCCCCCTCCCCGCAGGCGCACGCGGATAGCGCCATAGTAACTAATAGACACGCCCCTTGCTCAAGCTGCAGAGCTTTGCGCAGGGACGAGCACTCCGCCTTAGGGAATTTGGCGCACAGGACAGAAGCAGCTCACCTTCGGGGAAATCTGTCAGTGCGCACAGAGGGCTCCCCTTTGGGGAATTGGGGGGAATTTGGCTTGCGGGTCACAGCTCCCCTTCGGGGAATCTTAGAGCGTGCACAAAGGGGCTTCCCTTTGGGGAATTTGGCGCGTAGGACGGACTCCGCCCCTCTTCGGGGATTCTGGGAGACTGCACAAAGGCAGCTCACCTTCCGGGATTTGAGAGTGTGCGCCCTAGCTGGTTTGGCTCAGTAGTGAGAGCACACACAGGACGCAGCTCCACTTCAGGGAATTTGGCACGCCGGACACAGCTGCCTGGGATCCCTGACTCACAGCGCATTCACACTAAGAGCCAACGACCCCAATTGTTGGTGCATGCACACACAGGGACCCTGATTCTCAACGAGAAACTGCACAAGGCAACAGAGACTCTGACACTCGATTCTTGGTGCAGATACAGGGAAACTCTGACTCCTGGCACATGCTAAGGATCTCATTTTCGGCACATACCAACAGTGTGGTGCTGACAGGGCCCCTGATTCTAAGTGTGCACAGGAGACCACACGGAACACTGGGGACACTGACCCTGGGCAAGTCTGGTTCCCACCAACCAAAGGCAGCCACACGTCCTAGTGTCAGAGCACTTCAGTGAAACTCGGGTGGAGCGAAGTCCCCACAGCGCACGGCCGAGGTCCACACAAACGGAAGCTTGAGCTTTCTGGTGATAGCCAGAATGGGGAAACGAAATAACCCACAGAGGAAAGAAAATGTGGAGTCGCCAAGAAAGGAAATTAGTGAAACTGAAGCTTGCAACATGACCGAAAAGGAGTTCAGAGCAATGGTCGTGGAATTTATACATCGGATGGATGAGAAAATCAACAACTTATGCAAGAATCAGGAAGAAATGAAAAGTGATATAGCTACAATCAAAAACACCATGGAAAGTTTCAACAGTAGACTACAAGAAGCAGAGGACCGAATTAGTGAGTTAGAAGATCAGGTACAGAAACAAGCTCAATCTGAACAGCAATTGGAGAAAAAAAATTAAAAAGCAGGAGGAAAGCCTAAGGGAGCTTCGGGACAACATGAAGCGAAGTAACATGCGTATAATAGGGCTGCCAGAAGGACAAGAAGAGCAGCAGGGATTAGAAAATCTATTTGAAGAAATAATGACAGAAAACTTCCCGGATATGGGAAAGATAAAAGTTACACAAGTACAGAGAGTCCCAAGCAGGATCAATCCCAAAAGACCCACACCAAGACATGTCATAATCTCAATGGCAAATATAAATGATAAAGAGAGAATCTTAAAGGCAGCAAGAGAGAGACAGAGAGTTACCTACAAAGGAACACCCATCAGATTGTCAAATGATTACTCAACAGAAACACAACAAGCTAGAAGTGAATGGAAGGAGGTATACAAAGTGTTGCAAAGCAAAGGACTGAATCCAAGAATACTATATCCAGCAAGACTATCAATCAAAATTGAAGGGGAAATCAGGAGCTTCGCAGACAAAAAAAGACTCAGGGAGTTTATCACCACCAAACCAGCAATGCAAGAATTGCTAAAGGGAATACTGTAAAAAGAAGAAATAAACAGGTAAGAAGGAATACAGACACAAAAATAGATATGACTACAAACAAATACCTTTCAGTAATAACTTTAAATGTAAACGGACTAAATGCTCCAATCAAAAGACATCGAGTGGCTGAATGGATAAAAAAGCATGACCCATATATATGCTGTCTACAAGAGACCCACCTCAGAACAAGAGACTCACACAGATTGAAAGTGAAGGGATGGAAAAATATCTTTCAGGCAAATGGAAATGAAAAAAAAGCTGGGGTAGCAATACTTATATCTGACAAATTAGACCTCAAAGTAAATGCCATAACAAGAGATAAGGAAGGCCACTTCATAATCCTAAAGGGAGAAATCCAACAAGAAGAAATAATTCTGGTAAACATATACGCTCCCAATATAGGAGCACCCAAATACATAAAAAAACTCCTGAAAGATATCAAGGGAGAGATAAATAGCAATACAATCATAGTAGGAGACTTTAATACCCCACTATCACCATTGGACAAATCCTCTAAACAAAAAATCAGCAAAGAAACAGCAATCCTAAATGACTCACTAGACCAGATGGAATTAATTGACATCTTCAGAACATTTCACCCCAAAGCCACAGAATGTACATTCTTCTCAAGTGCACATGGGTCATTTTCAAAGATAGACCATATGCTGGGTCACAGGCAAAGTCTCTTCAAATTCAAGAAGATAGAAATTATATCAAGCATCTTCTCAGATCACAGTGGCATAAAACTGGAAATCAACTACAATAAATACAATCCAAAGAAATCAAACACATGGAGACTAAACAGCATGCTATTAAACAAGGACTGGGTCACCAGAGAGATCAAGGAAGAAATAAAAAACATCATGGCAACAAATGACAATGAAAACACAACAATCCAAAATCTATGGGACACAGTGAAAGCAGTCTTGAGAGGGAAGTTCATAGCTCTACAAGCCTATTGCAAAAAACAAGAAACAATGGTAATAAATTACCTAACCCTGCAACTCAAAGAGCTAGAAAAAGAGCAGCAAGAAAAGCCCAGTGTAACCAGAAGGAAGGAAATAACAAAGATCAGAGCGGAGATAAATGACATAGAGACCAAAGAAACAATACAAAAGATCAACAAAACCAAGAGCTGGTTCTTTGAAAAGATAAACAAGATTGATGGACCTCTAGCCAGGCTCACCAAGAAGCAAAGAGAGAGGACCCAAATAAACAAAATCAGAAATGAAAGAGGTGAAATAACAACAGACCCCCGCTGAGATACAAAGGATTGTTACAAAATACTACGAACAGCTCTATTCCAACAAACTGGACAACCTGGAGGAAATGGACATATTCCTAGAAAAATACAACCTTCCAAAAATCAATCAAGAAGAATCTCAACAGCTCAATAGGCCAATAACTATGGACGAAATTGAAGAAGTCATCAAAAAGCTTCCGGCAAACAAAAGCCCGGGGCCTGACGGCTTCACAGGAGAGTTCTACCAAACATTCAAGGAAGAACTAAAACCTATCCTCCTCAGACTATTCCAAAAAATTCAAGAGGAAGGAACACTTCCAAGCTCCTTCTATGAAGCCAGCATCACCCTAATACCAAAACCAGATAAAGACAACACAATGAAAGAGAATTACAGACCAATATCCCTCATGAACATAGATGCCAAAATCCTCAACAAAATTCTAGCAAATCGGCTCCAGCAGTACATCAGAAAGATCATACACCATGACCAAGTAGGATTTATCCCAGGAATGCAAGGATGGTACAATATCCGCAAATCAATAAACGTGATACATCACATAAACAAATTGAGAGATAAAAATCACATAGTCATATCAATTGATGCAGAAAAAGCATTTGACAAAATCCAACACCCTTTCTTGATAAAAACTCTCAACAAGGTGGGAATAGAAGGCTCATACCTCAACATAATAAAAGCTATATATGATAAACCCACAGCAAACATCATACTCAATGGACAAAAGCTAAAAACATTTCCCCTAAGAACAGGAACAAGACAGGGATGCCCACTCTCACCACTCCTGTTTGACATAGTACTGGAAGTATTAGCTAATGCAATTAGACAAGAAGAAGAAATAAAAGGCATCCAAATTGGAAAAGAACAAGTAAAGCTGTCTTTATTTGCAGACGACATGATATTGTACATAAAAAATCCGAAAGACTCCGTCAAAAAACTAATAGACTTAATAAATGAATTCGGCAATGTAGCAGGATACAAAATTAACGCCAAGAAATCTATGGCCTTTCTATACACCAATAGTGAACTTACAGACAGAGAGAATAAAAAGGCAATCCCATTTACCATCGCACAAAAAAAATTAAGATACCTAGGAATAAACTTAACTAAGGAGGTAAAAGACCTATACACGGAAAACTACAGGACACTGAAAAAAGAGATAGAGGAAGACATAAACAGATGGAAGAACATACCATGTTCATGGATTGGTAGAATCAACATCATCAAAATGTCCATACTACCCAAAGCAATCTATAGATTCAATGCACTCCCCATTAAAATACCAACGGCATATTTCACAGACCTTGAAAGAACTCTCCAAAAATTCATCTGGAATAAAAAAAGACCCCGAATAGCCACAGCAATCCTGAGAAAGAAGAATAACGTAGGAGGGATCTCAATACCAGATTTCAAGCTGTATTACAAAGCCACTATTCTCAAAACAGCCTGGTACTGGCACAAGAACAGACATATAGATCAATGGAACAGAATAGAGAATCCAGATATTGATCCAAACCACTATGCTCAATTAATATTTGACAAAGGAGGCATGAACATACAATGGAATAAAGACAGTCTCTTCAATAAATGGTGTTGGGAAAATTGGACAGACACATGCAAAAAAATGAAGCTAGATCACCAACTTACGCCATACACAAAAATAAACTCAAAATGGATACAGGACTTAAACATAAGACGGGAAACCATAAAAATACTAGAGGAATCCACAGGCAGCAAAATCTCAGACATATGTCAAAAGAACTTCTTCACCGATACTGCCCCTAGGGCAATGGAAGCTAAAGAGAAAATAAACAAATGGGACTACATCAAAATAAAAAGCTTTTTTACAGCAAAAGAAACTATCAACAAAACAACAAGAAAGCCCACTGCATGGGAGAACATATTTGCAAATGGCATCACTGATAAAGGTTTAATCTCCAACATCTACAGGCAGCTTATACAACTTAATAAAAGGAAGATAAATGATCCAATAAAAAAATGGGCAATGGACCTAAATAGAATCTTTTCCAAAGAAGACAGAAGGAAGGCCAAGAGACACATGAAAACATGCTCAAGGTCACTAATTATCCGAGAGATGCAAATCAAAACAACAATGCGCTATCATCTCACACCTGTCAGAATGGCTATCATCAACAAATCAACAAACGACAAGTGTTGGCGAGGATGCGGAGAAAAAGGAACCCTCGTGCACTGCTGGTGGGAATGCAGACTGGTGCAGCCACTGTGGAGAACAGTATGGAGTTTCCTCAAAAAACTGAAAATGGAACTCCCATTTGACCCAGTAATCCCACTCCTAGGAATATATCCTAAGAAACTGGGAACACCAATAAGAAAGGAAATATGCACCCCTATGTTCATAGCAGCACAATTTACAATAGCTAAGATCTGGAAACAGCCTAGGTGCCCATCAGCAGATGACTGGATCAGAAAACTATGGTACATCTACACAATGGAATATTATGCTGCCATAAAAAAGAAGGAATTCTTACCATTTGCAGCAACCTGGATGGAATTGGAGAACATTATGTTAAGTGAAATAAGCAAGTCAATGAAAGAAAAATACCACATGATTTCACTCATTTATGGATAATAAAGAACATTAAAAACTTGAACAAAAAGATAGATACAGAGGCAGTAAAGCATCAAACAGTCTGTCAAATTACAGCAGGAAGGTTAGGGAGAGGTGGGGAAGATAAGAGATCAATCAAAGGACTTGTATGCATGCATATAAGCATAACCAATGGACGCAAAACTCTGGGGGGTGAGGGCATATATGGGAGTGGGGTGGGGGGGGCAATGGTAAGATATGTACACATATAATACCTTAATAAAAAAATTGGAAAAAAAAAAAAAAACCCAAAAAAAAAAAAAAAAAATAAAAAATAAAAAAATAAAAAAAAAAATAATACAAAAGATCAACAAAACCAAGAGCTTGTTCTTTGAAAGGATAAACAAGATTGATGAACCTCTAGCCAGGCTCACCAAGAAGCAAAGAGAGAGGACCCAAATAAACAAAATCAGAAATGAAAGAGGTGAAGTAACAACTGGTCCTACAGAAATGCAAACGATTATGAAAAAATACTATGAAAAACTCTATTCCAACAAAATGGACAACCTAGATGAAATGGACATATTCTTAGAAAAATAGAAGCTCCCAAAACTCAATCAGGAAGAATCAAAAAAACCTAATAGGCTGATTACTACCGAAGAAATTGAAGCAGTGATCAAAAGTCTTCCAGCAAACAAAAGCCCTGGTCCAGATGGCTTTACAGGGGAGTTCTACCAAGCACTCAAAGAAGAACTAAAACCTATCCTCCTCAGACTATTCCAAAAAATTCAAGAGGAAAGCACACTTCCAAGCTCTTTCTATGAAGCCAGCATTACCCTAATCTCCAAACCAGATAAAGACAACACAATTAAAGAGAACTACAAGCCAATATCCCTGATGAACATAGATGCTAAAATTCTCAACAAAATTCTAGCAAATCAGATTCAGCATTACATTAGAAAGATCATACACCATGACCAAGTGGGATTTATTCCGGGGATGCAAAGATGGTACAATATCTGCAAATCAATAAATGTGATACAGCACATAAACAAACTGAGAGACAAAAATCACATAGTCATATCAATTGATGCAGAAAAAGCATTTGACAAAATCCAACACCATTTCTTGATGAAAACTCTCAGCAAAGCAGGAATAGAAGGATCATACCTCAACATAGTAAAAGCCTTATATGACAAACCTACAGCCAACATCATACTCTATGGCCAAAAACTAAACTCATTTCCCCTAAGAACAGGATCAGGACAAGGATACCCACTTTCACCACTCTTGTTCGTTATAGTAGTGGAAGTGCTAGCCATAGCGATCAGACAAGAAGAAGATATAAAAGGCATCCAAATTGGAAAAGAAGAAGTAAAACTGTCCTTATTCACAGATGGCATGATAGTATACATAGAAAACCCCAAAGACTCCATCATAAAAATACTATACCTAATAAAAGAATTTGGCAATGTAACAGGATACATAATTAACACCCAGTAATTTATGGCCTTTTTATACACTAATAATCAACCCACAGAAAGAGAAATGAAAAAAAAAAAACAATACCATTTACCATCGCACCAAAAAAATTAAGATACCTAGAAAAAAACTTAACTAAGGAGGTAAAAGACCTATACGAGGATAACTATAGGATGTTGAAAAAAGAGATAGAGTAAGACATAAACAAATGGAAGAACATACCATGTTCATGGGTTAGTTGAATCAACATCATTAAAATGTCCATACTACCCAAAGCAATCTACAGATTCAATGCACTCCCCATTGAAATACCAATGGCATATTTCAAAGCTCTAGAACAAACTCCCAAAAATTCATCTGGAATAAAAAAAGACCCCGAATAGCCACAGCATTCCTGAGAAAGAAGAACAAAGTTGGAGGGATCACATTACCAGATATCAAGCTATATTACCAAGCCATGGTTCTCAAAACTGCCTGGTACTGGCACAAGAACAGACATATAGACCTATGGAACTGAACAGAGAATCCAGAAATCAACCCTAGACACTATGCTCAATTAATATTTGACTAAGGTGGCAAGAGCATACAATGGAATCAAGACAGTCTCTTCAATAAATGGTGCTGGGAAATTTGGTCAGATGCATGGAAAAAAATGAAACTAGACCAACAACTTACACCATACACAAAAATAAACTCAAAATGGATAAAGGACTTGAATGTAAGATGGGAAACCATAAAAATCCTACAAGACTCCATAGGCAGTAAAATAGCAGAAATATGTCATAGAAATATCTTTACATACACAGCCCCTAGGGCAATAGAGACTAAAGAGAAAATAAACAAATGGAACTACATCAAAATAAAAAGCTTCTGCACAGCAAAAGAAACCATCAACAAAACAACAAGAAAGCCCACTGCATGGGAGAACATATTTGCCAATGATATTTCTGATAAGGGTTTAATCTCCAAAATTTACAGAGAACTCATACAACTTAACAAAAGGAAGAAAAATGATCCAATCAAAAAGTGGTCAAAGGATCTAAATAGACACTTTTTGAAAGAGGACCTACAGAAGGCCCAGAGATATATGAAAACATGCTCAAAGTCACTAATCATCTGAGAGATGCAAATCAAAACGACAATGAGGTACCATCTCACACCTGTCAGAATGGCTATCATCAACAAATCAACAAACAACAAGTGCTGGAAAGGATGTGGAGAAAAAGGAACCCTAGTGCACTGCTGGTTTTAATGCAGACTGGTGCAGCCACTGTGGAGAACAGTATGGAGTTTCCTGAAAAAGTTAAAAATGGAACTCACATTTGACCCAGTAATTCCACTTCTAGGACTATATCCCAAGAAACCAGAAACACCAATCAGGAAGCATATATGCACCCCTATGTACATAGCAGCACAATTTACAATAGGTAATATTTGGAAACAGCCTAAGTGCCCATAAGCAGATGAGTGGATTAAAAAGCTGTGGTACATCTGCACAATGGAATACTATGCCTCTATTAAAAAAGAAGGAACTTTTACCATTTGCAACAGCATGGATGGAACTGGAGAGCATTATGCTAAGCAAAATAATCCAGTCAGAGAAAGATTACTATCACATGATCTCACTCATATGTGGGATATAATGATCAACATAATTTGATGAACAAGAATAGATCGATCTAAAGACAAATGGTAGGGGAGGGGGGTTAGAGAGCAACCAAAAGACTTATACACATGCATATTACCATAACCAATGGACACAGACACTGGGCTGGTGGGGGCTTGCCTGGGCTGGGAAGGGATGGGGGAGGGGGTCATTGGGGGGGAAAAGGAGACATATGTAAAACTTTAGATATTAAAAAAATAAATAAATAAGAAATAAGAAAAGAAAAAAACACAGTGGTACCAAAATAAATAAATAAATAAATAAATAAATATATATATATATATATATATATATATATATATATATATATATATATATATATATATATATATATACTAGAGGCCCATTGCAGGAAGATTCCTGCAAGAATAGGGCTTCCTGCGGCGGTCTCCACCACCCCGCCTGCTTTCCTCCCTTCTCGGCCTCCCCACTTGCTTCTCCCCAGGTTCGTTCCCTTCTGCAGCACTTGGCTTCCTTCTACGCTGTCTTCAGTCTTCGCTCTGCGCCTGGATATGCAAATTAACCGCCACCTTGGTTGGGTTAATTTGCATAGTCGCTCCTGATTGGCTGGTGGGTGTGGCTTGTGGGCGTAGCGGTGTTACAGTCGATTTGCATGTTTCTCTTTTATTAGATAGGATGGCTAATATGCAAAGTGTCCCCTTGAAAGTTCCATCAGTTCAATCACTCACTATGACATGTACTGACCACCAGGGGGCAGCACGGAACATGGCGGGCTAACAGTGGTGGCGACGGGGCACTGAGGGAGGGAAGCGGAGGTCAGGGGAACCACAAGCTGGTGGCTAGGGAAGGAGTTGGGGAAGTGGGGAACCTGATTGGCCCTGATCGCCGGCCAGGCCTAGCGATCCTACCCATGCACAAATTTCATGCACCAGACCTCTTGTAAATAAATTGAAAAGCAGTGGTACATCTACACAATGGAATACTATGCAGCTATAAAAAAGAAAACCTCTTACCTTTTGCAACAGCATGGATGGAACTGGAGAGCATTACGCTAAGTGAAATTAGCCAGTTGAAGATAAATATCACATGATCTCACTCATTTGTGGAATATAATGAACAGCATAAACTGATGAACAGAAATAGATCCAGAGACAGAGAAGCATTGAACAGACCATCAAACTTCAGAGGGAAGGCAGGGGAGGGTGGAGAAGGGCAAGAGATCAACCAAAAGACTTGTATACATGCATATAAGTATAACTAATGGACACAGACACTAGGGGGGTGAGGGTATGTCCTGCGGGGTCGGGGTGGCCAGGAAGAGGTCAATGGGGGGAAAAGGAGATGTATGTATTACTATATGTAATACTTTAAACAATAAATAATTTAAAAATAAATTAATTAATAAATTAACAAAACTAAATGGTGTTGAGAAAATTGTACAAGCATGTGCAAAAAAGTGAAACTAGACCACCAACTTACACCATAGCAATACTGAACTCAAAATGTATAAGACTTAAATGTTAGTCATGAAACCATAAAAACTCTAGAAGAAAACATAGGCAGCAAATTTTCAGACATCTCTAACACCAATAGTTTTGCCAATATATCTCTGATGGCAAGGGAAACTCAGGAAAAGATAATCAAATGGGACTACATTAAAATAAAAAGCTTCTGCACAGCAAAAGAAACCATCAACAAAATTGATCCCCCTGTATGGGAGAACATATTTGCCAATGATACATCTGATAAGGGGTTAATCTCCAAAAAATATAAATAATTTATACATCCAACACTAGGAAGACAAACAGTGCAATATAAAAATGAGCAAAATACCTGAATAGACACTTCTCCCAAGAGGGTATACAGATGGCCATTAGACATATGAAAAATCCTCAAATAATCAAAGAGATGCAAATAAAAACTACAATGAAGTATCACCTCACACTTTCAGAATGTCTACTATCAATAAATCATCAAACAGTGGTGGCAAAGATATGGCAAAAAGGGAACCCGTGTTAACTGTTGGTGGGAATGCAGGTTCCTGTAGCCACTGTGGGAAACAAACAGTACGGCGTTTCTTCACAAAATTAAAAAATGGAACTGGCTTTGACCCAATGATCACACTTCTGGGAATATATCTTAAAAATCCTGAAACACAAATCTGAAAGAGTACATATATCTCTATGTTTATAATTGCTAATATCTGGAAACAGCACTAGGGTTGGATTTAAAAAAAAAAAAAAGCTGTAGTACATTTGCATGATGGAATACCATGCAGATGTAAAAAGAAAGGGTCTCTTACCCTTTGGGGCAGTATGTAGTGTCCTGGAGAGTGTTATGCTAAGCAAAATAAGCAAGTCAGAGAAAGATGATCTCATTTATATGTGGAATCTAATGAATGAAATAAACTGACAAACAAAAAATATCCAGACTCATTGAACCATGCAACAGACTGACATATTTCTCAGGAAAGGAGGGATGGGGAGAGATTAGCCAATGAACTTATATGCATATATGCATAGCCCATGGACAGACAATAGTACCAGGAAGACCTGGAGCAGGATGGAGGGGGTCAATGGGGTAAAAAAATGCTGACAATTGTAATATTTTCAATAAAAAAAGATAAAATAAAAAATAAAATACACACCATTTTCAAACCTTTATAACAAAAAAAGAATGTAAAATATTGTATTAATATTTTTATATTGATTACATGTCAAAATGATAATATTTTAAATATGCTGGGTTAAGTAAGATGTATTATTAAAATGAATTTAACCTGCTTATAATTACTCTATTTTAATGTGGCTGATAGAAAACTTTAAATTCTATATATGGCTTGGATTATATTTCTATAGGACAGCAATCTCTAAATAAAGGTGGAAATTTTCATAATGCTATTCCTTTCAAGACAGTTTTTCAGAAAGAGAATTTTAAGCATAAAGGTCAAGATTACTTATTATTTTCTAGCCAAAATACCTGTCATTGTCCAAAATTAAAACCTACATTGAATCTTAATCTATAATCAGCTGAGTTTTAGAATGGTCATATGATACAAAGTTTGGCTTACATGAAGTCACAGAATAATTGACATACATATTGATATGAGTATTTTTAAAACAAAGAAAAACAAAAGCCATATAATTTCATTAACCAATGTCCCACCAAAAAACTTTAAATAAAAGTTATGTATAAAGAACTCCACAATAAAAAACATATATAATCCAATTAAAAACTAGGCAGAGGACCTAAACAGTCACTTCTCTCAATAAGATATACAAATGGCCATCAAATATATGAAAAGATGCTCAACTTCCCTAGCTACTTGGGAAATACAATTCAAAATTGCAATGAAATACCACCTCACACCTGCAAGTGTTGTAAAGGTTGTGGAGAAAAAGGAACCCTCATTCACTGCTGGTGGGAATGAAAACTGGTATAGCCATATGGAAAACAGTATGGAGGTTCCTCAAAAAAATAAGAATAGAGTTACCATATGAACCAGCAACCAATCTTCTCTGTGTCTCCCTGAAAAAAAATTGAAAACATTTATTCAAGAAGATACACGCACCCCTATGTTCATTTCAGCATTAGTCATCGTAGCCAAGATGTGGAAATAACCAAAACTTCCTTCAACTGATGATCAGATCAAGATATGTGGTACATATATACAATGTAATACTACTCAGACATAAGACAAGATGAAATACTGCCATTTTTGACAACGTGGATGAATCTTGAGAGTATGCTACACAAAATAAGTGAAATATAAAAAGTCAAAAACAATATTATCCTACTCATATGTGGGATATAAAACTGAAAGCAACAAGTGAACAAAGACAAAAAATCCCTCATAAATACAGACAATAGTATGTGGTTACCAGAAGAAGAAGGGGATGGGGAAAGCAGTACAGGATAAAAAGGGTCAAATATATGGTAACAGAAGTAGATTTGACTTTTGATGGTACACACACAATGCAATGACATATTATATAATTGTACACTTAAAGCCTATAGAATTTTATTAACCAATGTCATTACAATAAATTCAATTTTTTTAAAAAATAAAAATTATTGTCTATCATTTTTCCAGCTTTATTGTGAGACAATTGACATACAGCACTTCATAAGTTTAAGATGTACAGCATATATGGGAAGGAACCAAGATGCCAGCACAGGTAAATGTAGTACTCGCATCCTCTTACAACCACATCAGAATTACAACTAAAATACAGAAAAACCATCATTCAGAACTGCCTGAAATCTGGGTGAATGGAAGTCCTACAAGTAGATAATTAAAGAATAAAGCACATTGAGACTGGTAGGAGGGGTGGAGGCAAGGAATGGGCTGTTCCAACACCCACTTGTGGCATTTTTTAGTCAGGAGGGATATCTTGGTTGCAGAGGCCTCATGAGGAGCAAGGAATCCCAGCCCCACACCAGACCCCTCAGTCCAGGGTCCCAGTGCTGAGAAGAGAAGTACCCATAACTTTGGGGTATAAAATCAAGTGAGGATTATGTCTGAGTGACAAAAAGTCTTCTGGAGACCCAGATAGTTCCTCTTAAAGAACAAGCACATGGACTTACTTGGACTCACTCCCTCTGAGCTCTAGCACTGGGGCAGCAGATTAAAAGGATCCTGGGACATAGGTGGAGGAACTAAATTGTCTGGCACCAGGGCAAGAACTCAGGAGCAACTTTCTCCCAGAAAAAAGAAAAAAAACTGCTCACATAGGTCTCTGTTCCTACGCTGAAACCGCCTCCCTCCACCACCACCACCACCACACACACACACACACACACACACACACACACACACACACACACACACACACTACAGAGATGACTGGCAGGTACCATATCTGAGTCTCCATCAATCTGACTCACACTGTTCCCCTGCCCTGGTAATTCCCTAAGACCCCACCCCACCCAATTTGCAGTCTCACCCCAGCAGTTTGCAGTGGCTTTTCCATATGAATGGCCTGTCCAGGCTCAGGTTCCAGACTTTTCTAAAATCTCTCGAAAAAGTAGCAGCTGGACTCAGCATACCTCTTACCCCTTGATAAGTGGCCCCAGGCCTGGCAGTAGCAGCAGCTTGCCAAGGCTAACAGTTTGGCCTCTCCTGGGCACCTCTGAGCCCAACAAAAGTAGCAGCCATCTGCAGATCACTCTGTAGCTTGTGCCGGGTGGCCCAAAGCAGTGGCTGACTTTGCACCTCCCAGGAGGCCCCAGAGCCAGTGAATTTGGTGCACAGCTTCAGACCATGTGAGATTAGTTTTACACATCCATGAGCATCAACTTCAAGGGGAAAACTTGGTGATCACCAAAGCCCCACTGAAGAAAGTTTTGTTCCACATGGGTGTCTCAGAGCCAATTGACATTTATACACTAACTGAAAAAAGAATAATTTATAGGGATTCAACAGTAGAGTAGAAGATTCTGAGAATCAAATCAACAATTTGGAATATGAGGGAGTACAAAACACCCAGTCATAAGAACAAAAAGAATAAAACATATGAAGATAGCGTAAGGAGCCTCTGGGACAACAACAAGAAAACCAACATTCACAGTATGGGGGTCCCAGAAGGACGAGAGAGAGAGCAAGATATTGAAAATCTATTTGAAGATATAATGACAGAAAACGTCCCCTACCTGGTGAAAGAAATAGACTTACAAGTCCAGGAAGCACAGAGAGTCCCAAACAAGAGGAACCCAACAAGGCCCACACCAAGACACATCATAATTAAAATGCCAATGGTTAAAGACAGAGAGAGAATCTTAAAAACAGCAAGAGAAAAGAGGTTAGTTATCTACAAGGGAGCGTCCATATGACTGCCAGCTGATTTCTCAACAGAAACTTTTCAGGCCAGAACAGAGTTTCAAGAAATATTCAAAGTGGTGAATAGCAAGGACCTACAACCAAGATTACTCTACCCAGAAAAGCTATCATTTAGAATTGAGAATCAGATAATGAGCTTCACAGACCAAAAAAAAAAAAAAAACCACCTAGAGTTCATCACCACCAAAACAGTATTACCTGAAGTGCTGAAGGTCATTCTTGAAGAACAACAACAAGAACAAGAACAAGAACAAGAATAACAAGAACAAGAATATGAACAATAAAATGGCAATAGAAAGCTATCAATAATTGAATCTAAAAATCAAAATAAATGAACAAGGAATCTAATGAACAAAACAAACTAATGAATAAAATAGTATCAGAGGCATAGAAACATGGAACAGACTGATGAATCTCAGAGGGAAGTGGGGAGGGGGAGCGGGAAGAGATTAACCAAACAACTTATATGCATTATCTGACACAGATAATAAGGTGATGAAGTTCTGGGGTGGGGTGGAAACTGGGTGGAGTGGGGCAATGGGGACATCTGTAATACTTTCAACAATAAAGATTAAAAATATAATTTGATTAAGTTCTTAAATCAATAGTGCAAAGATTTCTTTGGCGTGTCATAATGTTAAGATTTCACTCACTGCTGCCTGGCCAGATGTCTCAGTTGGCTGAGCATCATCCTGTGCACCAAAAGATTGATGGTTCAATTTCGCATCAGGGCACATACCTTGGTTGCAGGTTCAATCCCAGTCAGGGGCTCATATGGAGGGCAGCCAATCCATGTTTCTCTCTCAAACTGATCTCTTCTCTCTCTCTCTCCCTCTCTCTAAGCATGTCCTTGGGTGAGGATTAAAAAAAGATTTCATAACTTTTGGTTAGAGGGGTAGATGTGTAAAAATAAAATGTAGATGCAGAAATAGCAACTAAATGGGAGAGGAGGGATTAAGAACATTCACAGATTGATGAGTAATTGGATATATGCCAGAAGAAAACCCCACCCAATAGCAAGTCCACATACTGAAATAGGCAAGGAACCAGTGGCCTAATGAGAAGACACTATACTGGGATTAAGGCCACCCAAGGTTGAAATCAGCTACTGTCAAGTCAAACAATGAGGAAATCATCAAAAACGGTAAATGGGTAGGCAGTAAACATTGAAAAGATGAGAGAAAGAGAGAGAGAGAGAGAGAGAGAGAGAGAGAGAGAGAGAGAGAGATGTCCATAGAAATGAGTGTATTGTACTTCATTGGTAAATAAATCAAAATTGACCTTCGACTTTCAAAAATGGATACATTCCTCACATTCCTCTATATTTATGTAATAAGTCAGCAACACTTATAAATAGTATGCTAAAACTTTCCATCTCCTCATTTTTCCAGGAAAGTAGGAGGGTTGTCTGCAACTCTTTCATTGGACTTCTAGCTTAGCTGATAAATAATATCTGAAAGAAGTGGAACCCAAATTACTGCCTTGAACCTACAGTCATGATTATTAAAGAGAATATTACTAGCATAGAAAGACTCTAATGAGATTGGGAATACTTCTTATTGCTTTTCCTAATATCTCTTTTCTATTCATGACTCATCTGTTAGAATCATGTTCCTTTACTTGGATTTCTCCTTATTTGCTCTCTACTGCATAATTCAAATTGCTAATGATCTATTTATACTGTTATCATTTCAAAGTAGATGACTCTAATATTAGATGAAGGTCATGGTTCCTCAGAAACAACCCAACTCTAGGTAATAATATATATTTTGTTAATTTGGTCGCATGATAATTTTTTATGATAATCTCATAGGCAATAGATTTTTAATCAAATTAAAACATCTGATTGCCTCTTGCCTATATGGAAATTACATCACTTAGATTATTCACAGCTCTGTCTAACAGAAACACTGACTCAAATTGTCTTAAAATTATTTATTTTAAAAATAAAAAATTATTAAATTATTTAAAAATTATCTAAAATTATTATTTATTTTGATACTACTTCCAGAGAACCCTAAAGATGCCAACAAAAAAGTATTAGAATTGATAAATAAATTAAGTAAAGCAGCAGGATACTATATTAATATTCCAAAATTGGTATTTTTATGTACCAATAATTAACTGTCAGAAAGAGAAATTAAGAAAACAATCACATTTACAATTGCATCAAAAAATAAAATACCAAGACTGAAAAAATAGCAGTTGAATAGGCAGCAGTGTCACACACCTCCTCCTAGGGCCAGGTCAGAAGTGTAACTAAATCGGAAAACACACACCCTGAATTAACAAATTAGACACAGCTGAGGAGACAATTTTCAATAAGGAAGGGTAGAGGAAACCTAGAGAATGCCACTTGCCAGCCATAACCCATGTGGAACCACCACCATGCCCTGGCAGTGAGTGGTGTAATACCTCCCGGAAGGTTCCCAGACATCTGCAGGGAGCACTTGCCAGAGTGAGCTCCTGAACCAGGCCTCCTCACCAGCCTGTGACCCAGCTTCCTAGGATCTGGCTCCAAGACCATGCAGTGAGTGCAAGCCAGAGGGTACCCTATTCCCTATTCCCTACCCCCACCCCAGACTACAGAACCATGCTGGCAGCCTGACCCAGAGACATCCAGCACACAATCCACCCCAAGACCCAGGACCTGCTACCATAACAACCAGACAACACTCCACTCTAGGACACAGGAGAGTGTGGACTGTGTGACCCAGAATAACCTGCCCCTGCTCCACCTCAGACTGGAAGGGGAAACCCAGAGCAATCCAGCGCCCACCTCATTCAGGGCCACAGGGGAGCTCTGACTGTGCAACCCAGAGCAACCTGCACCTGCTTCTCCCTAGCCCCTGGAACAATCCTGCAGGGGCTACCAGGAGCAATCCAGCACATGCTCCACTCCAAGCCACAGGAGAGCACTGCCAGGGTGAACTGGGACAAGACAGTGTGCCCAACCAGGAGCCACAGGACCAAGGTGCAAGTGCACTAACAGAGGAACCTAGGGTGCCAACCTGCCATGGGTGCTGAGGCTACACAGCAAATTGCATGCCAGAGGACTTTGGGTCCTCACAAGGAATTTCACACCAGAGGAATTGTTCACACACTCCCACCACCCTGAGCATCTGAAGAAGACAACTGAGGGACAAGATCCATGGGAGAAGGGGATACAACTCAGAGCAGAGACAATAAAAGCATGAGACTCAAGGCAGAACCAGGCTCTGGGCTAATGATTTTTGGACCATTGCCCTGATAGGGTCTTCAACCTCTCAAACCCCAAGCAGGGTGCCCAGGGTCAGAAAGAAACAGCGAAAATGGGGAGACAAAGAAACAACCCCCCAAGGAAAGAAAAGGAGGAAATACCAAAAAAGTAACAAAATGAAATGCAGGCATTCAATATGTCAGAAAAAGAATTCAGAGTAAGGGTCATACAGGTTCTAAACCAGCTAGATGAGAAAATCAACAACCTATGTAAGAATCAAGAGGAAATGAAGAATGACATAAATACAATAAAAAAACATGATGTAAGGTTTCAACAGTAGATTAAAACAAGCAGAGGACCGAATTAGCAAGTCAGAAGACAGGGAAGAAAAACACACCCAATCTGAACAGCAATTGCAGAAAAAAAATTAAAAAGCAGAAGGAGAGCTTAAAGGAGCTTTGTGACAACATGAAGTAACATCCATATAATATGGGTGTCAGAAGGACAAGAAGAGAAGCAAGGATTAGAAAACTTACTTGAGGAAGGAAGATGGCTACTGGCAGGAAGGTAGGGAGGGAGAGAGTGTGAGAGTGAGGGAGCGATAGAGGAGTGTGTAGACGTGTGTGGTGTGTGTGTGAATGAGCTAGGGACAGTTAGATTCTGCAGGTCTTCCAAGGGACTTCCAAACTGGGCAGTTTTAGACGGCAGAGCCCCGCTCCCAACGTGGACACTCTGGGAGGCCAGTGCAGGCACAGAGACCACGCCATCTTGAGAAACAGAGCTACTTGAGACTAGGATCCTGGCCTCAGCACCACCCAGTCTGGTCTCAGACGCAAACCAGGACCCTGCAGCCACTGGGGACAGAGACCTGCAAGCACAGCTACAGACCTACAGACACCAAGAATCCAGACATCCCGGCTGCAGATTTCTGTGAGTCAAGGAGCCTATTCTCCCTCCCCGCAGGCTCCCAGGCAGCGTCATAGTAACTGATAGACCTCCCCTCACATGGGCCGCAGCTCTGCTACAGGAATTTGAGCCTGGGAGTGTGCAGACACTGGGAATCTGTTCCCCGCAACACAATCGGGAGACCAAACCCAAAGCACACACAGGGCGGCAGTGCCACCTGACTTCGATTCTAGGGAAATGCACACGGAAGTATGTTTTCTGCAGCATAGGAGCAGACCTCCTACTGATACAGTACTACTGTGCAACCCAGTCCCCCAGGCTGACTGGGACCCCGATTCTCCAGGTGGGAGGCACAACTAAGCACCAGTGACTTGACTGTGTTTCTTATTGCATGTGCCTGGGATCCCTGACTCCCAGTGCATTAACACTAAGAGCCAGTGACTCCAATTCTTGGTGCATGTGCACACAGGGACCCTGATTCTCAGCACGAGGCCACACGAAGCAACAGAGACTCTGGTACTCAATTCTTGGTGCAGGCACAGGGGAACTCTGACTCCTGGCATGCACTAGGGGGCTCTGATTTTTGGCACACGCCAGCAGGGTCTCTGTTTCAGCACAGTGCAGGCGGGGTCACTGATTCTAGGTGTGCACACAAGGCCACACTGAGCACTGGTAATGCTGACTCTGGGTGAGCCTGGTTCCCACCAACCCACGGTAGCCACACATCTTAGTGTCAGAGCTCTTCAGTGACACCTGGGTGGTGCGAAGCTTCCACTGCACACAGCCCAGGCCCATGCAACTCGAGTTTGAATCTTCTGGTGATAGTCAGAATGGGGAGACGACACATTCCCCAGAGGAAAGAAAATGAGGAGTCACCAAGAAAGAATATTACTGAAATTGAAGCATGCAACATGACAGAAAAAGAATTCAGAGTAATAATTGTACAATTCATTCACGGATGGATGAGAATATCAACAACCTATGCAAGAATCAGGAAGAAATGCAAAGTGATATAGCTACAATCAAAAACAGCATGGAAGGTTTCAACAGTAGACTAGAAGAAGCAGAGGACCGAATTAGGGATGTAGAAGATAAGATAAAGAAACAAGCTCAATCTGAACAGCAACTGGAGAAAAAAATTAAAAATCAGTAGAAGAGCCTAAAGGAGATTTAGGACAACACAAAACAAAGTAACATATGTATAATAGGGCTGCCAGGAGGACAAGAAGAGCAGCAAGAATTAGAAAATCTATTTGAAGAAATAATGACAGAAAAATTCCCAGATATGGGGAAGAAAAAAAGTTACACAAGTGCAGAATTCCAAGCAAGATGAATCCCAAAAGACCCACACCAAGCACATGTCATAATTACAATGGCAAATGTTCACGACAAAGAGAGAATCTTAAAGGCTGCAAGAGAGAGACAGAGAGTTACCTACAAAGGATCCCACATCAGATTATCAAATGACTAGAGGCCCAGTGCATGATTGAATCATGCACATGTAGGGTCCCCTACACACTTTCGCTTTCTATCACAGGGGAGCTGGGTGCCTGTCTGCTGGTGCACCAGGCCTTTCAGAAGCCTCCGGCGCAGCAGAGGCTTCTGAAAGGCCTGGTGCCTGAGCGGACAGGCACCCAGCTCCCACGCTTTTGCTTTTGATTGCTGGTGCACCAGGCCTTTCAGAAGCCTCCAGCGCGGCGGAGGCTTCTGAAAGGCCTGGTGCCTGAGTGGACAGGCACCCAGCTCCCACACTTTTGCTTTCGATTGCGAGGGAGCTGGGTGCCTGTCCGCTGGTGCACCAGGCCTTTCAGAACCCTCCGGCACGGCGAAGTCTTCTGAAAGGCTTGGTGCCTGAGCAGACAGGCGCCCAGCTCCCACACTTTTGCTTTTGATTGCTGGTGCACCAGGCCTTTCAGAAGCCTCCAGCACGGCGGAGGCTTCTGAAAGGCCTGGTGCCTGAGTGGACAGGCATCCAGCTCCCCCGCTTTTGATGGTCCTCGATGGGACGTGAGTTCGCTGCCCCAGAGGCCCCCTCTGTGCCGCAGCACAGTCATGGCGCAGACGCTGAGCTTGAGCCGCTGCTGGCGACGTGAGCTCAGCGTCCCGCCGGCCCAATTGGCCACCCCGGCCACCCCGAGTCCCGCCCCCCCGTGCCTCCTGGCCAATCGTGGGAATAGCGAAGGTATGGTCAATTTGCATATTTGTCTATTATTAGGTAGGATTTCTCAACAGAAACACATCAAGCTAGAAAGGAATGGAAGGAGGTATACAAAGTGTTGCAAAGCAAAGGACTGAATCCAAGAATACTCTATCCAGCAAGACTATCAATCAAAATTGAAGGGGAAATCAGGAGTTTTGCAGACAAGAAAAGGCTAAGGGGGTTTATCACTACCAAGCCAGAAATGCAAGAAATGGTAAAGGGAATGCTGTCAAAATAAGAAATAAAAATATAAGAAAGAACACAGGCACAAAAATAGAAATGACTACAAACAAGTACTTTTCAATAATAACTTTAATGTAAAAGGATTAAATGCTTCAATCAAAATACATCGAGTGGCTGAATGGATAAAAAAAATGACATATATATATATATATATATATATATATATATATATATATATATATATATATATGCTGTCTACAAGAGACCCACCTCAGAACAAGGGACTCACACAGACTGAAAATGAATGGATGAAAAAATATCTTTCAGGCAAATGGAAATGAAAAAAAAAGCTGGGGTAGCAATACTTATATCTGACAAAATAGACCTCAAAGTGAAGGCCATAACAAGAGGTAAGGAAAGCCACTTCATAATACTAAAGGGATCAATAAAACAAGAGGATATAACCCTGGTAAACATATATGCACCCAATGCAGGAGCACCCAAATACATAAAAAAAACTCCTAGAAAATATCAAGGGAGAGATCGAAAACAATACAATCATAGTAGGGGACTTTAATACCCCACTGACACCACAGGATAAATCCTCTGGACAAAAAAATCAGCAAAGAAACCACAATCCTAAATGACTCACTAGATCAGATGGACTTAATTGATATCTTTAGAACATTTCACCCCAAAGCCACAGAATATACATTCTTCTCAAATGCACATAGGACATTTTCAAAAATAGACCACATATTGGGTCACAAGCAAAGTCTCCCCAAATTCAAGAAGATTGAAATGACACCAAGCATCTTCTCAGACCATAATAGCATAATATTAGAAATAAACTACAATAAAAAAACAATCCAAAAAATTCAAACACTTGGAAGCTGAATAGCATGCTATTAAACAATGATTGGGTTACCAAAGTGATGAAAGAAGAAATTAAAAACATTCTGGAAACTAATGACAATAAAAACACAACAATCAAAAATCTATGGGACACATTGAAAGCAGCCCTGAGAGGGAACTTTATAGTTCTACAGGCCTACCTTTAAAAAAAAAAAACAAGAAAAAATGGTAATAAATCATCTAACACTACAACTCAAAGAATTAGCAAGAGAGCAACAAGAAAAGCCCAGAGTGAGCAGAAGGAAGGAGATAATAAAGATCAGAGCAGAAATAAATGACATAGAGACAAAAAATAATACAAAAGATCAATGAAACCAAGAGCTGGTTCTTTGAAAGGATAAACAAGATTGATAAACTTCTAGCCAGGCTCACGAAGAAGCAAAGAGAGAGGACCCAAATAAACAAAATCAGAAATGAAAGAGGCAAAATAACAACAGACCCACAGAAATACAAAGCATTGTTAAAAAATACTATGAACAACTCTACTACAACAAACTAGACAACCTGGAGGAAATGGACATATTCCTAGAAAAATACAACCTTCCAAAAATCAATCAGGAAGATTCAAAAAATCTTACTAGGCTGATAAGTATGGAAGAAATTGAAGCAGTCATTAAAAAGCTCCCAGCAAACAAGAGCCTGGGGCCAGACGGCTTCACAGGGGAGTTATAACAAACATTCGAGGAAGAACTAAAACCTATCCTCCTCAGATTATTCCAAAAAAGTTCAAAAGGAAGGAACACTTCCAAGCTCATTCTATGAAGCCAGCATTACCCTAATACCAAAACCAGATAAAGACAACACAATGAAAGAGAATTACAGGCCAATATCCCTCATGAACATAGATGCCAAAATCCTCAACAAAATTCTAGCAAATTGGATCCAGCAGTACATCAGAAAGATCATACACCATGACCAAGTAGGACTAATCCCGAGGATGCAAGGATGGTACAATATCCGCAAATCAATAAATGTGATGCATCCCATAAACAAATTGAGAGATAAAAATCACATAGTCATATCAATTGACACAGAAAAAGCATTTAACAAAATCCAACACCCTTTTTTGAAAAAAATCTCAGCAAGGTAGGAATAGAAGGATAATACCTCAACATAATAAAAGCTATATATGACAAACCCACAGCCAGCATCATGCTCAATGGACAACAACTAAAACCATTTTCCCTAAGAAAAGGAACAAGACAGGGATGTGACTCTCACCACTACTGTTTGACATAGTACGGGAAGTACTAGCCATTGCGATCAGACAAGAAGAAGAAATAAAAGCATCCAAATTGGAAAAGAAGAAGTAAAACTGTCCTTATCTGCAGATGACATGATACTGTACATAAAAAACCCTAAAGATTCTACCAAAAATTATTAGACTTAATAAATGAATTCGGCAATGTAGCAGGATACAAAATTAATGCCAAGAAATCTAAGGCATTTCTTTACACCAATACTGAACTTACAGAAAGAGAGACTAAAAAAGCAATCCCATTTACCATTGCACCAAAAAAAATTAAGATACCTAGGAATAAACTTAACTAAGAAGGTAAAAGAGGAGAGGCACCAGAGCCGACAGCCAAGCCCCACAGCAGCTCAGTGTTGGGCCAGGATCACCCAGTGTGAGGGTGTCTGTGAGGAGCCCCATCACAGGCTTTAATTTCTTTGACGACCCCACGCCCTATAAAAGGGAGGAGCATTGGGAAGCACATCAGAGGCACCAGAGCCAACAGCCAAGCCCCACAGCAGCTCAGCATTGGGCCAAGATCACCCAGTGTGAACGTCTGTGTCTGAGAAGAAGGGCATCTCAAGGTGAACCAGCCTGGAACTGTCCTCAGTTAGGAAACCTAGAGTTTAGATCTCGCCGAAGACCTGCCCACCAGGAGGGAGAGGAGGTCCCGGAGGTCAGCTTCTCCAGCATGGGAGGGCGCAGATTCAGAAACTCTGGCAGGCCTTCTGCGACTGGCTGCAGCCAGAGATGAACAGCAAGCAGGAGATGATTGTCTGTCTGGTGCTGGAGCAGTTCCTGCACAACAGGCCCCACAGAGACAGGGCCGCGTGGCAGCAGAAGTGGGAGTCGTGTGGCAGAGACCTGGAGTTGTTCGTGGAGGACCTGGATGATGAGGACCTGAGGCGCGCCGGCTTGGTCCACGTACAAATGCAGGGGAAGGAAGCCCTGTTTTCAGAGAACATGCCCTTAGGACAGGTTGTGGCCCACTTCATGGAGCAGCACCTAGCAGTAGCCAGCATAGCTCTCACCCCGGGGACACCCTCCCGGACTCCCACAGACACATCCCAGCCAACAGGACCAGGAGATGCAGGCGAACATGGCGGCAGCTTTTCCAGCGAAGACCACCACCCCCACTCCCTGTTCATCCTCCAGGGAGAGAGCCGCCCGGGGCCAGCAGAGGGCACGGCGTCCTGGGAGAGTCCATGCAGCCCCAGAGCAGCCAGTCCAGGTGCCTCTGCGGCCCAGGAAGAGCCTCCCCGAGAGGAGACCCCAGAGGAGACCCAAGAGGAGACCAGGGAGGAAACCCGGAAGCCGGAGGGCGGAAGTCTTGGCGGCACCCAGAAGCTGTACTCGTGTGACCTGTGTCCCCAGGAATTCCGGTAGTTCTCGCGGTTCCAGCTGCACCAGAGGAGACACAACAACGAGCGGCCCTGCGTCTGCACCACGTGCGGCAAAGGCTTCTTTCAGGCCTCGGACCTGCACGTGCACCAGTGGATCCACGCGCAGGTGAGGCCTTTCCGCTGGGGCCGCTGCAGCCAGGCCTTCAGCCACAGGACCAACCTGCTGGCCCACGACCGCATCCACACGGGTGCCATGCCCTACGTGTGCGCTCAGTGCGGGAGGGCCTACCGCCAGTCCTCCACCTACCACTGCCACCTGTGGATGCACCAGAAGAAGGACTCTACATCCGGGGCCTCCACATCTAGACACTCTACATCCGGGGACTCCACATCCAGGGCCTCCACATCAGGGGAGTCTACATCCAGGGACTCCATGCCCCTGGCCTCTTCCCTCGGGGACACTACGCCTGGTGCTTCCTCCCTGTAATATGTGTGTGTGTGTAGATATATTTATTTATTTTATTTAGTATTTTTATTGATATCAGGGAGGAAGGGAAAGGGAGAGAAACATCAGTAACCAGAGAGAATCATTGATCAGCTGCCTCCTGCATGCCCCCCAATGGGGATCAAGCCCCCAACCCCCCTGGGGCATGTGCCCTAGAAAGTGGCTGACACGTTTCCAATGACCAATAAATAGTTGTAGAATAAAAAAAAAAAAAAGGTAAAAGACCTATATGCGAAAAACTACAGGACACTGGAAAAAAAAAAGAGGTTGAGGAAGACATAAACAGATGGAAGAACATACCGTGTTCATGGATTGGTAGAATCAACATCATCAAAATGTCTATTCTACCCAAAGCAATCTATACATTCAATGCACTCCCCATTAAAATACCAACAGCATATTTCACAGACCAAGAACGAACGTTCCAAAAATTCATTTGGAATAAAAAAAAGATCCCAAATAGGTGCAGCAATTCTGAGAAAGAAGAACAAAGTAGGTGGTATCTTAATACCAGATATCAAGCTGTATTACAAAGCCACTGTTCTTAAAACAGCCTGGTACTGGCACAAGAACAGACATATAGATCAAGGGAATAGAATAGAGAACCCAGAAATCAACCCAAACCACTATGCCCAATTAATATTCGACAATGGAGGCAAGAGCATACAACGAAGTCAAGACAGTCTCTTCAATAAATGGTGTTGGGAAATTGGACAGATACATGCAAAAAGATGAAACTAGACCACCAACTTACACCATACACAAAAATAAACTCAAAATGGATAAAGGACTTAAACATAAGACAGAAAACCATAAAAATACTAGAGGAATCCACAGGCAGCAAAATCTCAGACATATGCCAAAGCAATTTCTTCACTGATACTCCTACTAGGGCAATGGAAACTAAAGAAAAATAAACAAATGGGACTACATCAAAATAAAGAGCTTTTGCACAGCAAAAGAAACCATCAACAAAACAACAAGAAAGCCCACTGCATGGGAGAACATATTTGCCAATGCTATTTCAGATAAGGGTTTAATCTCCAAAGTTAATAGGGAACTTATACAACTTAACAAAAGGAAGATAAACAATCCACTCAAAAAATGGGCAAAGGACCTAAATAGACACTTTTCCAAAGTGGACATACAGAAGGCCAAGAGATATATGAAAACATGCTCAAAGTCACTAATCATCCGAGAGATGCAAATCAAAACAACAATGAGGTACCATCTCACACCTGTCAGAATGACTATCATCAACAAATCAGCAACAATAAGTGTTGGCAATGATGTAGAGAAAAAGGAACCCTTTTGCACTGCTGGTGGGAATGCAGACTGGTGCAGCCACTGTGGAGAACAGTATGGAATTTCCTCAAAAAACTAAAAATGGAACTCCCATTTAACCCTGTGATCCTACCTCTAGGATTATATCCAAAGAAGCTAGAAACACCAATCAGAAAGGATATATGCACCCCTATGTTCATAGCAGCACAATTTACTATAGCTAAGATTTGGAAACAGCCTGAGTGCCCATCAGGAGATGAGTGGATTAAAAAACTGTGGTACATCTACACAATCGAATACTATGCTGCAGTAAAAAAGGAGGAATTCTTACCATTTGCAACAGCATGGATGGAACTGGAGAGCATTATGCTAAGTGAAATAAACCAGTCAGAGAAAGATAAATACCACATGATCTCACTCATTTATGGAATATAATGAACAACATAAACTGATCAACAAAAACAGATCCAGAGACAGAGAAGCAGCGATCAGACTGTCAAACCTCAGAGGGAAGGTTGGGGAGTGTGGGGATAAGGGGGAGAGATGAACCAAAGGACTTGTATGCATGCATATAAGCCCAACCAATGGATACAGACAACAGGGTGGTGAGGGCATGAGTGGGGGGGGGTTGGAGGGTTAATGGGGGGATGAGGACTCATATGTAATACCTTAATCAATAAAGAAATTAAAGATTGAAGAAAAAAATGGGGGAAAAAAGAAAACTTACTTGAAAAAATAATGACAGATAACTTCCCTTATTTGGGGAAGAAAAAGGTCACACAAGCACAGAGAGTCCCAAACAAGATGAATCCAAAAATACCCACACCAAGACACCTCATAATTACAATGGCAAATGTTAATGACAAGAGGAGAATACAAAAGACTGCAAGAGAGAGACAGAGACTTACTTACAAGGGATCTCCCATTATATTATCAAATGATTTCTCAACAGAAACACATCAGGCCAGAAGGGAATGGAATTAAGTATGCAAAGAGATGCAAAGCAAGGGACTGGATCCAAGAATACTCTATCCAGAAAAACTATCATTCAAAATTGAAAGGTGAATCAGGAGTTTCCCAGACAAAAAAGGCTAAGGAAGTTTATCACTACCAAGCCAGCAATGCAAGAAATGCTAAAGAGAATATTGTAAAGAAGAAATAGACAGAGAAGAAGGAAATCAGGCATAAAGAATAAAAATGGCTACAAACAAGTAGCTATGAATAATAACCTTAAATGTAAATGGATTAAATGCTACAATCAAAAGACATTGGGCAGCAGAATGGATAAGAAAACATGATCCATATATATGCTGTCTACAAGAGACCCACTTCAGAACAAAGAACTCACACAGACTGAAAGTAAAGAGATGGAAACATATCTTTTAGGCAAATGGAAATGGAAAAAAAAGCTAGGGTAGCAAAACTTATATCTAACCAAATAGACCTCAAAGTGAATGCCATAACAAGAGGTAAGAAAGGCCACTTCATAATACTAAAGGGATAGATACAAGAGGATATAACTCTGGTAAACATATCTGCACCCAATGCAGGATAACTCAAATACATAAAAAAAAAAAAATTCTGGAATATATTAAGAGAGAGATCAACAGCAACACAATCATAGTAGGGGATTTTAATACCCAATTGACATCACTGGATAAATTCTGTAGACAGAAAAATCAGTGAAGAAACAACAATCCTAAAGGACTCACTAGATTACATGGATCTAATTGACATCTTCATAACTTTTCACCCCAAAGCTACAAAATATACATTCTTTTCAGGTGCACATGAAATATTTTCAAAGATAAAGCACATATTGGGTAACAGGCAAAGTCTCTTCAAACTAAAGAGGATTTAAATCATATCAAGCATCTTCTCAGATCAAAATAGCATAATATTAGAAATCAACTACAATAAAAACAATCCAAAAAAATCAAACACTTGCAGGCTAAATAGCATGTTATTAAACAATGATTGGGTTACCAAAGAGATCAAAGAAGAAATTTAAAAAATCTTGGAAACAAATGACAATGACACAACAATCCAAAATCTATGGGACACAGTGCAAGCAGTGCTGAGAGGGAAGTTCATAGCATTTCAGGCCTACCTCAAAAACAAACATAAAACAACAAGAAAAAGTGGTGATAAATTATCTAACTCTAAAACTTAAATAATTAGAAAGAGAGCAACAAGAAAAGCCCATAGTAAGCAGAAGGAAAGAAATAATAAAGATCAGAGCAGAAATAAATGAGATAGATACAAAAAAAAATACAAAAGATCAATGAAACTAAGAGCTGGTTCTTTGAAAGGATAAACAAGATTGATGAATCTCTAGTCAGGCTCACCAAGAAGCAAAGAGAGAGGACCCAAATAAACAAAATCAGAAACGAAAGAGATGAAGTAACAACAGAACCCACAGACATACAAAGGATTGTAAAAAGAAAATACTCTGAACAACTCTATTTCAATAAACTGGACAACCTAGAAGAAATGGACATATTCCTAGAAAAATACAAGCTTCCAAAACTCAATCAGGAAGCATAAAAAACCTGAATAGGCTGATAACTATGAAGGAAATTGAAGCAGTCATCAAAAAACTTCCAACAAACAAAAGCCCTGTGCTGGACAGCTTCACAGGGGAGTTTACCAAACATTCAGAGTAAAGCCCTAGCCAGTTTGGCTCAGTGGATAGAACATTGGCCTGCAGAGTGTTCCGAGGAAAAGATGGCGACCGGCAAGAAGGTAGGGAGAGAGAGAGTGTGAGTGAGGAACCCATAGAGGAGAGCATAGACGTGTAGACGTGTGTGGTGTGTGTGTCTGTATGAGCTAGGGTCAGATAGATTCTGCAGGGCTTCCAAGGGGCTGCCTAACCGGGCAGTCCTAGACGGCGGAACCCCGCGCACAAAGCGGACACTTCTCGGCGGCTGGTGCGGACGCGGAAACCACGCCATCTTGAGAAACAGAGCTGCCTGAGACTCGGATCCTGGCTTCTGACACAAACCAGGACCCTGCAGCCACTGGGGACAGAGAACTGCTATCACAGCTTCAGTGGAAGAAACAACAAGAATCCAGACTTCCCAGCAGATTCCCGTGAGTCAAAGAGCCTATCCCCCTCCCCGCAGGCGCTTGCGGATAGCGCCAGAGTAACTGATAGACACACCCCTCGCCCAAGCTGCAGGGCTTTGCTCAGGGACACGCGCTCCGCCTTAGGGAATTTGGCGCGCAGGACAGAAGCAGCTCACCTTCAGGGAAATCTGTCAGTGCGCACAGAGGGCTCCCCTCTGGGGAATTGGGGGGAATTTGGCTTGCGGGTCACAGCTCCCCTTCGGGGAATCTTAGAGCGTGCACAAAGGGGCTTCCCTTTGGGGAATTTGGCGTGCAGGACGGACTCCGCCCCTCTTCGGGGATTCTGGGAGAGTGCACAAAGGCAGCTCACCTTCAGGGATTTGAGAGTGTGCGCCCTAGCCGGTTTGGCTCAGTAGAGAGAGCACACACAGGACGCAGCTCCACTTCAGGGAATTTGGCACGCCAGACACAGCTGCCTGGGATCCCTGACTCACAGCGCATTCACACTAAGAGCCAACGACTCCAATTGTTGGTGCATGCACACACAGGGACCCTGATTCTCAACGAGAAACTGCACAAGGCAACAGAGACTCTGACACTCGATTCTTGGTGCAGATACAGGGAAACTCTGGCTCCTGGCACATGCTAAGGATCTCATTTTCGGCACATACCAACAGTGTGGTGCTGACAGGGCCCCTGATTCTAAGTGTGCACACGAGACCACACGGAACACTGGGGACACTGACCCTGGGCAAGTCTGGTTCCCATCAACCAAAGGCAGCCACACATCCTAGTGTCAGAGCACTTCAGTGAAACTCGGGTGGAGCGAAGTCCCCACAGCGCACGGCCGAGGTGCACACAAACGGACGCTTGAGCTTTCTGGTGATAGCCAGAATGGGGAAACAAAATAACTCACAGAGGAAAGAAAATGTGGAGTCGCCAAGAAAGGAAATTAGTGAAACTGAAGCTTGCAACATGACCGAAAAGGAGTTCAGAGCAATGGTCGTGGAATTTATACATCGGATGGATGAGAAAATCAACAACTTATGCAAGAATCAGGAAGAAATGAAAAGTGATATAGCTACAATCAAAAACACCATGGAAAGTTTCAACAGTAGACTACAAGAAGCAGAGGACCGAATTAGTGAGTTAGAAGATCAGGTACAAAAACAAGCTCAATCTGAACAGCAATTGGAGAAAAAAACTAAAAAGCAGGAGGAAAGCCTAAGGGAGCTTCGGGACAACATGAAGCGAAGTAACATGCGTATAATAGGGCTGCCAGAAGGACAAGAAGAGCAGCAGGGATTAGAAAATCTATTTGAAGAAATAATGACAGAAAACTTCCCGGATATGGGAAAGATAAAAGTTACGCAAGTACAGAGAGTCCCAAGCAGGATCAACCCCAAAAGACCCACACCAAGACATGTCATAATCTCAATGGCAAATATAAATGATAAAGAGAGAATCTTAAAGGCAGCAAGAGAGAGACAGAGAGTTACCTACAAAGGAACACCCATCAGATTGTCAAATGATTACTCAACAGAAACACAACAAGCTAGAAGTGAATGGAAGGAGGTATACAAAGTGTTGCAAAGCAAAGGACTGAATCCAAGAATACTATATCCAGCAAGACTATCAATCAAAATTGAAGGGGAAATCAGGAGCTTCGCAGACAAAAAAAGACTCAGGGAGTTTATCACCACCAAACCAGCAATGCAAGAATTGCTAAAGGGAATACTGTAAAAAGAAGAAATAAACAGGTAAGAAGGAATACAGACACAAAAATAGATATGACTACAAACAAATACCTTTCAGTAATAACTTTAAATGTAAATGGACTAAATGCTCCAATCAAAAGACATCGAGTGGCTGAATGGATAAAAAAGCATGACCCATATATATGCTGTCTACAAGAGACCCACCTCAGAACAAGAGACTCACACAGATTGAAAGTGAAGGGATGGAAAAATATCTTCCAGGCAAATGGAAATGAAAAAAAAAGCTGGGGTAGCAATACTTATATCTGACAAATTAGACCTCAAAGTAAATGCCATAACAAGAGATAAGGAAGGCCACTTCATAATACTAAAGGGAGAAATCCAACAAGAAGAAATAATTCTGGTAAACATATACGCTCCCAATATAGGAGCACCCAAATACATAAAAAAAACTCCTGGAAGATATCAAGGGAGAGATTAATAGCAATACAATCATAGTAGGAGACTTTAATACCCCACTATCACCATTGGACAAATCCTCTAAACAAAAAATCAGCAAAGAAACAGCAATCCTAAATGACTCACTAGACCAGATGGAATTAATTGACATCTTCAGAACATTTCACCCCAAAGCCACAGAATATACATTCTTCTCAAGTGCACATGGGTCATTTTCAAAGATAGACCATATGCTGGGTCACAGGCAAAGTCTCTTCAAATTCAAGAAGATAGAAATTATATCAAGCATCTTCTCAGATCACAGTGGCATAAAACTGGAAATCAACTACAATAAATACAATCCAAAGAAATCAAACACATGGAGACTAAACAGCATGCTATTAAACAAGGACTGGGTCACCAGAGAGATCAAGGAAGAAAAATAAAAAACATCATGGCAACAAATGACAATGAAAACACAACAATCCAAAATCTATGGGACACAGTGAAAGCAGTCTTGAGAGGGAAGTTCATAGCTCTACAAGCCTATTGCAAAAAACAAGAAACAATGGTAATAAATTACCTAACCCTACAACTCAAAGAGCTAGAAAAAGAGCAGCAAGAAAAGCCCAGTGTAACCAGAAGGAAGGAAATAACAAAGATCAGAGCGGAGATAAATGACATAGAGACCAAAGAAACAATACAAAAGATCAACAAAACCAAGAGCTGGTTCTTTGAAAAGATAAACAAGATTGATGGACCTCTAGCCAGGCTCACCAAGAAGCAAAGAGAGAGGACCCAAATAAACAAAATCAGAAATGAAAGAGGTGAAATAACAACAGACCCCGCTGAGATACAAAGGATTGTTACAAAATACTACGAACAGCTCTATTCCAACAAACTGGACAACCTGGAGGAAATGGACATATTCCTAGAAAAATACAACCTTCCAAAAATCAATCAAGAAGAATCTCAACAGCTCAATAGGCCAATAACTATGGACGAAATTGAAGAAGTCATCAAAAAGCTTCCGGCAAACAAAAGCCCGGGGCCTGACGGCTTCACAGGAGAGTTCTACCAAACATTCAAGGAAGAACTAAAACCTATCCTCCTCAGACTATTCCAAAAAATTCAAGAGGAAGGAACACTTCCAAGCTCCTTCTATGAAGCCAGCATCACCCTAATACCAAAACCAGATAAAGACAACACAATGAAAGAGAATTACAGACCAATATCCCTCATGAACATAGATGCCAAAATCCTCAACAAAATTCTAGCAAATCGGCTCCAGCAGTACATCAGAAAGATCATACACCATGACCAAGTAGGATTTATCCCGGGAATGCAAGGATGGTACAATATCCGCAAATCAATAAACGTGATATATCACATAAACAAATTGAGAGATAAAAATCACATAGTCATATCAATTGATGCAGAAAAAGCATTTGACAAAATCCAACACCCTTTCTTGATAAAAACTCTCAACAAGGTGGGAATGGAAGGCTCATACCTCAACATAATAAAAGCTATATATGATAAACCCACAGCAAACATCATACTCAATGGACAAAAGCTAAAAACATTTCCCCTAAGAACAGGAACAAGACAGGGATGCCCACTCTCACCACTCCTGTTTGACATAGTACTGGAAGTATTAGCTAATGCAATTAGACAAGAAGAAGAAATAAAAGGCATCCAAATTGGAAAAGAACAAGTAAAGCTGTCTTTATTTGCAGACGACATGATATTGTACATAAAAAATCCAAAAGACTCCGTCAAAAAACTAATAGACTTAATAAATGAATTTGGCAATGTAGCAGGATACAAAATTAACGCCAAGAAATCTATGGCCTTTCTATACACCAATAGTGAACTTACAGACAGAGAGACTAAAAAGGCAATCCCATTTACCATCGCACCAAAAAAATTAAGATACCTAGGAATAAACTTAACTAAGGAGGTAAAAGACCTATACACGGAAAACTACAGGACACTGAAAAAAGAGATAGAGGAAGACGTAAACAGATGGAAGAACATACCATGTTCATGGATTGGTAGAATCAACATCATTAAAATGTCCATACTACCCAAAGCAATCTATAGATTCAATGCACTCCCCATTAAAATACCAACGGCATATTTCACAGACCTTGAAAGAACTCTCCAAAAATTCATCTGGAATAAAAAAAGACCCCGAATAGCCACAGCAATCCTGAGAAAGAAGAATAAAGTAGGAGGGATCTCAATACCAGATTTCAAGCTGTATTACAAAGCCACTATTCTCAAAACAGCCTGGTACTGGCACAAGAACAGACATATAGATCAATGGAACAGAATAGAGAATCCAGATATTGATCCAAACCACTATGCTCAATTAATATTTGACAAAGGAGGCATGAACATACAATGGAATAAAGACAGTCTCTTCAATAAATGGTGTTGGGAAAATTGGACAGACACATGCAAAAAAATGAAGCTAGATCACCAACTTACACCATACACAAAAATATACTCAAAATGGATACAGGACTTAAACATAAGACGGGAAACCATAAAAATACTAGAGGAATCCACAGGCAGCAAAATCTCAGACATATGTCAAAAGAACTTCTTCACCGATACTGCCCCTAGGGCAATGGAAGCTAAAGAAAAAATAAACAAATGGGACTACATCAAAATAAAAAGCTTTTTTACAGCAAAAGAAACTATCAACAAAACAACAAGAAAGCCCACTGCATGGGAGAACATATTTGCAAATGGCATCACTGATAAAGGTTTAATCTCCAACATCTACAGGCAGCTTATACAACTTAATAAAAGGAAGATAAATGATCCAATAAAAAAATGGGCAACGGACCTAAATAGAATCTTTTCCAAAGAAGACAGAAGGAAGGCCAAGAGACACATGAAAACATGCTCAAGGTCACTAATTATCCGAGAGATGCAAATCAAAACAACAATGCGCTATCATCTCACACCTGTCAGAATGGCTATCATCAACAAATCAACAAACGACAAGTGTTGGCGAGGATGCGGAGAAAAAGGAACCCTCGTGCACTGCTGGTGGGAATGCAGACTGGTGCAGCCACTGTGGAGAACAGTATGGAGTTTCCTCAAAAAACTGAAAATGGAACTCCCATTTGACCCAGTAATCCCACTCCTGGGAATATATCCTAAGAAACTGGGAACACCAATAAGAAAGGAAATATGCACCCCTATGTTCATAGCAGCACAATTTACAATAGCTAAGATCTGGAAACAGCCTAGGTGCCCATCAGCAGATGACTGGATCAGAAAACTATGGTACATCTACACAATGGAATATTATGCTGCCATAAAAAAGAAGGAATTCTTACCATTTGCAGCAACCTGGATGGAATTGGAGAACATTATGTTAAGTGAAATAAGCAAGTCAATGAAAGAAAAATACCACATGATCTCACTCATTTATGGATAATAAAGAACATTATAAACTGAAAAACAAAAAGACAGATACAGAGGCAGTAAAGCATCAAACAGTCTGTCAAATTACAGCAGGAAGGTTAGGGAGAGGTGGGGAAGATAAGAGATCAATCAAAGGACTTGTATGCATGCATATAAGCATAACCAATGGACGCAAAACTCTGGGGGGCGAGGGCATATATGGGAGTGGGGTGGGGGGGGGGCAATGGTAAGATATGTACACATATAATACCTTAATAAAAAAATTGGAAAAAAAAAAAAAAAAGAACATTGGCCTGCAGACTGAAGGGTCCCAGGTTCGATTTTGGCCAAGGGCATATGCCTGGGTTGCAGGCTCAATCCCCAGTAGGGGGCATGCAGGAGGCAGCTGATCAATGATTCTCTCTCATCATTGATGTTTCTATCTCTCTATCTCTCTCCCTTCCTCTTTGAAATCAATAAAAATATATTTTTAAAAAACATTCAGAGAAGAACTAAAACCTACCTTCCTCAGACTATTCCAAAAAATTCGAGAGAAAGGAACACTTCCAAGCTCTTTCTATGAAGCCAGCATTACCCTAATCCCCAAACCAGATAAAGACACCACAAAAAAAGAGAACTACAGGCCAATATCCTTGATGAACTTAGATGCTAAAATCCTCAACAAAATTCTAGCAAATCGGATACAGCATTACATTAGAAAGATCATATACCATAACCAAGTGGAGTTTATTCCAGGGATGCAAGGATGGTAGAATATCTGCAAATCAATAAACATGATACATCAAATAAACAAATTGAGAGACAAGAATCACATAATCATATCAATTGATGCAGAAAAAGCATGATAAAATCCAAAACCCTTCTTGATAAAAACTTTCAGAAAAGCAGGAATAGAGGGATCATACCTCAACATAATAAAAGCCTTATATCACAAATCTACAGCCAACATCACACTCAATGGGCAAAAACTAAAACCATTTCCCCTAAGAACAGAAATAAGACAGGAATGCCCATGTTCACCACTCCTGTTTGACATAGTACTGGAAGTGCTAGCCATAGTGATCAGACAAGAAGGAAAAATAAAAGGCATCCAAATTGAAAAAGAGGAAGTAAAACTGTCATTATTCGCAGATGACATGATATTGTATGTAGAAAACCCTAAAGATTCGATCAAAAAATTACTAGACTTAATAAATGAATTCAGCAGTATAGCAGGATACAATATTAACACCTAGAAATCTATGGCTTTTTATACAGCAATAATGAAATCACAGAAAGAGAAACTAAAAAAAAAAGCAGTCCCATTTACCTTTGCAACAACAACAACAAAAACCTTAGGAATAAACTTAACTAAGGATATAAAAGACCTATACTCAGACAACTACAGGACATTGAGAAAAGAGATAAAGACAAACAAATGGAAGAATATACAGTGTTCATGGATTGGTAGAATCAACATCATTAAAATGCCCATACTACCCCAAGCAATCTATTGATTCAATACAATCCGCATTAAGATACCAATAGCATATTTCACAGACCTAGAACAAATTCTTCAAAAGTACATATAGAATAAAAAAAAATATCCCGAATAGCCTCAGCAATCCTCAGGAAGGAGAACAAATTTGGAGGAATCACAATACCAGATATCAAGTTATACTACAAAGCCACTGTTCTCAAAACTGCTTGGTGCTGGCACAAGAACAGGCATATGGAACTGAACGGAGAACCCAGAAATCAACCCAAGACACTATGCTCAATTAATATTTGACAAAGGTGGCAAGAGCATACAATGGAATCAAGACAGTCTCTTCAATAAATGGTGCTGGGAAATTTGGTCAGATACATGCAAAAAATTAAACTAGATCACCACCTTACACCATACACAAAAATAAACTCAAAATGGATAAAGAACGTAAACGTAAGACGGGAAACCATAAAAATCTTAGAAGAATCCATAGGCAGCTAAATAGCAGACATATGTCATAGCAATATCTTTACTGATACAGCTCCTAGGGCAATGGAAACTATGGAGAAAATAAACAAATGGGACTACAACAAAATAAAAAGCTTCTGCACGGCAAAATAAACCATCAACAAAACAACAAGAAAACCCACTGCATGGGAGAAAAAATTTGCCAATATTATGTAGGTATCTGATAAGGGATTTTTAATATATTTTTTTATTGATTTCAAAGAGGAAGGGAGAGGGAGAGAGAGAAATATCAATGATGAGAGGGAATCACTGATCGGCTGCCTCCTGCACACCCCTTACTGGAGATTGAGCCCACAACCCCAGGCATGTGTCCCCAGCTGGAATCAAACCCAAGACCCTTCAGTCTGCAGGCCGATGCTCTATCCACAGAGCCAAATCAGCTGGGCTGATAAGGGTTTAATCTCCAAAATGTATAGAGAACTCATACAACTTAACTAAAGGAATATAAACAATCCAATCAAAAAATGGGCAAAGGACCTAAATAGACACTTTTCCAAAGTGGACATACAGAAGGCCAAGAGACACATAAAAACATGCTCAAAGTCACTAATCATTCAAGGGATGCAAATCAAAACAACAATGAGATACCATCTCACACCTGTCAGAATGGCTATCATCAACAAATCAACAAATGACAATTGCTGGAGAGGATGTGGAGAAAAAGGAACCCTCTTGCACTGCTGGTGTGGATGCAGTCTGGTGCTACCACTGTGGAAAACAGTATGGAGTTTCCTCAAAAAACTAAAAATGGAACTTCCGTTTTACCAAGTAATCCCATTTCTAGGAATATATCCCAAGAAATTAGAAATGCCAATCAGAAAGGATATATGCATTTCTATGTTAATAGTAGCACTATTTACAATGGCTAGGATTTGGAAATGGCCTAAGTGCCCATCAGCAGATAAGTGAATTAGAAAACTGTGGTACATCTACACAATGGAATACTATGCTGCTGTAAAAAAGAAAGAACTCTTACCATTTGCAGCAGCATGGATGTACCTGGAGAGCATTATGCTAGGCAAAATAAGGCAGTCAGAGAAAGGTAAATATCACATGATCTCACTAATTTGTGGAATATAATGAACAAAATTAGATCCAGAGACACAGAAGTATCAGACTGTCAAGCCTCAGAGGGAAGGCAGGGTGGTGTGTAAGTGTTCAATCAAAGGACTTGTATGCATGCATATAAGCAAAACCAATGGGCACAGACATAGGGATATGAGGGCATGTGCTGAGGGGTAGGAGTGGCTGGGGAGTGGTCAACAGTGGAAGAAGGAGACACAAGTAATACTTTAAACAATAAAGAATTTAAATTAAAATAAATAAATGAATAACCTAGGAATAAATTTAACCAGGTAAAATTGTAAGACACTGGACATGAAACACTGCCATTTGTGAAAAAAAAATGGATAGATCTTGAGAATGTTATAATAACAGAAATAAGTCAGACAGAAAGTCAAGAACATTATGATTTCAATCATATGTGGGATATAAAATTGAAAGCAAAAATGAACAAACAAGTAAAACAAACAAGCAATAACTCATAGACACAGACAACAGTGGTGGTTACCAGAGGAAAGGGGGATTAGAGGGGTAGTAAAGTGTAAAGGGGGTCAAATATGTGGTGATAGAAGATCTGACTTTGGGTGTTAAACACAATGCAATATACATACTATATATCATAGAATTGTATACTTGGAACCTACATAATTTTATTAACCAATGTCACCTCAATAACTTTAATAATATAAAACACACTAAATTGCCTGGCCGGCATGGCTCCATGATTGAGCATTGACCTATGGACAAGGAGATCATGATTCAATATCCAGTCAGGGATTCAACAGTAGAGGATTCTGAGAATCAAATCAACAATTTGGAATATGAAGAAGCAACAAACACCCAGTCATAAGAACAAAAAGAAAAAAAGAATAAAAAATATGAAGATAGTGTAAGGAGCCTCTGGGACAACTTCAAGCATACCAATATTCACATTATGGGAGTGCCAGAAGGAGGAGAGAGAGAGCAAGATATTGATAATCTATTTGAAGATATAAGGACAGAAAACTTCCCCTACCTGGTGGATGAAATAGACTTACAAATTCAGGAAGTGAAGAGAGTCCCAAATAAGAGAAACTCAACAAGGCCCACACCAAGAAACATCATAATTAAAATGCCAAGGGCTAAAGACAAAGAGAGAATCTTAATCAACAGCAAGAGAAAAACAGTTAACTATAAGGGAGTGCCCATAGGACTGTCAGCTGATTTCTCAACAGAAAATTTTCAGGCCAGAACAGAGTGGCAAGAAATATTCAAAGTGATGAATACCAAGGACCTACAACCAAGATTACCCAGCAAAGCTATCATTTAGAATTGAGGGTCAGACAACAAGCTTCACAGACAAGAAAAACCTAAAAGAATTAATCACCGCCAAACAGTATTACCAGAAGTGCTGAAGGTCATTCTTGAAGAAGAAGAAGAAGAAGAAGAAGAAGAAGAAGAAGAAGAAGAAGAAGAAGAAGAAGAAGAAGAAGAAGGAGGAGGAGGAGGAGGAGGAGGAGGAGGAGGAGGAGGAGGAGGAGGAGGAGGAGGAGGAGAAGGAGGCAATAGATATCTATCAATAATTGAATCTAAAAATCAAAATAAACAAGAAATCAAGTGAGCAAAATAAACTGATAAATAAAATAGAATCAGAGGTATGGAAACATGGAACAGGCAAACACTCCGGGGAGGACACCAGTGGCACAGAGACCCTGCCATCTTTAAGAACGGAACTGCTAGAGACTAGAATCCTAACCTTACCACCACCCAGTCTGGTCTCCGAAGCAAACCTGGTCACTACAGCCACTCTGGTAGAAGACCTGCCACCCCAGCTGCAGATGCGTGAACCCTGAGACCTCCACCTCCAAAAGTGTGCAGCTGAAAGCAGTAAGTACAACCTCCCCCTCCCCAGAACCCGAACTCAGGAATCGACGCGTCCCCAGCCCATAGGCATCCAGGCACTCCACTACCCAGGCAGTGCTTGGGAACCACTGAGAGCCCCCGAGGGGGTGATTCTGCACAGTCAAGGGTGCGAGGCCCTGCAGTAGAATCTCTGAACTGCCTCTTCCTAAATAACTGCCCACGGACACCCCTGCGGTGCAACTTCAGGGCCAGGGTGCATCAGAGCTTTGCACCTGTGGCCGAGCCACCGGTTCGCGCACAATCAAGGGCAGGCAAACCCACGGCCACAGCAAGGGAAGGCACCCTGAGCCCATATATCCACAGGGTCCTCTGAGGAGCTGCTTTGAGCCCCTGCTGGGTGTGATTCTGTACAGCCAAGGACGCGCTGCCCCACAGCAGAAACTCTGAACTCCTTTCTCCTGAATAACTTCCCACATACACCCTAGCTGTTTAACTTCAGTGCCAGAGTCTCTCAAAGTGAGTCACAACTGTGTGCTGGCGGGCGCGCCACCAGTTCGCGCACACTCCAGAGCGGGGAAAACTCACAGCCACAGCAAAGGAAGGCGCCCTGAGCCCATATATCCACAGGGTCCTCTGGGGAGCTACTTTGAGCCCCTGCTGGGTGTGATTCTGCACAGCCAAGGACACACTGCCCACAGCAGAAACTCTGAACTCCTTTCTCCTGAATAACTTCCCACATACACCCTAGCTGTTTAACTTCAGTGCCAGAGTCTCTCAAAGTGCGTCAGAGCTGTGCCCCTGCAAACACACCTCCACAGAAGCGAATTTACAACGGGCAGGCACCCTGAGCCTATCTACACACAGGGTGCTAGTGGGAACCACTGGGAGTTCTCCCAACAGACGGTTCCTGGGTGCCACTGTGAGTTCCCACTGGACATGCGCGATTTCAACTAAGGGTGCAAGACAGCAAAAACTGGGACACTCCACTCCATAGCTGCTGACTTTTAGACACCACAGTTGTGCCTCTCAAGCTTGCAGGCCTACATCAAGAGAACCCAAGTAGCTCAAGTAGGGAGCTACACAAGATTACCAAGCACAGGAGAACTGAGAGATTACACCAGTAGCACCATCCCCAAAAGAACCTGGGTAGCAAAGCAAGCGGATATACAATTAAAACATTACAGGAAAACATGGGGAGAAAAAAAGGAAATTCCCAAAGAGAGGAAAAAGAGGAATCACCAGAAAGGGAGTTAAATGAACTTGAGGCTAGCAGCTTAACAGAGAAAGAATTCAGAGTATTCGTTATAAGGATGTTTAAACGGATGGATGACAAATACACACAACTCAATGAGAACTATAAGGAGCTGAATGCAAAATGTCACCAACATGAAAAGAAACCAAGAGGAGATGAAGAACGACATAGCTGCAATAAAGAACACAATGGAAGGCTTAAAGAGTAGAGTAGAAGAGGCTGAGGACCGCATCAGCGAATTAGAAGACAAGGTAGGAAAAAACACACAAACACAGCAGCAACTGGAAAGAAGACTTAAAAAGCAAGAGGAGAGCCTAAGGGAGCTTCGGGACAACACAAAATGAAACAACCTTCGAATAATAGGGATAAAAGAAGGAGAGGAAGAGAAGCAAGGAATAGAAAACCTGTTAGAATAAATAATGACAGAAAACTTCCTGATATTGGCAAGAAAAAAACTATCCAAGTCCAAGAAATACACAGAGTCCCAAACAAGTTGAACCCCAAAAGACCGACACCAAGACACATCATAATTAAATTGACGAACACCAACGACAAAGCAAGAATCTTAAAGGTTGCCAGAGAAAAACAGAAAGTTACCTACAAGGGATCTCCTATCAGAATATCAACTGATTTCACAACAGAAACACACCAGCCCAGAAGGAATGGAATGAAATATACAAAGTGATGCAAAACAAGGGACTGAATCCAAGAATACTATACCCAGCAAGGCTATCATTCAAAATTGAAGGTGGAATCAGAAGCTTCACAGACAAAAAAGGGCTAAGAGAGTTCATCACTACCAAACCAGCAATGCAAGAAATGCTAAAGGGGCTGCTGTAAAAAGAAGAAAGAGAAAGGCAAGAAGAAACACAAACACTAAGGGAAAATATGTCAACAAACAGGTACTTATCAATAATAACAGTAAACGTAAATGGATTAAATGCACCAATCAAAAGACATAGGGTAGCTGAATGGATAAGAAAACATGACCCATATATTTGCTGTCTACAAGAGACCCACCTTAGAGCAAAAGACTCACACAGACTGAGAGTGAAGGGATGGAAAAACATTTTTCAGGCAAATGGAAATGAGAAAAAAGCTGAGGTTCCGATACTTATATCAGATAAAATAGACCTCAAAGTAAAGGCTTTAATAAGAGATAAGGAAGGCCACTACATAATACTAAAGGGAGCAATCCAGCAAGAAGATATAACTCTGGTAAACGTATATGCACCCAACGCAGGAGCACCCAAATACATAAAAAATCTGCTGGAAGATATCAAGGGAGAGATTGACATCAATACAATCATAGTAGGGGACTTCAGTACACCACTGACACCAATGGATAAATCCTCTGGACAAAAAATCAGCAAAGAAACAGCAATTCTAAATGACACATTAGATCAGATGGACCTAATTGACATCTTCAGAGTATTTCACCCCAAAGCCATGGAATATACGTTCTTCTCAAGTGCACATGGGACATTCTCAAAAATAGACCATATATTGGGTAACAAGCAAAGTCTCCCCAAATTCAAAAAGATTGAAATCATATCAAGCATTTTCTCAGACCACAATGGCATAATATTAGAAATAAACTACAATAAAAACATTCCAAAAAATTCAAACACTTGGAAACTGAATAGCATGCTACTAAACAATGATTGGGTTATCAATGAGATCAAAGAAGAAATTAAAAACATCCTGGAGACTAATGACAATAAAAACACAACATTGCAAATCCTATGGGACACAATGAAATCAGTCCTGAGAGGGAAATGTTTAGCTCTACAGGCCTACCTCAAAAAACAAGAAAAAATGGTAATAGATCATCTAACTCAACAACTCAAAAAATTAGAAAGGGAGCAACAAGAAAAGCCCACAGTGAGCAGAAGAAAGGAAATAATAAAGATCAAAGCAGAAATGAATGACATAGAGACCAAAAAAACAATACACAAGATCAACAAAACCAAGAGCTGGTTCTTTGAAAGGATAAACAAGATTGATGAACCTCTAGCCAGGCTCACGAAGAAGCAAAGAGAGAGGACCCAAATAAACAAAATCAGAAATGAAAGAGGTGAAATAACAACAGACCCCACAGAAATACAAAAGATTGTCAAAAAATACTATGAACAACTCTACTCCAACAAACTAAACAACCTGGAGGAAATGGATACATTCCTAGAAAAACACAACCTTCCAAAACTTACTCAAGAAGAGACTAAAAATCTCAATAGGCTGATAACTATGGACAAAATTGAAGCAGTTATCAAAAAGCTTCCAGCAAACAAAAGCCCGGGGCCAGATGGCTTCACAGGGGAGTTTTATAAAACATTCAAGGAAGAGCTAAAACCTATCCTCCTCAGACTATTCCAGAAAATTCAAGAAGAAGGAACACTTCCACGCTCCTTCTATGAAGCCAGCATCACCCTAATACCAAAACCAGATAAAGGTAACACAATGAAAGAGAATTACAGGCCAATATCCCTCATGAACATAGATGCCAAAATCCTCAACAAAATTCTAGCAAATCGAATCCAGCAATACATCAGAAAGATCATACACCACGACCAAGTAGGATTTATCCCAGGAATGCAAGGATGGTATAATATTCGCAAATCAATAAACGTGATACATCACATAAACAAATTGAGACATAAAAACCATATAGTCATATCAATTGATGCAGAAAAAGCATTTGACAAAATCCAACACCCTTTCTTGATAAAAACTCTCAGCAAGCTGGGAATAGAAGGATCATACCTCAATGTAATAAAAGCCATATATGACAAACCCACAGCCAACATCATACTCAATGGGCAAAAACTAAAACCATTTCCCCTAAGAACAGGAACAAGACAGGGATGCCCACTCTCACCACTCCTGTGCAACATAGTGTTGGAAATACTAGCCATTGCAATCAGACAAGAAGAAGAAATTAAAGGCATCCAAATTGGAAAAGAAGAAGTAAAACTGTCCTTATTTGCAAATGACATGATACTGTACTTAGAAAACCCTAAAGACTCCATCAAAAAATTACTAGACTTAATAAATGAATTCGGAAGAGTAGCAGGATACAAAATAAATGCTAATAAATCTATGGCATTTCTATACACCAATAATGAACTTACAGAAAGAGAGACTAAAAAAGCAATCCCATTTACCATCACACCAAAAAAATTAAGATACCTAGGAATAAACTTAACTAAGGAGGTAAAAGACCTATACGCGGAAAACTACACAACACTGAAAAAAGAGATAGAGGAAGACATAAACAGATGGAAGAACATACCATGTTCATGGATTGGTAGAATCAACATCATCTAAATGTCCATACTACCCAAAGCAATCTATAATTTCAATGCACTTCCCATTAAAATACCAACAGCATACTTCACAGACCTAGAACAAACTTTCCAAAAATTCATCTGGAATAAAAAAAGACCCCGAATAGCCACAGCAATCCTGAGAAAGAAGAACAAAGTAGGTGGGATCTCCATACCAGATTTCAAGCTGTATTACAAAGCCACTGTTCTCAAAACAGCCTGGTACTGGCACAAGAACAGATATATAGATCAATGGAATAGAATAGAGAACCCAGACATCGATCCAAATCACTATGCTCAATTAATATTTGACAAAGGTGGCATGAACATACAATGGAGTCAAGACAGTCTCTTCAACAAATGGTTTTGGGAAAATTGGACAGATACATGCAAAAAAATGAAACTAGACCACCAACTTACACCATACACAAAAATAAACTCAAAATGGATCAAGGACTTAAACATAAGACAGGAAACCATAAAAATACTAGAGGAATCTACAGGCAGAAAAATCTCTGACATATGCCAAAAGAACTTCTTCGCTGATACTGCTCCTAGGGCAATGGAAGCTAAAGAGAAAATAAACAAATGGGACTACATCAAAATAAAAAGCTTTTGCACAGAAAAGGAAACCATCAATAAAACAACAAGAAAGCCCACTACATGGGAGAACATATTTGCCAATCATGTCAATGAAAAGAGTTTAATCTCCAACATTTACAGGGAACTCATGCAGCTTAACAAAAAGAAGATAAACAACCCAATCAAAAAATGGGCAACTGATCTAAATAGACACTTTTCGAAAGAAGACAGAAGGAAGGCCAAGAGACATATGAAAACCTGCTCTAAATCACTAATCATTAGAGAGATGCAAATCAAAACAACAATGCGGTACCATCTCACACCTGTCAGAATGGCCATTATCAACAAGTCAACAAATGACAAGTGCTGGCGAGGATGTGGAGAAAAAGGAACCCTCGTGCACTGCTGGTGGGAATGCAGACTCGTGCAGCCACTGTGGAGAACAGTATGGAGTTTCTTTAAAAAACTAAAAATAGAACTCCCATTTGACCCAGTGATCCCACTTCTAGGAATATATCCCAAGAAACTGCAAACATCAATCAGAAAGGATTTATGCACCCCTATGTCCATAGCAGCACAGTTCACCATAGCTAAGATTTGGAAACAGCCTAAGTGCCCATCAGCAGATGAGTGGATTAAAAAACTGTGGTACATCTACACAATGGAATACTATGCTGCAGTAAAAAAGAAGGAGCTCTTACCATTTGCAACAATATGGATGGAGATGGAGAATATTATGCTTAGTGAAATAAGCCAGGCAGAGAAAGATAAATATCACATGATCTCACTCATTTGTGGAATATAATGAACAACATAAACTGATGGGGGGAAAAGTAGATCCAGAAACAGAGAAACATCAATCAGAACATCAAACCTCAGGGAAGAAATTGTGAGGTAACCAGAAACCCAAGAATGCCTGAGAACGCCTTTCTAGCCATGCTAGCAATCATCAGATATACGGTAATTTTACCTGGGACAAGAGGGTAAGTATTTTGGTCTTATGTTCCTGACCATTCATGGGTAAGACCCCTTACATGGGCTGATCCCCTGACTAATGTAGTTACCAATAATACCAAACACCCTGGACATCCAGGAGGTCCATGGGTGGGGCAAGAAAGTATAAATACACAGGGGTCTCCACCCAGCTTCCCTTTTGTATGACACAAAATCAAAACAATGCCCCTTTGTGTGTACAATTAAAGAGAGGTTTCTGGCTTGTGTGGACACCAAAGAAAGGGTGTCACTATTGTCACTACGTGCCCCCGGTAGAGGTGCAGAAAATGTAACTAAGACCTTGTCTATATAAAAGGAAATGGACAGCCAGTTTGAAAGGGAATTCCCATGGACTAGAACAAAGAATATCCTTGTATGATATTATTCTACACTATCATTAAAATTTTTCCCAGATTTGGATCACCCCCCAGTACTTGTAATAGTTCCTCGCACCCTTGGGGATAAAAAAAGTCATCTGTTTGGTGCTTGGAGACAAACTTAACACATCTCTTGATACTTTAGAATTACTACAGCATAATATACAATTATCCCAAGCAAATGTACAAACTAATTCTTTGAATGTCTGGCAGCAACTTAAAAAGGACATGTAAGGATTTAATCCTTTTCATTGTGTAGAGGGCCTCCTGGGAAGGCACCTGAGCATTCTATATTTGTCCCTCTTACCCTTTAGGCCAAGAGAGACCCTCTTCTCACAATTCAATTGCTCACAGATGTTGCATGAGCTCTCTGTTAATGTCGAGGTTGAAGTCTCATGATGACTGGTGCCATGGATCTGTCTCTCACCCAGTGGGGCAAACTGAGCCCTCCCTGGAGAAGAAACCCGGGTTCCAAAAGATATGTGATCGGTGCTGGGGCCCCGCCAGCAGGCGAGGGGATCCCATGGCAGGTGCTGGGCATGGAGGCCACGGGGGCATAGGCTACCAAGGAGACAAAACTGAACCTCACGTCACCCTGCTTGGCCCCAGAGGATGGCTGGTTAGCCAGAGACGGGTAAGATTCCTCAAGGAAGGAACAACCTAAGACAGGCACAGTCGCAGAGGGGCCATCAGGAGAGAATTTGGGGATCAACAGAGGTGGGGCACAGACCCTCACCTCCCCCAACATTGCAGGGGCCTGAATCACAGCCCCTTCTGAGGGAGGTCTTCTGCCCCCATGGCTGCTTCGTGCTTCCCATGCCCAGCTCAGATCAGGACCCAGGTGACCGACAGAGACTTGGCCGACAGCAGCTGCCCTTTCACTCCAACAAGAATTGTTTGAGTTGTCTTGTACCCATGGTGCGGGGAAGTGGGTTTACGATATCTAAATCCAGCCTACCACCAGGTATGCTCAGGACCTACTCAAGAAGGCAAATAATCCCTTCCACCAATATTTACAGGGTAAAATAAGATTGTTGTTAGAGTAATAAATTTGATAGTAAAACAGTAGTCAAGTTTTCAGGCAAATTTAAATTGGCTAGTTGAAACAAGTGAATATTCTAGAAAAATTAATTGTACTGGACAAAAAGGTGTTCCTAAAGTGTTAACTAAAATCTTTATTGGTACTTCTTCTCATGATAAAATTGTGCACCATGTAATGAACCTAAAACAGTAATATTATAGTGCAAAAAATTAAAATTTAAAAGCCATCAAGACTACATTATAAAATGTTCAAAAGCCTCCTAACATTTAAATCAAAAAAGGAGGGGATAGTAGAGGAATATCATGTAAGGAAAAATATCCTGTAAGTAAATTACATCTAGAAAATTAATACTTTAGAAAATTAATTGTAAGGCTAAAAGCAAGACACCCATGAAAAAACACACAAGGTGACAAAACAAGCCAGAGGAAAATCATTTGGGCAAAAAATGAAAAAGGATCCCCAGTCAAATTTATAGAAAATATTCCTTTATTAACTTTTGGTCGAGAATATGTTTGTATATTTTCAGAAAACAACTCCGAGACCATGTGGATTCCAGCAACAGAGAGGAATCGACAGGACTACTCCAGCCATGAAGACAGAAGAGAAGCAGTCCAGAGACGGAAGATGCTGATGTGGCCTTCCCATACTAGCAGTTAACAGCTGTGCATCACTGCAGGTTGCCCAGGACCAAACCAGACAGAGTTGGACCTGCATTACCACCATTTGTCCACCATCCAGAACTGAAATGTCATTGCTGACATGTACACATAAGGAACTGTTGGACATTGAAATTGGGTCTCAAAAGAACTGTTGACCCAGAAAGAAACTCACTACACACTGATTCATTTGCCTGTCACCATAACCATTATTGCTTGTCTCATTTTCGGTTCTTATAAGTGTATTTCTAATAGCACATGATCTCACTCATCTAGGGGAAATAATGAACAACATAGACTGATGAACAAGAACAGACCCAGAAACAAGGAGGCATGGATCAGACTGTCGGGCCTCAGGGGGAGGGTAGGGAAGGGTGGGGGCAAAGGGGAGAGATCAACCAAAGGACTTGTGTGCAAGCATATGAGCCTAACCAGCGGTTAAGGACAACAGGGGGGTGGGGGCATGTGTGGGGAGGGGTGAGGGATGGGAATGGGGGGATGAGGACAAATATGTGATACCCCAATCAATAAAGAAATTAAAAATAAATAAATAAAATCTCTACTGACTCATTCCAGCAAAAAAAAAAAAAAGAAAGAAAGAAACATGGAACAGACTGATGAATCTCAGAGAAAGGGTGAGGGGTGTGAGAAGAGATTAACCAAAGTTCTCATATGCATATATGCATTACCTATGGACACAGACAATAGGGTGGTGAAGGCCTGGGATGGGTGGGAACTGGGTGGAGGGCAGCAAAGGGGGGAAAATGTGGATATCTGTAATACTCTCAATAATAAAAAAATTTTAAATACCAATGGCATTGTTCAAAGAATTCCAATAAATAATCCAAAATTTTATGTGAAATCACTGAAGACTCTGAATAGTCACAGCAATCTTGAAAAACAAGAACAAACTACACTATAAGACCAAACCAATTAAAATGGCATGGTCTTAGCATAAATACAGAGACATAAATCAATGGAACAAAACAGAGAGCCCAGAAATAAACGCATGCCTATATGGAATTTCCTTATGACTGAACAATTCCACTTCTGGGCATATATTTGAAGAAAATCTAAAACACTAATTTAAAAATATCTGTGCACCTCTATGTTCATTTTAACTTTATTTACAATATCCAAGATATGGAACCAACCTTAGTGCCCATCAATAGACCAGTGGATAAAGTAGTGGTACATATTCTAGTATACAATAAAATATTACGAAGCCATAAAAAATAATAAAATGTTACCATTTGCAATAGCATGGATGGACCTGGATAGTATTATACTAAGTAAAATAAGTCAGAGAAAGACAGATACATTATGATTTTACTTACAAGTGGAATCTAAAAAACAAAATGAATGAACAAACAAAACTGAAACAGACTTATAGACACAGGTTGCAAATTGATGGTTGCCAGAGGAGATGGGGCTTAGGGGACTGGGTGAAAAAGATGAAAAGATTAAGTACAAACTGGTAGTTACAAATAGTCCTGGGAATATAAACTAGGAAATCCTAAGCATAGGAAATCCTATCTAATAAAAGAGTAATATGCAAATTGACTGTCACTCCAACACACAAGATGGCTGCCCCCATGTGGTCAAAGATGTCTGCCCCCATGTGGACACAAGATGGCCACCACAAGATGGCCAGCAGGGAAGGGCAGTTGGGAGGCACCAGGCCTGCAAGGGAGGGCAGTTGTGGGCAATCAGGCCAGCAAGGGAGGGCAGTTGGGAGGGACCAGGCCTGCAGAGGAGGGAAGTTGGAGGCAACCGGGCCTGCAGGGAAGGGCAGTTGGGGGGGACCCAGGCCTGCAGAGGAGAGCAGTTGGGAGGGACCAGGCCTGCAGGAGAGGGCAGTTAGGGGTGACCAGGCCTGCAGGGGTGGGCAGTTAGGGGCAAACAGGCTGGCAGGGGAGCAGTTAGGCATCAATCAGGCTGTCATGGGAGTGGTTAGGGGGTGATCAGGCTGGCAGGCAGAAGCGGTTAGGAGCAATCAGGAAGGCAGGCAGGCGAGCAGTTGGGAGCCAGCAGTCCTGGATTGTGAGAGGGGTGTCCGACTGCCCGTTTAGGCCTGATCCTACCGAGATCGGGCCTAAACGAGCACTTGGACATCCCTCGAGGGGTCCCAGGTTGGAGAGGGTGAAGGCTGGGCTGAGCGACAACCCCCCCTTGCACAAATTTCGTGCACCAGGCCTCTAGTATACTCAATAATTTTGTAATAACTATGTATGGTGCCAGGTAGGTACTAGAATTATTGGAGAAATCACTTCATAAATTATATAATTGTCTAACCACTGTGCTGTACACTTAAAACTATTATAAAATTATATTGAATTTTATCTCTTATTGAAAAATTAAATTTTTAAATGCTAAAACTTTAAAATAAAATATAAAGTAATCAGAGGGAATCACCTCAATATAATATAGAAATGTATAAAAAGCCTACAAGTAACATCATGTTTAGTCATGAAAGATTGACTGCTTCCCCCACTAAGATCAGTAACAAGTCCAGGATGTTGACTCTCATCACTCTTATTCAACACTAGGGGCCCAGTGCGCAAATTCATGCACCTTGAAAGGAATTGTGGGCCAGGAGGCTGCAGTGGGCACAGGGGTGGGTCTCAGCCCATCCTCTGTGCCCCTGCCTGGCCCCTCCCACAGTGGCCCCTGGTCCCTTGTCTGCTGGCAGCCCTGCTCCCACAGCTGCTGCTCCCACCACTGCCGCTCCCACGTGCTGATGGCGCAGAGTAACTGAGGCCGTCACCAACAGCAGATGTGAGAGGGGCTGGCACCATCAGTGGGTGCGAGCGGCAGCTGCTACCCCGATTGCCCCTCAGGAGCAGGGGGAGGGGGAGAAGCCCTCAGGGGCAATCGGGCCAGCAGCTGCCACTCGCACCCGCTGATGGCGCCAAGCGATCAGGACTGGCACCGGGTGCCAGCAGTGGGTGCAAGTGGTGGCTCTGGCATTGGCAGCGGGTGTGAGTGGGGCCAGCACCCACAGCAGGTGTGAGCACTAGGTGGGACAGTGGTGCATGGGAGCAAAGAATTTTCAATAACCACCAGAGGCTCACCCCGATGACAGCAACCGGCGCCCCGCCTTGGTCTGGTGCCCCTGTTCACCTGCTCCACCATCCTGCAGTGGCTGATGCCCGCAACATTCTGCACTCTGCCACCTACTGATGATGCCCACCATGTTCCACACGCGCTCCCTGGTGGTCAGCGCACATCATAGAGACCGGTTGTTTGGTTGTTCAGTTGTTCCGCCCTTCAGTCTATTTGTATATTAGGGTTTTATATATATATAGATAGTACTGAAAGTTCTGCCCACTGCAAGAAAGCAAGAAAAAAGGAATAAATAGCATACAGATTGGAAAAGAACTAAATTTGTGCCTACCTACAAATGATATGATTGTTTACAATAGAAATCACAAGAAATCTGGACAAAATAGACCCTAGAACTAATTAATTTAGTAATGCTACAGAATACAGGATTAACATATGCAAATCAATTGCTTTTTATCCTATATAATAAAGAGGTAATGTGCAAATTGACTGTCACACCCTCACAAGATGGCTGCCTACAACCAGGCCTGCAGGGGGGTTAGTGAGGGATGACCAAATGACTGAACAAGCAGGCTGCATGGGGTGACCAGGCCAGCAGGGGCGGTTAGTGAGGGACAACCAAATGACTGAACAAGCAGGCTGCGTGGGGTGACCAGGCTGCAGGGGGGTTAGTGAGGGATGACCAAATGACTGCACAACAGGCTGTGTGGGGTGACCAGGCCAGCAGGGGGGCCGTGAGGCGCAACCAGACTGGCAGGAGGGGCTGTTGGGGTCAACCAGGCCAGCGGGGGGGGGGGGTGAGTTGGGGGCGACCACATCAGCAGTGGGGACAGTAAGAGGCGACCAGGCCAGCGGGGAGACAGTGAAGGGCAACCAGGCAGACAGGCAGGTGAGTGATTAGGAGCCAGTGGTCCAGGATTGTGAGAGGGATGTCCAACTGCCGGTTTAGGCCTGATCCCCGGGATTGGGCCTAAACCTGCAGTCGGACATCCCCCGAGGGGTCATGGACTGGAGAGGGTGTAGGCTGGGCTGAGGGGACTCCCCCCCAGTGCACGAATTTCATGCACCGAGCCTCTAGTATATTAAGAATGAATAAATTGAAATGAAATTTTAAAACACAATACCATTTATAATTACTCCAAACAAAATTAAGTACTTACGTATGAATCTAAAATCACATGTATAGGATATATGTGCTAAAAATAATAAAATGCTGATGAAATAAAAAATATCTAAATAAATGGGGAGACATTATCTTGTTCATAGATTGAAAAACTAAACATAGTAAAGATGTTGATTCTCCCTAGATTTATCCCACATTAAGCCATGTATCCCGCAGAAATGAACATTTATATCGATACAGAAACTGTACACAAGTGTTCATAACAGCTTTATTCCAAAGAACCCAAAACTGGAGACAACCAAAATGTCCTTCAACAGGTAAATGATTTAAACAAATTGTGGCACATCCAAAACATTGAAATACTACTCAGCAATAAAAAGGATTGAACTATTGATAAACTACTTCAATGAAATTCCAGGAAATTATGCTGAGTTAGAAAAAGCTATTCCCAAAAGTTTACATACTGTATGATTTCACTTTATATAACATTGTCTAAATGACAAAATTATAGAAATGTTGAAAAAATTAATGGTTGCCTGATATTGAGGGATGAGGGCAAGAACAAAGTGTGTGTGGCTATAAAAGGGCACAATGAATCTTTGTGGTGATGGAAATGTTCTCTATCTGGCTGCATCAGTGTTAATCTCCTGGTTGAGATATTGTACTATAGTTTTTCAGGATGTTACCATTGGGAGAAACTGGGTAAAAGTATGCAGCATCTCTCTATATTATTTCTTACAACTGCATGTGAATCTACAATGATCCCAAAATAAAATTTTAATTTAAAAAATGTACCATCCAGTTCTCCACTGTGCTGTGTGACTGGCAAGAGGGTCACCCACTTCTGCCTTTTTTGGGGGAAGAGCTCTCTGCACCATACATTGTCCTGGTGCACATCAGGAGCACGTGGTGGTACCAGCTATGTGAGGCCAACCCAAGCTCTGTAGCACTGCCATACCATTCCTCTTGGGCAGGATTCCAATTTAGAGGAATTCAGTCATTATTCCACAAATGGTTACTTTTCCCCATTGGTTCCTCAGGCAAACATATATACCATTTCTAATTTTTTTTGTTTGTTTTTACCTTAGGTGGTTTTTTTCTATGAACCTTATATGGAGGTCTAACTTTATTGCAGCAAGGAATTTGCTCTGTAGATGGTCCAAAATCAGGTTGTCTACAAATTATTTAGCACCATAAAAAAATTTTTTTACATGAAAATAAACTGAGAGAGAAAAGAGAAAGAATATATTTAATGTTATCAACACAAATTAATAATACATTGATAAATTAAAATAACAGGCTGATAAACAATGCTAAATAGAAATAACATGTTGATAAACAATATATATAACTAGAGGCCCAGTGCACGAAATTCGTGCATGAAGGGGGGGGTCCCTCAGCCCCACCTGCACCCTCTGCAATTAGGGACCCCTACACCTTTTTCTTATCTAGCTAACCTCTTCACATTTAAAAAAAATTAACTGAAATATCACCTACTCTAGGAAATCCTCTTTGAACAAATGTCTTTACAATCTGTATTAAGTTTCTTCATAGTATATCATTCTTTTTCTTTAACAGCTATTTAGAGTGGATGCAATGTGGTTTTCATTCTTACATCTGAATTTTTTCTTCTTGCTCTTGTAATAGCAAAGCTTAACCAATTTACATTTGCCCTTCAAGGGCTTATATTTGGTTCAGTTTCTAGTTGGCTCCCTGCTTTTTTTTTAAGCAATAAATTTGGGTGTGATAGTAAGCCTCACTTGTAATCAAACCTGTAGTACTCCCCATCTGAATATTTCTATAATACCTATCACTTTAGCATACCAGAGACTGTGTTCATTTATAGAAAACTAGAGGCCCAGTGCACGAAATTCGTGCATGGAGGCGGGTTGTCCCTCAGCCCAACCTGTACCTTCTCCAATGTGGGATCCCTCTCACAATCCAGGACTGCTGGCTCCCAACTGCTTGCCTGCCTGCCTTCCTGATTGCCCCTAACCGCTTCTGCCTGCCAGCCTGATCACCCCCTAACCACTCCCATGACAGCCTGTTTGCCCCCAACTTCCCTCCTCTGCTTGCCTGGTCACCCCTAACTGCCCTCTCCTGCAGGGTTGATCACCTCCAACTGCCCTCCCTTGCAGGCCTGGTCCTTCTCAACTGCCCTCCCTTGCAGGCTGGGTGCCTCCCAACTGCCCTCCCCTGCTGGCCATCTTGTGGTTGCCATCTTGTGTCCACATGGGGGCAGGATCTTTGACCACATAGGGGCAGCTATATTGTGTGTTGCAGTGATGATCAATCTGCATATTACTCTTTTATTAGATAGGATAGAGGCTTGGTACAGGGGTGGGGGCCAGCTGGTTTGCCCTGAAGGGTGTCCCAGATCAGGTGGGGGTTCCCTTGGGGCACGGGGCGGCCTGAGCGAGGGGCCTGTGGTGGTTTGCAGGCCAGCCACGCCCCCTGGCAACCCAAGCAGAGGCCCTGGTATCTGGAATTTATTTACCTTCTACAATTGAAACTTTGTAGCCTGGAGCGGAGCCAAGCCTGGGGCTCCCTCCAAGGCTGGCAGCCATTTCTGTTAGGGTTATAATTGAAACTTTGTTGCCTTAAGCGGGTGGGCCCGGCCAGGGTGTGCAGAAAGCTTTGCTTCCCCTGTTGCCGGTGGCAACCCTGGCCTGCTCTCTCAAGCTCCATTCTGCCATTTGTTTGAATTTGTTTACCTTCTATAATTGAAACTTTGTATCTTGAGTGGAGGCTTAGGCCTGGCAAGGGCAGGTGGAAAGCTTGGCTTCCTCTGTTACCTAGGAAACCTTGCTCTCTGTGGCTGTAGCCATCTTGGTTTGGGTTAATTTGCATGCTCGCTCTGATTGGATGGTGGGCATGGCTTGTGGGTGTGTCGGAGGTATGGTCAATTTGCATATTTGTCTATTATTAGGTAGGATAACAATAAATGTCATCTGATCATTTGATCTTCTAGTAATATTTTATAGCAAGATGTATTATTCTAGTAATTTAACTATTACAAAACTGAGGCGTACAAAAATAAATCACATTGAACAATAAATAATGACTCAAAAATCAAAGCATAGTACACTTAGGGCCTCCCTTGTCCTGTGCTTCAGATATCATAACATAGTACACAGTTCAAATGGAACTCAGCTTCCTTTAAAATAGGATGGGATGCCATACTCATGAAGCAGCTACTTCCACACGTATTTTTTTAATTTAATTCACAGCACATACTCTTTGCACTAATTATTGGGAAATCATCCTAGCAATTGCCTCTGTTCCTCTCTGTATTGTTGCCTTACATTCTGATGTTATTACTGCACTTTTATCATCTACTCGCTCTAATAAGATTGTGAATTTTTTAAGGGCAGAGATCATGACTTGAACTTGTGTTTCTCTGTCATGGTGCCTAGATAAATACTCAAATGCCATCCAGTCCAAAAGACTGTGATGAGAGAGGCCCATCGTTGCTGGAGACCTCTGATTTTTATTTAAGGGGCCTCACTTGTTCTGCGCCTTTACATAGGGGTGAGTAGGGGCTGAGGGGATTTGAGTAAACACAGACAGAATTCTCCTAAAAGATTTTGCTAATTTGGAGCCCGGGACACCGGGCATTTGTCCAATTAAAATCCAGACACACAGCAATAACAAAGGCACTGGTCTCCTACTGCTAATGTGTGGGGATCAAACCCCAGTCTGCAGGAACTCACCCCCACAGTCAGGACCAGGCTGCTGGGTAGACCTGGGCTGGTGCTCCTAACTCTGGGGAGAGGGAGACTTCCCATGGCTGCAGGCTAGAGGCCTGAGACTCCCCACCACGCGCCTGAACAGGTCCCTAGTGCAGGTTGGTCAGCAGAGCGGCTTCTTCGCCTGGGATTGCGGGACAGCTTGGCCAGGCTCTGTCTGGCCTGTTCGCCCTGTGATTGGGGGGAGACTGGGCCTGGCCTGTTCCCTCCATGATCGAGGGGCAGCTCGGCCTGGCTCTTCGCCCAGTGATCGCAGGGGCCGATTGGCCTGGGCTCTCCGCCCCATGATGGAGGGGCGGCTCAGCCTGTCCTGTTTGCCCCGTTATCGCAGGGCAGCTCGGCCTGGGCTCACTGCTTTCCACCAGCTGCAGCTTGCCAGTCTCCTATGGGCTGGAGGGAGCCGACCAGTCGAGCCCATAGCATGTGGCAGCGGCTGTGAAGGTCGCCACGGCAACCCAGAACTGACTTCCAGGTTGGTCAGCCTTTGTTACAAGTTACAACCCTGGGCTTTTATTATTAGGCTTGCCAGAGCACGCAGCAGGAGCTCTGCATGAGCTCTGGTGCTCTGAGTTGTTCTGAGTCTGGTCAGAGCATGGCAGAGGGTCTTGAGAGATAGAGAAGAAGATGTAGAAGTTGTAGGTGTATAAGAATGAGTCTTTATTGTTGGAGCCAGTGGCCATAGAGCCATCAGACAAGAACAGTCCTCACAGCAAAGTCCATACAGGCAGGCAGCTAGACACCGACTGGTGAACATACTAGTATATCTTTCCCATAAAGCAGCATCAGTCTCTGTACCCACAACTATTATCTGAGCAGCCACACGCTGCCTCCTAGACTCACCACCTCACATTGTAGTGGTATCTGAGATCTCCAGTTCAGCAGCTTCTCCTGCACTGCTGCTCTCTCTAACAGACATCTTTACCCACTCCATCCTAGCTGCTCTCTCTAGCAGTCTTCTTCACACACTCCATCCTAGCTGCTCTCTCTAGCAGACTTCTTCTCACTCCATCCTCAGCTGACTCCAGCCTACTCCAGCCAACTAGCTGGTCAGTAACCTACTTTTATACTATTTAAACAAAGGCTTCGTACCAATAGTTTCATCAATCATATTTGCTACAGAAGGGCACAGTGTACCATGTGTCCTTGCACCCGCTCATGGTATCTTGGTCTGATTAGGATTTCCAGGCTCAGAGTCCCTGAACATTCCATTTAGGTACATGCCCAGAGTGGCCTTTGGCCATTCTGGTGTATTGATAACAAGGCCTCTGTGTTCCCATTGGCCTTGACTATCCGGGGAACTGGCATGGTTCCCATAATAATGTAATCCCATTTTGATGAAAAAAAAAAAGGTGAGGGCATGAGTGAGGAAAGATGGGGGGGGTAATGGGGGAATAAGGACACATATGTAACACCTTAATCAATAAAGAAATTTAAAAAAACATATATATACACACACACACACACACACACACACACGCATAAATGTTAAAAGTGGATTAATTCACCATGGTGAGATGATGGATGATTTTTTTATTGATTTTATTTTTCTTATTGATATTTTGTATTTCATATAACTAAAATAAAATAAAGACATTTCAGAAAAGAACAATTTAAATTATTTACACTGAAATGTTAGTGATTTCTCAGATCCATTTTCTTTCAAACAGTTGAAACTTTATCTGCATTAGAAGAGAAGCACTGGATGCCTAGACAGCAGAGATTAATAGAGAGAGGAGAGGAGAGGAGAGGAGAGGAGAGGAGAGGAGAGGAGAGGAGAGGAGAGGAGAGGAGAGGAGAGGAGAGGAGATTTGTAAATAAAAGAAAAGTCATTTATTCCCTAATTTTCCTCAGGGCTGACCCTGCTGGACTGGCAAATTCAGAGTTAATTTCACATGTTTGGCAGATAAACCATACCCCAAGAAGACATACACAGTGTGGAAGAGAGACTTTTAGAATTCTAAACCCTTTTCTTTCTTTGTTTAAAATGTTCTTCTGACAGGTTCTCCTAAGTACCTATTAAGTACAAGACTATCTGAAAAAAAAAAAAAGACTATCTGACACACTCTTAAAATCTGAAAGGAGGTAATAGTTATGCAACATGGAGTGATTATTTGCATATAATGCTATCAGCACTTCCTGCTCAAAACTGACAGTTTACCCAAAATGAGTAAAATGTGCTATCTCAGGAACAAAAAGATAAACTCTTACAGCTACCATTTAGACTACTCCTGATGATTTCTTGTTTGTTTATGTGTTTAAATAATACCGAATTCAAGGCTTCCTTGAGATTGAATAGTCAGCAGATTTAAGAATATGCTTTATTTAGTAATCAAGGTGGGCATTAGAAACATTTCAGGGGAGGAAGGATACCAATAATATCTTCACACAAAAAATAAAGTTCAACATTCTCTAACAAGAGCATTTCACAACCAAACACTAAGCTAATAACAAATAATAATATCAGAATGTTATAATATATTACCATTTTCAAGTACTTTTCACAGACCTCATTTGATCAACAATGAGAAATTAAAAGACAATAGCTTATGCTGTATGTTAATAAATGTGACAAAAGTGTGATCAGTTTGAGTACGTGAACATCAGATAAACATTTCCTTCTCATCCTATTAAGTATATTTTTCTTGTATAAGAAAATGTTCAACTGACCAATAACCACATATTTGTCCCTTTTCACAACTTTGCTAAAATTTTTCTCACTGGTTGAGAAATAAATTGTCAGGTACAACTTCATGGAATCAAAGGAAATCTGTAAAATGACAAAATGAATTTGAGGTTGATCCATAGAAGTGTGTTCCATGCCAAAAATCATGACTTTAAACAAAGCCTTTTGTTTCATACCATACCTATTATACATCTAGGGATCCAGCTTAGCCCTATGAGATACATACCATATGTTCTATTTTCTGAATAACAGGGACAAAAATCTCTATTTTTGTAAGATTGTTTTAGTCAAGGTCAAAGCCTTGACCAGCCAATCTAGGCACCAGACATTGAGTGTTGAGAGCACTCTGGACAGAACAGGGTTACATATGTGTATTAGGAGATAACCAATATCAAATAAAGCATTCTAATCATCTGTAGGCAAAAGTTTTTAAAAATCACCAAAACGATGTGGATTGGAAAAGGTATGGAAATATCATTGAAAAAATAAATATTCTGTGTTCATATTTGTGCCCAATATTGCCTGCGTGCTGACTTATACAAACCACCAAATCAGCAAGGCTAAGATGTGGGAAATTTTTTTAAAGCGTATTTGTCTGAAATATATATACTTATTTATTTATACATTTGTTCATTTGCTTATTTTTTGCTCCAATTAGAATGAGTTTTTAACGCTCCAACCCAGAAGTTGTTCTTTGGGACAGTGTCTATTTCCTGGTTGGTAACTTTAAAATATAAATAAATCTGAGTGAGCACAGCCATAATGTGAATAAAAATAAAGTTATATTTATTGAAAACATAATTTGTGCAAAGCACTATTGCATTTAAGCCTTATAACAACCCCATAAGGTAGTGTAATTATTGGCCAAATGTTTCAGTCCAGAAATATAAGTAGCTAAGAGATTGGATAACTTGTCCAAGATCACAACTGGTAAGTGTTGGAACCAAGATTCAGCTCAGATCTGTTTACCTCCAGAGTTTACATTACTAGCCATTAGTGCATACAACCTCTCAGAAAAGTTTCTTCTGCTACCCTCTACTCCCTTTGGATACTGGGTGCTAAAAAGTAAAAATATAAAGAGGAAACAAAAAAATATATATATATATATATAAAAGGCTAATATGCAAAGTGTCCCCTCGGGAGTTCGACCAGGAGCCCGGGAGTTCGATTGCTCGTTATGATGTGTGCTGACCATTAGGGGGTGGCGCGGAACATGACAGGTGACCAGCAGCGGTGGCAGGGCACTGAGGGAGTGAGGGAAGGAGGAGGTGGGGAGGCAGGGAATCTGATCAGCCTTGATCACTAGCCAGGCCTAGGGACCCTACCCATGCACAAATTTTGTGCACTGGGCCTCTAGTTAAAAGATAAAGGGGAGTTGGAAACATTAAAAACATGCTTTATTTGCTTCCAATTTTTGGACAAAATCTAATCCTGCATGTATTTTTTGAAAGTATGGGTGGTGAAACTAGGTTAAAAGATTAGGCCCCAAAATAAAATGTTTAAGTCAGTTTCCCTTCTTGTCTAGAATGATGGTTGGTCCCTGCTGAGATAAAGGGAAAATGTCAGAAACAGCTGCTGTGTAGGTCCCTGGGGGATTTCCCATAATACTAGGAAATAACTATGAGATTGTTTGTACAGCTATTTCCAGTTCGCAAGCATTTTCACATGCATTATCTCACTCTGATTCCCAGTGAAGTGACATAGTGGTGGTTATTAACCCTTCACCATCATCCTATATAATAAAGAGGTGATATGCAAATTGACCCTCACACCCTAGTGTCACAAGATGGCCACCCCCACGTTGTCACCAGATGGCTGCCCCCACGTCATTACAAGATGGCTACCCCCACATCATCACAAGATGGCCACCCCCATGTCGTCACAAGATGGCCGGCAGTGGAGGGCAGTTGGGGGCAACCAGGCCTGCAGGGAAGGGCAGTTGGGGGTGACCAGGTCTGGAGGGGAGGGCAGTTGGGGGTGATCGGGCTGGCAGGGGAGCAGTTAGGTGTCAATCATGCCAGCAGGGGAGCAATTAGGTGTCAATCAGGCCAGCAGGGGAGTGGTTAGGGGGCTATCAGGCTGGCAGGCAGAGTGGTTAGGGGCAATCAGGCAGCCAGGCAGGCAAGTGGTTAAAAGCCAACAGTCCCAGATTGTGAGAGGGATGTCCGACTGCCGGTTTAGGCCCGATCCCACAGGGGTCCCAGATTGGAGAGGGTGCAGGCTGGGCTGAGGGATACACACCCCCAGTGCATGAATTTCGTGCACCTGGCCTCTAGTTAATTATAAATTGGAAAACTGAGGTACAGAAAATTTTAAGTGACTTGCTCTCTCCCAGATTACAACAAAAGCGACAGAGTAATAATAAACCCAGGTCTTGGGACTTCATTTTCAAGTCAAATGAATGTTTTCACTTTACCTTCAAAGAGCTCCAAAAGCTAAGGCAGTTTTAAAAACAGCACTTCATTAGCCCATACATAGAGAAAACACATAGAAATGCACCTGGATGATGCTATCACTGTGGCAAACTTAGCTCCAGATATAAAAGTGGGAGTTTGCAACTAGATCTTCAATAGAAATAATCCCCTGCCCTGGAATTTTAAAACCTTACAGGGTCCCAAATTATCTTGGAGTTACTCAAATTTCTCTCTCTAAAAATTTACAAGAACTTATACAATATTTTGAGTAAGAAACAGCACTGCATAGGAAAGGAGGATGTAGAAACAAGAAATGAGGTCACTTATTATCAAGATGATGGCATAGGTAAACACAGTACTCACCTCATCCCACAACCACAGAAAAATTACAACTAAACTACAGAACAACCATTAATCAGAACCACCTGAATGGAAGTCCTAAAACTAGGGAATTAAAGAAGAAGCCATATCTAGACTGCTAGGAAGGGCAGAGACTTGGAACTGGCTGTTCCCACACCCACGTGTGGCAGATAAAAATCAGGAGGGATATCTTGACTTTGGCAATCTCCTCTGAAGAGCAACAGCCCCAGCCCCACGCAGGGAATCTGAGCCCAGGGTTCCAGTGCCAGGAAGAGAAGTCTTCATAACTTTTAGCTATAAAAACCTGCAGACATTCAGGTTGAGTGAGATGGAGGGCAGATGGAGACCCAGGAATTCCTCTTAAAGGACCCACTCATGAACTTATTTAGACTCACTCCCTCTGAGCTCCAGTGCTGGAGCAGAAGTTTGAAAGGACCCAAGGACATACGGGGAGTCTGGTATCAGGGCAAGAGCTGGGGCACAGCCTTCTCCAAGACATAGGTGCTGACAGAGGCCATTGTTCCTTTTCTGAGCTCACCCCCAACAGAACTGGCAGGCTGATGCCATATATGAGTCTCTACCCAACTGGCTCACACTGTTTGCCTACCCTGGTGATTCCCTGAGAATCTGCAACACCCAACTAGTGGGCCCACCCAAGTAGTTTAAAATGGCTTTTCCACACGAATGGCCTGTCTTGGCTCATGCTTCAGACTTTCCTAAAATCTCTAAAACGAGCAGTATCTTGCCTCAGCTAGCACTGTACCTCTTGCTAAGTGGCCTTAGGCCTGGCATTAGCAGCAGCTGGACTTGGTTCACAGCTTGGCCTTGCCTGGGCACCTTCAAGCTCAGCAAAAGTAGCAGCCATCTGCAGTTCACTTTGTAGCTCATATCAGGTGGCCCCAAGCAGAACGAAGGGGGCAGCTGATCATGTTATGAACCTCCTGGGATGCTCCAGAGCCAGCACACCTAATGGACATCTTCAAACCACATCCAAGCACCACCCAATCACCTCCACAAGTGACACATTCAAGGGGTGGACTCAATGGGCATCAGAGCCCTTCTGAGTAAGTCCTGTTCTGTGGGGTTCATCCTTCACAGTAGGTGGTGGTCACAGCCAGTACTTTCAGCTGATAGACATGAGTATACATCCCTCCCATTGACATGCCAACAGCAATCAAAGTTCAACTACAACAGGAGGGTGTACACAGTGCCCAGCTTGGGTGATCGAGGAGGCTGTGCCACTGGACCCCACAGAACACCTATTATATTAGGCCAATCTACCAAGCCCTGGAGATTTAGGAACCCTAACTAATACATAGAAATAAACACAGGGAGGCTGCCAAAATGAGGAGACAAGGAAACATATCCAAAATAAAATAATAAAACAAAATTCCCGAAAAAGAATTAAACAAAATGGAGACAAGCAATCTATCAGATGTAGAGTTCAAAATACTGGTTATAAAGATGATCAATGAATTTAGAAGAAGAATAGTTGAAGTTACTGAGAACTTCAACAGAGACAGAAAACATAAAGATGGAACTAGGAAACATGAAATGGAACCAGTCAGAAGTAAAGAATACATTACATGAAATGAAGGTTATATTACTGAGAGTGAACAGTGACGTAGATGAAGCAGAGGATAAAATCAGAGATTAGGAAGATAATCTTGGCCCTTTCCAAACACAGCCATCCCCAGAAAAGGGAGCCACAGGCTGTGATTGTTTATAGTTCCAAACAGGGTATGCAGGGTGAATCATAAACAGAGTCTGACTTTATCCTGTGCTAGAGATTGGAAGTTTTATTATTTTATTTGGGATGTGTTTCCTTGTCTTCTCATTTTGGCAGCCTCCCTGTGTTCATTTCTATGTATTAGTTAGAGCTTCTAAATATCCCAGGCTTGGTGGATTGGCCTAATATAATAAGTGTTCTGTGGGGTCCAGATCTACCTAATACATAGACACAACCCCAAACAGACAGCCAAAATGGGGAAATAAAAAACAAGCCCCAGATAAAAGAACAAGAGAATTCTACATAAGAAGAGCTAAATGAAATGGATATAAGAAATTTATCAGATATAGAGTTTAGAATAATGATGGAAAGGATGCTCAACAGCATGAGAAAAGATATAGTAATTATAAAAAAAGACCAGTCAGAAATAAAGAATGATAATAGCACTAATAAATAACACCTTGGAAGGAATACACAGCAGATTAGGAGAAGTTGAGGACTGGACCCAGTGAATTAGAAAACAGGATAGAAAAAAATCACTCAATCAGAGAACCAAAAAGAAAAAACAAGCAAAAAAATCAGAACAGCTTAAGGGAGCTGTGGAACAACATGAAATGTAACAATATTCACATCACAGGAGTGACAGAAGGGGAATAAAGAGAGAAGGGATAGAGAACATGTGAAGAAACAATAGCAGAAAACTTCCCTTCTCTAACCTGGTGAAGGAAAAAGTCACACAAGTTCAGGAGGCACAGAGAGTCCCAAGCAAGAAGAACACAAACAGGCCCATGCCTAGACACATCATAATTAAAATGATAAAGATTAAAGAAAAAGAGAGAACATTAAAGGAAGCAAGAGAAAAATAAATTTGTTACCTACAAAGGAGCTCCCACAAGACAGTCAGCTGGTTTTTTATCAGAAACTCTGCAGAACAGAAGGGAATGGCATGGAGTATTCAAGGTAATGAAAAGCAAGGCTCTGAAACCAAGACTACTATATCCAACAAGGCTATTATTCAAAATAGATGGTGAAATAAAGAGCTTCCCATATAAAAAGAGGCTAGAGGAGTTTATCAGTACAAAACCAGTGCTGCAAGATATGCTAAAGGGATGCTGTAATGAGAACAAGAACTAGAGAGAGAAACATAGGCATAAAGAATTAAAATGGCAATGAATAAGTACCTATCAATGATAAAATTAAATGTAAATGGATTGACTGTTGCAATTAAAAGACATAGGGTAACTGAATGGACACAAAACATGACCCAATTAAATGAGATTTAATAAATGAATTCAGCCCAGTTGGCTTAGCTCAGTGGTTGAGCTATGAACTAGGAGGTCCCAGTTTGAGTCCCAGTCAGGGAACATGCTTGATCCCCAGTGTGTGGCATGCAGGAGGGAGCCAATCAATGATTATTTCTCATCATTGAGGTTTCTATCCCTCTACCACTCTCCCTTCTTCTCTGAAATCAATAAAAAAAATAGATTTTTTAAAAATAAATGAATTTGGTAAAGTAGCAGGATACAAAATGAAAACCCAGAAATCAATGGCATTTTTATACACCAATAATTAAATCTCAGAAAGAGAAACTAAACAAAGAATCCCATTTACCACAGGGGGGAAAAATAAGATACTTAGGAATAAATTTAACCAAGGAGGTAAAAAAAAATTGTACTCAAAAAACTACAGGACATTGAAAGCCATGGTTCTCAAAACTGTCTGGTACTGGCACAAGAACAGATATATAGACCAATGGAACAGAACAGAGAACCCAGAAATAGACCCAAGCCATTACGCTCAATTAATATTTGACAAAGGAGGCAAAAGCGTACAATGGAGTCAAGACAGTCTCTTGAATAAATGGTGTTGGGAAATTTGGTCAGATACATGCAAAAAAATGAAACTAGATCACCAACTTACACCATACACAAAAACAAATTCAAAATGGTTAAAGGACTTAAATGTAAGACAGAAAACCATAAAACTCTTAGAAGACTCCATAGGCAGCAAAATATCATACATATTCATAGCAATATCTTTACTGATACAGCTCCTAGGGCAATGGAAACTAAAGAGAAAATAAACAAATGGGACTACATCAATATAAAAAGCAAAGCAAAAGAAACCATCAACAAAACAACAAGAAAGCCCACTGCTTGGTAGAACATATTTGCCAATGCTATTTCAGATAAGGGTTTAATCTCCAAAATTTATAGGGGACTTGTACAACTTAACAAAAGGAAAATAAACAATCCACTCAAAAAATGGGCAAAGGACCTAAATAGACAGTTTTTGAAAGAGTACATACAAAAGGCCGAGAGATATATGAAAACATGCTCAAAGTCAGTAATCATCCGAGAGATGCAAATCAAAACAACAATGAGGTACCATCTCACACCTGTCAGAATGACTATCATCAACAAATCAGCAAACAATAAGTGCTGGCAATGATGTGGAGAAAAAGGAACCCTCATGCACTGCTGGTGGGAATGCAGACTGGTGCAGCCACTGTGGAAAAGAGTATGGAGTTTCCTCAAAAAGTTAAAAATGGAACTCCATTTGACCCAGTAATCCTACTTCTAGGACTATATCCCAAGAAACCAGAAACACCAATCAGAAAGGATATATGCACCCCTATAGTCATAGCACCACAATTTACAGTAGCTAAGATTTGGAAACAGCCTAAGTGCCCATCAGCAGATGAGTGGATGAAAAAACTACCATACATCTACACAATGGAATACTACGCTGCTATAAAAAAGAAGGAATTCTTACCATTTGCAACAGCATGGATGGAACTGGAGAGCATTATGCTAAGCGAACTAAGTCAGTCGTAGAAAGATAAATATCACATGATCTCACTCATTTGTGGAATATAATGATCAACATAACTGATAAACAAAAATAGATCCAGAGACAAGGGGTGGGGAGGGTTTTGATCAACCAAAGGACTTGTATGCATGCACATTAGCATAAACAATGGACACAGACACTGGGGAAGTGGGTGTTTGCCCTCAGGGGTGGGAGTGGCTGGGGGGGTCAATTGAGGAAAAAGGAGACATATGTAATACTTTAAACAATTTAAAAAAAAAACTACAGGACATTGAAAAAAGAAATAGAGGAAGATATAAAGAAGTGAAAGAATGGATTGGTAGAACTAACATCATTAAAATGTCCATACTACCCAAAGCAATCAATAAATTCAATGCAATACCTATTAAAATATGAATGGCATATTTCAGAAATCTAGAACAAATACTCCAAAAATGTATATGGAACCAAAAAATACCCCAAATTGTCACGGCAATCTTGACAAACATGAACTAAGTTGGAGGGATCACAATATCAGATATCAAGTTGTATACAAAGCCTGTAATCAAAACAGCCTTGTACTGGTATAAGAACAGGCATATAGATCAATGCAATAGAAGAGAAGCCCCAGATAGCAACCAAGCCATTGTTCTCAATTAATATTTGACAAAGGAAGTAAGAGCATACAATGGAGTCAAGATGGTCTTTTCAGTAAATGATGGAGAAATTGTACAGGTACATGCAAAAAAAAAAAATGAAACTAGAGCACCAACTACACCATACACAAAAATAAACTCAAAATGGATAAAATACTTAAATGTAAGTCATGAAACCATAAAAATTCTTGAAGAAAACTTAGGCAGCAAAATATCAGACATTTCATATAGTAAAATTTTCACTGATACAACGCTTAGGGCAAGTGAAACAAAGGGAAAAATAAACAAATGAGACTACATCAAAATAAAAGGCTTCTGCACAGCAAAAGAAACCATCACCAAGTGAAAAGGGAGCCCAATGTATGGGAGAACATATTTGGCAAAAGGAAGACAAACAATGCAATTTAAAAAATGGTCAAAGGCCCTGACCAGTTTGGCTCAGTGGATAGAGCGTCAGCCTGCGAACTGAGGGGGTCACAGGTTCAATTCCAGTCAGGGGCAATTGCCTTGGTTGTGGGCACATCCCCAGTGAGGGGTGTTCAGGAGGCAGCTGATCGATGTTTCTCTCTCATCAGTGTTTCTAGCTCTCTGTCCCTCTCCCTTCCTCTCTGTAAAAAATCAATAAAATATTTTTTTTTAAAAAAAGGTCAAAGGACCTAAACAGACACTTACGTAGTATACTGCTGGTAGGAATGCAGACTGGTATAGTCATTATGGAGTTTCCTTAAAAAATAGGAATGGTACTACCATTTCAGCCAGTGATTTCACTTGTAGAAATATATCCTCAAAACCAGAAACCCAATTAAAAAGAATGTATGCACTCCTATGTTAATAGTAGCACAATTTACAACAGTTAAGATCTGGAAACAGCCCAACTGCACATCAGCAGATGAGTGGATTAAAAGCTGTGGTACATTTATACCATGGAACTAGAGGCCCAGTGCACAAAATTCGTGCATTCAGGTGGGGGGGTGTCCCTCAGCCCAGCCTGCACCCTCTTGCAGTCTGGGAGCCTAATATACTGCTGGATGACTGTCGGACATCCTTAGCGCTGTGCTCGCCAGCCATGAGACTGGCTTCCAACTGAATAACGTTCCCCCTGTCAGAGCACACTGAACACCAGGGGGCACCTCCTGCACTGAGCGTCTGCCCCCTGATGGTCAGTGTGCATCATAGCGACTAGTCGTTCTGTGGTTTGGTCAATTTGCATATTAGCCTTTTATTATTTCAGACTAGAGGCCCGGTGCACGAAATTCATGCACTGGGGGAGTGGGGGGGTCCCTCAGCCCAGCCTGCACCATCTCCAAACTGGGACCCCTCTCACAATCTGGGACTGCTGGCTCTCAACCGCTTGCCTGCCTGCCAGTCTGATCATCCCCTAACCACTCACCTGCCAGCCTGATCAACCCCTAACTGCTCCCCTGCTGGCCCAATCATCCTCAACTGCCCTCTCCTGCGGCCCTGGTCCCCCCAACTGCCCTCCCCTGCCAGCCCGATTGCCCCAAATTGCCCTCCCCTGTAGGCCTGGTCACCCCCAACTGCCCTCCCCTGCTGGCCTAGTTGCCCCTAACTGCCCTTCCCTGCAGGCCTGGTCTCCCCCAACTGCCCTCCCCTGCAGGCCTGGTCACCCCCAACTGTCCTCCCCTGTAGGCCTGGTCAATCCCAACTGCCCTCCCCTGCCACCTGGTTGTCCCTAAGTGTCCTCCCCTGCAGGCCTTGTTGCCCCCAACTGCCCTCCCCTGCAGGCTTGGTCGCCCCTAACTGCCCTCCCCTGCAGGCCCAGTTGCCCCCAACTCCCCTCCTCTGCTGGCCTGATCGCCCACAACTACACTCCCCTGCAGGCCATCTTGTGGTGGCCATCTTTGACCACATGGGGGTGGCCATCTTGTGCAAGGGCGTGAGGATCAATTTGCATATTACCTCTTTATTATGTAGGATGTTAAAGGTTCTTCTTTAAGAATAAGAAGGAAAATAGGATCAAATATATGAACAACAAAATGGCAATTAATACATATCCATCAACAATTGAATACTAAAAAAACAAAATGAATAAGCAGAACAGAAACAGACTCATAGATACAAAGAACATTTTGATGGTTGCCTGATGGGAAGGGGTTTGGGGACTAGGTGAAAAAGGTAAAGAGATTTAGAAGTACAAATTAGTAGTTATAGTATAGTCATGGGGATGTAAAGTACAGCATAGGGAATATAGTCAATAATATTCTAATAACCATGTGTGGTGTCAGATGGGTGCAAGATTTATCAGGATGATCATTTTGTAAGTTATGCCATGTCTACTCACTGGGGTGGACAGCCTGAAACTAACATAATAATGTATGTCAACTATAATTGTAAGTAAAAATGTTTTAAAAGGAATGAAATAATTTTATCTGTCATTTACCTTACAGCATTGTGAAATAGGCAGAGCTGATATTACTATCATTTTTTTTCCTAACAAGAACAATAATATTTCCCATCCATAGTGGATGACCTCTCCTATAAGAGTTAGTCCTTGGGTCACTTCTTCTTAATGGTTCTCAAATTATAGATATCTAATAGAAACTCTCATTGTGACGCACACTTAAAGTTATTTCAGGCTTATGTTAGCAAGTTTGGAATAGCAAAAGCTTTGAGGAGCTGTGGATTTCTTAGGAAACCTAAAATAAATCTTAATAGACTAGTCTCCAGTTATAGAAGCATTTTCACCAGGAATTTATAACATAGTAGTTTCTCAGGAAATTTTCTTTTATGTTCTTTGGAAAAACCGAGAGTTGGCACAGTTTTAAATAGTTATAGATAGTCCCTTCAAATAAGGAAAGATCTGGTTTTCAGTAAAAGTCTTTGCCTAATTCCTCTATTACTGATCCTCTCTTGGAGCAAACGCTGAGGTGGGGACAAGTTCAAACTGCCCAGTTCATAGGTTTATAAGCTATTAGCAGATTCCCTGACCATATGAACCCAACAGACACTCTCTCACCTCAGTTTCCAAAATGGCACCAATCCTATTTCCTGACCCACACCCATCTCCAGCTGTGCTGAGGGGAAAACATTAATTAGGAAGAGATAAAGCTGGAATTTATCATCGTTAACATCTTGCATCTTATAATTTCTTTTACTTTACATTGCAACTTTATATATATTTTCTTTTTGGTCCTGTCAGGGGAGAAAGACAAGAACTGTACAAATCCATGCAAAGGAGCTCCCTCATCCATGTTAACTAGATACCCTCCTTCTGAAATTTCAAAGCCCTCACATAAAGTCACACACACTCAATGTACTTCAATTATTCCTATAGACCCACACTGAGTTAGAAATTAATACAAAGGGGGTGAATATAAATCTGTTCACTCTTGATTGGGAGGGAGCCATAAACCTGGGTTCTTTTTCTAACTTTGGCACTTAATTATATTACCCTGTACTAGTTATACTCGCTAACTCAAACACAGTATTAATTTTTAAATCTATTCTAAATCTGAGAGGTTCAATGCAATAGCCACTATCCATATTTTACTACTGAGCATCTGATATGTGGCTAGTGTGACTGATGAACAGAATTTTATTAATTGTTGTTAAATTTATTGAGGTGACATTGGTTGATAAAATTACATAGGTTTCAGGTGTAAAATTATAATATATCATATGTATAATACATTGTGTGCTCACCACCTTAAGTCAAGTCTCCTTCCATCATTATATATCCCCCCTTTATCTTCTTCTATCTCCTCCCCACCCCTTTGGTAATCACCAGACTGTGTTGTCTATCTATGAGGTGTTTTTTTCTTTGTTTAATCCCTTCAACTTTTTCACCAAGCTTCCTAATGCCCCTCCCTTCTGATAGCTCTCAGTCTGTTCTCAGTACCCATGAGTCTGAGAACAGACTCCTTTTGCTATTATTCAACATCATTAAAATATCCATAATTTTGTTGATGGTTTCTTTTGTTATTTTATTTTATTCATTACATTCCATATATAAGTGAAATCATATGATAGTTGTCTTTCTCTGACTAATTTCACTTAGCATAATACTCTCCGATCCATCCATGCTGTCACAAAAGGCAAGATTTCCTTCTTTTTTAGAGCTGTGAAGTATTTCATTATGTAAATGTACCACAAAAAATTGTAATTTTATTTCATTAATGTATATTTAATTTTATTTCTTTTTAATATATCTTTATTGTTAAAAGTATAACAGACGTCCCCTTTGTTTGTTCTTTTTTTTCCCATGGACTACCGCCACCCTGCAAAAGCCTCTCTCAGGCCTTCACCACTCTATTGTCTGTGTCCATGAGCTATTATATATGCATACTAGAAGCCCAGTGCACAAAATTCATGCACTTGGGGAGGGGGGCTGTCCCTCAGCCCAGCCTGCACCCTTTCCAATCTGGGAGCCTCGGGGGATGTCCGACTGTCAGATAGGGCCTAAACCAGCAGTTGGACATCCCTCTCATAATCTGGGACTGCTGGCTCCCAACTTCTCGCCTGCCTGCCAGCCTGATCACCCCCTAACCACTCCCCTGCCAGCCTGATCAATGCCTAACTGCTCCCCTGCTGGCCCAATTGCCCCCAACTGCCCTCCACTGATGGCCCAGTTGCCCCCAACTGCCCTCCCCTGCCTGCCCAGTTGCCCCTAACTACTCTCCCCTGCAGGTCTGGTCACCCCAACTGCCCTCCCCTGCAGGCCTGGTTGCCCCCAACTGCCCTCCCCTGCCAGCCTGGTCACCCCTAACTGCCCTCCCCTGCCAGCCTGGTCGGCCCTAACTTCCCTCCCCTGCAGGCCTGGCCGCCCCCTACTACCCTCCCTTGCAGGCCATCCTGGGGTGACTATCTTTGACCACATGGGGGAAGCCATCTTGTGCAAGGGTGTGAGGGTCAATTTGCATATTACTGCTTTATTATATGCATATAAGTTCCCTGGTTAATCACTCCCCACACACCCACACACCCCTGCCATTGACTAAAATTTGTCAGTCTATTCCGTGCTTCCATGTCTCTGGATCTATTTTGTTCATTAGATACCACATATGAGTGAGATAATGCGATACTAATCATTCTCTTAATGGATTATTTCACTTAGAATAATACTCTCCAGGTCCATCCATGCTGTTGCAAATGGTAAGAGTTCTTTCTTTTTTATAGCTGCATAGTATTCCATTGCGTAAATGTACCAAATATTTTTATCCACTCATCTGATGATGGGCACTTGGGCTGTTTCCAAATCTTGGCTATTGTAAATTGTGCTGCTATGAACATAGGGGTGCATATATCCTTTCTGATTGGTGTTTCTGGTTTCCTAGGATATATTCCTAGAAGTGGGATTACTGAGTCAAATGGGAGTTCCATTTTTAATTTTTTGAGGAAACTCCATACTGTTTTCCTCAGTGGGTGTACCAGTCTGCATTCTCACCAGCAGTGTACTAGAATTCCCTTTTCTCCCTATCTGCCCAAAATTTGTCCTTTGTTGATTTGTTGATGATAGCCATTCTGACAGGTATGAGGTGAGCCCTCATTGTCATTTTAATTTGCTTACATCAGCTGCTTAGTGACTTTGACCATTTTTTATATGTCTCTTGGCCTTCTGTTTGTTCACTTTGTAGAAGTGTCTATACAGGTCCATTGCTCATTTTTTAATTGGATTGTTTGTCTTCCTTTTGTTAATTAGCATGAGTTCCTTGTATATTTTGGAAAATAGCCTCTTATTGGATGTATCATTGCTAAATATGTTCTCACATGTAGTGGGCTCTCTTTTCATTCTATTCATGGTTTCTTTTACTGTGAAGAAGCTTTTTATTTTTATGTAATCCCATCTGTTTATTTTCCCCTTAGTTTCATTTGCCCTAGGAGATGAATCAGTAAACATATTGGTAGGAGAGATGTCGGCGGTTTTGCTGCTTACTGGTATGGTTTCTTCCTTTTTTTTCTTTTTTTGTTTTTTGTTTTTTTGGTTTTTGTTTTTTTGTTGTTGTTTTTCTTTCTTTTTAAAAAATAAATCTTTATTGTTCAGATTATTACAGTTGTTCCTCTTTTTTCCACCCATAGCTCCCCTCCACCCAGTTCCCACCCCACCCATGCCCTTACCCCCCCCCCAATGTCCTCATCCATAGGTGTATGAATTTTGTCCAGTCTTTTCCAGCACCCCCCAGGCCCCCTTCACCCCGAGAATTGTCAGTCTGCTCCCTTTCTATGCCCGTGATTCTATTATATTCACCAGTTTATTCTGTCCATCAGATTTTTTATTCACTTGATTTTAGATTCACTTGTTGATAGATATGTATTTGTTGTTCATAATTTTTATGTTTACCTTCTTCTTCTTCTTCTTCTTCTTCTTCTTCTTCTTCTTCTTCTTCTTCTTCTTCTAATTCTTCTTCTTCTTCTTACAGAATACCCTTAAGCATTTCATATAATACTGGCTTGAACTCCTTTAGCTTTTTCTTATCTGTGAAGCTCTTTATCTGACCTTCAATTTTGAATGATAGCTTTGCTGGGTAAAGTAATCTTGGTTGTAGGTTCTTGCTATTCATCACTTTGAATATTTCTTGCCACTCCCGTCTGGCCTGCATAGTTTCTGTTGAGAAATCAGCTGACATTCATATGGGTACTCCCTTGTAGGTAACTAACTGTTTTTCTCTTGCTGCTTTTAATATTCTCTCTCTGTCTTTTGCTCTTGGCATTTTAATTATGATGTGTCTTGGTGTGGTCCTCTTTGGATTCTTTTTGTTTGGGGTTCTCTGTGCTTCCTGGAGTCTATTTCTTTCACCAGGTAGGGGAAGTTTTCTGTCATTATTTCTTCAAATAGGTTTTCAATATCTTGCTTTCTCTCTCTTCTTCTGGCACCCCATAATTCAGATGTTGGTACACTTGAAGTTGTCCCAGAGGCTTCTTACACTATCTTCATATTTTTGGATTCTTTTTTCTTTTCCGGTTGGGTATTTTTTGCTTCTTTGTATTTCAAATCTTTGACTTGATTCTTGTGATCCTCTAGTCTGCTGTTGGATCTCTGTATATTATTCTTTATTTCAGTCAATGTATGCTTAATTTCTATTTGGTCCTTTTTCATATCCTCGAGGGACTCATTAAATTTATTGGTGGTTTCTAGAAAATTCTTTTTTTTTCCTTAAAATATATTTTATTGATTTTTTACACAGAGGAAGAGAGAGGGATAGAGAGTCAGAAACATCGATGAGAGAGAAACATCGATCAGCTGCCTCCTGCACATCCCCCACTGGGGATGTGCCCGCAACCAAGGCACATGCCCTTGACCGGAATCGAACCCAGGACCCTTCAGTCCGCAGGCCGACGCTCTATCCACTGAGCCAAACCGGTTTCGGCTAGAAAATTCTTGAAAAGCCTTATAACCATGGTTTTGAACTCTATATCCAGTAGTTTGCTTTCCTCTATTTCTGTCATTTGTGACCTGTTTCATTGTCTCCACATTTTGGCTGCTTCCTTGTGTTGATAGAGTGGCTTTGTGTGCTAGGTGGCTATAAGGCCCAGTGGCTCAGCCTATAAGGCCCAGTGGCTCAGCCTTCCCAATTACCTGAGGTGGACACTCTTGTTGCACCCCTTTGTGGGCTGTGTGCACAGTCTTGCTGTAGTTAAGCCTTGATTGTTGTTGATATCACTGGGGGGAATTGACCTCCAGGCCAATTGGCTGTGAGGATCAGTTGTGTCTAGGATGGGAGAATTCTGTGCTGGAGACACCCTTATGGGGCAGGACTTGCTTCAGTGGGGCTTTGGTGCTCACTGTGTCTGCCCCCTGAGTGTGTCCTTTATGGATCTGAGGAGTTGTACTCTGGATGTTCCCACTCTGACCACTGGGTACACTGGCTCTTGGATCTCCAAGGAGGTGTGAATTTAGCTCTGCCTGAGGCCACCCAGCAGGAGCTACAGAGAGATCTGCAGATTCCTCTTCTTTGTTTGGGTTTTGGAGGTGCCCAGATGAGGCCCAGCTGTGAAGCAATGCAGGCTGTTGTGGAGCCTTGGGCCTTCTTTTGGAAGTTCTGGGGCTCTCTGACCCAGCTGCAGTTTTTTAGGTAACTTTAGATTGCAAAGGGCCAGGCTGTTCATATGTAAAAGCCTCTGTGCACAGCTGGCGTGGGGTTGTAAATTGGGTGGGGCGGGGTCTCAGGGAATCAACAGGGTGGAGAAAACAGCAATGGCTGACCTTCAGCCCTGCCCTAAGAGGCCCCTGGGTCTCAGTGCCCCGCGGTAATCACTACAAGCACCTCAGAGAAAATGCCACCCTCATTTTCCGGCCCAATGCCAGACAGTCCAGTTTCCCCTCTGTATGAGTCTGGGTCCCCAGAGTCTTGCCCAGAACTGGAGTTTAGAGCAGTTGGGAGTTTGTGTCTTCCTCCTTATTGAAAAAGACAACTGCGAGGAGGAGGACCAAGATGGCGGCATAGGGCGGACGCCTGATTGTTGCCTACCACAACAATTTTGAAACTACAACTAGAAAACAGAACGGACACCATCCAGAACTACCGGAGGGCTGGCTGAGCAGATGCTCTACAACTAGAGTAAAAGAGAGGGGGACGCGGGATGACGCTGATGCCGGTGAGCCAAAGATCTCACTTTAAAATCCACGGCTCTGGAAGATGGCGGCGGAGTTGAACGGCTGATCTGTTGCCTCGCATGGCAGTTTCGGAAATACAACTAAAAGATGGACTGGTGAGCGCGGCGACTCCTGCTCGCGTCTCCCCAGGCCGGGCGGCTGCTCCTCTCAGTCAGCACCTCAGCCGGGGCCATGAGCTCGTGGGCTGCCGCGGCAGCTGCTATGGCGGCGGCGGCGGCCGCGGACTCAGCGCAGTGGCTCTCGGTGAAGGAAGAGACCATCTTTCTGCAGGACGGGCCCATCCGCGTCACCGACCTGGCAGAGCTGCCCAGTGAGATCCTCGGGGCCCCGGAGGCCGCCGACACCGACTTGGAGGATTTTTAGGATTTCAAGTCCTTTAGCCATTTTGAGAGAGGAGAACCAAGAAGGCGGCAAAGTTAAACAAATGAACTGCGCCGCGCACAGCAATTTCAAAAATACAACTGGAGGACAGAGCGTCTGCCACCCAGAACCACAGGAGAGCTGGCTGAAGGGTGGATTTACGGCTAAGAGGGAAGAGGACAGAGCGAACTCGGAAGGGATAAGGTGCGGAGGCGCGTGGGTCGGACTGGTGGAGGGGAAGGGTCGTGCGGCTTTTCTTCCAACCCTAGGGGAGATTAGCTCCCAATCACCCTGAAATCCAGCTTCTGGGGACTCGCGGGAGACCCAGACGCCTGCGGGGAGAGGCTGGACTCTCGGCCTTCCTGTCGGAGAGTGGGAGTAACTTCCTTGCGGAGGTGCGCCCAGCAATCAGTGTTTGCTGCGCTGGAGTGCGGAACGAGGGGGCTTAGAAACGTGGAGAGCAGAAAAAGCAGACTTGCAGCCATTGCGGTTTGCCATGCCATGGCCTGGTGGCGCCCTGAGACCCCGCCCCTCCATGAGACCCCGCCCCGCCCTGAGACCCGCCCCGCCCTGGGACCCGCCCCGCACGTTTTGCAGACCCGCCCCGCACGTTTTGCAGGCCCACCTGGGCTCCAAGCAGCGGCTTTTGCATGTGGGTGGCCTGCCCTGTGGCAGCTTGACCAGAGGAACTGCAGTTCTAGTTGGACTGCTCCAGGGCCGCTTAGACAGGAGGAGGAAACTGCAGTTTTTGCTGTAATTCCTGCTGAGTGGCCTCAGGCAGTAGCTGACCTACACTCCATTGGAGACCCAGAAACGAGGGCATCTAGTGGTCGGTGTGAGATGACACCAGATTTCAACCACTCGCATAAGGGACACATTCAAGAGGCAGACCCAGTGAGCGCCAAAGCCTTGCTGCAACAAGATCTGGGCCCATAAACGTGTCTCCTGCACAGCAACTCTTCCTTTATAGAAACAGAGGGTCCTCACGGACAATTGGCCAGGAGGACAATTCCTCCCAGTGACACCAACAACAATCAAGACTTAACTATACAAAGGAGGACCAAGATGGAGGCATAGGGCGGAAGCCTGATTGTTGCCTACCACAACAATTTTGAGACTACGACGGGAGAGCAGAGCTGACACCATCCAGATAACCACCGGAGGGCTGGCTGAGCAGACGCTCTACAACTAGAATAAAAGAGAGGGGTATGCGGGATGATGCTGATGCTGGTGACCCAAAGATCACACTTTAAGAACTACAGCTCAGGCGACACAATGGCAGCCTGGAACGTGCTCAGCGCAGTTCCCCCAGCGGTCTCCGGCTGAGGGGATGGCCCCACTCGCTGCCGAGCACGGACAGACAAGCCCCTGAGAGACATGGGGTGGGAGACTCCACACTTGCTGACCTCCGAGTCCTTCAAGAATCTCAACGCCCCAGAAGCGGCCAGGTGCGCACACTCGGCGACTGGCCACCGCTGCAGACCCAAGGGCCGACGCAGCGACCCCGGACCAGCCCGCCACCGCGCACCGGGCACACCGGAGCTTCGCCGAGCCCGCTGCCCAACGAGTTCTGCGGAAGCCGCCCTGGAGCTCTGAGAAAATGGCCGAAGGATTTGCTGAGAGGGAATTGACCAACAGGAATTGGGATCAAGAAGATGAAACCCCGCTGGGTCCCGGGTCCGGGAGAGGCCGCGCACCCTGGGTCCGGGTGAAGCTGGATCCCGGGCCCGGGTGAGGCCGTGTTCCCCTGGATCCAGGAAAGGCTGGGTCCCGGGTCCGGGTGAGGCCTCGCGCACCTGGGTCCAGGTGAGGCCACACGCCCCTGGGTCCGGGTGAGGCCACGCACCCCTGGGTCCGGGTGAAGCTGGATCCCAGGTGCGGGTGAGGCCATACGCCCCTGGGTCCGGGAGAGGCTGGGTCCCGGGTCTGGGCAAGGCTGTGTACCCCTGGGCTCGGGTGTGGTCACACACCCCTGGGTCTAGGTGAGGCCTCACACCCCTGGGTCAGGGTGAGGCCGTGCACCCCTGGATCCGGGTGAGGCCACACGACCATAGGTCTGGGAGAGGCCACGCACCCCTGGGTCCGGGTGAGGCCACGCGCCCCTGGGTCCGGGTGAAGCTGGATCCCGGGTCTGGGTGAGGCCGTGCGCCCCTGGGTCCGGGTGAAGCTGGATCCTGGGTCTGGGTGAGGCCGTGCGCCCCTGGGTCTGGGTGAGGCCATGCGCCCCTGGGTCCGGGTGAAGCTGGATTCCGGGTCTGGGTGAGGCCGTGCGCCCCTGGGTCCAGGTGAAGCTGGATTCCAGGTCCGGGTGAGGCCATACGCCATACGCCCCTGGGTCCGGGAGAGGTTGGGTCCCGGGTCCGGGCGAGGCTGCATACCCCTGGGCTCGGGTGTGGTCACACACCCCTGGGTCTAGGTGAGGCCTCACACCCCTGGGTCCGGGTGAGGCCGTGCACCCCTGGATCTGGGTGAGGCCACACGACCATGGGTCTGGGAGAGGCCACACACCCCTGGGTCCGGGTAAGGCCACGCGCCCCTGGGTCCGGGAGAGGACACACGCCCCTGGGTCCGGGTGAGGCCACGCGCTCCTGGGTCTGGGTGAAGCTGGATCCCGGGTCCGGGTAAGGCCATGCGCCCCTGGGTCCGGGTGAGGCCACGCGCTCCTGGGTCCGGGTGAAGCTGTATCCCGGGCCCGGGTGAGGCTGTGTGCCCCTGGATCTGGGAGAGGCTGGGTCCCGGGTCCGGGTGAGGCCTCACGCCCCTGGGTCCGGGTGAAGCTGGATCACGGGTCCGGGTGAGGCCATGGGCCCCCTGGGTCCGGGTGAAGCTGGATCCCGGGTCTGGGTGAGGCCGTGCGCCCCTGGGTCCGGGTGATCCATGCGCCCCTGGGTCCGGGTGAAGCTGGATCCTGGGTCTGGGTGAGGCCGTGCGCCCCTGGGTCTGGGTGATCCATGCGCCCCTGGGTCCGGGTGAAGCTGGATCCCGGGTCTGGGTGAGGCCACGCGCCCCTGGGTCTGGGTGAAGCTGGATCCTGGGTCTGGGTGAGGCTGTGTGCCCCTGGATCCGGGAGAGGCTGGGTCCCGGGTCCGGGTGAGGCCTCGCGCACCTGGGTCCGGGTGAGGCCACGCGCCCCTGGGTCCAGGTGAAGCTGGATCCCAGGTCCAGGTGAGGCCATACGCCCCTGGGTCCGGGAGAGGCTGCGTACCCCTGGGCTCGGGTGTGGTCACACACCCCTGGGCCTAGGTGAAGCCTCACACCCCTGGGTCAGTGTGAGGCCGTGCGCCCCTGGGTCCGGGCGAGGCCACACGCCCCTGGATCCGGGTGAGGCCACGCGCCCCTGGGTCCGGGAGAGGACACACGGCCCTGGGTCTGGGTGAGGCCACACGCCCCTGGGTCCGGGCGAGGCCACGCGCCCCTGGGTCTGGGAGAGGCCATGCTCCCCTGGGTCCGGGTGAAGCCACGCGCCACTGGGTCTGGGTGAGGCCATGCGCCCCTGGGTCCGGGTGAAGCTGGAGCATCCCGGGTCCGGGTGAGGCCGTGTGCCCCTGGATCCAGGCGAGGTGGGTCCCGGGTCCGGGTGAGGCCGCGCGCACCTGGGTCTAGGTGAGGCCACACACCCCCTGGGTCTGGGTGAGGCCACGTGCCCCTGGGTCCGGGTGAGGCCACGCACCCCTGGGTCCAGGTGAAGCTGGATCATCCCGGGTCCGGGTGAAGCCGTGTGCCCCTGGATCCGGGTGAGGCTGGGTCCTGGGTCCGGGTGAGGCCACACGCACCCGGGTCCAGGTGAGGCCATGCACCCCCTGGGCCCGGGTGAGGCCACGTGCCCCTGAGTCCGGGTGAAGCCATGCCCCTGGGTCCGGCCAAGACCAAAACAGAGGGTGTCGGTCATGCATTACCACCATTTGTCCACCATCCAGAGCTGAGGGGTCAGTACTGACATGTACACATAAGGAACTGGTGGACATTGATATGGGGTCTCAAAAGAACTGTTGGTCCAGAAGGAAACTCACTACAGACTGATTCATTTGCCTGTCAGCATAACTATTATTGCTCGTCTCACATTCAGTTCTTATAAGTATATCTCTAGTGACACATGATCTTGCTCATCTAGGGGAAATGATGAACAACATAGACTGATGAACAAGAACAGAACCAGAAACAGGGAGGCATCGATCGACTATTGGGCCTCAGAGGGAAGATAGGGGAGGGTGGGGGGAGGGGGGAGAGATCAACCAAAGGACTTGTGTGCATGCATATGAGCCTAACCAATGGTTAAGTTCAACAGGGGGTTGGGGCATCCGTGGGAAGGGGTGTGGGATGGGAATGGGGGGATGAGGACAAATATGTGACACCTTAATCAATAAAGAAATTAAAAAAAAAAAAAAAAAAAAGACAACTGCGTCCTCAGTTGCCAGCCCTTTCTGTGCTCGTGCCTCTGTACCTCCGCACTTTATTTCCACACCTCCTCTGAGTCTCAGTGTGCTTTTCTCTTCCCTTCTAGTTGTAGAATTTCCACTCAGCCAGCCTTCCTGTAGTTCTGGATGATGTCTGTTTTGTCTTTTAGTTGTAGTTTTGAAGTCTGGTATGGTTTCTTCTAAGAATTTTGTGGTATCATGACTTACTTTTTTAAGTCATTTATCCATTTTGAGGTTACTCTTGTGTATGGTGTAAGTTGGTGGTCTAGTTTCATTTTTCTGCATGTACCTGGACAATTTTCCCAACACAATTTATTGAAGACACTGTCTTGACTCCATTGTATGCTCTTGCCTCCCTTGTCAAATATTAATTGAGCATAATGGCTTGGGACAAATTCTGGGATCTCTGTTCTATTCCTTTGACCTATATACCTGTTCTTGTGCCAGCACCAGGATGTTTTGATTACAGTGGCTTTGTAGTATAACTTGATATCTAGTATTGTGATTCCTTCAACTTTGTTCTTTCTCAAGATTGCTGCAGCTATTCTGGGTCTTTTTTGCTTCCACATAGATTTTTGTATTGTTTTTTCTAGATCTGTGAAATATGCCATTGGTATTTTACTAAGAATTGCATTGAATCTATAGATTGCTTTTGGTACTATGGATATTTTAATGATGTTGATTCTACCAATCCATAAACACAAATATTCTTCCACTTGTTTATATCTTCCTCTATCTCTTTTCAACAACCTGCAGTTTTCCAAGTACAGGTCTTTCATCTCCTTAGTTAATTTTATTCCTAAATATATTATTTTTTGTACCAATGATAAATGGGACTGTTTTTTCATTTTTCTTTCTGAGATTTCATTATTGGCATACAAAAGTGCCATTGATTTCTGTTAATTTTGTATCCTTCTAGGTTGCAGAATTCATTTATTAAATCTAGTCATTTTTATAATGGACTAGAGGTCCAGTGCACGAAATTTGTGCATGGAGGGAGATCCCTCAGCCTGGCCTGCACCCTCTCCAATCCGGGACCCCTCAGGGGATGTCCAACTGCCAGTTGTGGGATTGGGCCTAAACCGGCAGTTGGACATCCCTCTCTCAATCTGGGACTGCTGGCTTCTAACTGCTCACCTGCCTGCCAGACTGATTGCCCTAACTGCTCTCCCCTGCCAGCCTGATCCCCCTAACTGCTCTCCCCTGCCAGCCTGATTTCCCCTAACCACCTCTGCCTCAGCCCTGCCACCATGGCTTTGTCTGGAAGGACGTCTGGAAGATGTCTAGTCTAATTAGCATATTACCATTTTATTAGTATAGATTCCTTAGGGTTTTCTATGTACAATATCATGTCATTCATGAATAATGACAATGTTTCTTCCTCCTTTCCATTTTGGATGCCGTTTATTTTTCTTCTTGTCTGATGACTATGGTTAGGACTTCCAGTACTATGTTTAATAAGAATGGTGAAAGTGGACATCTCTGTCTTGTTCCTATTCTCAGGGGAAGTGGTTTTAGGTCTGCTTATTGAGTATGATGTTGGCTGTAGGTTTGTCACATATGGCCTTTATTATATTAAAGTATAATCCTATTCTCACTTTGCTGAGGTGTTTTTCTTTTAATAAAAAATGGGTATTGAATTTTGTTGAATATTTTTTCTGCATCAATTGGTATAATCATGTGATTTTTGTCTTTCAAATTGTTTATGTGATGTATCACATTTATTGATTTGTGAACATTATACCAACCTTGCATCCCCAGAATAAATCCTATTTGGCCACGGTATATGATCATTTTAATGTAATGCTGGATCCAATTTGCTATTATTTTGTTGAGGATTTTAGCATCTATGTGTGTCAGGGATATTGGCCTGTAATTCTCTTTCTTTGTAGTGTCTTTATCTGGTTTTGGAATTAGAGTAATGCTGGTCTAGTAAAAGGAATTTGGAAATGCTCCTTCTTCTTGATTTTTTTTAATAGTTTGAGGAGGATGGGTGTTAGTTCTTCTTTAAATGTTTGATAACACTCCCCTGTGAAGACTTCCAGACCAGGGCTTTTGTTTGCTGGGAGTTTTTTATTACTGATTCAATTTCATCAATAGTTACCAGCCTATTCAGATTTTCTGGTTGTTCCTGATTCAGTTCTGGGAGATTTTATTTTTCAAGAATTTGTCTATTTCAGTCACATTGTCCAGCTTGTTGGAATATAGTTCTTCATAGTTCTTCATAGGATTCTCTTACAATCCTTTGTATTTCTGTGGTCTCAGTTGTTACTTGTAGGAAGCAGTTATAGGGTTAATCCTCGGACTGACCTGCTGGCAAAGTCGCAAACAAGTCCCAGCTTGGAGGGCACAGTCCTCTAAGCATAATTAAGCTTGATCTTGTAACTGCTCCCTAGATCTTTCCTGGGTAGCTAGTGGGCTGTGGGAGGGGCAGAAAGTGCTGCCAAAACAAGTGAAACTTACAGCAACATTGTAGATTACCTTGTTTGTCCCTGATTATAAATAAAGCCTCAGCTTTGCAGTCTGGCTCTGTTCTGTGGCCTCAGCAAGGCACAGAAGATCCACCTAGACCCAGCTTTTTCTCTTTGTCTATCATTTCTCCACCCTTCATCGCCCCTGCTCAGGCTCGCCGAACCCTTGGCTGTGCTGGCGTGGCACAATTGGCGCCCAACATGGTGCTGAGTTTGGCCCAAGTAGCACTCAATGCAGACCTGAGCGTGAGGGAACTTCAATTGTCAGGCGAAAGGAGCCCCTTAAGGCGTGCACACGCAGTAAGTAAGGAAGGAGTACTGTACTAGACTAGGTGTAAAAACATGGGAAATTCAGGATCGCAGGGAAAGAATGTATGCGTATCCATGCTTAAGGCTATGCTCCAAGCAAGGGGCTGTTCTGTGAGGTATGAGCAGCTTTTCGATTTTTTGGAAAACCTGCCCATGGTTTTAAATATAGAGGCATGGGAGAAGGTAGGAAAACAACTTCGTGATCATTATATAGCTGAAGGTCCAGAGGAAATGCCTGCCTCTGCTTTCAGTCTGTGGTCCCTGATTCGGGACTGCCTAGAGCCCACTCCAGAAGGGGAGTGGAGGAATGTGGCAGGGAAGTGCAAATCTTGGCCAAATTGGGTGATTAGTTATTACTTTGGAAAGCGAAAAAGCAAGAAAAATTTAAGATCTGTTGCTGAAACTTCCCCCGAAGTAAGCAGGATGTGGGGGAAAAGAAACACGTGGCTATCCAATATGGAAGCCCACTCAGTATGCTAATTTAAAGTTTCCTTTTTCGCCATGAAAAAGTCTTAAAATTTTAGAAATGTGTCTGGAATTTCTGTGCTGGTGGGGAGAGAACCTAGCTGTAAGACAGAATGTGCACATAGTCCGATTTTGGACATTTAGATTGTCTTTATCTGGAATCTCTCTGCAAAAGCTATAGAAAATGAAAAACCCAGAACTGTTGTGTTTTTTTTTCTTTCCTAAGAAAAACAGCGAAAAAGTCTTCTCCAAAGAAATTCAAGCTAATTCCAGCAACAGTATTCACATTTCCATAATAAAGAGTAATTTTCAAAATGCTAATGAACCTTGTTAAAAAGTTAACTTTTAAGGCCTTCTAGAAAACCAATAAATTCTCTGTTATAGAATTTATCCAAAGTAAATGCCTTAAAATAATTGGAATTGGATTTGAGTCTCCAAACCTGGTTTTCCAGAGCCACTGGCAAATAAAAAGTAAAGTTTAAATTTGCCTCATAAAAAACCTAGAGGACAGAATTGAATCTATGTCTTGTATTTTTCTTAAAAATATAAAGTGTTATTCATCTAGGAAATGCTAAATATATTTGTCCTGCCAGCTTTAAAAGTTCAAAGTGCAAATTAAATTGGGAGAAATTATATAGTTGTGGTAAATGTCTAAAGTATAAGAATTTATTTTTGAGAAAGTAAAATGTTGTGTTTTCTCTAATAATTAGGAATTCAAAATAAGTTGCTTATTAAAAAAGAGGATTAATTCTGTGATCCCAACCAAAATTTTTCTATGCAAAAACTAGTTTAAAATCTAATTGATATCTTAAGATAATTATAAAAAAATATTATAATCTTTAAATCATATATGGATATATATATATATATATATATATATATATATATATTTATTTATTTATTTGATGGTTTTTATTGATGTTAAAATTTCAAGGTCTTAACAGAGATGATTCTTGGAAAGCTCCAAGGGTGCCCAGAGTAATACAAGAAATTTATTCTCTTTTCTTAAAGGAAATCTTTTCAAATTTAACAGATTTAATATACTTGAAAATGCATGGAAAGCTTTATCAAATAAAAATTAATAAATATATTTTAAATGTTATGAAGGTTTTTTTCCTCTAAGAAAGGAAAAATGAAGTAACTAAATATCTCTTATAATGCAGGATTCTCTGCATTGTGCTGGATTATGCATAGCACCCGAAAAAGTTCGAAGGACATTTCCTTTTTCTTATCTTGGCAGCATTATTGAGGGAAAAACAATAAAACCTCAGAAAATTCAAATTCAGACTGACACTTTATTTACATTAAATGACTTCCAAAAATTATTAGGAGATATTAACTGGGTTTGACCTGCTTTAAAATTAACCACTGCTGACTTAAGCCCTTTATATTTCATATACTAAGGGGAGATTCATCTCCATCATTCCCACGCTGCTTGACAGAGGAAGCCAAGACAGCCTTACATAAAGTTGAGGCTGCCTTACGTTCAGCACAACTTACTAGGATTGTTTACTCCTTTCCCTTACAGGTTTTAATTTTCCCTACGACACATACACCCACTGGGGTCATTTGGCAAGCTCCTGGAGTTGTTGAATGGCTATATTTGGCTCATTCTCCAACTAAGGTATTACTAAAACAGAAAGGGGGAGACAGATATTATGTGTCACCTCAAAACAAACTCAGTCATGTTTTTTATACTTTAAATTTTTTGAATTGCTATGCAGAGGGTTGTACATGAAAGGAAAGGCATCGGGTCTCCTGTACAATAGCATCCACGGGGTTAGCCCAATGGAAGGATGCACAAACTGGACAGTGGTTTGGACTAGATCCAGTAATGATGTGGGGAAGAGGTTGTGTTTGTATCTTTCCAGAAGGAGCAGTGCAGCCAATTTGGGTGCCAGAGTGTTACGTGCATCACCACAATGGACCCAGAGAAGCTCCTTGTCCCATCGTTCAAAAGACTGAAAGTTGCCCCGATGATAGCAAAGCAGAAAAGGAAGATGACGAAGGCTATGCAAGAGACCGAGGTGCCAACATGGGGTCAGCTGAAGAAGTTAACAACTGAGGCCCAGCAGATGGCAGAAAAGCAGGAAGTAGAAGCTACTCCCTCAACCATGTTTCTGACCATGCTAGCATTGGTTAGCAGCCAGTCTTCTGCAAACTCTTGCACAGCCAAGTCCGAGGACTCTTGAGTAAATCAGCAAAAGAAACTTTCATTTAGTAGGAAAATGTTACTGTAGTTTGATTTCTTTATTGTTGTGTTGCATTGGCATTATTGTTGTGTTGCATTGGCACTGTTTTATTAATAGCCATGTCTAGATTTTGCATTGGCATTGTTTGTTATTGGGTTTTGCATTGGCATTGTTTTGTTAATGTTTTAATAGTCAGAACTTTGTTCTTGATGTTTAAGTTTTACTTCCATTATTAGTAGCTTAAATTTAAAAGAAAGGGCAAGATGTAGGAAGCAGTTATAGGGTTAAGCCTCGGACTGACCTGCTGGCAAAGTCGCAAACAAGTCCCAGCTTGGAGGGCACAGTCCTCTAAGCATAATTAAGCTTGATCTTGTAACTGCTCCCTAGATCTTTCCTGGGTAGCTAGTGGGCTGTGGGAGGGGCAGAAAGTGCTGCCAAAACAAGTGAAACTTACAACAACATTGTAGATTACCTTGTTTGTCCCTGATTATAAAAGCCTCAGCTTTGCAGTCTGGCTCTGTTCTGTGGCCTCAGCAAGGCACAGAAGATCCACCTAGACCCAGCTTTTTCTCTTTGTCTATCATTTCTCCATCCTTCGTTGCCCCCGCTCAGGCTCGCCGAACCCTTGGCTGTGCTGGTACGGCACAGTTACTCCCCACTTTCATTTCTAATTTTATTTATTTGACTCCTCTCACTTTGTTTCTTGGTAAATTTGGCTAAAAGTTCATCACTCTTGTTTATCTTTTCAAGGAACCAGTTCTTGGCTTCATTGAACTTTTGTATTGTTTTTTAAGTCTCTATGTCTTTTATTTCCACTCTTATCTTTATTATTCCCTTCCTTCTACTTACTCTGGGCTTCTCTTCTTGTTCTCTTTCTAATTCTTTAAGTTGTAGGGTTAGATTGCTTATTAAAATTTTTTCTTGTTTTCCTAGTTAGGCCTGTCATGCTATAAACTTCTCTCTCAGGACTGCTTTCCCCATGTCTCATAGATTTTACATTGTTGTGTGTTCATTTTCATTGGTTTCCAGGAAGTTTTTAATTTCTTTCTTGATCTCATTTGTAACCCATTCATTCTTTAATCACATGCTATTTAGTATCCATGTGTTTGAATGTTTTTCAGTGTTTTTATTGTAATTGATTTCTAATTTCATGTCATTGTAATCAAAGATGTTCTATATTATATTTCAATCTTCTTGAGAGACTTAGTTAGTGTCATAACATGTGGTCTATCTTTGAAAATGACCCATGTGCTCTTGAGAAGAATGTATATTCTGAAGCTTTGAGTTGATATGTTCTGTAAATGTCAATTAAGTCCTTTTTATCCACTGTGGCATATAGAGTCTCTGTTTCCTTGTTGATGTTTTTGTCTGGAAGTTTTATCCAGTGAAGTCAGTGGGATGTTAATGTCCCCTATTATGACTGTATTGCTGTCAATATCTCTCATAAAGTCCTCCATATTTTTTTATATATTTAGGTGCTCCTATATTGGGTGCATATATGTTTACCATGGTTATATCTACTTTTTGGATCAATCCCTTTAGTATTATGTAGTTACCTTCATTGTCCCTTGTGATGGCCTTCCTTTTGAAGTCTATTTTGTCAGATATGATTATTGCCATCCTAGTGGATTTTTGTTTGTTTGTTTGTTTGTTTGCATTTGCATGGAAATTTTTTTCCATTCCTTCACTCTCATCCTGTTAGAGTATTTTGTTCTGAGGTGGGTCTCTTGTGGACAGCATATATTTGGGTCATGGTTTATTATCCATTCAGCTACCCTATATCTTTTGATTGGAGCATTTAATCCATTTACATTTAAGGTTATTGTTGGTACTTATTTATTGCCATTTTAATTCTTTATGTGTATGCTTCTCTTTCTCTCTACTTCTTATTATTATAACAGTCTCTCTAACATTCTTGCAATGCTGGTTTGGTGGTGAAAAACTCCTTTAGCCATTTTTTTCTGGGAAGCCCTTTATTTCACTATCTATTTTGAATAATAGCCTTGCTGGATATAGTAGTCTTGGTTTCAGATCCTTGCTTTTCATTACCTTAAATACTTCATGCCATTCCCTTCTGGCCTATAGAGTTTCTATGAAAATCAGCTGATAACTTTATGGGAACTCCTTCGTAGGTAACACATTGCTTTTCTCTTGCAGCCTTTAAGATTCTGTCTTTGTCTTTATTTTTTTCTGCCTTTGTCTTTAATTTTTAGCATTTTAATTATGATGTGTCTGGGCATGGGCCTCTTTGGGTTCTTCTTGCGCAGGTCTCTCTGTGCCTCCTGAATTTGTGTGACTTTTTCCTTCACCAGGTTAGGACATGGAAGTTTTCTGCCATTATTTCTTCACATATCCTCTATCCTTTGCTCACTTTGTTCCCTTCTGGCACTCCTATGATACAAATATTGTAAGTATTATGCTGTCCCGCAGCTCCCTTAAGCTGTCCTCCTGTTTTTTAATTTTTTTCTTTTTCACACTCTGATTGAGTGATATTTTTTTCTGCCCTGTCTTCTAATTCTCTGATCTGATCCTTGGATATCTCTAATCTGCTATCTATTCCTTCCAATGTGTTCTTTATTAGTGCTATGTCAATCTTTACTTCTGACTGTTCTTTTTTCATAGTCACTGTATCTGTTCTCATGCTATTGAGCATCCTTGTCATCATTATTTTGAACTCTATATCTTGATAAATTTCTTATCTCCATTTCATTTAGCGCTTCTTCTGGAGAATTCTCTTGTTCTTACATTTGGGGCTTGTTTTTTTGTCTTCCCATTTTGGCTCCCTGTTTGCATTTGTGTCTATGTATTAGATTAAGCATGTCAAACTTGCAGTCCATGGGCCTCATGTGGCCCACAACAGATATTTTTGCAGCCCAGCCAATATAACAGCATGTAAGAAATGTTTTAATAAAAATTTTGTAACTTAATTTTTACAATATCTTGTTATACATAATTATTAATAACGACTACAATGTTCGCTAATGACTGATTACTTAATCGTGTTGCATTCATTTCCCTTATGTGCCTTAAGCACAGGCACCACTTCTCTCCACTAATACTAGCAGCGAATATTTTAGCAGCTGATTGCCACATCATCAGTCTTGTACTGACTTGTTTGGTGTGCGCAACAGGAAATACTTTGCTTTTTGGAGAACAAGAAAAATAGGTTTATTTGCATTATACTCGTTAATTTGTGCAGTTATTCAGTGTCTGATAAGTTAATGCTGAAGAAAAATATTAATTTTTATTTAAATGTTCTATTACTTTATGTTAATGATTACTCATTTATTTCAGTCCTTTGTAGTCAGCATGTTTCTGTTGAAATAAACCTACGTTTCTATGAAAATTGAAGCTTTTCTTTTTTGTGGCCCACATAAACTTACACCTTGTTTATTTAGCCAGTGTTAGCCTTTGAGTTTGACATGCTTATATTAAATAGATCTGCTAGGACTCACAGTCTCTGGTGCAGGACAATTTCAGACACTGTGATTTTCCCTGAGTACCCTGTTTGGAGCTATCAGCAATCTACAGTTTGCAGCTCCCTCTTGCTGTGGCTGAGTGCCTTTGGAAATGACCAAGATGGGCACCAAAGTTTGCTTTTCCTAGTCCCAGTTCCAGAAGGAGATCAGGCAAAATCTCAAAGCATCCAGAGATCTGCCTTTGCCTATAGTCTAATTGTTATATTCAGTCTTAATGAGCCTCAAGCTATAGACCACAGCAAGGCATAGACTCTACAGTGTTTCGCAAGAGGTTTTCCAAAAGGGTGATTCAATTTCTTCTCCTGCAAGCAAAAGCTGCCTGGATAGTAATGGTCTTCCTGAGAAAGATGTCCTCTGCAGTATGAGGGAATGACTTAGCACAGAAAACTGGGGCACCTGCCTCCTGAGCTCTATCCCCAGAGCCATAACCCTGGCTTCTCCTCACACAGCTCTAGTCCACTCTGCTCTCCATTAGCCAGAGGCCAAAGTGGGTGATTGCATATGAAATTTTGTGCATTGTCCCTTTAAGATCGTGCCTGCATTTCCAGCCATATCTCCCTGGCAGATAGCAACCTCACTGATTTTCAAAACCAGATGTTATATAGGCACCTTTCTCAGTTCTGGTGCTCTGAGCTGGGGAACCCAGATTACAGTTTAGACCCCAGAGTTCCCTGTGGAAACCCCCCACAGCTGAGATATACCTCTGGGACTTCAGCTGCTGTCTATGGGAAACCAGCAGCCCTCTTGCATCTCCATACTCTCTATGAGGTATCTAATTTCCGTCCTTGGTTCTCAGGGTTCTCTCCAGCTAGTCTTCATTTGATCATTCAGAATGGTTTCTTTATTTTAGTTATAAATCCAATTTGGTCCTGGGAGAGTGTCAGTGTAACTTCCACTTACTCTGTCACCATTTTGGAATTCCAAAGTCCCTTTAATATTGATAGTGAAACAATTTCAGTTCTAAAAGAAAAAAAGTACTCCTGTTGATTTTTATGGTAAAGGAAATAGATCTTGAGAAAGTCTCTTTCTCTCTGGCCTGTTTCTTCATCTGTAATATGAGAGATTTAGAATAGATTTATTTATTTGACAAACCAAACAAAGCAATGAGCTAACAGGTAAGAACACAATGAGCTGGTGACTCAAGAAATCATTTTAAGAAAGTGTCTAAAGGAAATGATTTTTAAAGGCCCCTTTTCAGCTCTATTAGTTTATGTAAGCTATGAGTCCTATGGCTAATCATTAATGTTGTGAAAATTGTGTGAATGGAAATCCTTTAACCTTCTATCCAAATTGTCCTTCACTAAGACAGAGTCCCCACAAAATTACATGTTATTGCCCAGCCAGTTTTGCTCAGTAGTTGAGCATTGACCTATGAAGCAGGAGGTTGCAGTATGATTCCCGGTCAGGGCAGATGCCTGAGTTGTGGGCTCGATCCCTAGTAGGGGGTGTGCAGTAGGCAGCCAATCAATGATTCGCTCTCATCATTAATGTTTCTGTCCTTCTCTCCCTCTCCATTCCTCTCTCTGAAATCAATAAAATTATATTTTAAAAAGTATTTATTCTTCTGCTCTCTCACCCTTTCCTACTTGGTACTCTCAACCTCATTATTAAAGTAATACCTGACAGAGTCTGAGAAAAGAAGAAAAAGTGTAGAGATAGAAGCAGAGAGTTATCAGTCTGGGCATTTCACCATTTCCTTAAATGCCAGAAAATATGAGGATAAGTATGCAATGAAGATGTACAGAAAGTAGAAGAAAGGATGTAGAGGTAAGGAAAGACGGTTTTTAAAAATATTCTGTCAATTATAGTAAACATGGTATAAATTGATGCAGCTGTATAAGGCAAAGATCTAATTGGGGATTGGTGGAGTACTGCCCTTCCTATCACTCAGAAAAGCAGAGAAGCAGCTAAGGAAGGAAATGAGTAGGGAAGGACAGAGAAACAACACAGGGCATCCCCTCTCTTCCACGGCTGCTGTGGTGCCATGTTGAAGGTGAAAGACCTAGTTCCTTTTTCTTTCCTTCCTTACCTGAGTATGAACTGCCATTCTACCATAGCTTAAGATAGCTATAACAGTTTCAGACTGGAGAGGAAGTGATAGCTAACTCTCTCTCTCCCTTATGAACTTTTTTCCTCTAGATTTCTGGGGACCCAAATTTAGTTGAAGAAATTTTAGTTATAGTGTATCTTTAGTTAGTAAAACGCCCCAGAGATTATTAAAGTGTCTGGTCTTGGATCCAAATATTATCTACCCTTTTGATTTGGTTTGTTGGCCTTTTCTCCCAACCACTACCACAACCAAGAATTCTATGAACAAAGATGAATATTTCAGAAACCTTAGAGCCCTGGCACCAGGTTGGGTGTGAGATAATGCTGTAATTATGCAAATCCTATATAATAAAAGCCTAATATGCAAATTGATTGTCACTCTAACACACAAGATGGCTGCCCCTATGTGGTCAAAGATGGCCACCTCCATGTGGACACAAGATGGCCACCACAAGATGGCCAGCAGGAGAGGGCAGTTGTGGGTGATCAGGCCTACAGGAGAGGGTGGTTAGGGGTGAACAGGCTGGCAGAGGAGGACAGTTGGGGGTGACCAGGCCTGCAGGGGAGGGCAGTTGGGGGCGACCAGGTCTTCAGGGAAGGGCAGTTTGGAGGAACAAGGCCTGCAGGGGAAGGCAGTTATGGGGGGACCAGGCCATCAGGGGAGGGCAGTTGGGGGAGACCAGGCCTGCAGGGGAAGTAAGTTAGGGGCAATTTTGCCGGCAGGGGAGCAGTTAGGTGTCTATCAGGCTGACAGGGGAGTGGTTAGGGGGTGACCAGGCTGGCAGGCAGAAGCGGTTAGGGGCAATTCAGCAGGCAGGCAGGCGAGCCGTTGGGAGCCAGAAGTCCTGGATTGTGAGAGGGATGTCCCAGATTGGAGAGGGTGCAGGCTGAGCTGAGGGACACTCCACCCCTGTGCATGAATTTCGTGCACCGGGCCTCTAGTACTAGATAAATGGCTTTGTCCCTGCAGCATGTAACAGGCCAAAGGGCTGTTGCTGGGCTCATGTTTTACTGAGTACAATCAAATTAGTTATTAGTTATCTGGCCATGTTTTTAAAGTGTTAAAATTAGCATTAATATGCCTATCCCCATATAGACTATCTTATCCTATATAATAAAACCCTAATATGCAAATCAACCAAATGGCAGAACTACCAGTCGCTATGATGTGCACTGACCACGAGGGGGCAGACACTCAACACAGGAGCTGCCCCCTGGTGGTCAGTGCGCTCCCCTGAGCGCTGCTCAGCCAGAAGCTGGGCTCACGGCAGCGTGGGGAGCAAGCCTATGCCAGCAGGTGGACATCCCCCGAGGGGACCTGGACTGCGAGAGGGCTCAGGCTGGGCTGCAGGACCCCACCCCAACCCCCAGTGCACTGGGCCTCTAGTATAATATAACTCAATATAATTGATGTAAACAACTCACATCAGGGTCTCTTCATTTAGTTCACAACATCAAGATGCTACACCAAACTCAAATCAGCATGTAGCATATTGTCATGTCCCTATCTTCCAGAAGCCATACAGAGCATCTCATAGCTCCAACAACACCCCAGCGCCTAGCCAAAGGTCAAGAGCATTAACTTAGATTCCAAATTCCTAACACAGAACCACTGACAGCAAGCCCAAACATTCCAGACTATTCTCAGTGTGACGAAAAACAACCCACTTTTAATTCAGTGGAGGCAATGTATTTCATGGCGATTTCAGAAAACAAAGCTCAAACTAAGGCAATTATTTTTCAGGACATAAGGCACCAGAAAAGAAAAGCCTTTTTAGAATGTGGACAGAGCCATGAGTGTCAAAAAGGAGGGAGGGAGGGAGAGAAAGAGAGAGAATTAATTTATCTTGCCTAAGATCAAGTTTCACATAATGACAAATTACTATATACCAGTAGGATTATCTTTCTCCGCCTACAAATAGTCTAACCACCCCCAAGTCATAAAAGTCAGAGAGAACTAAGCTGGACAGGACATATTCCTTCCTGCATCCCATCTCACAGCAGCTGTGTGATTTCCTGAAGATTCTGTTGTTGGAGCTAAGGATAACAGTTCATTTACCAGTGCACACAAAATAACCTGCAAGTCTCCAGTTTCTATTCTTCTTCCTTCTCTCTTCCTTCCCCTCCCCCATTTGGCACCAGAGAAGTAAAACTTAGGCGTACTTAAAACAGTTTGAAAACTAATCTGAAAGAGGAAGAAGAATCTATACACATTGGCTGACATGTGCTCTACCCTCTCTGCTCTTAAAAACAACAGCAACCCATGTTTTCAAAGAAGCTTACCTAAAGAGCAGGCGTCCTGTGAATGAACTGCGCTTTCAGGACCCTCTGGAGTATTTAGATTCACTGTGGAGGTCACCAATGACGGCTTAACTCTCCAAGAAACAGATAGATTTGGATTTACTGAAGACTTGGAGTTTTCTGAAAGTGAGTTCAAAAGGACTCTGAAGTGTCAACCTTGAACTTAGCAGGTAAGGATATTCAATGTTTCATTGCGAGGACTAGAACTGTATGTAGTAAAATTCTGTTGATTTTAGCAAATTTCTGGGAGTTTGGGGATCTACCCTACCTGCCTTAAATTAGGCTGCCAATATTAACTGAATTATTTCTGCTTTTTTTATTGGTCAGGGATTCGATAATCCAATCAGTCTGCTCAGTGCTTCTGCTAGGTAGGGGCTCAATGTGGCAAAATACAGTGAATACATTCCCCTAGCCTCCAGCACCTGTGCAATTAAGTTGGAAATGTAGGGCATATTTTAAAATCCTATTTTAAAGCCTTAATGGAGTTTCTGTAATCTGTAGTAGCAGTTTCCTTCACTATTGAAAGAAAATTTATAGTGACTGCTGAAGGTAAACCAGTGAAGAATTATCTGGTAGCTTAACATTCATTATCCCACTTGAACCTCTCAATATTCTGCAATTTAGATGGGGTGTTACTATCCCTGTTTTGCAAATAAGGAAATAGACTCAGAGAGGCTAAGAAATAGTCTGTAAACATACCACACAACTAGAAATTGGCAAGTTATGAATAGAGACTAAAAATAGAAAGCTCTTGGAACTATAAGGAAATTGCATTGTCTATTTAGTATCTTAGACATATCTGACATAAACCAGGTTTACAGAGCCAACACTTCATACATTTTAATTAAAATTGTTGGCCAGGCACATTCTTCTTAGCAGCAAAGAAGCTGTTTTCAAGGGTAAAGAAATGGTTGGTGGGTTCCATCAGTAGCTAAAAAAAAAAAAAAAAGAAAGAAAAAGAAGAATCCTAGAATTTTTAATTCAGTTGTTCTGCCTTCCAGTGGTCTGATTTCTTTGAAATCCAGAGAGAGGCCATGACACCATATATTTATCAGGTGATTATTCAAAAACAAAATATAACTAAACCTGGACTTGGGACTGCATTGTATGCCCATTAGTTCCTGCAAATAAAATAAATCAGCCTGGGAGCTAGTGAGCCCCAAAAGAATGGTAAGTTAAAGAAAGTTTGCAGGTTAAGTCCAATCTGTGTCTTCCTAATCTAGAACTATCAATTTCATTTTCTATTACCTTTTCCCTCCTGCCTTTAATCAAATGTTTGATGTGTTTAGAAACTAGTTATCTGTAATAAAATCAAAATTTTTTCCATGGTGCAGGAAATTATAAATTTGCCTTTGCTGCATCATTGGTGATAATAAGGAATTAAGCAGGGGTAGGGAACATCTGGCCCACGGTCTATACAAGGCCTGCAAAATCATTTAGTCTGACCCTGCCAAGGCATTAGGGGTGAATTAATTAAATGTTTAACCAAATATAGCCAGCTAATTTTTAAGTTGATAATTTTGTATGGCCTGTGAATGATGATATAAACATCCAAATGGCCCTTGGCAGAGAGAAAGATCTCCCATCCCTGGATTAAGGAAATGGCAACGATCCTTAAGGTACATATTCAACCTTGTGCATTTAATGTCATGGAAGAAAGCTATCATAATCTCCAAAAAATATATAGCTCTGCATGGACTACTACTTTGATCCATTTTTTATTTCTTATGTTCTTATGAAAATATCTCAAATACATTGCAATCCAGTAAATAAGTATTGGTTAAGCTCAATACAGTTTGTGGCACAGAGCAAGGTAAGTGGTAGTTCCTGCCTTTGAGGAACTTACTGCTGTACCTGCAGGGTTCACCAAGGAGCCTGATCTGCTACATAAAGGGATTGAGTTGAAGAACAATAGGGAATGAATTTGGATAGAAATTTAAGACAAGATTATTAGACATTGAATTCCAGGCACTTTTTAATGGGAAATCTTACTAGCGAACTTTGAATAAGTGATGAAGAACATTTTGAGAATATGAATCTGACAGTTTCATAGTTCTGACTACACCTTGGGAAAAATGGAGATGGGAGTAAAATTTAATGAAGCTCTAGGCTAGGTTGATAGCTGTGGAAACTGACTTTATAAGAACTCAAGAAACATTTAAAAGGAATAATAAATAGAAGTAGGTGAATGATTAGATACAGGCAGCATAAGAAAGAAATAAGTCAACAATATCTCTGAAATTTTGAACCTGTGAGATCTGTAATGCTACTGCTATTCCTAGAATTAGGTAATTTGGGGATAGAAATAGGGAATGTAGAACATGCTTAGTTCTGCTTTGACCTATTGCGTTTGAGGAGATGGCAAAAATTCCAAGGAACAATGTCTTATGGATGGTTGGAAATAATGGCCCTCAATGTGAGTAATGGGTAAGAGGTACAGGCCAAAGTTAAATCTGGGGATTATGATTGATAGCCAATGCCATAAAAATGCCTCAACTTAGAGAAAGTAAATCTAAGAGATGACCAAGGACTGAAATTTGTGCAGTTTCTACATTTTCAGGCCAGAGGAAGAAGAAGGTCTTAAGAAATAAGAACCACAGAAATGTTATAGGCACCCCAAAACACCAGAAAAGGTGTTATCTGACAGCCCCTGTGAGTTGGAGGGGGAGGGCTGTCTCCTCCTCGGTTCTTGTCAGTCTTTCAGTAAAGACTTCAAACAAGTGATAGCAAATGATTTCTTTATAACAAAGCAAATTTATCAAAAAAGCAAAGCAAGCAAATTTATCAAAATATATCTGCCCTATAAGGTGCAGATTGACTTCCCAACTAATATGGGAAGTCCCCACCTAGTAGAGGTTTAATATTTTATTCCTTTTTGTCTATAGGTTTTAAAATTCCTTTGCCGGATATTTTGGTACAGATTAATTCTCAAGGTGCCATTTTACTTTGTTGTGGCCTTCCCAGAATTCATGAGAAGCACCTGGCAACTTTATCTTGCCAAGCCCAGAGACTGCTGGCTTTTCTGTTTAGGAAGTAAAATAAAACTGCCCTTTTCCCCTTCCCCCTTAACCCCTCCTTTCCTGCATTCTTTAATTGTGGAGGCTTTAACAATTTGCCTTCAGTGTCCTTGGTTTCGGGGAAGATAATGATTTGTTATTTACAAGCTCGCTGCAACTGTCCAAATAGTTTAGCTTGTTTAATTTCCTTGTTTCCATTTCCTATTCCATCCACTTACTTAGGAGTTTTCCTAGTTTCTCACTATTCTGTTACAGAAATACAATTCTTCTTCTCAAAAGGTAACAAGCATCTTGAAAGAAGGTATCGAGTTATTTATTCTTTTATATCTCCCCTTCCCAACAATAACTAGCATCATGCTTTATAAACACCATGAACACTCAATAAATATTAAGTTACTCTAACATAAGCAAACATGGAGAATTTTTGCTTCAAGCAATCTTCCAGTTTGAACACTGTCATGAATTCTGCAATTTAACAGCGGCTGCTCTAAACTACCTTGCTGCTCATGTTTCAGTGGAAAGGAAACAGCCTAGATAGCTGGGGGTTCATTCTACTTTTGTCCTGTAATCAGCTGTGTGTTCTTTAGCAAATTACTAAGCATCAGTTTATCTTGGTTTCCTCATGCACCAAATGCAGTAATGAGCTTATAGGGATATTTTTAGATCATTAAAATAATAAATATAAATATGAAAGCAACTTGAAAATGTAAACCGCCTTACAAAAGGGTTTTGTTTAAAGTCCATTCCAAGTTAATAAAATACACAACAAATTTGATAGCATATGGAGGGAGTAGGGCCAGTTACTTCCTGCTTACAACACTATAGCTCTAGACCAGGAGCCTCACTCTAAGTATCAGCAATCACATCCAACTCCTTGGACATGTCAGTAGGATCCAGCCCTCTGGTAACCACTAACTTTACAATAACTGATTTTTATTTGCTTATTATTTATTTACTAGGAGCCCGTTGCACAAAGTTTCGTGCAATAGACTTTTCCTTCACCTGGCTGCCGGCACCAGTTATCCGCCAGCAGCAGTTTTCCTCTGGCCACCCGCCGATCAGAGCGCCTCCCGCCAGCACGATCGGCCACCCCGAGAGGAACTCCGATCGGGAGGCACTCCGATCGGGCGGGTGGCCAGAGGAAAACTGCTGCTGGCGGAAAACTGGTGCCAGCAGCCACGCAATCGGCCACCCCGAGTTCCGCCACCAGCGTCTTCCGCAGCGCCGGGCCGTTTAGGCCGGCGGGAGGAGCGGGATCGGGGACTCGTGAGGCCGCCCCCCCCCCCCCCCCCGCTCCTACCGCCAGCCAATCGGCCACCCTGAGTCCCGCCCCGCACCTCCAGCCGGCCCAATCGTGGGCGTAACGGAGTGATGGTAATTTGCATATTACCATTTTATTAGGTATGATTTTTAATGTTTTATTGATTTTAGAGAGAGAGGAATAAAATATTTAAGAGTAGTATTTAAGAAGTATTTCTGTGAAACACTATCCATATTTATTCATTAGCTATTACTTCCATTATATCCATTGTTCTCAGGATTAAATCCTAAGGTTCAAAACAATTTTTACATAAAGTTCTGAATGTTACACAATATTTCACTACTCTGTCCTAAAGCCACTTGTCCAACCACCAATTTGGTTATAATACAAATCAGGTTCCCAGAATATATAGGTAGGTAAAGTGCATGTGTCTCTCCATAAAATACGAAGACCTAAAGTCATTTTTATCCTTCAAACCAATGTTATTTGGGTTTCAGGCTACATAGATGTCTACAGGGTATAATTTGAAAGCCAGTGAGAAACATTTTCCAGTTCAATAAGGATGAGCAAACTTCTAGGAGACAGATCCATGCTAATCAACCCTACAAAAGTGATTCATGAATCAGAATACTAACTTGTTGATTTGGATTGATTGTTGATTGTTGATAGACTCATAGCAGATAGTGGTACATCATTATCCTTACAGAAAAGACAACAAAAGAAGTCATTTAACCAGATTATAAATCCAGACATCTTAAGTCCATTAATTTATGTTACAATACTGGTGCTAAAACACCATCAACTGACAATTATTTTTGCCTTCAGTTGAGAACTCTTTATAGGTAGGTAGAGAAGACCACTATTTAAACATAAGTCATGCACCACAAAACTCTTCACCCTGCTTCCTCATTTCATCTCATCCTATCATGACCTCTCCATTCCTTGTGCCCCACCAATTTTGCTTCCACATTTAGAGGGAAGTTCATATGAGATAAAAGAAAGAAAAATCAATAAATATTTGGAAAAAATTAAGGAAGGACCCTGCTAGAAAATAAGGGGAAAGAGACAAAACAGAAAAATAAACATAGACCCTTGAACACTTAACCAGAGTTAGATTTCCTTTTGATGAATAAAATATAATTATCTTATTTATTTAGAGTGTTTATTGAATCAATATATCCCAGACTTTTGAGCGCCTACTGAAATGTGGCTGATGGAAAAGGAAAAAGGAGCTGAGATCTAAACTTGGCATATTCAGGCTTTCTTTAATTTTCCATCAACCACTTTTCCCTAAAAAGGAAAAAATCCAGTTTGGAATCACATTTTGAGATGTCTAACATATAGAACTTGTTAAGATTTTTCATCTATTTCATATTAACAGCTTCTGTTTTTACATAGTGTTGTCTTTCTATTGTCATGGATTCAACATGATACATGGAATAAAGTTAACAGTAACAGCATTCAAACATCTTTGACACATCTTAGGTACTTATTCCGAAATTCCTATGAAGTTCAGGCCTCAGAAGATATCAAAAGCTTCTTTTTATTCAAAATTTGTTCCCCTTTATGTTTAACCTAAATTTTAATTCTTGTTTAAGACAAAAGCCTTCAATAAAAGCAATCTCCTAGAGAATAATTATTTTGCTTCCAAGATCCAGGCATCTAAATACCAAGAAGTTAGGGACAGGCCTCAGATTCAGCTATGAGCAATGGCCTCAGAACTTACAAGGATTCCAGGTTTCTAGTAATTAACTAGAGACTTATTCAGGTATCCATGGAAGAAGGTAGGCCCTCTAGTTAGTGCTTTACCACAATTGCAGACATATATAAGCTATATGTCTATAACATATTTATATCACTCGGACTAAGGATATACCTCTTCTTCCACTGTGCATTCCCACCCACACTCATACACTCCTCAAAATACCTATTGCTATTTTGTGATTTGCATTTCCCTTCAAGTTTCTTCTTATACATAACTTTATTCTGATGATAAACAATAAATATTTCTGTCACAGTACTATACATTGGGCACACTGTGTTATTAGCTCTGAATGCCATAGTCCAAGTCTTTTTTGGACTTGGCATTGTCCTGTGTTTTGAATCCAACTGACAAAAGAGTAGCCCAATTTGATGAGTGTGATGTTCTCCCCTTAAGGAGGAATAAGCTACTAGAGAGGAAGCATCTTAGAAGTGTCAGCAGTGCACTATCAACTCCCCTGTAGTTTTTAGTACCAATGAGGATGCTGCTAAGCATATCCTTGAAAAAGCCAAGTGAGAAAACTACTTATTATGATAATAAGGCTACAGTGAGGGTCTTTCTACTCCTTTTCCCTCAATTTTTTTAAATATATTTTATTGATTTTTTACAGAGAGGAAGGAAGAGGAATAGAGAGTTAGAAACATCGATGAGAGAAACATTGATCAGCTGCCTCCTGCACACCCCCCTCCGGGTGTGTGCAGGAGGCAGCTGATCAATGCACACCACAACCAAGGTACATGCCCTTGACCAGAACCGAACCCAGGACCCTTTAGTCAGCAGGCCGACGCTCTATCCACTGAACCAAACCAATAAGGGCTCCCTCAATCTTTTATTACATGGAGGAAAGCCACTGGGATCATTAGTACAAGCTTGGTTGTTTATAGATTAAAACCCATAGAAGATGTATAGCTCTGCTGCAGTCATTCAATAACCAATCACTCAATTAACATTTATCTATGTGTGAAACATTATAATAGGCTAGGCTTTGGATTCACAGAGCTAAAGAAAAAAAAAAAAAGCTGGACTTTTTCTTTTTGTCCTAGGGTAGTTCACAATCTACTTAGGGAGACAAGATTCCTACACATTGAAAGATATAATACAAGGTATTAGAATGCTGACTGCCATATTATTGGTACAAACAATAAACACAATACAAGTTCAAAAATATAGATACAAATGTAGAATGGGGTGATCAAAGTTGGTGTCAGGAAGTGGAACCTGAGCTCAATAAAAGTAGGGCCCCATGAGCTGCACCCTCATGATAAGCAAGTTTCCTGCATCTTGCCTGCTCAGCAAAAGTGGAAGAAGTATCTGCCTTAGAAAGCTGAGCCTTGAGTTGCAACCTCCCCTACTTCCTCTTCTGCTTTGGCCCTGCCTTCATCACCCCCCTCCTGTTGGCAGTCCTCCAGTACATGCAGACCATCCGGTGCATGCTAACATTTACTAGAAAAGTAAAGGAAGCCTTGGGGAGTCATTCAATTTAATAGAGTCATAAAAATACATCTGAATACTGATTTAATCTTTCAGTCTCTCCTGATGACTGAATTAAAAAACACTCATCATTAGTTTTACCCAGAACTTATTGTCAAGGTCTTCAGATTCTCATCAATCTCTGGCTTAGGCCACTTTTGAACTCTCTTTCAGCCCCACTAGAACACTTTTGCCTTTCTTTGTTTTAAGCTCTTTGCCTTCTATTTCTTTCTAAATGTGTGGATTCATCTGCCTCCCCCCATTCCTTTCTTCTCCAGTGATTTATAAAGTGTCCATTCACAAGTCATGGTCTCCTATACTCTTTTAGATTTTACAGGGTTTTTTAAATAGACTCTGCCCTCTTAGAGGTGTCCACATTTCACTTCCACTTTAAACCATTATCTAGATTCTTGCACAATAGCATCTGCATTTCCACACACAAAAACATACTTATCCCTAGACCTCGTAGACCCCACCATGGGGAGTTAAATACTCTATTACTCAAAAGCACCTAATACCAGGGAGTTACTTTTCCAAAGTTGCTCAATTAGGAGAAGAAGAGAGAAAAAATTAATAAAGCAGACTCACTATCATTAATGAGCTCACCATCTAAATGGGTATGACAGATTTGTAAGCAAAACGAGTAATTGGTAAGCACTGTAAAAAGATAATAGAACCATGAACAATGGAACATTTATAGAGAATGATAACTTCAACTTGAATCTTGAATTATAAGTAGAAAATTGCCAAGTTCACCTCTTTGACCTTACATGTAAGGGTGAAAAAAGATGCATAGTTCAAGTATCTTCACCTAGCCAAGGGATCAAATAATAAGAATCCTGAACTGATTTGGTGGAAGAGCAAGAATCAGTTGATACTACAATAAAAGAATGAACAGAACTTGGAATTTGCATGTGAGAGATGATATCAGGTTGGAGTGGCATCAAATATGACTACCAGGTTCTGTGCCTGAGTGACTGGAAGACTATTCATGTCCATGAAAAAAAGAAAAGAAAAATCAGTGGGAGAAGTTGATTTTGGGGGACAAAACATATATTTGTCTATAAACATTTGAAAAGGAGAACAAGGCATGTGATACAAGAAAAGCAATCTAATAGGCAGTTGAAAATGAGAGACTAATGTTAAAGTGAGTATTTTGTAGCTGAGACAGATTTTTAAAAAATATTTTTTATTGATTTTGAGAGAGAGAGAGAGAGAGAGAGAGAGAGATCGAGATCACTGTGAAAGTGAAACATCAGGTGGGTGCCTCCTGCACGCACCCTACTGGGGATCAAGACCACAACCCAGGCATGTGCCCTGACCAGGAATCAAACCAGATACTTCTTGATGTACAGGACAACACTCAACCAACTGAGCCACACTGGCAAGGGTGGGAGATTTTGAGTTATCCACATGAAAGCAATCATTTTATTCCATGGAAATTGATAAATTCTTAAAGGGAAAGAGAAGCAAAACCTAACACCATACATTTGCATGTCACAGATTTTGGTTGCACTCTGACAACCTCAATTGACTATCTAGGAAGTCTGTCATTGATGAAGGGAAATAAGAAGGAAAAGCTGGTATTGGGGCAGCAGACTGATGACTGTAATGCCTGGATTCTAGTTCCTGCCCTGTTACTAGCTATGTGCTCTTGAGCAAGTCATGACCATTCTACTATCATCCTCAGGATTCAGTTTTTCACATGTAAAAATTCATTGGAACAGGATCACAAAGACTACTTCTGGCTCAAACTGACACCTATTCTTGGAATAAGAAGGAGCATATTTTACTGACATGGTTCAATAATATTTTCTTAAAAGAGAATAGCATAGAACTTCACTAGCCGTCCATTATATTCCTGCTAGTCAAAGCACTATGCTAACCACTCTAGAAGAAACATGGAGAAGTATAAGGGGAAGTAAAATAGGAAAAAGAACACATGAAGATATAACCACTTAAGGAACTTGCAATATAGTTGAACCTACTGGACCTGCTTTTATCTGACCCACAGTAAATCATAATTCTGCTGTCAGACTTGCATGTCACTTTAGTTGGATGAGGAACAAGCAGCTTAAATTTAGCTCTCATACAACATTGTACTTGTTTGCTTTGGTAATATGTTCTGGGGGGGGGGAACACTACTGTTTTAAAAGTTACACCAAAGGGCCCAACTGGCATGGCTCACTGTTTGAGTGTGACCAGGAGGTCATGGTTTGGTTCCCAGTCAGGGCATATGCCAGGTTGGGGGTTCGATCCCCAGTAGCGGGCGTGCAGGAGGTGGCATCTCATCATTATTGATGTTTCTATCTCTCCCCCCCCTCTCTTTCTCTCTGAAATCAATAAAAATATACATTTTTAAAAGTTACACCAAAAAATAAATTAATATAAAGAACAATAGATCTAATGTGCCTCAATAAAGCAATTTTGAAATGAGTTAGTCTGATTTAACATATTCATTGGGCACCAACTGTATTGCTCCTTGATAGATTCTACAGAAAGTATTCATATTAATTATACCCAGTTTTTGTCCTCAAAAATTCTATAATTTAGTAGTAGAGATTAGACAAAGAAATGAGCTAACAAAAAGTAAAAAGAAGTAGAAACATGAAGTAACTAAAAACAGAAAACTGAATCCTGTAGTTGAACCATCGACTTCTGTGGTCCACTGCTTTCTAAGGTTCTAACATCCTGAGAATAACCTGTACTTCCTCCCTCCTAATTCTTCCTTCCACATCTAGCATTTCTACTAACCCTTTTCCCACTTTGCCCTCTGGAACACTCTCTCCATTATAAGTGCTCCTACATCCTAAATCTCTTCAAATAATTCTCTCTACCCCAAGAGAAACTTTGTCCTCACCATCAAAAGTAAACCGTTTACAACAAACTGATGGTTGCCAGGTGGGAGTGGTTTTGGGGTTAGTAAAAAAGGTGATAGATTAAGAAGTACAAATTGGCAGTTACAAAATTCACAGCCCTGGCCAGTGTGACTCAGTTGGTTGAGCATGGTCCCATGCACTGAAAGTAGAGTGGTTTGATTTCTGGTCAGGGCAAATGCCCAGGTTGGAGATTCAGTTCCTGGTCCAGGTGAATATGGGAGACAACTGATTGATTTTTCTCTCTCACATCAATGTTTATTTCTCTCTCTCCTTCTCCCTTTCTCTCTCTCTAAAAAAATAAATAAAAACATATTTTTTAAAAAGCAGTCACAGGATGCCCTAACCGGTTTGGCTCAGTGGATAGAGCATCGACCTGCAGACTGAAAGGTTCCAGGTTCGATTCCAGTCAAGGGCATGTACCTTGGTTGCAGGCACATCCCCAGTAGGGGGTGTGCAGGAGGCAGCTGATCGATGTTTCTCTCTCATCGATGTTTCTAACTCTCTATCCCTCTCCTTTCCTCTCTGTAAAAAATCAATAAAATATATATATATTTTTAAAGTAGTCACAGGAACATAAAGTACAACAAAGGAAATATAGAAAATAATCCTATCTAATAATAGAGTAATATGCAAATTAACCATCACTCCACGACAAAAACGGCGGTGCCCATGGCCACAAGATGGCGGCTCCCAGTCCTCTCAGGCCCACCGAAGTCCCCCAGTCCCAGAGAGGGCTACCGCTGAGAGCAGGCAGCATGCGACCTGGGCTGTTGGCCTGGGAGGGTCCCGAATACCCCTGGCTGATCTGCTCCCAGCCGTGGCCCTGGCCATTGGCCTGGAGGGCTGCCGCCACTCCCCCCACCCCCCCACATCATTCCCAGCCGCGACCTGGCCATAGCCTGGGAGACTGCAAACAACCCCCGCGTGATCTGCTCCCAGCCGCAACCTGGGCAGTGGCCTGGGAGAAGGCGCACACCCCCCGGCATGATCTTCTCCCAGCCACAACCTGGGTAGTGGCCTGGGAGGCCGCGCGCACCTCCCCCCACCTCCCCCCCCACCCAATCTGCTCCCAGCCGCGACCTGGGCAGTGGCCTGGGAGACAGCACACACCCCCGGCGTGATCTGCTCCCAGCTGAGACCCGGGTAGTGGCCTGGGAGAAGGCACACATCCCCCGGATTGATCTTCTCCCAGCTGCAACCTGGGCAGTGGCCTGGGAGACAGCACACACCCCCGGCATGATCTGCTCCCAGCTGAGACCCGGGTAGTGGCCTGGGAGAAGGCACACCCCCCCTGGCATGATCTTCTCCCAGCCGCGACCCGGGCAGTGGCCTGGGAGACGGCGCACACCCCCCGCGTGATCTCCCAGCAGTGACCCCGGCCGTGGCCTGGGATATGGCGCGCACCCCGGGCGGATCTGCTTCCAGCTGAGACCCGGGCAGTGGCCTGGGAGATGGCGCACCTGGAGACCCAGGTCCCAGCTGGGAGCAGATCATGGGGTGGGGGGAGGTGCACACAGTCTCCCAGGCCACTGCCCAGGTCGCAGCTGGGAGCAGGGGAGCGCATTTGGGGGTGACCGGGCTTTCAGGGGAGGGCAGTTGGGGATATCAGGCTGGCAGGGGAACAGTTAGGCATAGATCAGGCTGGCAGGGGAGTGGTTAGGGGGTGATCAGGCTGGCAGGCAGAAGCAGTTAGGGGTAATCAGGCAGGCAGGCGAGCAGTTGGGAGCCAGCAGTCCCGGATTGTGAAAGGGATGTCTGACTGCTTGTTTTTAAACAGGCAGTCGGACATCCCCCGAGGGGTCCCAGATTGGAGAGGGTGCAGGTTGAGCTGAGGGACACCCCCCCACCAGTGCATGAATTTCATGCACCGGGCCTCTAGTACTGTAATAAATATATATGGTATCAAGGGGGTTCTAGATTTTTGGGAAGATCACTTCATAAGTTATATAAATGTCTAACCACTATGCTGTGCACCTAAAACTAATGTAATATCGAATGTCAATTGTAACTGAAAAAAAATGTTTGCTAACACAGCCAAAATAGTAAGCTGCTTATTTTTCTATAGCCCATGTACTATGAGACCTAGAGCATCCATTGTATATCTCCTGGCTCCCTGGTGCCACTTTATATAATTTGTTATTTGTTTTTTAACCATTTTTTATTTTTCAATTACAGTTGGCATACAATATTATATTAGTTTCAGGCATAAACCCTAGTTATTAAACATTATATAATTTACTAAGTGGTCATCCTGATAAATCTCACACCCATCTGCCACCATACTTAGTTATTAGAATACTAGAAGCCCAGTGCATGAAAATTCATGCACTGGATGGGGGCGTCCCTCAGCCTGGCCTGCCCCCTCTCACAGCCCGGGAGCCCTCAGGGGCAGGAGGTGACCCAGCGATCAGGGGAAGGCGATGCCCCATCACACCTCTGCTACTGCCACTGATGGCAGCGCAAGCCTCAGCCGGCCCCAGTTACCTGAGCCTCGGGTGGCCCTGGGCAGCTGGACAGCTGCCATCTGAGGCTTGCCTGCACCTTGGGTTGGCCCTGGGCAGCTGGGCAGCCGCCATCCAAAGCTTGCCTGCACTTTGGGCCAGCCCTGGGCGGCTGGGGGACTGAGGGAACTGGGGGACTCCGGAAGCAGGCATGCCTGCTGCCCCAGTGGGGCTGAGGGAACTGGGCGCCACCATCTTGTGGCTGTGGGCACCACCATCTTTGAGGGCGGGGCAGTCAATTAACATATCCCTGCCTTATTGGCTGTGGGCGCCATCATCTTTGCAACGACATGAGGATCAATTAGCATATTCCCTCTTTATTAAATAGGATTATAGACTATATTCCCTATGCTGTACTTTACATCTCCATAACTATTCTGTAACAACCAATTTGTACTTCATAATTCCTTCACCTTTTTCACCTATGTCCCCAAACCTCCTCCTATCTAGCAACCATCAAAATGTTCTCTGTATCTATGAGCCTGTTTCTGTTCTGCTTGTTCATCTATTTTGTTTTTAAATTCATTTCTTGATAGATATGTACTTATTGCTATTTTATTGTTCATATTTTTTATTTTCTTTTTTTTCTTCTTCTTCTTAAAGAAGACCCTTTAACATTTCATGTAATACCAATTTGGTGATAATGAACTCCTTTAGCTTTTTCTTATCTGGGAAGCTCTTTATATGTTCTTTGATTCTAAATGATAGCTTTTCTGGATAGAGTAATCTTGGTTGTAGGTCCTTGCTTTTCATCACTTTGAATATTTCTTGCTAATCCCTTCTGGTCTGCAAAGTTTCTGTTGAGAAATCAACTGACAGTCATGGGTGCTCCCTTGTAGGTAACTAACTGCTTTTCTCTTGCACTTTTAAGATTCTCTCTTTGTCTTTAACCTTTGGCATTTTAATTATGATGTTTCTTGATGTGGGCCTCTTTGGGTTTATCTTGTTTGGGACTCTGCACTTCCTGGACTTGTATGTCTATTTCCTTCACCAAGTTAAGGAAGTTTTTCGTCATTTTTTCAGATAGGTTTTAATTTCTTACTCTCTCTCTTCTTCTGGCACCTCCATGATACAAATGCTGGTATGCTTGAAGTTGTCCCAGAGGCTCCTTACACTATGTTTATTTTTTATTTTTGCTGTTCTGATTGGGTGTTTTCTGCTTCCTTATATTCCAAATCACTGATTTGATTCTCTGCTTCATTTATTCTACGGTTAATTTCCCCTAATGTATTATTCATTTCAGTTAGTGTATCCTTCATATCTGAATGTTTCTTTTTTATGATTTCTAGGTCCTTTTTTCATGCTGTTGAAGTTTACACTAAGTTCCTTGAGCATCCTTATAACTATTGTTTTGAACACTGTATCTAGTAGTTTGCTTGCCTCTGTTTCATTTAGTTTTTTATGGAGATTTCTCCTTTCATTCATTTGTTACCTTTCTTTGTCTCCACATTTTGGCTGCTTCCCTATGTATATTTGTATGTATTTGGTAGAGCTGATATGTCTCCCAGACTTGATAGAGTAGCCTTATGTAGTAGGTGTCCTGTAGGGTCCAGTGGTACAGCCTTCCCAGTCACATGAACTGAGTGCTCCAGGTGCACCCCTATGTGGGCTGTGTGTACTGTTCTGATATAGTTGAACCCTGATTGGTGTGGGGATCACTGAGAGAGATTGACTCCTAGGTCAATCAGTTGCTAGGACCAGCTGTGACTACAGTGAAGGAGCTGCTGTTCAGGAGTCAACCCTATGGAACAGAACTTCCTTCAGTGCGGCTTTGGTGCTCACCAAGTTCACCCCTTGACTGTGTTGCTCATGGAGATGGTAGGGTTGCAATCTGGCATGGTCTGAAGCTGTCCACTGGGTACACTGGCTCTGGGGCCTCACAGAAGGTTCAGATACAGCCAATGTTTGTGCCCTGCCTGGGGTCAGCTGGCATGAGTTACAGAGCAATCTGCAGATTTCTGCTACTTGTGTTGGGCCTAAAGGTGCCCAGGAGAGACCAAGCTGTGAATCAAGGCCAACTGCCAATAGTGTCAGGTCTGGGGCCACTTAGCAAGAGATACACAAATGCAGTGGCCAGATGTTGCTTGCTTGATAGAAAAGTCCAAAGCATGAGGCAAGAGAGGTCATTTTTATGGAAAAGCCACTGTAAATGGTTTGGGTGGGCCTGCAAGTTGTGGGTTTGGGTTTCAGGGAATCACCAAGGTAGGGCAAACAGTATGGAGACTCAGATATGGCACCTGCCTGCTGGCTCTGTGGTGGTGGTGGTGGTAGTGCGGGTCTCAGAAAAGGAACAATGGCCTCTGCCAGCACTTTTATCTGGCAGAAAGCTTTCCCCATCCAAGCTCTCGCCCTGATGCTGGACAATTCAGTTCCTCCCTGTATGTCTCCAGTTCCTTTCAAGCTGCTGAGGCAGCAACTGAAACTCAGAAAGAATGAGTCCAAATAAGTCCATGTGCAGGCCCTTTAAGAGGAATGCCTGAGGCTCCAGCATCCCCACACAGTACACAAGCCATTCATCTATACTACCCTCTAATCCTCCTTATTAATGTCATCATCGATTGACTTCAGACTTCTTTTTCTATAATTCACTGAATATTTTGGTATTTGGCTTGCAATCTTCCTTTCTACTCTAAATCCTGGTAACTTCATCTTTCATGTAAACAGCCAACCCAGCAAATTGAATTCAAATTTTCTTGATCACCTCTTGTGGAAAAACATTCATTCACATTCCACCTTGGTTACTCATTCCATGATCATACTTAAGGCCTTATTTATTAGCACACAACTGAAATCTTAAACTCCAGTGTACATTCTCTGACTATAATCTCCAATATTTTCAGTTGTTTCATTCCTTATTGCTACTACACCAGTTATTAAACCTCAATGAATCTTCCAGTCTCCTGGTCTATCCATCTTTCCCAAATCTCCTAAACTTCTTCATGGTTTTACTTTTAACCATTCTTTAGGTAGCATTGTTAACTTCCTTTACCCCATTTTCCTTCCATAACATTTGTTCTAGGACCCCTCTAATATTACATCAATTTAAGCATTTGCATTTTTTATCCTTTACACCCAGGCTGCTGAACACTATTTTAATAAATCATAAACCATAGAAAGTCACTCTGTAAGGTTATGATAAAATATTATTGTAGTCTTGAATGGTGCTTTGAGCTCAACTTAAAAGGTCACTGGAGTCCTTTGAAAGAAAAGTGATAGTATCACAACTGTGCTTTAACATTAATAATTTGGCATAAATTATAAGGACTCAACAGATTAGAAACAATAAAATTAAAAAGAAAGCTGTGCCCTTGCCTGTGTGGCTCAAATGGTTGGAACATTGTGCCACGCACCAAAGGGTCGTGAGTTCAATCCCCATCTGGGGCACGTACAGGAGGCAACTGTTTGATGTTTCTCTCTCCCTCTTTCTTCCTCTCTCTCTCTAAAATCAATAAAAACATATCCTCAGGTGAGGATAAAAATTTTTTAAAGACATCTGTAATTTCTAATAGTCAATAAACAGTATCCCCATATTATAATCAAAGAAAGAACAAAGAAGTGCACCAACCCTTGGCTTATTGTGTAGTCCTTTACATAACAGTTTTTTTCAAATGCCATGATTTGTACCAGTATATGAGTATGTCTTATGTCAGTGTTTAGTGACAGGTCTTGTAGAATCTGAAACTTAATAGTGTGGTGTAATGAAACTAGCACTGGACTGTGAGTCAGGCATCCTGACTCTGTCACTAATTCTGTTTGTATCTTTCTGGGTCATGAAGAGAGTTTGGCAGGATTTGATGTTTTCTAAATTCTCTTCTGGCTCTAACATTCTATAAAACTAAGTCATTCAATCCCAAACAAATTTTACAGCCCCTTCTGAAAGCTTCCTTCAACAGAGTACCACTATTTAAGAACTGTTTTCAGTATCCTGACACATACTTCTTTTTTACTGACTTGTTCACCTAACAGTTGTGTCAGAACATAACTCTCTCCCTTCTCACATGACTCACTCAGTGATCATATCTGGTCTCAAATTCTCATGAAAACCTGAACACCAGGACACTGCTAAATTACTTTTTGTCCTACCAATTTATGTTGTAAAGAGTGCCCAGATTATCACTGGTATAATTTGTAAAATTGAATATGCCTCAGAGAATCAAGTTTGATATTATGCCAATAGATTTACAGTAATAGAAGGGACTCAAAGAAGTAATTTAGTACAGTCTAGTGTGATGAAATTTACATTTTCTCCTATAGGTAATCTGGAGATTCTGAGGTAGAAGGTATGATCAAGGCAGTGTTCAGTCAGGACTACCTCCTCACTGCTGATTTATAAACAAGTTGAAACTTGTTTCTATGCTTAGACCTAGTTTATTTGTTCTTTATTTCCTTCCTTTCTCCCTTTGCCTCTCTCTCTCTCTCTCTCTCTCTCTCTCTCTATCTATCTCTCTCTTTCTCTCATCTTTTTTCCTTTCTCTTTAGCTCTACTTACAACAAAAGAGTACATTTCCTGACTGGTATTTAACAAACTTGCTGAGCGTTCATCTTAGTTACATCTCCCAATTCATTAAATTTCTCAAAGTTATTCAGAATTGTAACCCCCACCCACCTGATTTGGTAACATCTGCATAAAATAATGATTCTGTTTTCTTACCTATTATCAATGACATTGATAAGAGTGGTAGACCCAGGCCAACCCAGTGAAATACTTCTATATCAGTAGAAGACCAACACAGATCAGTTATCATTCTCAAGTATAAGCTTATCCAATTCAATGTCAGTCAGTAACACCTTTGAGGGCTTACCATGTCTCAAGCTCCTAGCTAAGCTTGCTGAGAACACAAAAGTTAGTGAGACAATCTGCCTGTCCTAAGGAGCTTCACATAAGAAGAGTTAAGCCCAATAGATAAATAGAAATAATAGAGGCTTAGAAAATATTTTAATAAATGACTATAATATGATATTAGCCATAAAGTATTAAGTTCTATAGTTATACCATCTTTTTTGCTTTATTTTTGAGTATGTTATGAAATGTAGATTTAGAGTTTTAAATAAGGCTGATAGCCTCTTCTTCCAACAAAACTAACTTAATTTCTTCTTATAATTCTTAGTATTTAATATAAATTGATATTGCAATTTTACCAATATCTTTCTAGATATAGAAGTTAAACTTAGCAATTCGGTTTTTCAGCCTTATCCTTTAAAATTATCAGTTTTAACCTCAGTAAGTTTAGCTCATCATTTAATACATTGAGGTAATTTAGACAAGACAGCAGACATTTCATTTTATTCTATTTATGACAAAATAATAAGCCATTAATCGTGTAATAAAAACCAGAAGAGATTTGTTCAATTAAATTAATTTTTAAATATATATATATATATATATACATATATATATATATATGTATATATATATATATAATTTCAGAGAAGAAGGAAGAGGAAGAGAGAGATAGAAACATCAATGATGAGAGAGAATCATTGATGGACTGCCTCCTGCATGCCCCACAATGGGGATCAAGCCCACGACCCCCAAATCATGACCTCCTGGTTCATAGGTTGATGCTCAACCACTGAACCACGCCGGCCAGGCTTAAATTAACTTTTAATATGTTATTTACATGCATTGTCTTAATTCACTACATTTATTAAGAATAGATACCTGAGGAGGTTCTTGTCAATGTCTCAAAACTGTATGTATTCCTGAGAAGAATGTCACTGCATTAATATTTTCTCAAAAACTCAAGGAAATAAGGCACTGTCTACTGCTCCACACTAAAGGGCAATTGGATGGTCTTCCATTTCCCCATAGGGTCTTTCTTCAGTGGCATATGTGCCTATTTTAAGAGCCTCTTTCAACATTGCAAAACTCTGCCTTTATCTAGAAATCTTCAGCTGTATTCCCAACCTTTGTTATAATTTATCCAGGAGATCTCATCTGGACTCAAGGCAAAGATTTCTGACAAACCCTTTTTGTTGGAGCATTTATGTGCATAATATAGTGTTTCAGTCCTACCTTTCCAGGAAAAAAATAGGTGTCTCAGATGAAATGAACATCCACCTGAAGCATCTTAACCAATTATTCTTACTTTTCTATTTATAAGTCCACACTTCCATGGCTACCACATTTTTGCAGATTTTTCTAGCTTGACTTTGGACCACATTTCCTCCCTAAAAAATCCCTTCTAGACATTTCTTCTTTGTTAAATGGAATTCAAAGATGGGTCTCAGGATTCCTACCCCTTATGTACAGCTCTGTATAATCTCCTACCCTGGAGTGTAGGGGTGGGGCCTATGAATATAAGGGGATTTCATTCTTGTGTTAGGGTACGAATAAGTTGGTTTTCAGTTAACTGAAAAGGAAATTATCCTGGGTGGGACTATTGAATAGGGTGAACCCTTTAAAAGAAGGTATAGAAGTCAGAAATATTTGAAGAGAAAAACCTTCGTCCTGGTGTCCTGTAAGAAAGGAAACAGCCATGTTGAGAGAGAAGGGTACCATGCATCAAGGGCTGAGGGTGACCTCTAGTTGCTAAGAGTGGTTATTGGCCAACAGTCATTAAGAAAATAAGAACTCATCATACAGAAACAAGTAATGAATTCTTCTAACAACCAGTGATCTTGAAATGGGATCCCTAACCTCAAATGTGATTACAGTTCTGACTAACTTGATTGCAGCCCTGTGAGACCCTAAACACAGGACTCAGCTAACTTGTACCTGAACTCCTGATCCATGGAAACTGTGAAAAAAATAAGAGGGTGCTATTTTAAGTTTGTGATAATTTGTTACGCGACAGTAGAAAATTAATATACCTTCATTCATCCTTTTTCTCTTCTTGTTTATGATAACTGTTTAATGGAGTCCAAAAAGTCTGATTAAAAGTTTTAACCCTAGTATTTTTTTTAAACTCAATACTTTATTGAAAATATTTTCTCCAAGGTCACCACTGGCTTCCTAATTACTAAATCAAATTGCCATTTTTTAAACTTCATTCTCTTTGGTCTTTTGGAAAATTTTGAATCAGTGACCATATTCCTTCTCAAAACTGTCCTTTTGACTTGTACAATACTAGACATTATATTTTGTTTTCTTCTTTTCTCTCTTTGGTATTATTTTCCTGTCTCTTATGCTTTATTATCTTCATTTTACAGGTAAGAAAACGAAGTATCAGCAAGGTTAAATAACACCCAAGATCAAACAGCTAGTAAGTGGAGATTAAAGTCTATTGGGTTTCTGCTGCCATGTCCACATTGACATTCTCTCAGTAGAAAATTAAGCAGAGTTTTTTTTTCCCTTTATTGAAGGAGGAGTGGTTTAGTATAATCAAAATGTCAGTGAGTGTTGTCTACTTGCCAATACCTGCCTACATAGATCTCTCAGATTGAAAATTTCAGTAGTGCCCAGCCAGCATGGCTCAGTGGTTGAGTGTCAACCTATGAACCAGTATATCAAGGTTTGATTCTGGTCAGGACACATGCCTGGGTTGTGGGCTCAATCCCCAGAGAGGAGCGTGTAAGAGGCAGCTGATCAATGATTCTCTCTCATCATTGATGTCTCTTTCTCTCTCTCCCTCTCCCATACTCTCTGAAATCAATACAAATATGTTAAAAATAAAATTTTAGTACTTTGCAAGAATTATGAGCAAGGGAAAGACACAGGCAATTACAAATCACTAGTCAATAAACAGGGCAAGAAACAAGCTCTCTGTCTCTTTGCAACTATTTCAGAAGCAATTTGACCTAACATACAATATGTCCTCTGTAACTTATGTGGGTCTCATTCCTATTTTAAAAATGTAAACTAAGGCCTGAGCCAGTTTGGCTCAGTGGATAGAACATCCACTGAGAGTCTCAGGTTCGATTCCAGCCAAGGGTTCGTACTTTGGTTGCAGGCTCCTCCCCGGCCAGGGACCTGGTTAGGGCTCATGCAGGAGGCAACCAATCAATGTGTTTCTCTCACATTAATGTTTCTCTCTGTCTTTCCCTCTGTCATCCACTCTCCCTAAAAATTAATGGAAAAATATCCTTAGGTGGGGATTTAAAAAAAAAAAAAAGCTTAAATTAAGGATTTTCTATTTGGCCATTTTTTTTCAATTACTAAACTTTAAAATAACAAAAGCTTATAATCTCAGCCAGAAGACATGAATAGACACTTCTCCAAAGAGAGCATACAAACGGTCAATATACGTATGAAAACATGCTCATAGTCACTAATCATCAGAGAAATGAAAATTAAAACCACAGTGTGGTATCACTTCACACATGCCAGAATGGCTCTCATCAATAAATCCACAAACAAGTGCTGGCGAGGATATGGAGAAAAGGAAACCCTTGTGCACTCTTGGTAGGAATGCAGATTGGTGCAGCCACTGTGGAAAACAGTATGAAGTTTCCTCAAAAAATTAAAAATGGACCTGCCTTATGACCCAGCAATTCCGCTGCAACTATACCTGAAAAAACCCAAACCACTAATGCTAAATAATATATGCACTCCTATGTTCATTGCATTACAGTAGCCAAGATATGGAAGTAACCCAAGTGGCCATCAATAGACAAGTGAATAAAAATGCTGAGGTACATCTATACAATGGAATATCTCAGCCATGAAAAAGAATGAAATCTTATGATTTGCAACAGCATGGATGGACCTGGAGGGTATTATGCTAAGTGAAATAAGTCAGTCAGAGAAAGACAAATACCGCAGGATTTTACTTACAAGTGGAATCTAAAGAACAAAATGAGTGAACAAACAAAATTGAAACAGACTCACAGATGCAGGGAGCAGACTGGTGATTACCAGAGGGGAAGAAGCTTAGGGAACTGGATGAAAGAGGTGAAGAGATTAAGAAGTACAATTGGTAGTTAACAAAGTAGTCCCAGGAATGTAAAGTACAGCATAGGGAATCTATATATATAAAAGTCTAAATGACTGACCGTACATACGTCCAACCGTCCAACCAACCGACCATCCGGTATATATGATGCGCACTGTCAATTTAAAAATAAATGTTGACTCGTGCATGCACGATACATATAAAGCTCTCGCTGGCTCCATTCGCATGCATGTTTTAATTTTATAATACTATATTATATATACTATTTTGACATGTAATTTTTTGCAGTAACGTAATTACCGCACGAATCTTCTAATTAATTTCCTTCCAATGTGCATGAATCCATGCACCGGGCCACTAGTATAGTCAATAATATTGCAATGACTGTGTAAGGTGCTGGGTGGATACTAGAAATATCAGGGAAAATCTTTGTAATGTATATGATTGTCTAACCACTATGTGTACACCTGAAACTAATAGAAAATAACATTGAATGTAAACTGTAGTTGAAAAAATATTTTTTGTTTATGATCTCACTGTGAAATTTTGTGTGTTTTAAACATCTTTAGCCCTCTTGCTTCCCATAATGTGAACAGAAGAGATTTCCTGCCACCCCCTCAACACTATGTCTACCTTTCAAAAAGTTATATTTTGTAAAAAACAAACTGACCTTTAAAAAAATGCTTTAAAGAAAAGAAAAACAAAAAAGAAGAAAAAAAACAAAAAAAAACATGCTTTTCCTCTAATTTTCAATTTTTCCATAATCTTCTTATATTTTAGAGAGCAAAGAAGGCTCAGTGTAAATTTTCACTTATCTTCTTGACCCTTATAGAAAGTATAGCTTTCCTTTAAGGTGGAATGCTTTGGTTTCTTGTACCTTTAATAACCCATATAAGTGAGTCCTTTTTCCCAAGTATTTATAATTTATTTTACTCCAACAAAGTGCAATCAGTAAGGTAAAGTCCCCAAATTTAAACTAATACAGCTGCTTTTATTTGTCCATTTTCAGGAGTTTTCTCACAGTCTTCTGGGAACCAACTTCCAAAATTAAGGTCATCTCCTAAGATCATTTTAGAGTTCAAATGTTAGAAAGCAAACAAATTTCCATCTCTCATTCTGCTGATCAAACTTGGTCCTGGCATCTCCCCTGATTAGGGTTGTTGGATACAGAAAGTATACTTGACTACTTCCCAAGAGATTACTTTTAAAGGAACAAAAATGTTTGTGATTTGTTTAGATTGGATAAACAATGTTAAAATAGATGTTTCATTATTCAAAAGACTTGAGGCCCAGTGCACGAAAATTCGTGCATGGGGGAGGGGGGCCCCTGAACCTGGCCTGCCTCCCCTCACAGTCTGGGAGCCCTCACAGTATGTCCTACTGACAGCTTAGGCCCGCTTCCGGAGAGGCAACAGGCCGATCAGGTATATAGATATTTTCTGGAGGCAGCACCGACTCCTTCCTTATTTCTTTCCTCTGTGGTTGGAGAACAGGGGACTAAAAGGTGGACACAGAACTGTGGCTGGGCCCGAGGCTTTTGTAGGCAGTGGAAAGAGGGAGAGGGCTGGGGAAAGTCTAGACACATTTCCTTCGATTGTCCTCCCTTCCTCCGTGCCCCTCCCTCCGTTTTTTCCTTCTCGTAGTGGACGCTCAGGCCTCGGACGGACCAGAGCCCAAAGACGGTGGGGTTCAGCCCCCTCACTTCTCAGCTGAACATAGAGCTGCCTCACATTCCAAGTGAGGCTGTTTTCAAGTGACTAAAGCGCTGGGAATCCACAGCTCCCGCCTCTCCCCTCTCGGTTTCCTACTTGGGTCAGTTGCAAAGTTCACTGATACAGCAAAGCAGCTCTGCCCTGATAGTTCTGCACTGGCTCCCGCCCAGGTCCCGCTGGGCACTCTTCCTCTAGTCTCCAGGCCCACAGTCTGCACTCGGGAAGGTCGCCCGGAGCTCCTTCCCCTGGGCAGGAGGGGCAGGGGGGTTGGCTTGGAGAGCTGGAGGAAGATGGCAGAGTAACAGTTGGTATGAACCGGCGCCTGCTCAGCCAGACTTCCTAAGCTCCACAACAGGCCCAGGCCAGGCCCCTTCCCTGCACCAGGAGGACCCTGGCTGAGGTCCGCTCCCTGCACCCAGCACCCTCATCCCTGTTCCACCAACAGGGGCGGGAGCAGCTCGCCCGCGACACTCTGGTCCCTGCCATCCAGACAGGCAGCGGCGCAGGTGGTGTGGCCTAGGCCGGCAGCCATGAGCCTCCTCTCTCTGCCTGAAGCACGGGGTGGGGTCCGTGGCCAGCTGCAGAGGCAGGTGTGGGGCCAGGGCAGGGCGGGTCGGGGCATGTGCGGCAGTCTGTGCACACCCGCTCCAGCTCCAGGCCAAGGGGCTCCCGCCGAGCAGCAGCAGCGACGCAGCAGCCCCGGGCAAGGCCCGGCGCCACTCGCAGCTGCCACTGGATGCCATGCATGGAGACACCGCCTGCCACTGAGCCACCATCCGGCCCGGGACCTGCAGGGGCTAGGGTGGCCTCAGGCTCCCCACCAGTCGAGAGCGGCCTCTGCCTCTAGGGAGCATGTAGTTAAAGCTGGGCAGGCCTGTGCGTGCCTGCACTGGGGGGGGAAATCCCCACCCCCACCCCCACCCACCAGTTCCTGCCTGGTCGTGACTCTGACATTACAACAGACAAATTAGCATATTACCTCTTTATATGTATAGATAATTCAAGTGGGGCAAGGCTGGAAGTGGGCCCAGGGTGGGGGATATATTGGGTGGAAACCACACATACCTTTAAATGATAACAGGATAAAATAAAAAGAAGTTAAACTTTGGTACTGTAAGACTGTAAGAGCAAGGATATTAGCCAACTTTAAGGAGTCACTATATTTCACTCGAGGGATATGCATGTCAAGACTATGAGAATTCTAAACTAGAATATCAGGGTAACCATGTCCCTGAACCAAGTTTTCCTAAGAGTCACTATTCCAATAATTAAGCTGTCACTTTCATTCTACAGCATATCTTAGGAATAACTGCACATCCAAAAATATGCTACAGATTGTGTCAAAGCTCTCTTTCTGAGAGCCCTAACCTCTCTTTAGTACTTACTAGTGGATTTCTTCTTTCTCCAGGTAGCAAAACTTATTTGGCCTCTTCCATTAACACTTTTCTCTGTGAAACGGAAGGTTGGATAGGAGGCTAGGGCTAATTTGTGGAGAGGGTTGCCTGAAATACAGAGTTGGGACTTGATTATAGGCATTTGTTAACTCTTTTTTCCCTAAGCTTTTTATTTTTTTATTATTTTTATATTAAATTTTATTGGGGTGACATTAGTCAACATGAACATATAGGTTTCATGTGTGGATTACTAAATTACAAAATCTGTATATAGGACCATATGTCCACCACCCAAAGTCAAGTATTCTCCTGTCACTTCATATTAGGACCCTTTTCTCCCCCATCCCCCTCCCTCTGGCAACCACAACACTGCTGTTTGTGTTCATAATTTTCAGTTTTATATTCCACATATGAGTGAAATAATATGGTTCCTAGCTTTTTCTGTGTGACTTATTTCACTTAGCATAATGTTCTCAAGGTTCATCCATGTTGTGGTAAATGACGTTATTTCATCCTTTCTTATGGCTGAGTAGTACTCCATTGGGTATAGGTACTACATCTTCTTTATCCAGTCCTCTATCACAGGGCACTTGGGCTGTTTCCAAGTCTTGGCCACCATGAATAATGCTGCAATGAACATAGGGGTGCATATATCTGTGCATATAAAATATTTAGACTGGCATTTGTTAACTGTTGAGAAACAAAAAGACAAGGTAAAAACCAAGGGGAGATTATATATATAAAGAGCCAGGGTCCATAACATCCAAAACGACCAAAGGCTCGACCGAACATCAGAAGTCAGTCCTGCAGTCAGTGCTGCAGACACCTCAGTGACCCAGCACTGACTGCCGAGGGGGCTGCAATCAGGCCAGGAGAGAAAAGCAGGGTCTGATTGCAGCCCCCGTGGCAGTTAGTGCTGGGTTGGCGTGGTGGAAGTCAGTCCTGGTGACCCAGCACTGACTGCCATGCTGCAGGCACCTCAGCAACCCAGCACTGACTGCAGAGGGGGCTGCGATCAGGCCTGGACAGAGGCCGGCAGAAAAAGCAGGGTCTGATCACAGCCTCCATGGCAGTCAGTGCTGGGTCGGTGTGGCAGAAGTCAGTCCTGCAGTCAGTGAACATAGGGTCAATTAATATTAAGTGAACATAAGGTCAAATAATATCTCTTTGAGAGGAGTTGAGAATATAAAGTACAGTGTAGAGCAATTACTTTATATTATTTCACATAAAACTCTTTTCAACTAAGATATTTTCCTTTATTTAAAATGTATCTTTATTGTTGAAAGTATTACAGATGTCCCTTTGTTTTAGTTTTTTTCCCCATTGATCTCCTCCACCCTGCAAACCGCCCCTTCCAGGCCTTCACCAGACTATTGTCTATGTCCATGGGCTATTCCTATTTAATACATAAAAATCTAGAAAGATTTAGAGAAAAGAAAATAAAAGATATGCCAGGTAAATATTGAACAGAAGAGCCGAAGTTGCTGCATGAATACTGGATACAGGCTTGCAGCCAAAACACAACTCATGAGATAAAGTTAGTCATTGTAATATAACAAAAGGTTCCTTTCACTAAAGAGATAAGATGGTTCCCAATACTTATACACATAATAGAACAGTGTGGGGTTCAGAATGAGCCTCAGTGGTATGCATATTTTTGAGCTAAGGGCAATTTTAGCTTCAGGCTCAAGTGAAAAGTCTGCCCCTCCCTTTTAACTACCTAAAAAAATTGAATTAGAGGCCTTGCCCATAATAAGACATTATCCTATATAATAAAAGGATAAAAGGCTAATATGCAAATTGTCCCCTTGACCAGGAGTTCGACCAGTAAGCAGGCCGGCCAACCGTCCATGTCCCCTCCCCCTGGCCAGGCTGGCCGGACCCCACCCATGCACGAATTCATGCACCGGGCCTCTAATATATATATACATACACACACACACACACACACACACACACACACTGAGTGGCCAGATTATTATGCATTCAGAGATCATAATAATCTGGCCACTCAATAAAATATCTGAGCAACTCCTGAATTAAATAATTGAAGTCAAATTGTGCTAAAGCTGTTGTCAGAGACAAGAGTCATCAAGGAAACTGAAAAGGGAAAGGAGGAAAGTAGGTAAAGTATTAAGTGCTTGCTAGGTGCAAAGCTCAAAATTACTAAAGGAAGCGTAGAAGACACCTCAGGATCCCAAACTTGAGGAAACATTACACTGTTACCCAGACAATGCCACATTTGCTCACATGCAAGTAGTGAGTGGGCCAAATTATAATTGCACAGCTACCATGAAAATTGTTAACTAGTATATTAGCCTGGTAATATTAAAATTTTCATAGATGGGTCCCCTTTCTCTTTCCACACTAGGGAGAAATAAAAGTTTTATCTAAACACAAAATTGTGAAAAAGTCAAAAGTTAATTTTCTCCATATATAAAATGCGTGGAATCTCATAATTTCAAGACTATAAAGGATTTTTTTTTCATTCAGCATTCAGTTAGTATATCTGTATTGATTACAGAGACCTAGGATGGGTTAAACCAAAAAAATATTACTGCCTGAATAACAAAATATTAAAGACAACTTTATTTCCCACCTATAACTCATAGTTCACCCAGACTGCTAGCTATTGGCTAGCTATGCTACTTCAGAGAGGGAAAAGAAATTGAAGAAGATCATAACAATGATTATTGAAGAACAAGGTAGACTCAAACAGCAATATTGTAACAGTAGATTCAGGTCCCTGTTTTTATAATGTATCTGTTTTATATTTTTGCATTTTCTTTATTTTCCTCTTGATTTCCTTTTTTTTTTTTTCAGTAGAGTTCTTTTGGAAAGTTCCAGCCTATTTATAATTACAAAGAATAAACTGGAAGAAGATGTTTATTTTGTTGTCACTTAAACCGCAGATAAATAAAAAATGCCAAGTCTCTGGGGTCCTTGCAAACAAGGATGAAAGTTGCTGTCGGGCAACATAAATTTAAAATAAAAGTGTTCAAGTTGCTACTGCTCGAAGAAAGCCCTTCTTTGCTCTTTTCTTGATGTTTTGTTATACTGTTAGATTTTATGATATAGTTTCATTGAAGAGAAGAGACATATACTCATTAAAAGTTAACTATACAAACTACAAAACAGTTTATCTCCAAAGGTATATAATATGTGCCAAATTAATGATATAAACAATAACTGCTATTATGAGTTTTTAGGGAGAACGGTCCAAGGTCCAAGCCATCCCTCCTTCAGGGAAAATTGTCCCTTGGACATCCCGGACAGATATACTTGATATTTTTTGTTCTAACTCCTATTCCTAAAAAAACTAGATCCTAGCCCTGGTTGTTTGGCTCAGTGGATAGAGCATTGGCCTGTGGACTGAAGGGTCCCAGGTTCGATTCCAGTCAAGGGCATATACCTTGGTTGCGGGCACATCCCCAGTAGGGGTGTGCAGGAGGCAGCCGATCGATGTTTCTCTCTCATTGATGTTTCTAACTCTTTATCTCTCTCCCTTCCTCTCTTTAAAAACTCAATAAAATATATTTAAAAAAAAAAAAAAAGCTAGATCCTGGACAGATACATGCAGAAAAATGAAACTAGACCACCAACTTACACCATACACAAAAATAAACTCAAAATGGATACAGGACTTAAACATAAGACGGGAAACCATAAAAATACTAGAGGAATCCACAGGCAGAGAAATCCCAGACATATGCCGAAGCAATTTCTTCACCAATACTGCTCCTTGGGCAATGGAAACTAAAGAGAAAATAAACAAATGGGACTACATCAAAATAAAAAGCTTTTGCACAGCAAAAGAAACCATCAACAAAACAACAAGAAAGCCCACTGTATGGGAGAACATATTTGCAAATGTTATCACTGATAAAGGTTTAATCTCCAACATCTACAGGCAACTTATACAACTTAATAAAAGGAAGATAAATGATCCAATAAAAAAGTAGGCAACGGACCTAAATAGAATCTTTTCAAAAGAAGACAGAAGGAAGGCCAAGAGACATATGAAAACATGCTCAAAGTCACTAATTATCTGAGAGATGCAAATCAAAACAACAATGCGGTATCATCTCACACCTGTCAGAATGGCAATCATCAACAAATCAACAAACGACAAGTGCTGGTGAGGATGCAGAGAAACAGGAACTCTTTTGCACTGCTGGTGGGAATGCAGACTGGTGCAGCCACTGTGGAGAACAGTATGGAGTTTCCTCAAAAAACTAAAAATGGAGCTCCCATTTGACCCAATAATCCCACTTCTAGGAGTATACCCCAAGAAGCTAGAAACACCAATCAAAAAGGGTATATGCACCCATATGTTCATAGCAGCACAATTCACCATACTAAGATTTGGAAACAGCCCAAATGCCCATCAGCAGATAAGTGGATTAGAAAACTATGATACATCTACACAATGGAATACTACGCTGCTATAAAAAAAGAAGGAATTCTTACCATTTGCAGCAGCATGGATGGACCTGGAGAGCATTATGTTAAGTGAAATAAGCCAGGCAATGAAAGAAAAATACCACATGATCTCACTCATTTATGGAAAATAAAGAACATTATAACCTAATAAACAAAAAGATAGATACAGAGGCAGTAAAGCACCGAACAGACTGTCAAATTACAGTGGGAAAGCAGGGGAGTGTTGGGGAGGGGGGGAAAGAGTTCAACCAAAGGACTTGTATGCATGCATATAAGCACAACAAATGGACACAAGACACTGAGGGGGTGGAGTGAGGGCATGTGACGGGGGGTAGGGGAGGCTGGGGGAAGGTCAAGGAAGAAAAAAAAGGAGATATATGTACTACTACATGTAATACTTTAAACAATAAAAAAAAAGAAAGTAATTGGGGGGAAAAACTAGATCCTTGGATATGAACTCCTAAATTATTTCCCCTTTGAACTTTATAACAAACTGTTTAGAAGAGAAAATAGGGTAAATACCATGGCTTCATAGCAAAAAGAGTATTTATAATACTGTGTTCATCTTTAGATACAGAAGTTACGTGTACACAGAAGCAAACATCAATAATCAGCCCTGGTCTCTATTCCAAGTTTTGACCCTGGGGATATAAAAATGAATGGAGAGAAAAGAATGAGGCATAGAATTCAATAACTAGTCCTAAATCTGTCAGTAGAGCTTTGATGTCCCATCACACACCCTGGATCTGTGTTTAAGGCTGCTAAGCTCCCATAACCCTTCTGCACTGCTTCTAATGTCTTTAACTTCCTTTTCAGCGTTTTTATTTCAGTTTAGGCTTCATCTGATACTATATCATAAGAGGCACTGATCAGAAACCAGGAACATTTTTGAAGAGTACTGCAGTGCTACAAAGAGGTATGGTTCCATTTTCTAAATGACTCTGTTTCTTTAACTTGCAAAGTATCTTAACAAAGTAACTTCCTTCATCATTTGCACTAAAATTAAGTTCACTTATGTTTATTGCTTGTTTATATTAATCAATTAATAACCATTTTTGTGCTGTGATAACTCTTTCATACTGCATTGTAATCTCTCTACACCCTGAGCCATCACTCCTTGCCCTCATAATACTATGAGCTTCTTGAAGGCAGAGATAGGATATTAGGCATCTCAGTAGTCACAAAGCATGGGTCTCATTAATGGGGGATCACAGTAATTCCATAAATATGAATTAAATGTTGTTGAAGGCAAGCAAAGCCTTCATCTGTATAATGAGTGGTTTGGACTAAATGATCCCTACCCCTTTAGGATTTATTATTAGTTTGAGAATTTTACAGTCTTTTTTTAATGGCCTACTTTAAGTCAGTTGACTTGATTTTAAAATAAACAATTGAACCTAAATATAGAAATTACTAGGAAAGCTTATTTTGGTCTGTAAGGACTGGGAAATTTCTTAAAGGAAATAAGGATAATCTGTTTCTTTGTCTATTTCTATTAATTTCTTTATCAGTTTTATTTGGCATATTTTATTTAAAGATATGGGAGTTTCAAATGTATTTATACTATTTAACAGACAAATAAATAATTACTCTGTATCAAGATATGGGTGTTTTTTAATCTTACAGTTCCTTTATGACTTAATGCCTTCCTTAAAAATTTAGGAAGCAACTTTACTTAACAGAGCCACTTTATACTCTGAGGCTAGAAAGATTTTTTTTAAATTTCTTTATTGATTAAGGTATTATATATGTGTCCTTATCCCCCCATTACCCCCCTTTCCCTGACTTGGAAAGATTTTTTTAAGTAAATTAGAATGAAAATGTAACACTAAGTGATTTTGAATGATAAATAATCCTTTCAAATGCCAAACTTGTCCCATCATTAACTTATTCATTCAATTAACATTTACTGAGCACTTATGGGCAAGGTACATATGTGTTAGCCCTGTGTGTGGTGCCTTCTTATATATCATCCAGAAAGTCTGTGAGGGAAGATAACACATGCATACAAATCATTGATCTGCAAGATAGATTAAAAGTACCCCAGCAGAGAAAAATATAGAAATTACTTTGGATAGAGGTTGAGAAAAGGTTTGGTTAAGAAGGTGTAATTTGAGCTGAAGGATGAGTAGTTTTTGCACATAGATGGAGAAAAGGGCATTTCAAGAAGAAGAAACTCATGAAAAAAGATAGGCAGGTGGGAAAACATGTGAAAAAATGTTCCTGGTATATAGCTAAATAGTTTTTCCATTGAATTTTAGAATCTTCAAAGGGGAGAAGTAAGAAAGAAGCTAGGAAAGTTTCATTCCAACCAGACTGTAGAAAGCTTTAATCCAGCCAAGGAATCTGGATTTTATTCTGAAGTTTCTCAGGAGCCATTGAAGGTTTTAGAGCAAGAAGATAACATAATTGGAAGCTATCATGTATAAAAATTATTCCAGAAAGAGTTTGTGGCAGGGTATAGTGGGGGTCAATAGTGGAAGGACAGATGGTAACTACCTAATACCCTTCAAGTGTACTTCTTAAAACAAAGGCTATGTAAAAAATTTCAACAGCACCATCTAGTGATTCACAACATAACACTGCTCTATTTAGGGAAAACTCAATACAAGGCTAACAAACAAACAAAAAACCAGATTAAGTTTAGGCAATTTCCCTCTCTTCCACAATTACACCTGAGTTCAGAGGACAAATCGTGAAAGAGACAGGTACTTGGAAAGCAAACTGAGAAATATCGCAGAGGTTGGTACTAGTGAACTAATTTTTCTCTATCATTTTAAGATATACAGCCTCAGAATGATTCATCTTCAATTTTTTTTATCATATACCAAGAGTTCTTGGTGAAAATAATGACATTTTTTAATGAAAGGAAAAAATAGAACTTGGATGGATGGATGGATGGATGGATGGATGGATGGATGGATGGATAGATGACATATCTTCGCAGCAGATATAATTGCTAGCAGTAGTAAGCATGGCAAGTTATATCCCACCCACAACCACTATCATAGCTGTCTGTTTCTGTGTCCTTATGCAGAGACAAGATCAGTTCCCTCTATTGCTGGCAGTTCTTTCATGCTCAAGCAGTCCTCTCACCTTACAAACCCCAACTCCTCTCTTACCATGGAGCAAGAGCTGTGTAAAAGGCCAAAAAATTAGGCTTCAATCAAATGTTATCTACCATTATTTATTGATGAGTTGCTCCCACCTTCTTATAAAGAACAAAGGAAAATAATGTAGAGGAACATTAAAGAAATCACTACCTTATCCCCATTTTTATCTGATCAGTTTGCCCTGATTAACTGCCCTGATATATTGAACTAAGCTACACCAAGTAACAACTTCTTGTTATGAAAGAAATTAACATGTATTTTTCAACAGTTAAGGCTTTGAGTGTGAGTCTAGAAAGAGAACAAGGATGAACAGGTACAATATCCTCAGCCAGAAAGTATATTCCAATGAGTTATGCTAGTCTTTCCTCAGAGCCCAAACTTATGGTACAGATTTTAGAAATGCATTTCACCTCTGTATTTTCCTCATTAAAATAATTAGATGGCTTCTAAAATGTCTCTAGCCTTGGTGTTCTGTGGTTCTAAATAGAGTCAACCATATTCTAGAATAAAATTATTCCCCAGGGGAATTAGTTACATTAATAGAAAATCCAATTATTTTCCCTAGGTTGGAGCATCACCCAGCAGATGTTACCTAGGAAGCCCTCTTCTTAGGGGAACCACGAATTTTCACCCACATTTTATTCTCCAAGGGAATTCAGTGCTTTTCCAATAAATATATGACAAGTGATTAAAAAAATGATAGATAACTAGATAAATAGATTCATATTTATGATACCACTCTCTTTAGAGCTTTTCTCTAATTGAAAAACAAACTCACTTTAAAGGAAGATTTACAGAATAGTACTAGAGTAATAAGACAAAATAAAGCAGAGCTGTTTTAGGTTGTTCTTGAAGATTAAGAGGAAGTCTATGAGGCAAACACAGGTGGAAAAGGAGGTAAGAAAGAGTGCTTCTCCTGGGTACTAAGTGCAGTTGAATTCCTCCTCATTGTCCTACTAGCCTTGCTTTCTGCCATGGTCAAAATGCATACATAGTGACACCATAAAGTGAAAGCTTACTACCTCCTGTTTTTTATGGTCTGATAAAAATTGACAAGATTTTATATATATATATATATTGTAGGCAACAAGCAGACATTCCTAGAGAAACATGGATGGAGCCGGAAATCTGACAGTATCTTCTGCCAGTAATATTACTTGCAATGACACTATTGATGACTTCCGCAATCAAGTGTATTCCACCTTGTACTCTATGATCTCTGTTGTGGGCTTCTTTGGCAATGGCTTTGTGCTCTATGTCCTCATAAAAACATATCATGAGAAATCAGCCTTCCAAATATACATGATTAATTTAGCGGTATCAGATCTACTGTGTGTGTGTACACTGCCTCTCCGCGTGGTCTATTATGTTCACAAAGGCATTTGGTTCTTTGGTGACTTTTTGTGCCGCCTCAGCACCTATGCCTTGTATGTCAACCTCTATTGTAGCATCTTCTTTATGACAGCCATGAGCTTTTTCCGGTGCATTGCAATTGTTTTCCCAGTCCAAAACATTAATTTGGTTACACAGAAAAAAGCCAGATTTGTATGTGTTAGCATTTGGATTTTTGTGATTTTGACCAGTTCTCCATTTTTAATGTCCACACCTTACAAAGATGAGAAAAACAATACCAAGTGCTTTGAGCCTCCACAGGATAATCAAGCTAAAAATCATATTTTGGTCTTGCATTATGTGTCATTGTTTATTGGATTTATAATTCCTTTTATTATTATAATCGTCTGTTACACAATGATCATTTTGACCTTACTAAAAAATTCAATGAAGAAAAACCTATCAAGTCGTAAAAAGGCTATAGGAATGATTATAATCGTAACAGCTGCCTTTTTGATCAGCTTCATGCCATATCATATTCAACGTACCATCCACCTTCACTTTTTACACAATGAAACTAAACCTTGTGATTCTGTCCTTAGAATGCAAAAGTCAGTGGTCATAACCTTGTCTCTGGCTGCATCAAATTGTTGTTTTGACCCTCTCCTATATTTCTTTTCAGGGGGGAACTTTAGGAGAAGGCTGTCTACATTTAGAAAGCATTCTTTGTCCAGCATGACTTATGTACCCAAGAAGAAGGCCTCATTGCCAGAAAAAGGAGATGAAATATGTTAAGAATAGTGTAAACCCATCTCCAATGCAAATCAATGAAAAAGAGATTATTGAGCAAGTATTTTCTCAAATAATTTATAATAAAAATAACAATTTCCATTAGTAATTTACAAGTAATTAAATGTGTGCCTATAAATCTCTCTCATTTATGCATCCATATTATTAGAGGTCCAAAAAGAATTTTAAGTGTTAAAGTTATAGTCCACAACTATTAACTAAATTATGTATTTGATCATTTGCCAAAAGGTGAAGAATATTTGTGTATTGGCACTCAAAAAATGGGTCCAAGATCAAGGTTTTCTGCCTCAATTAAAAGAATAAGTAAGAACTAGCCTTTTAAGATATAAAATTAGCAAATAGTTCTCAATCATACTAACATATCTCTTTGCATGCATGCCATCAAATGAGAACTAAAATGACCCATCAGCTAAATAAAATGTACTACCACCTTCTTCCTTTGTAGTATTGACTGGGTAGGCAAAGTAAGGCTATTTACTCCATAAAAGAGAATGTGCGAGTGCTAGAACAGCCTAGTAGTCAGCCAAAGGCTCCTCACTGCTCTATGCAATGTACAGTCTGGAAACTGAAGAAAATAAACCTGGCCAAAGTCCAGTTTGTGTCCAATTTTCTTCTGCTGCTTACTCAGGCCATCAAAAGAGAATGATGGAGTTTTTGTTAATTTTTGAGGTTCTTATAGGGAATTATCTCCATACATGACACACAGACCTTCCTTAAGAAACCAGACAACTGGCATTCCTATATTTGAACAGAAGTAATTAAAAATCAACCTAAAGAAGATGAAAAGGGGTCTACTTTTCTACATGCTTATTACTGGGATCAAATTTAACTAAAATGGGTTTTAAGTAAAAATTTAAATGTTTGTATTATAAATTGTTTTAAGGAATACTTATATTTATGCATATGTGTATAACTATGTAAGAGATTTTGCTCTGTTATTTACATTTATAAGTGAAAGTTAATTATAAGCTTTATTATTGTTTCATACTTTTTACTTTTTTATTGGCATGTTGAAAAAAATATCAAGGATATGTTTACAGTGGTTTTTTTATTACAGTGGAAGCTTTGTTCTTTAAACAGCAGAAACAACTTGATTGTGGCTGAAATATACTATTCATAGACAAGCTTTTGTCATAGTGTGGTCTGTTCCTTAATTCTGTGTTTCAAAAGGCACATTACCCCAGAAGAAATAAATAATGGTGAAGAAAAAGTAAAGTTATGAAAGGAGAAGTTCTTTCTAAATGTATATGTTATTTCTATTTCACATCTAATGTCGCAAACGCATAGGGAATAAAACTCAAAACATAAAAAAGAGATCTAAAAGGCATAGTAGGTTGGGAAGGAAGATGGCTGCTGACGGGAAGGCAGACTGCAAGATAGTGTGTGAGTGAAAAAACAAAGGGAGAGTGTGTGGTCGCACGGGGAGTATTTGTTGGTGAGTTGAGGGACAGCTATACTCCAGCAGACTGTGGGGGGGTGCCGGACGGGGTTTCCCTGACCGGGCAGCCCCACTGCTGCTGGGTTCCCTCCCAGAGCGACCAGCTCGGACACGGAGACCATGCCATCTTGAAGGGGAAAGTGGATGTTATCGGAAGCCTGAAAAGCCCGGGGAATCTACAACTACAGCACCCACCAAACAGCTGCGAACCAGAGAACACCGGTCCCCAAGTGGCGCAAGCACGCAGATTCAGAGGAGCTCTACACTCCCTCACGGAAAGGTCAGATTTTGCCTAGGATAAGGTGAGGTCTGTGGTCCTGGCAGGAAAGAGAAATGCTCGCATGTCAGGAGCTGGAGAACCTGGGGAAGTCTGCGCCTAGAAAAATCCGTAGCTGTTGGGGCTGGCGTGATCCGTGAATGTGGAAGGGGGTCCTCAAAGCTGCTAACAGAAGGGAACTCTAAAAAGCAATCCATTTTGATCTGGGCACAAAAGGACAGCCTAAAAATTTTAAAAGTGTGCCGGCTGCTTAGACCCAAGGGGAAAAAAATGACTGCACAGACTTGCACGCAGCCCCGAAGTTCGCACACTTACTCTGGCTCTTATTTTTTTCCTCTTTAAATCCTTGCTTTTGATTACTAAGCCCAATACATAGGATCACCCAAATGGGGACACTCTGGGAGATTGCAGGGGAAAGGTGTTTTTGTGGAACCTGGGGATCAGAGCGGGGGAAAAACCATCAGAGAGCCAGCTCTGGGGCAACCCACTACCCAAACCGGTATTAAGTGCCACAGGGAAAACAAAATCAAAACACAAGCTAGAGAGGACCTATAGACCCAGAGGTCAATCCAGAAACACTGCCACTCAGGGGTTGAATCACAAATTGATTCTTCTGTAAACACAAATAAAGGAATATAAGAAATAAAGACGTACTGCCTGCTTAAAAATCAGGACTGGTTTACGACACTGAGGAGCAGTGGAATGGAGGAAACTTCAATACTGTCCTGACTAGGAAACAGGCGTGCCAAACAGAACAGTAGAGGAAGTGAATGACCTTCACTACTGAACATTTTTTTTTCATCTTTTACTTAAGAAACTTAATTTTTTCTTTTTTCCTCACTTTATTTTACCTTTTTAATTATTACATTTTTATTTTCAATCAGTATTATTACTACTATTATTTTAACTTTTTTTTTAAAAAAGTGTCATTTTCAAGAGGGTAAGTATTTTGGACTCATGCTCCTGACCCTTCATGGGTAAGACCACTCATGTGGGCTGATCCCCTGACTAATGTAGTTACCAATAATACCAAACACCTTGGTCATCCAGGAGGTCCATGGGTGGGGCAAGTAAGTATAAATACACAGGGGTCTCCACCCAGCTTCCCTTTTGTATGACACAAAATCAAAACAATGCCACTTTGTGTATAAAATTAAAGAGAGGTTTCTGGCTTGTGTGGACACCAAAGAAAGGGAGTCACTACTATCACTACTTGCCCGCGGTAGAAGTGCAGAAAATGTAACTAAGACCTTATCTATACAAAAAGAAATAGACAGCCAGTTTGAAAGGGTATTGCCATGGAATAGAACAAAGAATATCCTTACATGATATTATTCTACACTGTCATTAAATTTTTCCCCAGATTTGGATCACCCCCATTACTTATAATAGTTCCTAACGCCCGTGGGGGGAGGGGGGGATATCATCTGTTTGGTGCTTGGAGACAAACGTAGCCACATCAATCCTGAGAAAGAAGAATAAAGTAGGTGGGAATCTCAATACCAGATTTCAAGCTGTATAACAAAGCCTCTGTTCTCAAAATACCCTGGTACTGGCACAAGAACAGACATATAGACCAATGGAATAGAATAGAGAATCCAGATGTCAACCCAAACCACTATGCTCAATTAATATTTGACAAAGGAGGCATGAACATACAATGGAGTCAAGAAAGTCTCTTCAACAAATGGTGTTGGGAAAATTGGACAGATATATACAAAAAAATGAAACTAGACGACCAACTTACACCATACACAAAAATAAAATCAAAATGGATACAGGACTTAAACATAAGACGGGAAACCATAAAAATACTAGAGGAATCCACAAGCAGCAAAATCTCAGACGTATGCCAAAAGAACTTGTTCACTGATACTGCTCTTAGGGCAATGGAAGCTAAAGAGAAAATAAACAAATGGGACTACATCAAAATAAAAAGCTTTTTTACAGCAAAAGAAACTATCAACAAAACAACAAGAAAGCCCACTGCATGGGAGAACATATTTGCAAATGTTATCACTGATAAAGGTTTAATCTCCAACATCCACAGGCAACTTATACAACTTAATAAAAGGAAGATAAATGATCCAATAAAAAAATTGGCAACGGACCTAAATAGAATCTTTTCAAAAGAAGACAGAAGGAAGGCCAAGAGACACATGAAAACATGCTCAAAGTCACTAATTATCCGAGAGATGCAAATCAAAACAACAATGCGGTACCATTTCAAACCTGTCAGAATGGCTATCATCAACAAATCAACAAATAAAAAGTGTTGGCATGGATGCAGGGAAAAAGGAACCCTCGTACACAGCTGGTGGGAATGCAGACTGGTGCAGCCACTGTGGAGAACAGTATGGAGTTTCCTCAAAAAACTGAAAATGGAACTCCCATTTGACCCAGTAATCCCACTCCTAGGAATAGATCCCAAGAAACCAGAAACACCAATCAGAAAGGATATATGCACCCCTATAGTCATAGCACCACAATTTACAGTAGCTAAGATTTGGAAACAGCCGAAGTGCCCATCAGCAGATGAGTGGATCAGAAAACCATGGTACATCTACACGATGGAATACTATGCTGCCATAAAAAAGAAGGAATTCTTACCATTTGCAGCAACCTGGATGGAACTGGAGAGCATTATGCTAAGTGAAAAAAGCCACTCAATGAAAGAAAAATACCACATGATCTCACTCATTTGTGGATAATAAAGAACATTATAAACTGATGAACAAAAAGATAGATACAGATAGAACTGATGAACAAAAAGATAGATGCAGTAAAGCATCAAACAGACTGTCAAATTACAGTGGGAAGGTTAGGGAGAGGTGGGGTAGATATGAGATCAAACAAAGGACTTGTACCCATGCATATAAGCATAACTAATGGATGCAAAACACTGGGGGGTGAGGACATGTATGGGAGTGAGGTGGGGGGGGCAATGGTAACATATGTACACATATAATACCTTAATAAAAAAATGGAACAAAAACACAAAACTCAATCAGGAAGAATCTAAACATCTGAATAGGCCAACAACTATGGAAGAAATTGAAGCAGTCATCAAAAAGTTTCCAGTAAACAAAAGCTCGGGGCCAGATGGCTTCACAGGGGAGTTTTACCAAACATTCAAGGAAGAACTAAAACGTATCCTCCTCAGACTATTCCAAAAAATTCAAGAGGAAGGAACACTTCCAAGCTCATTCTATGAAGCCAGCATCACCTTAATACCAAAACCAGATAAAGACAACAAAATGAAAGAGAAATACAGGCCAATATCCCTCATGAACATAGGTGCCAAAATCCTCAACAAAATTCTAGCAAATCTGATCCAGCAGTACATCATAAAAATCAGACACCATGAACAAGTAGGATTTATCCCAGGGATGCAAGGACGGTACAATATCCACAAATCAATAAACATGATACATCACATAAACAAAATGAAGGAGAAAAATCACATAGTCATATCAATTTATGCAGAAAAAGCATTTGACAAAATCCAACACCCTTTCTTGATAAAAACTTTCAGCAAGGTGGGAATAGAAGGATCATACCTGAACATAATAAAAGCCATATATGACAAACCCACAGCCAACATCATACTCAATGGACAAAAACTAAAACCATTTCCCCTAAGAACAGGAACAAGATAGGGATGCCCACTCTCACCACTCATGTTCGACATAGTACTAGAAGTACTAGCCATTGCAATCAGACAAGAAGAAGAAATAAAAGGCATTCAAATTGGAAAAGAATAAGTAAAACTGTCCTTATTCACAGATGACATGATATTATATATAAAAAACCCTAAAGACTTCATCAAAAAATTATTAGATTTAGTAAATAAATTCGGCAATGTAGCAGGATACAAAATTAACGCCAAGAAATCTACAGCATTTCTATACACCAATAATGAACTTACAGAAAGAGAGACTAAAAAAGCAATCCCATTTACCATCGCACCAAAAAAAATTAAGATACCTAGGAATAAACTGAACAAAGGAGATAAAAGACCTATATGCAAAAAACTACAGGACACTGAAAAAAGAGATAGAGGAAGACATAAACAGATGGAAGAACATACCGTGTTCGTGGATTGGTAGAATCAACATCATCAAAATGTCCATACTACCCAAAGCAATCTATAGATTCAATGCAATCCCCATTAAAATACCCATGGGATATTTCACAGACCTAGAATGAACTCTCCAAAAATGCATCTGGAATAAGAGAAAAACTGAAAGAAACCTGGGTTCCACAAGATATGTGATCAGTGCTGGGACCCTGCCAGCAGGCGAGGGGATCCCAAGGCAGGTGCTGGGCGTGGAGGCCATGGGGGCATAGGTGACCAAGGAGACAGAACTAAACCTCACATCACCCTGCTTGGCCCCGGAGGATGGCTGGTTAGCCAGATACGGGTAAGATTCCTCAGGGAAGGAACAACCTAAGACAGGCACAGTCACATAGGGGCCATCAGGAGAGAACTTGGGGGTCAACAGAGGTGGGGCACAGACCTTCACACCCCCAAGTTTGCAGGGGCCTGAACCCTCACCCCTGCTGAAGGAAATCTCCTGCCCCCATGGCTGCTCAGCTTCACATGCCCCAGCTCACATCGGGACCCAGGTAACAGAGACTTGGCCGACAGCAGATGCCCTCTCGCTGCAACAAGACTTGATGGAGATGTCTTGCACCCATGATCTGGGGAACTGGGGTCGATGATATCTAAATCCAGCCTAGCTCTGGTGAAAGATGGCGACCGGCAAGAAGGTAGGGAGAGAGAGAGTGTGAGTGAGGAACCCATAGACGAGAGTGTAGACGTGTAGACGTGTGTGGTGTGTGTGTGTGTTTGTGTATGAGCTAGGGTCAGTTAGATTCTGCAGGGCTTCCAAGGGGCTGCCTAACCGGGCAGTCCTAGACGGCAGAGCCCCGCGCACAAAGCGGACACTTCTCGGCGGCTGGTGCGGACGCGGAGACCACACCATCTTGAGAAACAGAGCTGCCTGAGACTCGGATCCTGGCTTCCGACACAAACCAGGACCCTGCAGCCACTGGGGACAGAGAACTGCTATCACAGCTTCAGAGGAAGAAACAACAAGAACCCAGACTTCCCAGCAGATTCCCGTGAGTCAAAGAGCCTATCCCCCTCCCCGCAGGCGCACGCGGATAGCGCCATAGTAACTGATAGACACGCCCCTCACGCAAGCTGCAGAGCTTTCCTCAGGGACTTGCTCCGCCTTAGGGAATTTGGCGCGCAGGACAGAAGCAGCTCACCTTCGGGGAAATCTGTCAGTGCGCACAGAGGGCTCCCCTTTGGGGAATTGGGGGGAATTTGGCTTGCGGGTCACAGCTCCCCTTCGGGGAATCTTAGAGCGTGCACAAAGGGGCTTCCCTTTGGGGAATTTGGCGCGCAGGACGGACTCCGCCCCTCTTCGGGAATTCTGGGAGAGTGCACAAAGGTAGCTCACCTTCAGGGATTTGAGAGTGTGCGCCCTAGCCGGTTTGGCTCAGTAGTGAGAGCACACACAGGACGCAGCTCCACTTCAGGGAATTTGGCACGCCGGACACAGCTGCCTGGGATCCCTGACTCACAGCGCATTCACACTAAGAGCCAACGAACCCAATTGTTGGTGCATGCACACACAGAGACCCTGATTCTCAACGAGAAACTGCACAAGGCAACAGAGACTCTGACACTCGATTCTTGGTGCAGATACAGGGAAACTCTGACTCCTGGCACATGCTAAGGATCTCATTTTCGGCACATACCAACAGTGTGGTCCTGACAGGGCCCCTGATTCTAAGTGTGCACACGAGACCACATGGAACACTGGGACACTGACCCTGGGCAAGTCTGTTTCCCACCAACCAAAGGCAGCCACACGTCCTAGTGTCAGAGCACTTCAGTGAAACTCGGGTGGAGCGAAGTCCCCACAGCGCACGGCCGAGGTGCACACAAATGGGAGCTTGAGCTTTCTGGTGATAGCCAGAATGGGGAAACGAAATAACTCACAGAGGAAAGAAAATGTGGAGTCGCCAAGAAAGGAAATTAGTGAAACTGAAGCTTGCAACATGACCGAAAAGGAGTTCAGAGTAATGGTCGTGGAATTTATACATCGGATGGATGAGAAAATCAACAACTTATGCAAGAATCAGGAAGAAATGAAAAGTGATATAGCTACAATCAAAAACAACATGGAAAGTTTCAACAGTAGACTACAAGAAGCAGAGGACCGAATTAGTGAGTTAGAAGATCAGGTACAGAAACAAGCTCAATCTGAACAGCAATTGGAGAAAAAAACTAAAAAGCAGGAGGAAAGCCTAAGGGAGCTTCGGGACAACATGAAGCGAAGTAACATGCGTATAATAGGGCTGCCAGAAGGACAAGAAGAGAAGCAGGGATTAGAAAATCTATTTGAAGAAATAATGACAGAAAACTTCCCGGATATGGGAAAGATAAAAGTTACGCAAGTACAGAGAGTCCCAAGCAGGATCAACCCCAAAAGACCCACACCAAGACATGTCATAATCTCAATGGCAAATATAAATGATAAAGAGAGAATCTTAAAGGCAGCAAGAGAGAGACAGAGAGTTACCTACAAAGGAACACCCATCAGATTGTCAAATGATTACTCAACAGAAACACAACAAGCTAGAAGTGAATGGAAGGAGGTATACAAAGTGTTGCAAAGCAAAGGACTGAATCCAAGAATACGATATCCAGCAAGACTATCAATCAAAATTGAAGGGGAAATCAGGAGCTTCGCAGACAAAAAAAGACTCAGGGAGTTTATCACCACCAAACCAGCAATGCAAGAATTGCTAAAGGGAATACTGTAAAAAGAAGAAATAAACAGGTAAGAAGGAATACAGACACAAAAATAGATATGACTACAAACAAATACCTTTCAGTAATAACTTTAAATGTAAACGGACTAAATGCTCCAATCAAAAGACATCGAGTGGCTGAATGGATAAAAAAGCATGACCCATATATATGCTGTCTACAAGAGACCCACCTCAGAACAAGAGACTCACACAGATTGAAAGTGAAGGGATGGAAAAATATCTTCCAGGCAAATGGAAATGAAAAAAAGCTGGGGTAGCAATACTTATATCTGACAAATTAGACCTCAAAGTAAATGCCATAACAAGAGATAAGGAAGGCCACTTCATAATACTAAAGGGAGAAATCCAACAAGAAGAAATAATTCTGGTAAACATATACGCTCCCAATATAGGAGCACCCAAATACATAAAAAAACTCCTGGAGGATATCAAGGGAGAGATTAATAGCAATACAATCATAGTAGGAGACTTTAATACCCCACTATCACCATTGGACAAATCCTCTAAACAAAAAATCAGCAAAGAAACAGCAATCCTAAATGACTCACTAGACCAGATGGAATTAATTGACATCTTCAGAACATTTCACCCCAAAGCCACAGAATATACATTCTTCTCAAGTGCACATGGGTCATTTTCAAAGATAGACCATATGCTGGGTCACAGGCAAAGTCTCTTCAAATTTAAGAAGATAGAAATTATATCAAGCATCTTCTCAGATCACAGTGGCATAAAACTGGAAATCAACTGCAATAAATACAATCCAAAGAAATCAAACACATGGAGACTAAACAGCATGCTATTAAACAAGGACTGGGTCACCAGAGAGATCAAGGAAGAAATAAAAAACATCATGGCAACAAATGACAATGAAAACACAACAATCCAAAATCTATGGGACACAGCGAAAGCAGTCTTGAGAGGGAAGTTCATAGCTCTACAAGCCTATTGCAAAAAACAAGAAACAATGGTAATAAATTACCTAACCCTACAACTCAAAGAGCTAGAAAAAGAGCAGCAAGAAAAGCCCAGTGTAACCAGAAGGAAGGAAATAACAAAGATCAGAGCAGAGATAAATGACATAGAGACCAAAGAAACAATACAAAAGATCAACAAAACCAAGAGCTGGTTCTTTGAAAAGATAAACAAGATTGATGGACCTCTAGCCAGGCTCACCAAGAAGCAAAGAGAGAGGACCCAAATAAACAAAATCAGAAATGAAAGAGGTGAAATAACAACAGACCCCGCTGAGATACAAAGGATTGTTACAAAATACTACGAACAGCTCTATTCCAACAAACCGGAAAACCTGGAGGAAATGGACATATTCCTAGAAAAATACAACCTTCCAAAAATCAATCAAGAAGAATCTCAACAGCTCAATAGGCCAATAACTATGGACGAAATTGAAGAAGTCATCAAAAAGCTTCCGACAACCAAAAGCCCGGGGCCTGACGGCTTCACAGGAGAGTTCTACCAAACATTCAAGGAAGAACTAAAACCTATCCTCCTCAGCCTATTCCAAAAAATCCAAGAGGAAGGAACACTTCCAAGCTCCTTCTATGAAGCCAGCATCACCCTAATACCAAAACCAGATAAGGACAACACAATGAAAGAGAATTACAGACCAATATCCCTCATGAACATAGGTGCCAAAATCCTCAACAAAATTCTAGCAAATCGGCTCCAGCAGTACATCAGAAAGATCATACACCATGACCAAGTAGGATTTATCCCAGGAATGCAAGGATGGTACAATATCCGCAAATCAATAAACGTGATACATCACATAAACAAATTGAGAGATAAAAATCACATAGTCATATCAATTGATGTAGAAAAAGCATTTGACAAAATCCAAACCCTTTCTTGATAAAAACTCTCAACAAGGTGGGAATAGAAGGCTCATACCTCAACATAATAAAAGCTATATATGATAAACCCACAGCAAACATCATACTCAATGGACAAAAGCTAAAAACATTTCCCCTAAGAACAGGAACAAGACAGGGATGCCCACTCTCACCACTCCTGTTTGACATAGTACTGGAAGTATTAGCTATTGCAATTAGACAAGAAGAAGAAATAAAAGGCATCCAAATTGGAAAAGAACAAGTAAAGCTGTCTTTATTTGCAGACGACATGATATTGTACATAAAAAATCCGAAAGACTCCGTCAAAAAACTAATAGACTTAATAAATGAATTCGGCAATGTAGCAGGATACAAAATTAACGCCAAGAAATCTATGGCCTTTCTATACACCAATAGTGAACTTACAGACAGAGAGACTAAAAAGGCAATCCCATTTACCATCGCACCAAAAAAATTAAGATACCTAGGAATAAACTTAACTAAGGAGGTAAAAGACCTATACACGGAAAACTACAGGACACTGAAAAAAGAGATAGAGGAAGACGTAAACAGATGGAAGAACATACCATGTTCATGGATTGTTAGAATCAACATCATTAAAATGTCCATACTACCCAAAGCAATCTATAGATTCAATGCACTCCCCATTAAAATACCAACAGCATATTTCACAGACCTTGAAAGAACTCTCCAAAAATTCATCTGGAATAAAAAAAGACCCCGAATAGCCACAGCAATCCTGAGAAAGAAGAATAAAGTAGGAGGGATCTCAATACCAGATTTCAAGCTGTATTACAAAGCCACTATTCACAAAACAGCCTGGTACTGGCACAAGAACAGACATATAGATCAATGGAACAGAATAGAGAATCCAGATGTCAACCCAAACCACTATGCTCAATTAATATTTGACAAAGGAGGCATGAACATACAATGGAATAAAGACAGTCTCTTCAATAAATGGTGTTGGGAAAATTGGACAGACACATGCAAAAAAATGAAGCTAGATCACCAACTTACACCATACACAAAAATAAACTCAAAATGGATACAGGACTTAAACATAAGATGGGAAACCATAAAAATACTAGAGGAATCCACAGGCAGCAAAATCTCAGACATATGTCAAAAGAACTTCTTCACCGATACTGCCCCTAGGGCAATGGAAGCTAAAGAGAAAATAAACAAATGGGACTACATCAAAATAAAAAGCTTTTTTACAGCAAAAGAAACTATCAACAAAACAACAAGAAAGCCCACTGCATGGGAGAACATATTTGCAAATGGTATCACTGATAAAGGTTTAATCTCCAACATCTACAGGCAGCTTATACAACTTAATAAGAGGAAGATAAATGATCCAATAAAAAAATGGGCAACGGACCTAAATAGAATCTTTTCCAAAGAAGACAGAAGGAAGGCCAAGAGACACATGAAAACATGCTCAAGGTCACTAATTATCCGAGAGATGCAAATCAAAACAACAATGCGCTATCATCTCACACCTATCAGAATGGCTATCATCAACAAATCAACAAACGACAAGTGTTGGCGAGGATGCGGAGAAAAAGGAACCCTCATGCACTGCTGGTGGGAATGCAGACTGGTGCAGCCACTGTGGAGAACAGTATGGAGTTTCCTCAAAAAACTGAAAATGGAACTCCCATTTGACCCAGTAATCCCACTCCTAGGAATATATCCTAAGAAACTGGGAACACCAATAAGAAAGGAAATATGCACCCCTATGTTCATAGCAGCACAATTTACAATAGCTAAGATCTGGAAACAGCCTAGGTGCCCATCAGCAGATGACTGGATCAGAAAACTATGGTACATCTACACAATGGAATATTATGCTGCCATAAAAAAGAAGGAATTCTTACCATTTGCAGCAACCTGGATGGAATTGGAGAACATTATGTTAAGTGAAATAAGCCAGTCAATGAAAGAAAAATACCACATGATCTCACTCATTTATGGATAATAAAGAACATTAAAAACTTGAACAAAAAGATAGATACAGAGGCAGTAAAGCATCAAACAGTCTGTCAAATTACAGCAGGAAGGTTAGGGAGAGGTGGGGAAGATAAGAGATCAATCAAAGGACTTGTATGCATGCATATAAGCATAACCAATGGACGCAAAACTCTGGGGGGTGAGGGCATATATGGGAGTGGGGTGGGGGGGGCAATGGTAAGATATGTACACATATAATACCTTAATAAAAAAAATTGGAAAAAAAATAAGTAAATAAATAAATCCAGCCTAGCACCAAGAATGCTCAGGGCCTACTCAAGAAGGCAAATAATCCTCTCCACTAATAATTACAGGGTAAAACAAGATGGTTGTTAGAGTATTAAATTTGACAGTAAAATAGTAGTCAAGTTTTCAGACTAATTTAAATTGGCCAATCAAAATAAGCAAATACTCTAGAAAAATCAATTGTACTGGACGAAAAAGCTGTTACTAAGTGTTAACTATAATTTTTATTGGTAGTTCATCTCATGGTAAAAGTGCGTAACGTATAATGAACCTAAAGCAGTCACATTTTAGTGCAAAAAAGTAAAATTTAAAAGCTATCAAGATTACAGCATAAAATTTCCAAAAGCCTCCCAATATTTAAACCAAAAAAGGGGGGATAGTAGAAGAATATCATGTAAGGAAAAATATCCTGCAAATAAATTACATCTAGAAAATTTTTACTTTAGAAAATTAACTTTCATTTGTAATGCTAACAGCAAGACACCCAGGTAAAACATACATGGTGTCAAAACAAGCCAAAGGAAAATCATTTGGGCAAAAAAATGAAAAAGGATCGCAAGTCAAATTTATAGAAAATATTCCTTTATTAACTTTTGGTCGAGAATATGTTTGTATATTTTCAGAAAACAACTCCGAGACATGTGGATTCCTGCAACAGAGAGGAATTGACAGGAGTGCTCCAGCCATGAAGTCAGAAGAGAAACGGTCCAGAGATGGAAGATGCTGACAATGCCTTGCCATACTAGCAGTCAGCAGATATGCGTCACTGCAGATTGCCCAGGACCAAACCAGAGAGGGTCGGACCTGCATTACCACCATTTGTCCACCATCCAGAACTGAAATATCATTGTTGTTATGAACACATAAACAACTGTTGGACATAGAAACCGGGACTCAAAAGAACTGTTGGCCCAGAAAGAAACTCACTATAGACTGATTCATTTGCCTCTCAGCATAACTATTATTGCTTGTCTCATTTTCGGTTCCTATAAGTGTACTCCTAGTATCACATGAGCTCACTCATCTAGGGGAAAAGATAAGCATCATAGACTGAAGAACAAGAACAGCATTGATCAGACTGTCAGACCTCAGAGGGAAGGTAGGGGAGGTTGGGGACAAGGGAGATAGATCAACCAAAGGACTTGTGTACTTGCATATGAACCTAACCAGTGATCACGGACAACAGGGGGAGGGGGGCATGCATGTGGGGGGGGGTTTGGGAAGGGAACGGGGGGGGGGGGTTGATGACAAATATGTGATACCTTAATCAATAAAGTAATTTAAAAAAATAAAAATAAAAATAAAAATAAATAAAAGAAAAACTGAATAGCTGCAGTAATCCTGAGAAAGAAGAACAAAGTAGGTGGGATCTTAATACCAGATATCAAGCTGTATTACAAGGCCACTGTTCTCAAAACAGCCTGGTACTGGCACAAGAACAGACATATAGAGCAATGGGATAGAATAGAGAACCCAGAAATCGACCCAAACCACTAAGACCAATTAATATTTGACAAAGGAGGCATGAACATACAATGGAGTCAAGACAGTCTCTTTAATAAATGGTGTTGGGAAAATTGGACAGATACATGCAAAAAAAATGAAACTAGAACACCAACTTACACCATACATAAAAATAAACTCAAAATGGATAAAGGACTTAAACATAAGACGGGAAACCATAAAAATGCTAGAGGAATCTACAGGCAGCAAAATCTCAGACATATGCCAAAGCAATTTCTTCACCGATACTGCTCCTAGGGCAATGGAAACTAAAGAGAAAATAAACAAATGGGACTACATCAAAATAAAAAGCTTTTGCACAGCAAAGGAAACCATCAGTAAGTCAACAAGAAAGCCCACTGCATGGGAGAACGTATTTGCCAATGTTATCACCGATAAGGGCTTAATCTCCAACATTTACAGGGAACTCATACAACTTAACAAAAGGAAGATAAACAATCCAATCAAAAAATGGGCAACGGACCTAAATAAAAACTTTTCGAAAAAAGACAGATGGAAGGCCAAGAAACATATGAAAACATGCTCAAAGTCACTAATTATCCGAAAGATGCAAATCAAAATGACAATGAGGTACCATCTCACACCTGTCAGAATAGCTATCATCAACAAATCAACAAACGACAAGTGTTGGCAACGATGGAGAGAAAAAGGAACCCTCGTGCGATGCTGCTGGGAATGCAGACTGGTGCAGCCACTGTGGAGAACAGTATAGAGTTTCCTCAAAAAACTAAAAATGGAACTCCCATTTGACCCAGTGATCCCACTTCTAGGAATATATCCCAAGAAACTAGAACCACCAATTAGAAAGGACATATGTACCCCTATGTTCATAGCAGCTCAATTTACAATAACTAAGATTTGGAAACAGCCTAAGTGCCCATCAGCAGATGAGTGGATTAAAAACTGGTACATCTACACAATGGAATACTATGCTGCAGTGAAAAAGAAGGAGTTCTTACCATTTGCCACAGCATAGATGGAACTGGAGATCATTATGCTAAGTGAAATAAGCCAGGCAGAGAAAGATAAATATCACATGATCTCACTCATTTATGGGATATAATGAACAACATATACTGATGAACAAAAAGATCCAGAGAAACATTTTTTTTTTTTTTTTTTTTTTTTTTAAATATATTTTATTGATTTTGTACAGAGAGGAAGAGAGAGGGATAGAGAGTCAGAAACATTGATGAGAGAGAAACATCGATCAGCTGCCTCCTGCACACCCCCCCACTGGGGATGTGCCCGCAACCAAGGTACATGCCCTTGACCGGAATCGAACCTGGGACCCCTGAGTCCGCAGGCCGACGCTCTATCCACTGAGCCAAACCGGTTTCGGCGATCCAGAGAAACATTGATCAGACCATTAAACTTCCGAGGGAAGGCAGGGGAGGGTGGGGGTAAGGGCGAGAGATCAACCAAAGGACTTGTATGCATGCATATAAGCCTAACCAATGGACAGAGACAACAGGGGGGTGAGGGCATGAGGGGAAGGGATGGAGGGGAGGTAATGGGGGAATAAGGACACATATGTAACACCGTAATCAATAAAGAAATTTAAAAAAGAAAAACAGATCCCGAGACAGAGAAGCATCAATCAGACTATCAAACATCAGAGGGAAGGTAGGGGAGGGTGGGGGTAAGGGGGAGAGATCAACCAAGGGACTTGTATGCATGCATATAAGCCTGGCCAGTGGACACAGACAACAGGGAGGTGAGGGCATGAGTGGGGGGATTGGGGGGTTATGGGGGATGAGGACTCATATGTAATACCTTAATCAATAAAGAAATTAAAATAAATAAATAAAAATAAAATAAAATTAATATTTCTAAATTAACCTTTAAACCTTCTTTCTATGTCCTTTAAAAATGCATAACTATGCCTCAGATCTTCCATTAAGTACTTTTACTTTAATATTCTTTCTTTTTGCTATATCTTCAGTAACTTGTACTGGCCTTTTCTTGCTTTTTTCTTTAAAATGTATTAGAATTCCTTATTCTTAGAAACTTCAATAATTACCAAAAAGTAAACAGTCAGCATTTCTTAGATTAACTTATGATCACACTTTAAATATACTTTTGCTTTCACAAAAATATGCCTTTAACAAAGTACAAGAGACCTTCTGTGATAAAACTAAGAGCAGGCAAATTAAAACGGGTAACATTATGTTAGTTTTCTGGTTTTGCCTTTCTTAATTTTATGTACATAGATTTTCTGAGCCTCTTTTAATAGCTTTATTTAGGTTCTGAGTCCCACTGGGGCTCCCGGGCTTTGGAAATCTTATATCTGCTTGGAGAACACCCGGGCCAGCTAGGTGCTCCCTTTCCCAAATAGCTATAACTGATTTTCAAATTACTCCCCCTTCTTTTAGTCTAGGTCAGTGGTCGGCAAACTGCGGCTCGCGAGCCACATGCGGCTCTTTGGCCCCTTGAGTGTGGCTCTTCCACAAAATACCACGGCCTGGGCAAGTCTATTTTGAAGAAGTGGCGTTAGAAGAAGTTTAAGTTTAAAAAATTTGGCTCTCAAAAGAAATTTCAATCTTTGTACTGTTGATATTTGGCTCTGTTGACTGATGAGTTTGCCGACCACTGGTCTAGCTAGTCAGCTGAGCCACGAGGGTCTTCTAGCAGAGTTTTTAAATTCTTTTTTACTGCTTTAGCTCCTTTCGCAGCCTAGAAAAGCTGGCTTCTGATGGTGCAGTGGCTTTATGGCGGTTGAGAACTTACTAAGATAGCTCTCCTCCTGAGAGGGGAGGCTGGGATTGTAAATTGCTATCTTGGCTGTTCCCTTCGATCATCTCTGAAAAGCTTTATTTAAATTCTTTATTATACCTTAATAACTTTGAGATTTGGTCTTGACTATAAAATTAATCCTTTTCTAGTCAGGCCAATAAAATATTATTTCTTAAAGTTCCTTTGCTGAACATTCTGACGTAGCCCAAGAAACACCCAGTAACCCTGCCCTGCCAGGCTTGGAGACAGAAACCTTTTTAATCTGGCTGGACAATGAGATTTTCTCTGTGTGTACTGGAAGAGTTAAAGAGAATAAAACGGGGCAGAGAAAGATTTATTATGCTTTGCGGAAAGATTGTGGCCTTGAGCCCAGCATAGCTCAGATAAGACACCTGGTAAGAAACCAAAGACAGACTAGACCCCCACGCCAGCAGAGTGGTTAGCAGCCAGCAAAAATCAACAAAATCTTATCTCTCCCTGCTCTCCCCACTCCCCCCCCTTTCTGCATTAACCATTTACTCTGTCCTTAGTAGGGGAAACAAGGTAAGTGGTCTGAGATCCTGTATATCCAGGCTTTTTCCACTTAAGGACACCTCTCTGTGACAGCTGCTCTCCCCAGATTTTTCCTTCTTTACTCTAAGCCCCCAGAGGATCTCAAATCCTCCTCCTCCTTTACCACTTTTGATCTCTCTGACCATTCCCCTGTCCTCCAGCCTAGGGCTCCTCCATCTCAGCAAGCTGAGATCCTACTACCCTACCCAGCGAATCCTACTGCCACCACCCCATCTCACACCCGCTCCGGAGCAGTTTTCGGCTTTCTTCCTCCCCCAGTCAGAGCGGATGCTGTCCCTAACAGAGAGCCACTATAAATCTATCAGGAAGGGCAGGCAGGTCACAGGTCTTGGGACCACATGATTCTCTGCTTGCTAGAAGGGCTGAAAAAGGCAGCCCACAAAGCAGTTAATTATGAAAAGTTAGCAGAAATCACCCAGGAAAGTCATAAAAGTCTGGCAGTCTTTCTCTCTTGCCTTACACAGGCCATGAGAAAATGTACTAATCTTAACCCAACAAGCCTTAACAGGGGAGAAAAGGGTAGTGGTCTAGCCTTTTTTTAAACTTCTCTGGGTTGCAACCTTTACAAATTTTACACTTTTAAATTAACCTTAGAATTTTAAAATTTCAACCCAACATAACAAAATCATAAATCAGGGAATAGAAAATTAAAGTCTCTACTGTACAAACATAGACAGAAATTTCATTAGCTAAGAGGGCTAATTCCCTCCGAGATAGAGAGCAAGAATGACCTTGAGAAAAGAATTCTTAGCAGTTGCTTGGGACAGCTGCAGTCTGTCACAGTGTTCAGACTCACTATACACAATTAGGCTTCCCCCTAAAGTGGGGTTTGCCCTATCTTTAAACAAATTAAATAACAGAAAGAGATAACAAATACTCTCATGTGTACAGCCAGATGGCACAAAGTAGCTTTTGCTTCACACAGGCTCTCACACTTACATTCATACACCAGACAGTTCGAGTTTTGACTTTCACCCACAGAAAGTCCCGGAGGCAAATATTTTGCCTAAGTAGTGTTCAGCTACTTTTTCTGCCCCTAAAGTAAGGTGACCAGACGTCCCGCTTTTGGCGGGACAGTCCTGATTTTTAACAATTTGTCCCGCGTCCCGCAGCATTTTAAAAAAGTCCCGATTTTTGGAAAGAATGAAAGACAAGCTAGGGAACAGCGGGAGAATGGGAAGGGAATATACGGTTTTCGGCGGTCATGATATGAGTTTTAGCCAGGATATGAGTTTTATATTATTTTTGTTAATTTTATAATGTTAAACTTTAATAATAACAAATAATTGTTGGGAACTGATTATCGAGACCTGCTTATCAAAGTTCGCATTGTTGATCAGTTGTTAGAATTCGACCACCATTGTTTGGACTTAATGAACAATGGCATTTTTTGGGATTGGCAACGACAAAAACATTTTGTAACTGTCTCTCAGATGATACACATCGTACTGCGTGCTAGTAAGCTAGTTAAACAAGTGATGTCATTACAAATCAGCTACTCAGATAATTTAGGTAAGTAATTTATTTATTTATTTCATAAATACATAAATTTTCTTGAATTTAGCAGAGAGTACTCGTATTATTTATATTTTATAGTGGCGGCAAAAAGTCTAGTGCTGGCCTTGAAAGTGACACTTACGACTTACGTTACGGCAAATTCAGAGGAAAAATAATACAAGTTAGTATTGTTATTATTTAGAAAGAAATATAGGATTAAAATAATTTTTAAAATATAGTTACTTTATAACAATCAAATTAATTTAATTTATAAACTAACAATAAAATATGTTCATGTAATTATGTACCTACTTACTGTGTTTTTAAGCAATATGTATATAATAATTTATAATATAATTTTAAATTATTTTTTTTAGATTTTTAACATAATGAGTAAGAAAAGAGGATGCAAATTCAATGATGATCTAAGAAGTGAATTTCCTTTTATTAAAAAAAAACAAAAGTGATTACAATACAGACCAAATTTTTAATCAAGAACCCCCCCCGGGCCAAAACCGGTTTGGCTCAGTGGATAGAGCGTTGGCCTGCGGACTCAAGGGTCCCAGGTTCGATTCCGGTCAAGGGCATGTACCTTGGTTGCAGGCACATCCCCAGTAGGGGGTGTGCTAGAGGCAGCTGATTGATGTTTCTCTCTCATCGATGTTTCTAACTCTCTATCCCTCTCTCTTCCTCTCTGTAAAAAATCAATAAAATATATTTTTTAAAAAATAAAAAAAGAACCCCCACCCCCGGTCAATGGTGTCCCGCTTTACCAATGTTAAAATCTGGTCACCTTACCCTAAAGGCATGCCTGAACTTAGACTGCACTTTAGTAGACACTCACTCAGAGTTTAAACAGTCCACCCGATTCCTGACTGATTTACCTGAGGAAGTCATATGACTTCCGGGGAGGTGATCAAGCTCCCCCTTCCACTCACTCGGAGTGGGCCTGACTGACTGGGGCCTCTACCTTACCGTTTCTGTCAACAGGTCCAGAAGTGTCCTCCCACTTTCTCCAGATGCCGACTGGGTCCTAGGATGAGGTCCGGGAGCACCCGAAGTCCCCTGGTTCAATTCTGCTAAATCACCAGAGCGGCGCCTCTGGGAGGCCTATCTGGCACCCCCAAGCCCCAAACCTGGCCCACTCACCAGAGGCCAAAAGGAAAGCGCGATTGGGCTTCCCAGTTCAGGGAAACATGTTACAGAAGACCAGAGAAAAACCAAGCAATGCTTAAAGAAATAGAGTTACACTTTATTATTATTATGCCAGTGGGCTCAGAGATAAAAATTTCGTTCAAATTCTGAGCAACAACATGGAGGAAGCTGTCTCTTTTTATATCTTTCCCAGTCCTTTGTCTCCCAAATATGGGGTTTTCCGGTCCCTTTTGCAAGTTCTTAAAGAGCCCCATGTGCTGGGGCTTTGAGACCTCAACCAAAGTCCTGGCCTGGCACCAGAACTGATAACTTCATCTGGGGATGGTTTCTAGCCTCTCTAAAATGGGAGTAAACAGGTCTTGCAGGACCAGACAATTAAGGGGCAGTGACTAGATTCAGATTGCTAGCCCCCAAAAATGTCTCTTTTTCCCCATCATACCTAGTGTTGGGGAGCACACAAGACTTGTTTGGAAAGTTTGTAAGGAGGACATTCTGAGAAAAGAGAAGTGTGTGGAAGGCTGTCTGCCCTGTTTATCAGAATTCTGACTTAAGGGAGACTTAGGGGAATGTCGAAGATGGCACCCCTAATTATTCCTTGACCTTTCCAAACAAATCTGTGTACGTGCAGACCCCTGGGTGTTTACTGGAATCCTTATGCTTAATCCCTGGATGCCCTTGTCTAGAGGACAATGTAAACACATGTATCCTCCCAAGACTACTCACCCTACTGATTGTATCTTAAAGATAAACTTTATCTCAAACTGCTGTTACAATAAAAGGCTAATGAGGCAGGCAATCAGGGATGCCTGGTTGCTATAGTTGGGCTGTCCCTTAGCCTCTCTTTCACAGCAAACGTTGTGTCAGAGTAATCTATTCATCCATCATTCAGGGGTTGCTGGTCAGCCCAGGAAAGGTGGGTGCCCCCATGTGAGGGCCAAGGAATACAACAAGATACGGCAGAACCCTCCAAAACAAAGAGGAAGGAAATGAAAGTAACTGCACAGTAAGTCATTGGAGCCACCTTGGGATTTCCAAGTTCAAGGGAATTGTTTTTCAGCTGAGGTTTCACAATAGGACAGCAACTGTCCACTGAGTAACAGATTTCTTGGTTACTTAAAAAGTTATTAAAAGCAAATGGTGTCTATAATTTATAATCCTTGGTTCCCTGATGATGGAACATTAGATGTTGATCTCTGGGAACAAGTAGGCAGGAATTTAAAGAGAAATCAGGCTCAGGGAAAATGAGTGCCTTTGTCATCTTTAACTATGCGATCTCTTGTTTGAGCTGCACTATGCACACTTCATATTGAGGATCAAAAGCTTGCAGAATTCCAGGAGAATTTACCACCGCCCCCTCCCCCTGAAGTAGAGCCTATAATACCTAAGGCCCCCAATCCTCTGCCTCCACTGTGGGAAAGCTCATCAAACAGAGAAAATGGGGCTAACAGTCTGTTTACAAAAGGACTCCTAATGCTTTTTCTAAAAATTACCATATGATGCCTTGGGACTGGCAGATTTGGCCAAAACAACTCTGGATGCCATTAAATATTTGCCATGGAGAGCAGAATATGATAAGATCTGTGAGTGTTCACTGGCAACCTCACCTGGGAGCCCTCTGGGCTGCAATCTGGCTGAAAGTCCTGGGCACTTTAAGACATTTTCTGAAAGATCCATGAAAAGAACTCTGATTTATTAAGTATTGTCTGTGTGTTATGTGCACCTGTAAACATCGTATATATGATTGTCTGTTGATTGTTGTTCTATGTATCTTTGTTGTTTGGTTTAATTTTAGGATAAGGCATATTTCACTTTGCTGGGGGGCCCAGCTACTTGTAGCAGGCTGAACACATGGCAGGGATTGCAGGAACTTCCCAGCAGCTTCCAAGAACTCTCAATCTTGGGGATCCTTCCTGCTCTCTCTCTCAAGTCATCAGCTACTGGAAACTCATGGCTAGTGAAAGTTCTTGTCTGTCTATAACAGTGATGGAGAACCTATGACACGCGTGTCAGCACTGACACGCGTAGCCATTTCTGATGACACGCGGCCGCATGCCGAGGATGAAATATTTGCTGCTCCTGAGGATGAAACATTTGCGACTAGAGTCTTGGAGTTAATTTTTTCCTCAAAGTGACACACTACCTGAGTTACGCTCAGTTTTTTGGCGAAGTTTGACACACCAAGCTCAAAAGGTTGCCCATCACTGATCTATAATGTAACTTGGTTGCTGATTGATGTTCTTTGCTTGCTTTCTTACCTTTGTGGGACTTAGTTTGAAAATTCTAAGGCAAATGTCCCAGACCACCCTTTTATGAGTACTCATTTATTTACTGTGGGGGTTTTTCTGTTTCTGTTTTTAAGATCTCTTCTTATATATAAGATATCATGTTGCCCTAACCAGTGTGGCTCAGTGGATAGAGCATCGGCCTATGGACTGAAGGGTCCCAGGTTCGATTCCGGTCAAGGGTATGTGCCTGGGTTGCAGGCACATCCCCAGTAGGGGATGTGCAGGAGGAAGCTGATGGATGTTTCTCTCTCATCAATGTTTCTAACTTTCTATCCCTCTCCCTTCCTCTCTGTAAAAAATCAATAAAATATATATATAAAAAAAGATATCATGTTGTTAGTTTACTCAGAAAGAAAAAATATGGGAAATAATCATTTAAATCCCCCAAGTCTTTTTCCTAGGAGGATTAGACTTGTAGAAGTGCCTTCCAGCAGGCTGCAGAAATAGCAGTGGGGGGCCACTCCCATTTTTGTAAAAAAAATTTTACTTTAACATTAAAGCAGTGGTTCTCAACCTTTCTAATGCCGTGACCCTTTAATACAGTTCCTCATGTTGTGGTGACCCCCAACCATAAAATTATTTTCGGTGCTACTTCGTAACTGTAATTTTGCTACTGTTAATGAATCGTAATGTAAATATCTGTGTTTTCCGATGGTCTTAGGCTCTACAGCAGTGGTTCTCAACCTGTGGATCTCAACCCACAGGTTGAGAACTGCTAGCAGGGTCGCGGCATTAGAAAGGTTGAGAACCACTGCATTAAAGCCACTGAAAGCCAGTGAGTTATCTCTGTTACAAAATTGCCAAGGAAAATGCCTTGAGTAATAATAATTGGCTTTAAAATCTCAAAGTTGTTAAGGCAAAATAAGTTTAACTAAAATGAAGGGTATGTGATAAAGCTTTTCCAGTGGTAATCATATATGCCTAAACATAGTTTTCCAAAGTGTTTGGTAACTTAAAACTTTGGAGTTTGCTGAATTAAATAGTAAAAATTATTAAATATCTAGGTATTTTGAAATAAAAGCATACTGAAATATTAATTAATCTGACTTTGCCTTGTATGGAGAATCCAGAGGATGGATTTGAATCTCTTGTATTTCATTTGAAATATCTCTTAAAATGTGAATGTATTGCTAATCTGAGAAATGTTCATTACTTATATTTCACCTAAAAATTAAGGCTTCTAATGGCTAAGAATTCTAACTAATTAGAAATTATGGTTTTGATGTAATGGAAAGCATGAGGCATGGAGATGCATTTTGAAGGGAAAAGAAAGTGGATTCTAAAGTTGGTTATTTCTGAAAATTGTAAGATTTCTGAAGAAAAATTTGTGAAAGTTGTAGAGTTTGTAGAAGCTGTGGAATTTTGTGAAGAGAAATGTTGAAAGGAAATTATCTAAGTGACACAAGCCAGAACAAGTAGAATAGGAAAACTGAGATGGTTAAACAGCAATTTGGAGCTCTAGTAAATTTTTTTTTTATATGCAAGTTCTAGTTTTAATTTTTTTTAATTATTATTATTTTTATTAAGGTACTAGAGGCCCAGTGCACGAAATTCGTGCACGGAGGGGGGTTGTCCCTCAGCCCAGCCTGTACCCTCTCCAATCTGGGACTCCTGGAGGGATCGGGCCTAAATGGGCAGTCGGGCATCCCTCTCACAATCCAGGGATGCTGGCTCCCAACTGCTTGCCTGCCTGCCTTCCTGATTGCCCCTAACTGCTTCTGCCTGCCAGCCTGATCACTCCCTAACCACTCTGCTGCCAGCCTGTTTGCCCCCAACTTCCCTCCTCTGCCGGCCTGGTCACCCCTAACTGCCATCTCCTGCAGGGTTGATCACCTCCAACTGCCCTCCCTTGCAGGCCTGGTCCTTCTCAACTGCCCTCCCTTGCAGGCTGGGTGCCTCCCAACTGCCCTCTCCTGCTGGCCATATTGTGGTGGCCATCTTGTGTCCACATGGGGGCAGGATCTTTGACCACATGGGGGCAGCTATATTGTATGTTGCAGTGATGATCAATCTGTATATTACTCTTTTGTTAGATAGGATAGAGGCCTGGTACAGGGGTGGGGACCAGCTGGTTTGCCCTGAAGGGTGTCCCGGATCAGGTGGGGGTTCCCTTGGGGCATGGGGTGGCCTGAGCAAGGGGCCTGTGGTGGTTTGCAGGCTGGCCATGCCCCCTGGCAACCCAAGCGGAGGCCCTGGTATCTGGAATTTATTTTCCTTCCATAATTGAAACTTTGTAGCTTGGAGCGGAGCCAAGCCTGGGGCTCCCTCAGAGGCCAGAAGCCATTTCTGTGGGGGTTATAATTGAAACTTTGTTGCCTTAAGCGGGTGCCTGGCCAGGGTATGCGGAAAGCTTTGCTTCCCCTGTTGCTGGCGGCAACCCTGGCCTGCTCTCTCAAGCTCCATTCTGCTGCCATTTGTTTGAATTTGTTTACCTTCTATAATTGAAACTTTGTATCTTGAGTGGAGGCTTAGGCCTGGCCAGGGAAGGTGGAAAGCTTGGCTTCCTCTGTTACCTAGGAAACCTTGCTCTCTGTGGCTGTAGCCATCTTGGTTTGGGTTAATTTGCATGCTCTCTCTGATTGGATGGTGGGAGTGGTTTGTGGGCTTGTGGGTGTGTCAGAGGTGTGGTCAATTTGCTTATTTGTCTATTATTAGGTGGTATTATATGTGTACATATCTTACCATTGCCCCCCCACCCCACTCTCATATATGCCCTCACCTCCCAGAGTTTTGCGTCCATTGGTTATGCTTATATGCATGAATACAAGTCCTTCGGTTGATCTCTTATCTTCCCACCTCTCCCTAACCTTCCTGCTTAATTTGACAGACTGTTTGATGCTTTACTGCCTCTGTATCTATCTTTTTGTTCAACAGTTTATAATGTTCTTTATTATCCATAAATGAGTGAGATCATGTGGTATTTTTCTTTCATTGACTGGCTTATTTCACTCAGCATAATTCTTTTTTTCTTTTTTTTAATTAACTCAGCATAATTCTTATCTTCCCTAAACCAAGGACACTAAAAAGTAAATGATTTGCATTTTGCCTCCCTAACCAGAGGGTATAACCAGAGGGTATAACCAGAGGGTAAATGGCTTATATCAATGTACTCAGGGAGACAGCAGAAATCCAATTAGTGTCATTTGCTGACCACACTCAAGGACAAATGAAGTTAGAGAATAAACTTTATTTTGGGTAATCCTTCTCTCATCTGTTAATAGGGAAGAGATCTTTCTTGTTTTTCTACCCAGGAAGCAAAAGTTCTATAAATAATTAAAATGGTTATATTTCATATTAATCAGGTATGTTTTACAAAAAGGCCATCTTTTAACTGTAGGAACTTAAGTTTACTAGCCTGTTTGTGTCTAATATACTTTGATATATGATCTTTTGGCAAAATAAATTTGACAATCCTCCCAGGGTTTGAATTTTAAGAAACCTTTTCTTGACCTAGAATTGGCTTTAGATCACTCCAATAGGCTCTGGAATGCCTCAAGTATTTGTTTTCTCTCTCATGAAGGAAAATTTTCTACTTAAGGTACATGGGTATGAGTGTTCTCTCTGCCACAACCATAACAGCTAGAGAGTGGATGAGTCCTGAGTAGGGGTGACAAGGGATTGAGAAAAATAAAAAGACAGACACAGAGACAGTAGGTAAAGCTGGGACCAGGTGGGACACTGTTCTTGGATGGAGAGACAGTGACCCAGAGCTAGTGCAGCACGTTTATTATATACAGCATGATACCAGGAAGTTTTACCAGAGTTTAAGACAAAAGAAATTATGTGAAGTCATGTTTAAAGATCAAGCTGCAATTCTTCATTCTTGTGGCTTCTCATAATTGCCAGGCCTGACTGGACCCTATTTGCATCTTCCCCTTGTGCCTAGCTGAACTCAGATAATTACACCCACTCCCTGGCTCCTGAGTTAAAGGTCAGGACTGACAACATCCCTGCCTTTGGTGAGGTATGTTTCCAGGACATGGCTTTGCTGATGCCGCTGGAATCAGCTGACGACCCTTTGCTCAGGTGCGCCCTACACATGGGAAGCCTTGTCAAATAATAATAACCATACTAGAGGCCTTGTGCACAAAATTTGTGCACTCTGGGGGTCCCTCAGCCCAGCCTGCACCCTCTCGCAGTCTGGGAGCCCTTGGGGGATGTCCAACTGACAGCTTAGGCTCATTCCCTACCACGGCCACTGTGCTCACCAGCCATGAGCCTGGCTTCTGGCTGAGCAGTGCTCCCCCTGTGGGAGCACACTAACCCCCAGGGGGCAGCTCCTGCATTGAGCATCTGCACCCTGGTGGTCAGTGCACATCATAGCAACCAGTCGTTCTGCTGTCGGGCCAAAACTGGCTCTCAGACATCCCCCGAGGAATCCCGGATTGTGAGAGGGCTCAGGCCAGGCCGAGGGGCCCCACTGGTGCACAATCGGGGCCGGGGAGGGATGCGGGAGGTTGGCCAGCCAGGGAGGGACCATGGGAGGGCTCCAGGGCATGTCCAGCCTGTCTCACTCAGTCCTGATTGGCCAGACCCCAGCAGCAAGCTAACCTACTGGTCGGAGTGTCTTCCACCTGGTGGTCAGTGCACATCATAGCGACTGGTCAACTGGTTGACTGTCTGCCCTCTGGTGGTCAGTGCATGTCATAGTGAGTGGTTGAGCGGCCTTAGCATATCATTAGCCTATTACGCTTTGATTGGTTGAATGGCTGACCAGACGACCAGACACTTAGTATACTAGACTTTTATTATATAAGATTATGCTTTCACTTAGAGATCTAATTGTTATTCCAGAATATTGTGTTTTGCACAAAGGACAAGATTCCATGTCATTTGCAAGTATTGTTGATTCTTAAACTTTTTTTTTCAGATATAAGGAAACATTTTTAAAGCAATTTGATAAATTATATATTTCTCTTCCTACCTGTCCCTCCAGTATTTGGCAATTCTTTTTTTAAAAATATATTTTATTAATGTTTTTACAGAGAGGAAGGGAGAGGGATAGTTAGAAACATTGATCAGCTGCCTCCTGCACACCCCCTACTTGCGGATGTGCCTGCAAGCAAGGCACATGCCCTTGACTGGAATCAAACCCGGGACCCTTCAGTCCGCAGGCCAATACCCTATCTACTGAGCCAAACTGGTCAGGGCAGGCAATTCTTAATAAGTGGTAATATGTTTCTTTGCATGAATTCAATAAAACCTATTTCCAATTGTAGCTATATTAACCAAGATAAAAACTGATAATGGGCCTGCTTACAGCAGAACTTTTGCAGAAACTTGGTCCATCCAGCATTCTACGGGAGCCCCTTACAATCCAAAAGGGCAGGCCATCGTTGAACGTGCCCATGCTAACCTGAAGGGTATGCTAGTAAAACAAAAAAGGGGGAATATGGGACTCAAGGACCCTGCTATAATACTAAAGCACTCTTTAACCTTAATTTTTTGAATCTGAATGATCATTTTCAATCCTCAATAACCTCACCTCAGAAACCACAAGTCTTGTGGCAAGATGTGGACACTAATAACTGGATAGGACCCAATGAATTAATATGGGGGAGAGGATATGCCTGTTTCTACCCCCACAGGACCACTGTTGGTTCCAGCTCGCCAGATTAAACCCTATCATAGCATGGCACGGGACCAATCCTCTTCTAAAAATGAAAAATCTGAACATGGGGACTCCACAGCCCCAAATGATGCACCTTCCCTGGACCCAGATGACCCCTAGAATAACTTGCAGAATGATGAAGAAACTGATGGCAGAGGCTGAGCAATTATTGGAGCACACTCCAAGCACTCCAGATAACTAACCATTGCTCGTTTGGTTTTTCTTATAGTCTGTAAAATCAGAACTGGAGCAGTAAATGCACTTCACGGACACTCACATTCTAAAACAGAAAGTTCACCACCTCTGTTTTCTACATTCAGCAAAACATAAAAAGGGGAGATGTTGGGGAGCACACAAGACTTGGTTGGAAAGTTTGTAAGGAGGACATTCTGAGAAAAGAGAAGTGTGTGGAAGGCTGTCTGCCCTGTTTATCAGAATTCTGACTTAAGGGAGACTTAGGGGAGTGTTGAAGGTGGCACCCCTAATTATTCCTTGACCTTTCCAAACAAGTCTGTGCATGTGCAGACCCCCGGGTGTTTACTGGAATCCTTATGCTTAATCCCTGGATGCCCTTGCCTAGAGGACAATGTAAACACATGTGTCCTCCCAAGATTATTCACCCTACTGATTGTATCTTAAAGATAAACTTTATCTCAAACTGCTGTTACAGTAAAAGTCTAATGAGGCAGGCAATTGAGGTTGCTTGGATCCTTGAGCGAGGTAACCCCTTAGCCCTCTCTTTCACAGTGAATCTGTGTCAGAGTAATCTGTTCATCCGTTGTTCAGGGGCTGCTGGTCAACCCCGACAACCCAGAAGAACAACAAAGTCCAAAGGGAGTAGAAGGAGGGAATAATAAAGATCTGAGCAGAAATAAATGAAACAAAATATGAAAAAGTAATAATCATAAAACCAAAATCTAGTTCTTTGAAAAGATAAACAAGATTTATAAACCTTTATCAAGATTCATAAAAAAGACAGAAGACCCACATAGATATAATCAGAAATGAAACAGGAGATGTGAAAACTTACACCACAGAAATACAAAGGATCATGTGAAAATACTGTTATATGCCAATAATTAGATAACTTGGAAAAAATGGAAAAATTCATAGAAACATACAATCTTCCAAGACTGAATCAAGAAGAAACAAAAAAACTTAACACAAAGGATACTACCTAAGAAACCTAATTAATAATAAAAAAAATTCCCATTGAAAACAAAGTCCTAAACCAGATGGCTTCACAGGTAAATTTTACCAAACACTCAAAAATAATTAATATCTATCCTTCTCAAACAATTCCAAAAAACTTAAAAGGAAGGAAGGCTCCCAAACCCATTTTATGAGTTTATGCTGATACCAAAACCAGGATAAGACACTACAAAATAAGAAAATTATACAAAACTATCTCTGATAAACATAGAATAAAAAAAATCTTCAACAAAATATTAGCAAACCAAATTCAGCAGAACACTAAAAAGTTCATATGTTGTGACAAAGTGGGATTTATTCTTGGGATGCAAGATTTTTTAAATTTTTTAAAAGATTTTTTAATTGATTTTTTAAAGATTTTTTTATCCAGAGGAAGAGAGAGGGTGAGAGAAACATTGATGTGAGAGTGAAACATCAATTGGCTGCCTCCTGCACATCCCGCATCGGGGATCCAACCCACAACCCAGACATGTGCCCTGACCAGGAATCAACCAGCAACCTTTCGGTGCATGAAATGATGACCATCAAATGAGCCACACCAGCCAGGGCCGCAAGGCTTTTTTAATATCCACACGTCAATTAATGAGATACACCACATAAACAAAATGAAGAATAAAAATCATATGATCATGTCAATAGATGCAGAAAATACATTAGACAAAATCTGATGTCCATTGGATAAAACGTCTGAGTAAAATGTGATTAGAAGGAACATACCACAACATAACAAAGATCATATATGACAAACAGCTAACATCATTCCAAATGGGGGAAAGCTAAAAACATTTTCCTTTTTTAAAAAAACATATTTTTTTACTTTTTAATTGAAGTTGACATACAATATTATGTTAGTTTCAGGTGTATAACCCAGTAATTGGAAATCATATAATCTACTAAGATATCACCCCAGTAAATCCAGCACTCATCCGTCACCATATATAGTTACCACAATATTATTGACTATGTTCCCTAGTGTTTTCTTTAATATCAGAAACAAAACAGGGTCATGCACCTCACAACTTTCACTCAACATCATATTTTAAGTCCCAGCCACAGCAATCAGACAAGAAAAAAATAAAAGGCATCTAAATTTTAAAGGAAAAAGTGAAATTATCATTATTTGCAGATGACATGACACTATGTAGAGAGAACCCTAATGACTCCACCCAAAAAACTACTACAACTGATAAATGAATTCAGCAAAGTAGCAGAATACAAAATAAATATTCAGAAATAAGTTGCATTTTTATCCTAATATATAAAAACCCTTGGTCCATCACATCTGCAATGACCGGGAGGCTCGATTAACCCAAAGTCAGTCCTGCAGTCAGCGCTCGGTTGCCATGGTGACCCAGCACTAACTGCTATGGCTGCAGGCAAAGTGACCCAGCACTGACTGCTGAGGGTACTGCAAATTAGGCCCAGAGAGAGGCCTAAAGAGAGAAGCAGGGTCTGATCTGTAGCTTCTGTGGCAGCTGTTGATCATCACTTGCCTCTCTCTTTAGCTCCAGGCTTGGTCAGCAGCCTTGCCTCCATTTCTCTCCAGGCCTCCACCAGGACTGCTGATCAGCCCCACCTTTCAGATCAGGCCCCATTGATAGGCCCAGAGATGCTGACTGGCATAGAAACCAACCAATCAGAACCAAATCTGGGTCAACTGTGAGGAGCCAATGGCTGCCTAGGAGGCGGAGCTTTTGACGCTGACTGTCATAGAAATTGACCAATCAGAACCAAATTGGCCTGCAGAGGAGGGCAGTTGGGGGCAAGATCAGGCCTGCAAAGGAGGGCAGTTGGGGGCGAGATCATGCCAGCAGGGGAGGGCAGTTGGGGGCAATCAGGCCAGCAGGGGAACGGTTAGGTGTTAATCAGGTCGGCAGGGGAGTGGTTAGAGGATGATCAGGATGGCAGGCAGAAGTGGTTAGGGGCAATCAAGCAGGCAGACAGGCGAGCGGTTGGGAGCCAGCAGTCCCAGATTGTTAGAGGGATGTCCAAATGCCTCTAAACCAGCATTCGGACATCCCCCGAGGGGTCCCAGATTGGAGAGGGTGCAGGCTGGGCTGAGGGACAGCCCCCCCCCCCCAGTGCACTAATTTCATGCACCGGGCCTCTAGTAAATCAATAATGAACTATCAGAAGGGCAACTAAGAAAACAATCCCGTTTATAATTGCATCAAAATATTAATAAAATACCTAGGAATAAACTGAACCAAGAAGGTGTAATACCTGCTCTCAGGAAATTATAATACATTGAAGAAAGAAATTAGAGATAAATAAATGGGAGAATATATCATGCTTATGGATAGGAAAAATTAATATCATTAAAATGTCCATAATACCCAAAGAAATCTATAGATTCAATGCAACCCCTATCAAAATACCAATGTCATTTTTCAGAGGACTACAACAAATCATCTTAAAATTTATATGAACCACCAAAGAAGAACTTGAGTATCTATGGCAATCTTGACAAAAAAGAACAAAGTTAGAAGTATCATCCTACCTGACATCGAAATACACTACAAGGCTATAGTAATCAAAACAGCATGGTGTTGGCATAAAAACAAACATATAGATCAATGGAACAGAATAAAAATCCCATAAGTAAACCCAAGGCTATATAATCAATTAATATATAACAAAGGAGGCAAGTACATACAATGGGGTAAAGATGGTCTATTTTCCATATTTCAACTTAATAAAACTCCAAGTTTTCAAATTACCAAAATATTTTGGGAAACTGTTTTTAAATACATGTACATGAAACAATTATTATTGAAAAGTTTCACCAGAAAAACCTTTTACTTTATTTATATCTCTTTAATTTATTAATTCTAAATAATTATACTTAGATTCTTCATATAAATTTTATAAGACTTTAGGCAAAGTCAATTATTATCCTAAGCTATGTTCTTGTTGACACACTGTAACAGAGATAACATAAACTTATATTTTGTAAACCCAGATAAAATAAAAATATACTAAATGTTTTTCTCTTCTCGTCCCAAAGAACTTATATACTTACTAATGGCGTGGTACATGGATTCGTGCACATTGAAAGGAAATTAATTAGAAGAAAGATTCGTGCAGTAATTACATTACTGAAAAAAATTACATGTCAAAATAGTATATATAATATAGTATAAAATTAAAATACAAAATATTTTAATATTGCTATTTGCTCTTTCTCTATAATAGAAGTATCGGAGATGAAAGAAAATTAGTAAAATGTATATGAAAATAATATATAAATTACGTAATAAACAATATTCTGTCGACGACATTGCTTTCTTTAAGCTTCAGAGGTATATTGTGCCAATAGTTGGTCTTTAGACATATTCTGTAGACGATACCACTTTCTTTCAGCTTCAGAGGCACTTTGTGCTAATAGTTGGTCTTCAGATACATTCTGGCGTCATGTGTGATTGGCGCCTGCAAGAGCTTTATTTATATGTATCACGCATGCACGAGTCAACATTTATTTTTAAATTGCCAGTGCGTGTCATATGTACCAGCTGGTTGGTTGGTCAGACGGTCGGATGATTGGTCACTTAGCTTTTTATATATATAGATATGCATAGCCCATGGACACAGGCAATAGGGTAGTGAAGACCTGGGGGAAAAGTAGGGGTTGGGAGGAGGGGGTGGAGGTAAATGGGAGATATCTGTAATACTATCAACAATAAAAACATATATTAAAAATATATCTATACTAAACGTTGATAATATTATAGACATGTCTATTTTTTGTTGTTGTTTTTTTAATATATTTTATTGATTTTTTACAGAGAGGAAGAAAGAGGGATAGAGAGTCAGAAACATTGATGAGAGAGAAACATCGATCAGCTGCCTCCTGCACACCCCCTACTGGGGATGTGCCTGCAACCAAGGTACATGCCTTTGACCGGAATCAAACCCGGGTCCCTTGAGTCCGCAGGCCGATGCTCTATCCACTGAGCCAAACCGGTTTCGGTGACATGTCTGTTTTAATTAAACCAAATTTTAAACAGTTTTAATCTACACTAATAAAAGAGTAAGATGCAAATTGACCGTACCTTCACAACACCCTCAAGCCAATCAGGAGTGAGTATGAAAATTAACCCAACAAAGATGGTGGGTTGATTTGCATATGCAGGTGCCGAGCGACCAGGGGCGGGGCAGGATGCTTGTGTTGTCGCCATGGCGATGACGCAGGCATTCTGCACTGCCCCAGCTGCTCCGGGCCTCTGGGCAGCATGGGAAGGTGGAAAGACAGCTCTGGCCAGAGCGAAGGCGGTGCCAGCAGCCAGGGGAAGGAAAGCCCATTCTTGCATGAATCTTCATGCATCGGGCCTCTATATTAAATAATTTCCAAGACCACATGATACAGAAAAACATTTGAGTTAGTGTCTATTTCTTAATTTATATAAGATTCCTTTAAGTCAATTAAACAGAGTTCTTTATATAAGCCAATTCTAATAATTTCCTCTGGAGTTAGATACACATACGTATATATAGATAGACACAACCAGAGACTTGAAAGTTTCATTTTAAAATTTTAGCCATGAGACAGGTACAGCAAAGAAAACCATTAATTTGTGACAGTTGAAATAAGTTAAGTTTATTCATTCAGATGGCTAAGAATTTAAGATTTGTTATTTATCTTTGATAAGCAATTTTTAAGGAGACAAAGGGGCTTAGGCAGGGAATCTTTTCAGACACTTATGTTTTTTTAAAAGAAAACGGGTGGGTGCTTTTCTTCTTCCATTTTTCCCCTTTGGTTTGTTTAGTTGTAGGCAGTTGTGAGCTGTTTACATTTCTGGTTATCAGTAGAAAAACCCTGAAAGTTATTGAGGGTAAAGCATCTATAAGATTTCTAATTTTGCCAAATTTCTGAACACAGAATTGTAGTAGGCAGTAAGATAGACGTGAGCAGAGTAGGAATAATAGGCCAGATATGGAATACCACCAGGGCAGAAAGCCCCCAGGGTGATCTTTCCTCCCCTAGCATATCACTGACCATGGGGTTTTATACCCCCTTAGAGGAGGAAAAAGGTAGAATAGTCTCATACCACTTCCATACAAGCCCTTGTATGACCACTCCCTTAAGCATTAAGCCCTTAGGACAATGAGGTTCTGGCCCACATCAAATAATCTTAGGAACAAAGCCTTGGGTCTGTCGACCACAGAGACAGAGTTTTGGTCAAACTAGAGATAACATCTAGGCCTCAGTAGTGATTCAGCTCCAGGCCCAGAAAAGCATCAAGGCCAGGCAGGGCAACAACATGGCTGACCTCAGGACCAACTATGATAACTAATGATCCCCCTGCCCTGGCTCCAACCAATCAATAGAAACCACCACCCTGAAAGGACACAACTGAAAAACTGATGAATGTTCTATCGAGATCCTTTCCTGGGACCTCCCCTACAATCCCCACCTTTAAAGGGGAGATAAAAACCCACAGGACAGAGGACCCAGTGAGGTGTTCCCTCTCTTGAGAACTCTCAGGAATTTCTCCACTCCCTTCTTTCCCCAGGATGTGCTTTCTCTCTCTGGAGCATGCCTGTGCCTTTCCCCCTCACTTTCCCCCAGGTGTGTTACGTCTGCTTTCCTTCTCCTAAGCTCCAAGAAGCCTTCTTTTGCCTCCATAACTTGTTCCCTGAGCCCATGCAGCCCAGCTGGTTCACTTCTTTCTACCTCTGTGACTTTCTAAATAAACTTTCTCTTATAATTTGAATCTTGACTCTGAAAATCTTTCTTAGCCAGAACTCAAGTACCGAGGTTGCTGAACCAAGGTCCGATCACCAGTAATATTCTGGTGCTATTTCCCCATTAACAGAGTTATTAAAGTCTTTGAAATATCTTGTCAGGTTTCAGACAGGACAAACAGCAAGATATTTTAAAGTACCTGCCCATATGGACAGTTTCTTTAGGCTTTATTAAGAAGTTATTTTGTGTTTTAGAAACTTCTGTTCATCAATTAAAGAATGCATTTTATTGTCCCTGAGAGGTTTGGATTCATCTCCTTATAAAACCTTTTTTCTTATGATAATAACATAATAGACAGAGAAAAGAAAAGGAAACAATGGAGCACAATCAAATGAGTACTTACTCATCAAGAAATGGCACCCTGTTGCTCCACTGGCATCCAACCACATGTGGGCACCTGGGGCAATTGCAACCCTTGAGGGAAAAACTCCTCCCAATCTCAAATAAAGTTATTTTACCTCTTCCAAACAAGAAGGGAGGTTCATGAACCTAAGAGGACTTCACAGTCAAGGAAAAACCATCCATGGACTCAGTAAGCATAAACTTTCTAGTAGATGATGGACAATGAAGGCGAGGCCACTTTACATTCTGTTTGACTAGGTCAGATATGTTAACCTAAAATAAAAGGCCTTTCAAAATGAGTGACAGCAAGTGCTTACTATAAAATAATAAGAATAGCTATTTGGGACTCATTGTTTCAGGCAGAAGTCCATATAGTGTTCCAATTTGGAGACAAAGCCAATGGGCATCCATGAGAAAGGCAAAGAGAATAATTACATCAATAGAAGGGACACATTTCTATTGGTGAGATAACATAACAAAGTAATGTTAATTCTAAACAATATTTTTTAATTTTCCATCTAAGGAGCCATCAGTTCAGTAGTTCTAACTGCTTTCTTGATATCTTTGCAAACAGTTTTATGGGACAAATGTCCTAGGTCCAGTCCAAAGGTTATTTTGCTCTGTTTTAACATTGCAAGGGTTTGAGGCATAACACATACAAGGCAGTTCCTCTGGCATTGCAGCTCCAGCTTCATTTTAAAGTGGCTCTATTTATTTTATTTTTTTGACACTTCAGTGAGGGTGTTTTCAGCATACCAACTCCACATTCTACTTTTCTGAATTGTCTCAATTTTTATAGTTCCCAGAGTTAGACTAAATTCTTTTAGTGGTAAATCCCTGAGTTGCTTATCATTTGCCTGGCAAATATATTATCGGTCTCTGTGTGCATTATCAAAGTTCTCCACAAAGAAATCTTGTTTAAGATCAAATATAAGCCTACCCTCATTGACCAAAACAGCTTACAGAAAACCCTTAAGCATATGTTCCAGTTTGATCTTACTATTTCTTGTGTCATTTTGAGGCTACCACCCTGGAGATCATGTGAAAGGGGCACTGCCCTTTGAGAAACAACTTTCCTTTCTTTCAATTGTAGCAAACCTCCTCAAGTCTAGAACCTCTCTTAAACTAGGCAAAACTGTAGTGATGCAAAATGGAGTGCAGACCTCTTTCACCTTAATTTTGAAGGTGTGGATGGTGGAAAGTGGAGAGTTGGGAGTCAGGAGACCAGTCTTGCCACTAAACAGCAAGTTCTTCACCTCAGTGGACTCACTTTCACACTTAAATGAGATGTTTGAACAGCCCATGGTTCAAAGTCTAAAACATATGATCCCATAAGAAAGTTACAAGTACATCTGTCAGTATTCTTTATTTCATTTTTAATTGTCCTTCTGTTCCAGTCTCTTCCAGACCCTCCTTGTTTCTCTTCCAAATCAAACTAATTGGCTCCTTCAGCAGTCTAAACTTTGGAGATTTGTTGACTTTCTTGTTAACTTTTTATTCCCAACTCCCACATTTCCATTTCAATGCTTTATCTGTGGCTCTTCCTGCAGTCTCTCTCTACATTGGTCTCACCTTGGTCTGTCTAGTATAGACTATTCCCCAGAGCTGTTCCTGCTTGCCTGATGTCTTCAGACCTTGCTGCCCCATAGGTACTGTCCAACCTCCCAAACTTTTTTACCAGGTTGCCTCAGTTTAAGCATTTGTAAACACATCATCTTTCCTAGAAATATTCCTCTTTCTCTGATGCAGGCAGCAAATTCTCAATAAAGGTAGTTGGATTTCATTGAATGACTAAACTCCCCTCTGAGAATCACCATCCCCCAAACCTAGTTCCTGGTATTTGTCTCTTGTCAAACATTAGCATCCCTGTAACTCTTAAATAACAGGTGTGGTGTTTTTTTATTATTATTCTTGCCTCATCCAGGCTGGGGAGAGTCTCACATCAACTTATTGGAGAGCATGGGGGATTGGTGCAGAAGAGGAAGCCTGACCACACAGGTCATTGTGAGTTATGGTATTTTTTAAGTGCCTCTACCCTTTCCCTTCACAAATCCTTTGTTAGATAACATTTGTGTTCAATCCTATGATTCGGCAATTTTCTCTTTCATTTGGGGGATGCAGCTGCTGCAGACACTTAAGAAACACAATTCACACAAGGTGGTCTGAAATTAAAACCTTTTAACTAAAAGCAGTTCATGGGAGGTACTCATGTCCTATGGCAGTTTTTTCCAAACAAAGGTCATTCATCACCTTAACTAAGTCTTTCTATTGTCTTTTTAAAAAATATATTTTATTAGGAGAAACCAAGATGGCAGCATAGGTAAACACCTAAACTGCTGCCTCACACAACAATTTCAAAACTACAACTAAAAGACAAAACGGACATCATCCAGAACCACAGGAAGGCTGGCTGAGTGGAAATTCTACAACTAGAAGGAAAGAGAAAAGCACACTGAGACTCAGAGGAGCTGCAGAAGGGAGAGGTACAGAGACCCGCACACGGAGAGGACTGGCAACTGAGTACACGGTGGGCTTTCTCAAGCGGGAGGGAGACAAAAGCTCCTGACTGCTCTGATCTCCAGTTCCAGGCGAGACTCTAGGGACACAGACTCATTCGGGGAGAAACTGGGCTGTCTGGCAGCAGGCGAAACTCGAGGGCAGCTTTCTCTCACAGGTGCTTGCAGCAATTACCGTGGGACACTGAGACCCAGGGGCTTCTTAAGGCAGGGATGATGGGAAGCCAATGCTGTCTGCTCTGCCCTGAGACTCCACCCCATCCAAGCTGAGCACAGAAGCTTCTTCAGATCTTGTCTCATAAGGGTGTCTCCAGCACAGAAGTTCTCACAGCGCAGACACAGCTGATCCTCACAGCCAATTGGCCTGGAGGTCAATTCCTCCCAGTGATACCAACAACAATCAAGGCTTAACTACAACAATACTGTGCACACAGCCCACAAAGGGGTGCACCAAGAGTGTCCACCTCAGGTAATTGGGGAGGCTGAGCCACTGGGCCCTATAGGACACCTAGCACACAAAGCTACTCTATCAACTCAGGGAAGCAGCCAAAATGCAGAGACAAAGAAACAGGTCACAAATGAAAGAAATGGAGGAAAGAAAACTACTGGATATAGAGTTCAAAACCACAGTTATAAGGATTTTCAAGAATTTTCTAGAAAAGGCCGATAAATTTAGTGAGACCCTCGAGGAAATGAAAAAGGACCAACTAGAAATTAAGCATACACTGGCTGAAATAAAGAATAATATACAGAGATCCAACAGCAGACAAGAGAATCGCAAGAATCAAGTCAAAGATTTGAAATACAAAGAAGCAAAAAACACCCAACTAGAAAATCAAAAAAGAAAAAGTAATCCAAAAATATGAAGATAGTGTAAGGAGCCTCTGGACAACTTCAAGCATACCAACATCCAAATTATGGGGGTGACAGAAGAAGAGAGAGAGCCAGATACTGAAAACCTATTTGAAGAAATAATGATCAAAAACTTCCCCCACCTGGTGAAAGAAATAGACTTACAACTCCAGGAAGCGAAGAGAACCCCAAATAAAAGGAATCCAAACAAAAGGAGGACCACACCAAGACACATCATAATTAAAATGTCAAGAGCAAAAGACAAAGAGAGAATATTAAAAGCAGCAAGAGAAAAACAGTTAGTTGCCTACAAGGGAGCACCCATACGATTGTCAGCTGATTTCTCAAAAGAAACTATGCAGGCCAGACGGGAGTGGCAAGAAATATTCAAAGTGATGAATAGCAAGAACCTACAACCAAGATTGCTCTACCCAGCAAAGCTATCATTCAGAATTGAAGGTCAGATAGAGCTTCACAGATAAGAAAAAGCTAAAGGAGTTCATCACCACCAAACCAGTATTATATGAAATGCTGAAAGGTATTCTTTAAGAAGAGGAAGAAGAAGAAAAAGGTAAAGATAAAAATTATGAACAACAAATACATATCTATCAACAAGTGAATCTAAAAATCAAGTGAATAAAAAATCTGATGAACAGAATAAACTGGGGAATATAATAGAATCGGGGCATAGAAAGGGAGTGGACTGACAATTCTCAGGGGGGAAGAGGTATGGGGGGTGTGGGAAGAGACTGGACAAAAATTGTACACCTATGGATGAGGACAGTGGCGGGGGGGGTAAGGGCAGAGGGTGGGGTAGGAACCTGGTGGAGGGGAGCTATGGGGGGGGGAAGAGGAACAATTGTAATAATCTTAACAATAAAGATTTATTAAATAAAAATAATAAAATATATTTTATTGATTTTTACAGAGAAGAAGGGAGAGGGATAGTTAGAAACATCAATAAGAAACATCAATCAGCTGCCTCCTGCATGCCCCCTACTGGGGATCGAGCCCGCAACCAAGGTATATGTCCTTGACCAGAATCGAACCCAGGACCCTTCAGTCTGCAGACCACTGAGCCCGGTTAAGGCTCTATTGTCTTTTTGCATCTATAATAACATACCTTATAAACATGCCTTTGCAAAAACAAAGTAATTTTCCTTTTGCAGACCCTCAAAGCACAGGCACTGCACCAGAGCAGAGACCAAAATCCCCTTCATTGTTACTGTTGTCATGTTAATTGTTGCCTGTTAACTACATATATGTAAAAAAAAAAAGTATGTATCTATCATTTCACTTTTTATACATTCCCAGAGGTTCCCCCACCCCCACCCAGCTTTGCTTTCTCCTGCTTCCCTAATCTGTCACTAATTGATTTCATGTAACCCACTTACATCTTCTCTTTTGATTGTAATGTATGTGACTTATATACATTATTGTACTGTCATAAGGATAGACATATAGATGAATGAAACAAAACAGAGAGTCCAAAAATAGACCTTTAACTTTATGGAAAATTGATTTTCAACAAAGATATCAAGGCAAATCAATAGGGGGAAAATCTTTTTCAACAATTGGATATCCACATGCAACAAGATGAATTTAGACCCTTTCCTCACACCGTATACTAGTATACAAAATATAGATTTAAATATGAGCTAAAACTATAAAACTTTTATAAGAACACATTGTAGAAAAGCTTCAAGACCATGCATTAGGCAAATGCGCCTTAAGTATATAACTAATACCAATGGCATACTTCAAAGATCTAGAAAAAACTCTTCAAAAATTCTTTTGGAATAAAAAAAGACCCCGAATAGCCACAGCAATCCTGAGAAAGAAGAACAAAGTTGGAGGGATCACAATACCAGATATCAAGCTATATTACCAAGCCATGGTTCTCAAAACTGCTTGGTACTGGCACAAGAACAGACATATATGCCAATGGAACAGAACAGAGAACCCAGAAATTGACCCAAGCTATCCTCAATTAATATTTGACAGAGAAGGCAAGAACATACAATGCAGTCAAGACAGTCTCTTCAATAAATGGTGTTGGGAAATTTGGTCAGATACATTCAAAAAAATGAAACTAGAACACCAACTTACACTATGCACAAAAACAAACTCAAAATGGCTAAAGGACTTAAATGTAAGACGGGAAACTATAAAAATCCTACACAACTCCATAGGCAGCAAAATAGCAGACATATGTCGTAGCAATATCTTTACAGACACAGCTCCTAGGGCAATGGAGACTAAGGAGAAAATAAACAAATGGGACTACATCAAAATAAAAAGCTTCTGCACAGCAAAAGAAATCATCAACGAAACAACAAGAAAGCCCACTGCATGGAAGAACATATTTGCCAATGATATTTCAGATAAGGGTTTAATCTCCAAAATTTACAAAGAACTCACACAACTTAACAAAAGGAAGATAAACGATCCAATCAAAAAATTGGTAAAGGACCTAAATAGACACTTTTTGAAAGAGGACATACAGAAGGTAACGAGACATATGAAAACATGCTCAAGGTCACTAATTATCCAAGAGATGCAAATCAAAACAACCATCAGATACCATCTCACACCTGTCAGAATGGCTATCATCAACAAATCAACAAACTACAAGTGCTGGCAAGGATGCGGAGAAAAAGGAACCCTCTTGCAATGCTGGTGGGAATGCAGACTGGTGCAGCCACTGTGGAGAACAGTATGGAGTTTCCTCAAAAAGATAAAAATGGAACTGCCATTTGACCCAGTAATCCTATTTCTAGGACTATATCCCAAGAAACCAGAAACACCAATCAGAAAGGATATATGCACCCCTATGTTCATAGCATCACAATTTACAATAGCAAAGATTTGGAAACAACCTAAGTGCCCATCAGCAGATGAGTGGATTAAAAAACTGTGGTACATCTGGTTGAAGAGGAAGATGGCGACCAGCAGGAAGGTAGGGAGGGTGAGTGTGTGATCGAGTGAAGGAGTGATAGAGGTGTGTGTGACTTGTGTGGGTGTGTGTGTGAGTGAAATAGGGACAGTTAGACCCTGCAGTTCTTCCAGGGGGCTTCCAATCCAGGCAGTCTTGGTTGGCAAAACCCCGCGGCCGCTGCAAACATTCCAGGGAGGACACCAGTGGCACAGAGATCCCGCCATCTTTAAGAACGGAACTGCTAGAGACTAGAATCCTAACCTTACCACCACCCAGTCTGGTCTCCGAAGCAAACCTGGTCACTACAGCCACTCTGGTAGAAGACCTGCCACCCCAGCTGCAGATGCGCGAACCCTGAGACCTCCACCTCCAAAAGTGCGCCGCTGAAAGCAGTAAGTACAACCTCCCCCTCCCCAGCACCTGAACTCAGGAATCGACGCGTCCCCAGCCCATAGGCACCCGGGCACTCCACTACCCAGGCAGTGCTTGGGAACCACTGAGAGCCCCCGAGGGGGTGATTCTGCACAGTCAAGGGTGCGCGGCCCTGCAGTAGAATCTCTGAACTGCCTCTTCCTAAATAACTGCCACAGACACCCTGCGGTGCAACTTCAGGGCCAGGGTGCATCAGAGCTTTGCGCCGGTGGGCGCGCCACCGGTTCGCGCACAATCAAGGGCAGGCAAACTCAAGGCCACAGCAAAGGAAGGCACCCTGAGCACAAATATCCACAGGGTCCTCTGGGGAGCTGCTTTGAGCCTCTGCTGGGTGTGATTCTGTACAGCCAAGGACGCGCTGCCCCACAGCAGAAACTCTGAACTCCTTTTTCCTGAATAACTTCCCACATACACCCTAGCTGTTTAACTTCAGTGCCAGAGTCTCTCAAATTGCGTCAGAGCTGTGCGCTGGCGGGCAAGCCACCAGTTCGCGCACACTCCAGAGCGGCAAACTCACAGCCACAGCAAGGGAAGGTGCCCTGAGCCCATATATCCACAGGGTCCTCTGGGGAGCTGCTTTGAGCCCCTGCTGGGTGTGATTCTGTACAGCCAAGGACGCGCTGCCCCACAGCAGAAACTCTGAACTCCTTTCTCCTGAATAACTTCCCACATACACCCTAGCTGTTTAACTTCAGTGCCAGAGTCTCTCAAAGTGCATCAGAGCTGTGTGCTGGCGGGCGCGCCACCAGTTCGTGCACACTCCAGAGCGGGAAAACTCACAGCCACAGCAAGGGAAGGCGCCCTGAGCCCATATATCCACAGGGTCCTCTGGGGAGCTGCTTTGAGCCCCTGCTGAGTGTGATTCTGTACAGCCAAGGACGCACTGCCCCACAGCAGAAACTCTGAACTCCTTTCTCCTAAATAACTTCCCACATACACCCTAGCTGTTTAACTTCAGTGCCAGAGTCTCTCAAAGTGCGTCAGAGCTGTGCCCCTGCAAACACACCTCCACAGAAGCGAATTTACAACAGGCAGGCACCCTGAGCCCATCTACACACAGGGTGCTAGTGGGAGCCACTGGGAGCTCTCCCAACAGACGGTTCCTGGGTGCCACTGTGAGTTCCCACTGGACACGCGCGATTTCAACTAAGGGTGCAAGACAGCAAAAACTGGGACACTCCATAGCTGCTGACTTTTAGACACCACAGTTGTGCCTCTCAAGCTTGCAGGCCTACATCAAGAGAACCCAAGTAGCTCAAGTAGGGAGCTACACTAGATTACCAAGCCCAGGAGAACTGAGAGATTACACCAGTAGCACCATCCCCAAAAGAACCTGGGTAGCAAAGCAAGCGGATCTACAATTAAAACATTACAGGAAAACATGGGGAGAAAAAAAGGAAATTCCCAAAGGGAGGAAAAAGAGGAATCACCAGAAAGGGAGTTAAATGAACTTGAGGCTAGCAGCTTAACAGAGAAAGAATTCAGAGTATTCGTTATAAGGATGTTTAAACGGATGGATGACAAATACACACAACTCAATGAGAACTATAAGGAGCTGAATTAAAATGTCACCAACATGAAAAGAAACCAAGAGGAGATGAAGAACAACATAGCTGCAATAAATAACACAATGGAAGGCTTAAAGAGTAGAGTAGAAGAGGCTGAGGACCGCATCAGCGAATTAGAAGACAAGGTAGGAAAAAACACACAAACACAGCAGCAACTGGAAAGAAGACTTAAAAAGCAAGAGGAGAGCCTAAGGGAGTTTTGGGACAACACAAAACGAAACAACCTTCGAATAATAGGGATAAAAGAAGGAGAGGAAGAGAAGCAAGGAATAGAAAACCTGTTAGAAGAAATAATGACAGAAAACTTCCCTGATATTGGCAAGAAAAAAACTATTCAAGTCCAAGAAGTACACAGAGTCCCAAACAAGTTGAACCCCAAAAGACCGACACCAAGACACATCATAATTAAATTGACGAACACCAACGACAAAACAAGAATCTTAAAGGCTGCCAGAGAGAAACAGAAAGTTACCTACAAGGGATCTCCTATCAGAATATCAACTGATTTCTCAACAGAAACACACCAGGCCAGAAGAGAATGGAATGAAATATACAAAGTGATGCAAAACAAGGGACTGAATCCAAGAATACTATACCCAGCAAGGCTATCATTCAAAATTGAAGGTGGAATCAGAAGCTTCACAGACAAAAAAGGGCTAAGAGAGTTCATCACTACCAAACCAGCAATGCAAGAAATGCTAAAGGGGTTGCTGTAAAAAGAAGAAAGAGAAAGGCAAGAAGAAACACAAACACTAAGGAAAAATATGTCAACAAACAGGTACTTATCAATAATAACAGTAAACGTAAATGGATTAAATGCACCAATCAAAAGACATAGGGTAGCTGAATGGATAAGAAAACATGACCCATATATTTGCTGTCTACAAGAGACCCACCTTAGAGCAAAAGACTCACACAGACTGAGAGTGAAGGGATGGAAAAACATTTTTCAGGCAAATGGAAATGAGAAAAAAGCTGGGGTTGCAATACTTATATCAGATAAAATAGACCTCAAAGTAAAGGCTTTAATAAGAGATAAGGAAGGCCACTACATAATACTAAAGGGAGCAATCCAGCAAGAAGATATAACTCTGGTAAACGTATATGCACCCAACGCAGGAGCACCCAAATACATAAAAAATCTGCTGGAAGATATCAAGGGAGAGATTGACATCAATACAATCATAGTAGGGGAATTCAGTACACCACTGACACCAATGGATAAATCCTCTGGACAAAAAATCAGCAAAGAAACAGCAATTCTAAATGACACATTAGATCAGATGGACCTAATTGACATCTTCAGAGTATTTCACCCCAAAGCCATGGAATATACGTTCTTCTCAAGTGCACATGGGACATTCTCAAAAATAGACCATATATTGGGTAACAAGCAAAGTCTCCCCAAATTCAAAAAGATTGAAATCATATCAAGCATTTTCTCAGACCACAATGGCATAATATTAGAAATAAACTACAATAAAAACATTCCAAAAAATTCAAACACTTGGAAACTGAATAGCATGCTACTAAACAATGATTGGGTTATCAATGAGATCAAAGAAGAAATTAAAAACATCCTGGAGACTAATGATAATAAAAACACAACATTGCAAATCCTATGGGACACAATTAAAGCAGTCCTGAGAGGGAAATGTATAGCTCTACAGGCCTACCTCAAAAAACAAGAAAAATGGAAATAGATCATCTAACTCAACAACTCAAAAAATTAGAAAGGGAGCAACAAGAAAAGCCCACAGTGAGCAGAAGAAAGGAAATAATAAAGATCAGAGCAGAAATGAATGACATAGAGACCAAAAAAAAAAATACACAAGATCAACAAAACCAAGAGCTGGTTCTTTGAAAGGATAAACAAGATTGATGAACCTCTAGCTGGGCTCACCAAGAAGCAAAGAGAGAGGACCCAAATAAACAAAATCAGAAATGAAAGAGGTGAAATAACAACAGACCCCACAGAAATACAAAGGATTGTCAAAAAATACTATGAACAACTCTACTCCAACAAACTAGACAACCTGGAGGAAATGGATACATTCCTAGAAAAACACAACCTTCCAAAACTTAGTCAGGAAGAGACTAAAAATCTCAATAGGCTGATAACTATGGAAGAAATTGAAGCAGTTATCAAAAAGCTTCCAGCAAACAAAAGCCCGGGGCCAGACGGCTTCATAGGGGAGTTTTATAGAACATTAAAGGAAGAGCTAAAACCTATCCTCCTCAGACTACTCCAGAAAATTCAAGAAGAAGGAACACTTCCAAGCTCCTTCCATGAAGCCAGCATCACCCTAATACCAAAACCAGATAAAGATAACACAATGAAAGAGAATTACAGGCCAATATCCCTCATGAACATAGATGCCAAAATCCTCAACAAAATTCTAGCAAATCGAATCCAGCAATACATCAGAAAGATCATACACCACGACCAAGTAGGATTTATCCCTGGGATGCAAGGATGGTAAAATATTCGCAAATCAATAAACGTGATACATCAAATAAACAAATTGAGAGATAAAAACCATATAGTCATATCAATTGATGCAGAAAAAGCATTTGACAAAATCCAACACCCTTTCTTGATAAAAACTCTCAGCAAGCTGGGAATAGAAGGATCATACCTCAACATAATAAAAGCCATATATGACAAACCCACAGCCAACATCATACTCAATGGGCAAAAACTAAAACCATTTCCCCTAAAAACAGGAACAAGACAGGGTTGCCCACTCTCACCACTCCTGTTCAACATAGTGTTGGAAATACTAGCCATTGCAATCAGACAAGAAGAAGAAATTAAAGGCATCCAAATTGGAAAAGAAGAAGTAAAACTGTCCTTATTTGCAGATGACATGATACTGTACTTAGAAAACCCTAAAGACTCCACCAAAAAATTACTATACTTAATAAATGAATTTGGCAGAGTAGCAGGATACAAAATAAATGTTAAGAAATCTATGGCATTTCTATACACCAATAATGAACTTACAGAAAGAGAGACTAAAAAAGCAATCCCATTTACCATCACACCAAAAAAATTAAGATACCTAGGAATAAACTTAACTAAGGAGGTAAAAAACCTATACGCGGAAAACTACACAACACTGAAAAAAGAGATAGAGGAAGACATAAACAGATGGAAGAACATACCATGTTCATGGATTGGTAGAATCAACATCATCAAAATGTCCATACTACCCAAAGCAATCTATAATTTCAATGCACTTCCCATTAAAATACCAACAGCATACTTCACAGACCTAGAAAGAACTTTTCAAAAATTCATCTGGAATAAAAAAAGACCCCGAATAGCCACAGCAATCCTGAGAAAGAAGAACAAAGTAGGTGGGATCTCCATACCAGATTTCAAGCTGTATTACAAAGCCACTGTTCTCAAAACAGCCTGGTATTGGCACAAGAACAGACATATAGATCAATGGAATAGAATAGAGAACCCAGACATCGATCCAAATCACTATGCTCAATTAATATTTGACAAAGGTGGCATGAACATACAATGGAGTCAAGACAGTCTCTTCGATAAATGGTGTTGGGAAAATTGGACAGATACATGCAAAAAAATGAAACTAGACCACCAACTTACACCATACACAAAAATAAACTCAAAATGGATCAAGGACTTAAACATAAGACAGGAAACGATAAAAATTCTAGAGGAATCTACAGGCAGAAAAATCTCTGACATATGCCAAAAGAACTCCTTCGCTGATACTGCTCCTAGGGCAATGGAAGCTAAAGAGAAAATAAACAAATGGGACTACATCAAAATAAAAAGCTTTTGCACAGCAAAGGAAACAATCAACAAAACAACAAGAAAGCCCACTACATGGGAGAACATATTTGCCAATGATGTCAACGATAAGGGTTTAATCTCCAACATTTACAGGGAACTCATGCAGCTTAACAAAAAGAAGATAAACAACCCAATCAAAAAATGGGCAACTGATCTAAATAGACACTTTTCGAAAGAAGACAGAAGGAAGGCCAAGAGACATATGAAACCTGCTCTAAATCACTAATCATTAGAGAGATGCAAATCAAAACAACAATGCGGTACCATCTCACACCTGTCAGAATGGCCATTTTCAACAAGTCAACAAATGACAAGTGCTGGCGAGGATGTGGAGAAAAAGGAACCCTCGTGCACTGCTGGTGGGAATGCAGACTCGTGCAGCCACTGTGGAGAACAGTATGGAGTTTCCTTAAAAAACTAAAAATAGCACTCCCATTTGACCCAGTGATCCCACTTCTAGGAATATATCCCAAGAAACTGCAAACATCAATCAGAAAGGATTTATGCACCCCTATGTCCATAGCAGCACAATTCACCATAGCTAAGATTTGGAAACAGCCTAAGTGCCCATCAGCAGATGAGTGGATTAAAAAACTGTGGTACATCTACACAATGGAATACTACGCTGCGGTAAAAAAGAAGGAGCTCTTCGTCGGCCTGCGGACTGAAAGGTCCCAGGTTCGATTCTGGTCAAGGGCATGTACCTTGGTTGCAGGCACATCCCCAGCATGGGGTTTGCAGGAGGCAGCTGATCGACGTTTCAAACTCTCTATCTCTCTCCCTTCCTCTCTGTAAAAAATCAATAAAATATATTTTAAAAAAAAAAAAAAAAAAAAAAAGAAGGAGCTCTTACCATTAGCAACAATATGGATGGAGATGGAGAACATTGTGCTTAGTGAAATAAGCCAGGCAGAGAAAGATAAATATCACATGATATCACTCATTTGTGGAATATAATAAACAACATAAACTGATGGGGGGAAAAATAGATCCAGAAACAGAGAAACATCAATCAGAACATCAAACCACAGGGAAGAAAATGTGAGGTAATCAGAAACCCAAGAATGCCTGAGAACGCCTTTCTAGCCATGCTAGCAATCATCAGATGTACGGTAATTTTACCTGGGACAAGAGGGTAAGTATTTTGGTCTTATGTTCCTGACCCTTCATGGGTAAGACCCCTTACATGGGCTGATCCCCTGACTAATGTAGTTACCAATAATACCAAACACCCTGGACATCCTGGAGGTCCATGGGTGGGGCAAGAAAGTATAAATACACAGGGGTCTCCACCCATCTTCCCTTTTGTATGACACAAAATCAAAATAATGCCCCTTTGTGTGTACAATTAAAGAGAGGTTTCTGGCTTGTGTGGACACCAAAGAAAGGGTGTCACTATTATCACTACATGCCCCCGGTAGAGGTGCAGAAAATGTAACTAAGACCTTGTCTATATAAAAAGAAATGGACAGCCAGTTTGAAAGGGAATTCCCATGGACTAGAACAAAGAATATCCTTGCATGATATTATTCTACACTATCATTAAAATTTTTCCCAGATTTGGATCACCCCAGTACTTGTAATAGTTCCTCGCACACTTGGGGATAAAAAAAAAAAAAAGTCATCTGTTTGGTGCTTGGAGACAAACTTAACACATCTCTTGATACTTTAGAATTACTACAGCATAATATACAATTATCCCAAGCAAATGTACAAACTAATTCTTTGAATGTCCGGCAGCAATTTAAAAAGGACATGTAAGGATTTAATCCTTTTCATTGTGTAGAGGGCTTCCTGGGAAGGCACCTGAGCATTCTATATTGGTCCCTCTTACCCTTTAGGCCAAGAGAGACCCTCTTCTCACAATTCAATTGCTCACAGCTGTTGCATGAGCTCTCTGTTCATGTTGAGGTTGAAGTCTCATGATGACTGGTGCCATGGATCTGTCTCTCACCCAGTGGGGCAAACTGAGCCCTCCCTGGAGAAGAAACCCGGGTTCCAAAAGATATGTGATCGGTGCTGGGGCCCCGCCAGCAGGCGAGGGGATCCCATGGCAGGTGCTGGGCATGGAGGTCACGGGGGCATAGGCTACCAAGGAGACAAAACTGAACCTCACGTCACCCTGCTTGGCCCCGGAGGATGGCTGGTTAGCCAGAGACGGGTAAGATTCCTCAAGGAAGGAACAACCTAAGACAGGCACAGTTGCAGAGGGGCCATCAGGAGAGAATTTGGGGATCAACAGAGGTGGGGCACAGACCCTCATCCCCCCAACATTGCAGGGGCCTGAATCATAGCCCCTTCTGAGGGAGGTCTCCTGCCCCCATGGCTGCTTCGTGCTTCCCATGCCCAGCTCAGATCAGGACCCAGGTGACCGACAGAGACTTGGCCGACAGCAGCTGCCCTCTCACTCCAACAAGAATTGTTTGAGTTGTCTTGTACCCATGGTGCAGGGAAGTGGGTTTACGATATCTAAATCCAGCCTACCACCAGGTATGCTCAGGACCTACTCAAGAAGGCAAATAATCCCTTCCACCAATATTTACATGGTAAAATAAGATTGTTGTTAGAGTAATAAATTTGATAGTAAAACAGTAGTCAAGTTTTCAGGCAAATTTAAATTGGCTAGTTGAAACAAGCGAATATTCTAGAAAAATTAATTGTACTGGACAAAAAGGTGTTCCTAAAGTGTTAACTAAAATCTTTATTGGTACTTCATCTAATGATAAAATTGTGCACCATGTAATGAACCTAAAACAGTAATATTATAGTGCAAAAAATTAAAATTTAAAAGCCATCAAGACTACATTATAAAATTTTCAAAAGCCTCCTAACATTTAAATCAAAAAAGGAAGGGATAGTAGAGGAATATCATGTAAGGAAAAATATCCTGTAAGTAAATTACATCTAGAAAATTAATACTTTAGAAAATTAATTGTAAGGCTAAAAGCAAGACACCCATGAAAAAAACACACAAGGTGACAAAACAAGCCAGAGGAAAATCATTTGGGCAAAAAATGAAAAAGGATCCCCAGTCAAATTTATAGAAAAATATTCCTTTATTAACTTTTGGTCGAGAATATGTTTGTATATTTTCAGAAAACAACTCCGAGACCATGTGGATTCCAGCAACAGAGAGGAATCGACAGGACTACTCCAGCCATGAAGACAGAAGAGAAGCAGTCCAGAGACAGAAGACGCTGATGTGGCCTTCCCATACTAGCAGTTAACAGCTGTGCATCACTGCAGGTTTCCCAGGACCAAACCAGACAGAGTCGGACCTGCATTACCACCATTTGTCCACCATCCAGAACTGAAATGTCATTGCTGACATGTACACATAAGGAACTGTTGGACATTGAAATTGGGTCTCAAAAGAACTGTTGACCCAGAAAGAAACTCACTACACACGGATTCATTTGCCTGTCACCATAACCATTATTGCTTGTCTCATTTTCGGTTCTTATAAGTGTATTTCTAATAGCACATGATCTCACTCATCTAGGGGAAATAATGAACAACATAGACTGATGAACAAGAACAGACCCAGAAACAAGGACGCATGGATCAGACTGTCAGGCCTCAGGGGGAGGGGAGGGAAGTGGGGGGGCAAAGGGGAGAGATCAACCGAAGGACTTGTGTGCAAGCATATGAGCCTAACCAGCGGTTAAGGACAACAGGGGTGTGGGTGCATGTGTGGGGAGGGGTGAGGGATGGGAATGGGGGGGATGAGGACAAATATGTGATACCTCAATCAATAAAGAAATTAAAAAATAATAATAAATAAAAAAATAAAAAAAATAAAAAACTGTGGTACATCTACACAATGGAATACTACGCCACCATAAAAAAGAAGGAACTTTTACCATTTCCAACAGAATGGATGGAACTGGAGAGCATTATGCTAAGTGAAATAAGCCAGTCGGGAGAGAGAGGAGCCAAGATGGCAGCGGAGTTGAACGGCTGATCTGTTGCCTCGCATGGCAGTTTCGGAAATACAACTAAAAGATGGACTGGTGAGCGCGGCGACCCCTGCTCGCGTCTCCCCAGGCCGGGGAGGCTGCTCCTCTCAGTCAGCACCTCAGCCGGGGCCATGAGCTCGTGGGCGGCCGCGGCAGCTGCTGTCGCGGCGGCCGCAGACTCGGCGCAGTGGCTCTCAGTGAAGGAAGAGACCATCTTTCTGCAGGACGGGCCCATCCACGTCACCAACCTGGCCGAGCTGCCCAGTGAGATCCTCAGGGCCCCGGAGGCCGCCAACACCGACTTGGAGGATTTTTAGGATTTCCCGTCTTACATTCAAGTCCTTTAGCCATTTTGAGAGAGGAGAACCAAGAAGGCGGCAAAGTTAAACAAATGAACTGTGCCGCGCACAGCAATTTCAAAAATACAACTGGAGGACAGAGCGTCTGCCACCCAGAACCACAGGAGAGCTGGCTGAAGGGTGGATTTACAGCTAAGAGGGAAGAAGAAAGAGCGAACTCGGAAGAGATAAGGTGCGGAGGCGCGTGGGTCGGACTGGTGGCGGGGGAAGGGTCGTGCGGATTTTTTTCCAACCCTAGGGGAGATTAGCTCCCCATCACCCTGAAATCCAGCTTCTGGGGACTCGCAGGAGACCCAGATGCCTGGGGGAAATGCTGGACACTTGGCCTTCGTGTCGGAGAGTGGGAGTAACTTCCTTGCGGAGGTGCGCCCAGCAATCAGTGTTTGCTGCGCTGGAGCGTGGAACGAGGGGGCTTAGAAACGTGGAAAGCAGAAAAAGCAGACTGGCAGCCATTGCGGTTTGCCACGCCATGGCCTGGTGGCGCCCTGAGGCCCCGCCCCGCCCTGAGACCCGCCCCGCCCTGGGACCCGCCCCGCACGTTTTGCAGACCCGCCCCGCACGTTTTGTAGGCCCACCTTGGCTGCAAGCAGTGGCTTTTGCATGTGGGTGGCCTGCCCTGTGGCAGCTTGACCAGATGAACTGCGGTTCTAGTCGGACTGCTCCAGGGCCACTTAGACAGGAGGAGGAAACTGCAGTTTTTTCTGTAATTCCTGCTAAGTGGCCTCAGGCAGTAGCTGACCTACACTCCATTGGAGACCCAGAAACGAGGGCATCTAGTGGTCGGTGTGAGATGACACCAGATTTCAACCACTCGCATAAGGGACACATTCAAGAGGCAGACTCAGTGAGCGCCAAAGCCTTGCTGCAACAAGATCCGGCCCATAAACGTGTCTCCTGCACAGCAACTCTTCCTTTATAGACACAGAGGGTCCTCACGGCCAATTGGCCAGGAGGACAATTCCTCCCAGTGACACCAACAACAATCAAGACTTAACTATACAAAGGAGGACCAAGATGGAGGCATAGGGCGGAAGCCTGATTGTTGCCTACCACAACAATTTTGAGACTACGATGGGAGAGCAGAGCAGACACCATTCAGAACCACCGGAGGGCTGGCTGAGCAGATGCTCTACAACTAGAATAAAAAAGAGGGGTACGCGGGATGATGCTGATGCCGGTGACCCAAAGATCACACTTTAAGAACTACGGCTCAGACGACACAATGGCAGCCTGGAACGTGCTCGGCGCAGTTCCCCCGGCGGTCTCCGGCTGAGGGGACGGCTCCACTCGCTGCTTAGCACGGACAGACGAGCTCCTGAGAGACATGGGGTGGGAGACTCCGTGCTTGCTGACCTCCGAGTCCTTCAAGAATCTCAACGCCCCGGAAGCGGCCAGGTGCGCACGCTCGGCGACTGGCCACTGCTGCAGACCCAAGGGCCGACGCAGCGACCCCAGACCAGCCTGCCACCACGCACCGGGCACACCGGAGCTTGGCCGAGCCTGCAGCTCATCGAGTTCTGCGGCAGCCGCCCTGGAGCTCTGAGAAAATGGCCGAAGGAATTGCTGAGAGGGAATTGGCCAACAGGAATTGGGATCAAGAAGACAAAACCCCTCTGGGTCCTGGGTCCGGGTGAGGCCGTGCGCCCCTGGGTCCGGGTGAGGCTGGGAACTGGGTCGGGGTGGGGCTGGTTCCCGGGTCCGGGCGAGGCCACATGCCCCTGAATCTGGGTAAGGCTGCACCTCCCTGGGTCCGGGTGAGGCTGGGTCCCGGGTCCGGGTGGGGCCGCCCCCTGGGTCCGGGTGAGGCTATGCGCCCCTAGGTCTGGGTGAGGCTGGATCCTGGGGCCGTGTGCCCCTGGATCTGGGAAGGCTGGGTCCCGGGTCCGGGTGAGGCCTCGCGCACGTGGATCCAGGTGAGGCCACGCACCCCTGGGTCTGGGAGAGGCCACGTGCCCCTGGGTCCGGGTGAGGCTACACGCCCCCGGGTCCTGGTGAGGCCATGCGCCCCTGGGTCCGGGTGAAGTTGGATCCCAGGTCCGGGTGAGGCCATACGCCCCTGGGTCTGGGAGAGGCTGGGTCCTGGGTCTGGGTGAGGCTGCGTGCCCCTGGGCTCAGCTGTGGTCACACGCCCCTGGGTCTAGGTGAGGCCTCACACCACTGGGTCCGGGTGAGGCCGTGCGCCCCTGGATTCGGGTGAGGCACGCGACCATGGGTCTGGGAGAGGCCATGCGCCCCTGGGTCCCGGTGAGGCCACGCGCCCCTGGGTCCGGGTGAGGCCATGCGCCCCTGGGTCCGGGTGAAGCTGGATCCCGGGTCCAGGTGAGGTCGTGTGCCCCTGGATCCGGGTGAGGCTGGGTCCCGGGCCCGGGTGAGGCCATGCGCCCCTGGGTCTGGGAGAGGCCACGTGCCCCTGGGTCCGGGTGAGGCCACGCGCCCCTGGGTCTGGGAGAGGCCACGCGCCCCTGGGTCCGGGTGAGGCCACACTCCCCTGGGTCCTGGTGAGGCCATGCGCCCCTGGGTCCGGGTGAAGTTGGATCCCAGGTCCGGGTGAGGCCATACGCCCCTGGGTCTGGGACAGGCTGGGTCCTGGGTCTGGGTGAGGCTGCGTGCCCCTGGGCTCGGCTGTGGTCACACGCCCCTGGGTCTAGGTGAGGCCTCACACCCCTGGGTCCGGGTGAGGCCGTGCGCCCCTGGATTCGGGTGAGGCCACGCGACCATGGGTCTGGGAGAGGCCATGCGCCTCTGGGTCCCGGTGAGGCCACGCGCCCCTGGGTCCGGGTGAAGCTGGATCCCGGGTCCAGGTGAGGTCGTGTGCCCCTGGATCCGGGTGAGGCTGGGTCCCGGGCCCGGGTGAGGCCATGCGCCCCTGGGTCTGGGGGAGGCCTCGCGCCCCTGGGTCAGGGTGAAGCTGGATCCCGAATCCGGGTGAGGCCGTGTGCCCCTGGATCCAGGTGAGGCTGGGTCCCAGGTCCGGGTGAGGCCACGCACCCCTGGGTCCGGGTGAGGCCGCGCGCCCCTGAGTCTGGGAGAGGCCGCGTGCCCCTGGGTCCGGGTGAGGCCACGCACCCCTGGGTCCGGGTGAAGCTGGAGCATCCCGGGTCCGGGTGAGGCCGTGTGCCCCTGGGTCCGGGTGAGGCCACGCGCCCCTGCGTCTGGATGAAGCTGGATCATCCCAGGTCCGGGTGAGGCCGTGTGCCCCTGGATCCGGGTGAGGCTGGGTCCTGGGTCCGGGTGAGGCCGCACACCCCCTGGGTCCGGGTGAGGCCACGTGCCCCTGAGTCCGGGTGAAGCCATGCCCCTGGGTCCGGCCGAGACCAAACCAGAGGGTGTCGGACCTGCATTACCACCATTTGTCCACCATCCAGAGCTGAGGGGTCAGTACTGACATGTACACATAAGGAACTGGTGGACATTGATATTGGGTCTCAAAAGAACTGTTGGTCCAGAAAGAAACTCACTGTAGACTGATTCATTTGCCTGTCAGCATAACTATTATTGCTCGTCTCACATTCAGCTCTTATAAGTATATCTCTAGTGACACATGATCTCGCTCATCTAGGGGAAATGATGAACAACATAGACTGATGAACAAGAACAGAACCAGAAACAAGGAGGCATTGATCGGACTATCGGGCATCAGAGGGAGGATAAGGGAGGGTGGGGGGAGGGGGGAGAGATCAACCAAAGGACTTGTGTGCATGCATATGAGCCTAACCAATGGTTAAGTTCAACAGGGGTTTGGGGCATCCGTGGGGAGGGGTGTGCGATGGGAATGGGGGGATGAGGACAAATATGTGACACCTTAATCAATAAAGAAATTTTAAAAATAAAATAAAATAAAAAATAAATAAAAAATAAGCCAGTCGGAGAAAGATAAATATCACATGAACTCACTCATATGTGGGATATAATGATCAACATAATTTGATGAACAAGAATAGATCCAGAGACAAATGGCAGGGGAGGGGTGGGGGTTAGAGACCAACCAATGGACTTTTATGCCTGCATATTAGCTAACCAATGGACACAGACACTGGGGTGGTGGGGCTTGCCCAGGGTGGGAATGGCTTGGGAGGCAGCAGGGATCAAGCGGAGAAAAAGGATACATATGTAAAACTTTAGACAATAAAAAAAGTATGTAACCAAATGCAGTCTATTTTAAAAATTGATAAATTAGACTTCCTCAAAAAAAGTTTTAATGAAATTTAATAGACAACATAAGAAAAATGCAAACATGAGCTATAGACCAAGAGATAATATTTGCAAATCTGTTAAAGGACTTATATCCAGAATACATAGAGAACTCTTAAAATTATACAATAAAAAAAAAATTATCCGATTCAACAATGACTTAAGGGATGAAGAAGAGACACTTCACCAAAGAGGATATATGGATAGCAAATGCCAATGCCTTCCAAACTAAAGAGCACCAGGTATGAACCTGTAGTTGAACAAGCTGTGCGCATTACTTCTTGCAGGAAGGGAGAATGTATAACATGGGGAACTATGAGGAGTCATAGTAAGAGAATATTAGCCCTAGCTGGTTTGGCTCAATGGATAGAGCGTCGGCCTGTGGACTGAAGGGTCCTGGGTTCAATTCCGGTTGGGGGCATATGCCCGGGTTGTAGGCTTGATCCCCAGTGGGGGGTGTGCAGGGGGCAGCCGATCAGTGATTCTCATCATTGATGTTTCTATCTATACCTTCTCCCTTCCTCTCTGAAATCAATAAAAATATATATTTTTTAAAGATAGAATATTAGAGAGTCTAAGTAGGAAGATGTTTACTCTAGATTGGGTGCTGTCAGAAAATAGGGGCAACTCTATGATTGGGTATCACAATAAGTCTCATCTACAGGGAAGGCAGATTTACTACAAAGATAAAGCTGTAATTGGTAAAGAAGTAGTAGTTACTTATGGTACTTGAGTAAGGGGGATATTTGGTATTTTATGGGTCACAGTGACCTTGTTTTTGTCTGTGCTTAGACGAAGTTATGAATTGGCCTTGCTTTGTCTCACTTTATCATGGTCCCAGAGTGACTGTTTGATATTGGTGTTCCTTGAGGTTGTTTATGTCCAATAGGAGAATAAAATTGCCTAGCACCAGGCAAGCTTCTAACAATACTGAGGCCTAACTGTATTAAAACAGTTCCTGGATGTCAGAGAATTGCTGTTATTGTTGTTGCTGTTGGTTCCTTCATTCCCTTTGTTCAAGGACAGATCATATCAGACCACAGAACTTTAATCCATGATAACTGGATTTTCACCAAGATTTTGCTGATCAAGATCAAAAGAGTATCAATTAAACATCGTCTATAGTTGAAAAAGAGTTAATCCTTTCTTCTCCTTTTGTTGTAGATGAGTTACTGAAGCATCTGATATGATAATGGTGATGCAGCAGCATTTAAGACTGGATAGAATACACCAGACAAATTCTAACAAGCAATTATTAGAAGCAAAATGATTATTGGTCCTTGTAACAAATCTCAAAGCCATGAAATAAAGTTCTAAAACCCAGGCAATTAAATTATGTCCCAGAATTCAGCTGGGTCTGTTTGAGACCTAGCTTTTTTTGTTTCTTTTATGCTAGTGACAGACAGTTTTACCTGTCCTGTAGCAATTATATAGGTATAACAAGAACTTTTTACTATAGTACAAATTTTTCATTAGCTAGTCAAGAAGAAACCAAGGGTTATATGACTGTCGATGATAAACCTAGATGATAAATTATACTAGTTTTTAAAATTATTATTACTGTAAATCAGGATGGTACTTGTAAATATCTAAAAATCTCTAACAATTCCTCCACATACGCAGAATACGTTAGTGTGCAGTAGACAGATAAGCCTGATAGCTACATAAGAAGTAGTATCTTAGTGAAGCACAGATTACATAGGGACTATAAGTGAGTCAATTTTTTGTCCAAGTAGGGTTTCTTTGTGGGGGGATGAAAATGTTTTAAAAGCATCCTCTCTAATAAAATGGTAATATGCAAATTAACCATCACTCCGCTACATAAGCCACGCCCACCATCCAAGCCATGCCCACCATCCAATCAGGGCAAGTATGCAAATTAACCCCAGCCAAGATGGCTACAGCCACAGAGAGCAAGGTTTCCCAGGTAACAGAGCAAGCCAAGCTTTCCATAGCCATTGCAGGCCTAAGCCTCCACTCAAGCTACAAAGTTTCAATTATAGAAGGTAAACAAATTCAAACAAATGGCGGCAGAACGGAGCTTGAGAGAGCAGGCCAGGGTTGCCGCCGGCAACAGGGGAAGCAACGCTTTCTGCACACCCTGGCCGGGCTCACCTGCTTAAGGCTACAAAGTTTCAATTACAGAAGGTGAATTAACTGCCACAGAAATGGCTGCCGCCCCGGAGGGAGCAGCAGGCTTAGCTCTGCTCCAGGCTACAAAGTTTCAATTGTAGAAGGAAAATAAATTCCAGATACCAGGGCCTCTGCTTGGGTTGCCAGGGGGTGTGGCCGGCCTGCAAACCACCACAGGCCCCTCGCTCAGGCTGCCCCACGCACCAAGGGAACCCCACCCTGATCCGGGACACCCTTCAGGGCAAACCAGCTGGCCCCCACCCGTGCACCAGGCCTCTATCCTATCTAGTAAAAGAGTAATATGCAGATTGACCATCACTCCAACACACAATATGTCTGCCCCCATGTGGTCAAAGATCCTGCCCCATGTGGACACAAGATGGCCACTACAAGATGGCCAGCAGGATAGGGCAGTTGGGAGGCACCCGGCCTGCAAGGGAGGGCAGTTGTGAGGGACCAGGCCTGCAAGGGAGGGCAGTTGAGAGGGACCAGGCTTGCAAGGGAGGGCAGTTGGAGGTGATCAACCCTGCAGGAGAGGGCAGTTAGGGGTGACCAGGCAGGCAGAGGAGGAAAGTTGGGGGCAAACAGGCTGGCAGGGGAGCAATTAAGCATCAACCAGGCTGGCAGCAGAGTGGTTAGGGGGTGATCAGGCTGGCAGGAAGAAGCTGTTAGGGGCAATCAGGAAGGCAGACAGGTGAGCAGTTGGGAGCCAGCAGTCCTGGATTGTGAGAGGGATGTCTGACTGCCCGTTTAGGCCCGATCCTGGTGGGGAGGATGAAACATTTAGACACTCTGTGCCAGAGGTCGGTAGGCCAAAACAACAGAAGTCCGGCACAGAGCGTCTAGTTCTGGGACTTCTGGTTAAGCTGCGATCTTTGCCCTCACTTCCGCCGGCAGAGCAGGGAGCAGCGGAACGCAGCGGGGGACGCATCTCTGGGGGCCCTGCCATTACCAGTAACCAAATAACAGTTAACCACAGCAACCATTATCTACTATTATGGGGTGTCATGGATTTCTAATCCATCATTACTGAGATAAGTGAGGGGGAGGCTGGGAGAGGCGAGGGTTTGTGGCGTGCTATGGGTGCCGTTTCCCGCCATTAGAAATAGCGGCAGCCATTTTAATTCACATAAGGAACACCACCTTGCACCATAGTCCAGACTCCATTTTACCACTATTACTGTTGTGCATCCTTATTAACCCCTATTTCTGCTTATTAACCCTGCCGTTTCCGAAAAGACAGTTATATGCACCATTTTGTGGTTACTTAGGCTAGTTAACCCCTAATTGCCTGCAGGCCTAACAAGCTATCTATAATTCTATCTTCTGTCACTACCCCCCTGATGGAGAACCCAAAAAATAAAAAACTAAGGTTAAGTAAAGGAAGTGGTAGTAACAGTGGCTGACCCTTTCAAGAGACATGGACTGAGATGTATGGCTTTATAGAAAAAAATGGCAGATCATTTTGCGTTCTATGTATTGAAACGGTAGTAAGCAGAATGTGGAATATAAATAGACATTTTGAAACTAATCATTCCCAGCTCTTGGGAAAAAGTGAGGATGAAAGGAAGGAATACATTTCCAGGCAGCTACACCTTTATAAGAGCCAATCTAATTCCATTCTTAAATTTATGAAAGGCTCTACAAATTTAATATCTGCAAGTTTGAGCATTGCTCACTCTATAGCTCAGTGAGGGAGAATTTATTAGAGAAACTCTCCTAAGATGTGCAGCAGTTCTATTTCATGATATGCAGAATAAAGATGCAATTATTAAGAGAATATCTGGAGGATAAGGGAGAAAGATGGCGACCGGCAAGAAGGTAGGGAGAGAGAGAGTGTGAGTGAGGAACCCATAGAGGAGAGTGTAGACGTGTAGACATGTGTGGTGTGTGTGTGGGTATGAGCTAGGGTCAGATAGATTCTGCAGGGCTTCCAAGGGGCTGCCTAACCGGGCAGTCCTAGACGGCGGAGCCCCGCGCACAAAGGGGACACTTCTCGGCGGCTGGTGTGGACGCGGAGACCACGCCATCTTGAGAAACAGAGCTGCCTGAGACTCGGATCCTGGCTTCCGACACAAACCAGGACCCTGCAGCCACTGGGGACAGAGAACTGCTATCACAGCTTCAGTGGGAGAAACAACAAGAATCCAGACTTCCCAGCAGATTCCCGTGAGTCAAAGAGCCTATCCCCCTCCCCGCAGGCGCTTGCGGATAGCGCCAGAGTAACTGATAGACACGCCCCTCGCCCAAGCTGCAGGGCTTTGCGCAGGGACGCGCTCTGCCTTAGGGAATTTGGCGCGCAGGACAGAAGCAGCTCACCTTCGGGGAAATCTGTCAGTGCGCACAGAGGGCTCCCCTTTGGGGAATTGGGGGGAATTTGGCTTGCGGGTCACAGCTCCCCTTCGGGGAATCTTAGAGCGTGCACAAAGGGGCTTCCCTTTGGGGAATTTGGCGCGCAGGACGGACTCCGCCCCTCTTCGGGGATTCTGGGAGAGTGCACTGAGGCAGCTCACCTTCAGGGATTTGAGAGTGTGCGCCCTAGCCGGTTTGGCTCAGTAGAGAGAGCACACACAGGACGCAGCTCCACTTCAGGGAATTTGGCACGCCGGACACAGCTGTCTGGGATCCCTGACTCACAGCGCATTCACACTAAGAGCCAACGACCCCAATTGTTGGTGCATGCACACACAGGGACCCTGATTCTCAACGAGAAACTGCACAAGGCAACAGAGACTCTGACACTCGATTCTTGGTGCAGATACAGGGAAACTCTGACTCCTGGCACATGCTAAGGATCTCATTTTCGGCACATACCAACAGTGTGGTGCTGACAGGGCCCCTGATTCTAAGTGTGCACACGAGACCACACAGAACACTGGGGACACTGACCCTGGGCAAGTCTGGTTCCCACCAACCAAAGGCAGCCACACATCCTAGTGTCAGAGCACTTCAGTGAAACTCGGGTGGAGCAAAGTCCCCACAGCGCACGGCCGAGGTCCACACAAATGGAAGCTTGAGCTTTCTGGTGATAGCCAGAATGGGGAAACGAAATAACTCACAGAGGAAAGAAAATGTGGAGTCGCCAAGAAAGGAAATTAGTGAAACTGAAGCTTGCAACATGACCGAAAAGGAGTTCAGAGCAATGGTCGTGGAATTTATACATCGGATGGATGAGAAAATCAACAACTTATGCAAGAATCAGGAAGAAATGAAAAGTGATATGGCTACAATCAAAAACACCATGGAAAGTTTCAACAGTAGACTACAAGAAGCAGAGGACCGAATTAGTGAGTTAGAAGATCAGGTACAGAAACAAGCTCAATCTGAACAGCAATTGGAGAAAAAAATTAAAAAGCAGGAGGAAAGCCTAAGGGAGCTTCGGGACAACATGAAGCGAAGTAACATGCGTATAATAGGGCTGCCAGAAGGACAAGAAGAGCAGCAGGGATTAGAAAATCTATTTGAAGAAATAATGACAGAAAACTTCCCGGATATGGGAAAGATAAAAGTTACGCAAGTACAGAGAGTCCCAAGCAGGATCAACCCCTAAAGACCCACACCAAGACATGTCATAATCTCAATGGCAAATATAAATGATAAAGAGAGAATCTTAAAGGCAGCAAGAGAGAGACAGAGAGTTACCTACAAAGGAACACCCATCAGATTGTCAAATGATTACTCAACAGAAACACAACAAGCTAGAAGTGAATGGAAGGAGGTATACAAAGTGTTGCAAAGCAAAGGACTGAATCCAAGAATACTATATCCAGCAAGACTATCAATCAAAATTGAAGGGGAAATCAGGAGCTTCGCAGACAAAAAATGACTCAGGGAGTTTATCACCACCAAACCAGCAATGCAAGAATTGCTAAAGGGAATACTGTAAAAAGAAGAAATAAACAGGTAAGAAGGAATACAGACACAAAAATAGATATGACTACAAACAAATACCTTTCAGTAATAACTTCAAATGTAAACGGACTAAATGCTCCAATCAAAAGACATCGAGTGGCTGAATGGATAAAAAAGCATGACCCATATATATGCTGTCTAAAAGAGACCCACCTCAGAACAAGAGACTCACACAGATTGAAAGTGAAGGGATGGAAAAATATCTTCCAGGCAAATGGAAATGAAAAAAAAAAAGCTGGGGTAGCAATACTTATATCTGACAAATTAGACCTCAAAGTAAATGCCATAACAAGAGATAAGGAAGGCCACTTCATAATACTAAAGGGAGAAATCCAACAAGAAGAAATAATTCTGGTAAACATATACGCTCCCAATATAGGAGCACCCAAATACATAAAAAAACTCCTGGAGGATATCAAGGGAGAGATTAATAGCAATACAATCATAGTAGGAGACTTTAATACCCCACTATCACCATTGGACAAATCCTCTAAACAAAAAATCAGCAAAGAAACAGCAATCCTAAATGACTCACTAGACCAGATGGAATTAATTGACATCTTCAGAACATTTCACCCCAGAGCCACAGAATATACATTCTTCTCAAGTGCACATGGGTCATTTTCAAAGATAGACCATATGCTGGGTCACAGGCAAAGTCTCTTCAAATTTAAGAAGATAGAAATTATATCAAGCATCTTCTCAGATCACAGTGGCATAAAACTGGAAATCAACTGCAATAAATACAATCCAAAGAAATCAAACACATGGAGACTAAACAGCATGCTATTAAACAAGGACTGGGTCACCAGAGAGATCAAGGAAGAAATAAAAAACATCATGGCAACAAATGACAATGAAAACACAACAATCCAAAATCTATGGCACACAGCGAAAGCAGTCTTGAGAGGGAAGTTCATAGCTCTACAAGCCTATTGCAAAAAACAAGAAAAAATGGTAATAAATTACCTAACCCTACAACTCCAAGAGCTAGAAAAAGAGCAGCAAGAAAAGCCCAGTGTAACCAGAAGGAAGGAAATAACAAAGATCAGAGTGGAGATAAATGACATAGAGACCAAAGAACAATAAAAAAGATCAACAAAACCAAGAGCTGGTTCTTTGAAAAGATAAACAAGATTGATGGACCTCTAGCCAGGCTCACCAAGAAGCGAAGAGAGAGGACCCAAATAAACAAAATCAGAAATGAAAGAGGTGAAATAACAACAGACACCACCAAAATACAAAGGATTGTTACAAAATACTACGAACAGCTCTATTCCAACAAACTGGACAACCTGGAGGAAATGGACATATTCCTAGAAAAACACAACCTTCCAAAAATCAATCAAGAAGAATCTCAACAGCTCAATAGGCCAATAACTATGGACGAAATTGAAGAAGTCATCAAAAAGCTTCCGGCAAACAAAAGCCCGGGGCCTGACGGCTTCACAGGAGAGTTCTACCAAACATTCAAGGAAGAACTAAAACCTATCCTCCTCAGCCTATTCCAAAAAATCCAAGAGGAAGGAACACTTCCAAGCTCCTTCTATGAAGCCAGCATCACCCTAATACCAAAACCAGATAAGGACAACACAATGAAAGAGAATTACAGACCAATATCCCTCATGAACATAGATGCCAAAATCCTCAACAAAATTCTAGCAAATCGGCTCCAGCAGTACATCAGAAAGATCATACACCATGACCAAGTAGGATTTATCCCAGGAATGCAAGGATGGTACAATATCCGCAAATCAATAAACGTGATACATCACATAAACAAATTGAGAGATAAAAATCACATAGTCATATCAATTGATGCAGAAAAAGCATTTGACAAAATCCAACACCCTTTCTTGATAAAAACTCTCAACAAGGTGGGAATGGAAGGCTCATACCTCAACATAATAAAAGCTATATATGATAAACCCACAGCAAACATCATACTCAATGGACAAAAGCTAAAAACATTTCCCCTAAGAACAGGAACAAGACAGGGATGCCCACTCTCACCACTCCTGTTTGACATAGTACTGGAAGTATTAGGTAATGCAATTAGACAAGAAGAAGAAATAAAAGGCATCCAAATTGGAAAAGAACAAGTAAAGCTGTCTTTATTTGCAGACGACATGATATTGTACATAAAAAATCCGAAAGACTCCGTCAAAAAACTAATAGACTTAATAAATGAATTCGGCAATGTAGCAGGATACAAAATTAACGCCAAGAAATCTATGGCCTTTCTATACACCAATAGTGAACTTACAGACAGAGAGACTAAAAAGGAAATCCCATTTACCATCGCACCAAAAAAATTAAGATACCTAGGAATAAACTTAACTAAGGAGGTAAAAGACCTATACACGGAAAACTACAGGACACTGAAAAAAGAGATAGAGGAAGACGTAAACAGATGGAAGAACATACCATGTTCATGGATTGGTAGAATCAACATCATTAAAATGTCCATACTACCCAAAGCAATCTATAGATTCAATGCACTCCCCATTAAAATACCAACGGCATATTTCACAGACCTTGAAAGAACTCTCCAAAAATTCATCTGGAATAAAAAAAGACCCCGAATAGCCACAGCAATCCTGAGAAAGAAGAATAAAGTAGGAGGGATCTCAATACCAGATTTCAAGCTGTATTACAAAGCCACTATTCTCAAAACAGCCTGGTACTGGCACAAGAACAGACATAAAGATCAATGGAACAGAATAGAGAATCCAGATATTGATCCAAACCACTATGCTCAATTAATATTTGACAAAGGAGGCATGAACATACAATGGAATAAAGACAGTCTCTTCAATAAATGGTGTTGGGAAAATTGGACAGACACATGCAAAAAAATGAAGCTAGTTCACCAACTTACACCATACACAAAAATAAACTCAAAATGGATACAGGACTTAAACATAAGACGGGAAACCATAAAAATACTAGAGGAATCCACAGGCAGCAAAATCTCAGACATATGTCAAAAGAACTTCTTCACCGATACTGCCCCTAGGGCAATGGAAGCTAAAGAGAAAATTACCAAATGGGACTACATCAAAATAAAAAGCTTTCGCACAGCAAAAGAAACTATCAACAAAACAACAAGAAAGCCCACTGCATGGGAGAACATATTTGCAAATGGCATCACTGATAAAGGTTTAATCTCCAACATCTACAGGCAGCTTATACAACTTAATAAAAGGAAGATAAATGATCCAATAAAAAAATGGGCAACGGACCTAAATAGAATCTTTTCCAAAGAAGACAGAAGGAAGGCCAAGAGACACATGAAAACATGCTCAAGGTCACTAATTATCCGAGAGATGCAAATCAAAACAACAATGCGCTATCATCTCACACCTGTCAGAATGGCTTTCATCAACAAATCAACGAACGACAAGTGTTGGCGAGGATGCGGAGAAAAAGGAACCCTCGTGCACTGCTGGTGGGAATGCAGACTGGTGCAGCCACTGTGGAGAACAGTATGGAGTTTCCTCAAAAAACTGAAAATGGAACTCCCATTTGACCCAGTAATCCCACTCCTAGGAATATATCCTAAGAAACTGGGAACACCAATAAGAAAGGAAATATGCACCCCTATGTTCATAGCAGCACAATTTACAATAGCTAAGATCTGGAAACAGCCTAGGTGCCCATCAGCAGATGACTGGATCAGAAAACTATGGTACATCTACACAATGGAATATTATGCTGCCATAAAAAAGAAGGAATTCTTACCATTTGCAGCAACCTGGATGGAATTGGAGAACATTATGTTAAGTGAAATAAGCAAGTCAATGAAAGAAAAATACCACATGATCTCACTCATTTATGGATAATAAAGAACATTAAAAACTTGAACAAAAAGATAGATACAGAGGCAGTAAAGCATCAAACAGTCTGTCAAATTACACCAGGAAGGTTAGGGAGAGGTGGGGAAGATAAGAGATCAATCAAAGGACTTGTATGCATGCATATAAGCATAACCAATGGATGCAAAACTCTGGGGGGTGAGGGCATATATGGGAGTGGGGGGGAGGCAATGGTAAGATATGTACACATATAATACCTTAATAAAAAAATTGGAAAAAAAAAAGAGAATATCTGAGTTACCACTCAGTAGAAATATCATAAAAGACTGAGTAATGAGCCTGAACACAAACATACAACATCAATTAAAGAGAGACATAAGGAAGTGTAAATATTTTTCGATCTCTCTTGATGAAACTACTGATGTCACATCACATGCTCAGTTGGCCATTATTGGTAGATATTCTGATGGTCTCACAATGAGAGAAGAGTTGATAAAGTTAGTATCAGTGTCAACAAGTAAATCAGGAAGCGAAATATGTAAGGTTGTTATACAAACATTTTGTGACCTAAGCATTGATATCTCTAAAGTTGTGTCAGTGATGACAGATGGGGCACCAAATATGGTGGGGGAAAAAGTCGGATTTGTCAAATTGTTTACAGAAGCTATTGGACATCCGATTGTGCCTTTTCATTGTATTATCCATCAGGAGGCTTTATGTGCCAAGGCAGGATTCACCGACTTAAATGACTTAATGTCAGTTGTTACAAAAATAGTTAATTTAATAGCTGCTCGCCCCCTTCACAAGCAAGAATTTTCGGCACTTTTACTGGAGGTTGATTCCACCTACAGTGGACTGCTGATGTACAATAATGTAAGATGGCTGAGCCGAGGCAAAGTTCTTGAGCGCTTTGTGGAGTGCTTTGAAGAAATTAAGGTATTTCTTGACTATAAGGATCTGGGAAACTTTCCTCAGCTTAATGATGATAAGTGGGTCAACACCCTGATGTTTTTTACAGATCTCTCTGTTCATATTAATGAACTGAACTTAAAGTTACAAGGTTTTGGCAAAAGTATTGACATTATGTTTGGATACATAAAAGCTTTTGAAAGTAAAGTTAAAATTTTCAAGCAAGATGTAGAAACTAAAACTTATAAGTATTTTCCTCGAGTAACAAAGTATTTTGAGAAGGCCAGTGCAGCTGTCCAAAATGAAATGGAACTCTTGCATATGAAGTACCAGCATGTTTTAGACTCGTTACTTGACCAGTTTAGTGATAGATTTAGTCAATTTAGAAGTCTAGAACAGACCATGAAAATAATTAAGTATCCTGATGTAGTAGTCTACAGTAGTTTGGAATTAAATGGTTTCCAATGGATGCAAATTGATGATTTGGAGATGCAACTTGCAGAATTTCAAGACAGTATCTGGGCTCAGGTGTTTGTGGGCTTGAGGTCAAAGCTTGAGAATCTGGAAAGGTCCGCTTGGAGAATCAAGAGGAGTGCCACTACGAACAGGAAATTTGGAGTGCCTGGAACCGACTACCAGACACTTTTAGCACCCTGAAAAATATAGCAATGGCCTTACTCACAATTTTTCCCTCTACATACTTTTGTGAGGCCTTATTCTCAGCGTTAAATAATATCAAAACCAACAAAAGAAACAGATTGACAGATGAAGTTAGTAGCGCTTGCTTGGGCCTGAAGTGTACAAAATACCAACCTTCAATTGAAGATTTAGCCAATGAAATTCAGCAACAAAAAAGTCACTAATAGGCAGGTTAGTTAAAAAATTCCCCCTCCCCTTCACTTATCTTAGTTCACGGCACCCCACACAAGCTAAATAATATCAAGACCAACAAAAGAAACCGACTGACGGGTGAAAAAAAAGTCACTAAGCAGGTAAGTTAAATATTTAGTTTTTGGTTTATTAAATACAATTATATATAACAATTATACATTTATGTTATTTAAACTATAAATATCACGAAATAATGTTTTTTCCTCAAAGTGACACACTACCCCAGTTATGCTCAGTTTTTTGGCGAAGTTTGACACACCAAGCTCAAAAGGTTGCCCATCACTGTCCTAGAGGCTGCAGGCAGTTCAGAGAAGTATTATGGGAAACAAAACAGAAAGAGTAAAAATATCTTACTGTATCACAGGGCCAAAAGAAACATTTCATTGGGATTTTCTTACTAAACTAGCAGCCTGTTTGCACGAAGATTCTTGCAATAGACCTTCATTCACCTGGCTGCCTGACCAGTTTTCTGCCAGCACTGGGGACCCAGGCCTTGGCTGTGGCCACCACCTTCTGCCTTCTTTCAGGGTCGGGGCTTGGCCCCGGGCGGCGGCCTTGGGCTCGGCTGCACCCCAGCAACCCTGCTACGGATCGCAGGAGCCAACCCCCGGTGGTTGCCTGCGATCCGTGCAGGCTCCTTGCTGGTGCCCAAGGCCCGGAAAGCCTCCGCCCGTGGCTTTCCAGGCCTGGGGCTCGGCCGCACCCAGCCTCCCTGCTACGGATCGCAGGAGCCGACCCCCGGTGGTTGCCTGCGATCCATGCAGGCTCCTTGCTGGTGCCCAAGGCCCGGAAAGCCTCCAACCGAGGCTTTCCAGGCCTTGGGCTCGGCCGCACCCCAGAGTCCCTGCAATGGTTTCCTGGTGGGCATGGCTGGGGGCGTGGCTGGTGGTGTAGCGAAGGTACGGTATATTTGCATATTACTCTATTATTAGGTAGGATATGTACAATAGATGATAGCTGTTTGTCTTATTGTATTTACATTCTACTTTTTTAAAGTCTTACATTTATGTATATTAATGTACCACATGAGCTATAAAATTTAAATATCTGAGAGTTAAAATAAATTGCTGACACAGAACAGAAATATGAAAAAATATTTTCTTACACATATTATTTAATTAGTACTAAAATTAAATATTACTAATTGCCACTGTTAAGTAGTCCAAAATAATAGCATGTATGTAACAGAAAACTAAATAAAACAGAAAAATAATTTTAAATGAATAACTATTTTTATATTAATGCAATAACACACTTGTTTACAATTATTTACTATATATTATGGGTCTTTCATCTAGTACAGCTGTATCCTGGGTTACTCTCTAGAGGTTGGTCATCCTAATGGTTTAGTACCATTTGAGTGGGAGAACACGATATAAAGATAATATTTGTAATTTACGTAGACAAGAAGCTGGTCAACAGTGGTGCCTTTTATGAAAAGAGAAATGAGTGGCTAGAACAAGCCAGAGAGATTTTATTTTTCTTGTCTTTTAATATGTATTTTTTAAATTGTGTAGCCTGTATATACACTACCTATTCAAAAGGGAGAAAATTATTACTCTTTCATAGAGGTTGCCTGCAGTGAGTTGGGAAAGGTGCTTGCAGAGCATAAGTATCAATGTTCCCACTGGAAACAATGTGCTAAGAATATAAGGTTCTTGGGGAAGCTGCCCAAAGTTCAAGATGGATGCCGGGGGATGACCAATTCAGACAAGTCCCATGAAGTAAACTCCTGCCCAAAACTGAAGGGCCCATTAATCCCCAAAAATCAGTATGAATTTTTGTGTGAGGAAAGCCATTGGAGGGTTTTAAGGAAAGGAATAGAATTATTTGATTTATGACTAAGAGATCTCTCTGGTTGTGTAGAGAATGGGGCGGGGGCACAATTTTGGGGACAAATTTCTGTAGTCTCACCCTAACCGATTTGGCTCAGTGGATAGAGCGTCAGCCTGCTGACTGAAGGGTCCCAGGTTCGATTCTGGTCAAGGGCATGTACCTCGGTTGTGGGTGCATCCCCAGTAGAGGGTGTGCAGGAGGCAGCTGATTGATGTTTCTCTCTCATCGATGTTTCTAACTCTCTATCCCTCTTCCTTCCTCTGTTAAAAAACAAAATCAATAAAATATATTAAAAAATTTTCTGTAGCCTTGGTGAGGAGGCTGTTGGCTCAGACTGTAAGCATGGTAACGCTGGATGGAGACACTGATAGACTTTGGGAGGTCACCTTCACAGGACTTGCTACTAGATTGAGTGTGGATTGTGAGGGAAAGATCATAGTATGACAGACTGCTGGATCAAAGTGCCTTTTCCTGGGATGGAGAACTCTAGGGCATTAGTGGATTGTGAAGGAGTAAGGAAGAGTTCTCTTTGGAACACTTTAAACCAGAGACGGTTAAGCCATGCACATTTCTTAAATCAGACTGTTCCGTGGAGAGTGGGGTGGGGAGGGCATCTGAGAGGCAAGCGAGGGCCCTGAGTGGGCTTCAGCAGAGACAGAAAGAAAAGTATTCAGGGCCAAGGACCAAGGCTGAATGGGGCTCCAAAGGGGAATCCTGCAGGTGGTCAAAGGATTTAGCTTCTCATCAGTATAAAATGGACAATCTTGACAGGGCCCAGAGCTGACCAAGAGCCTGTTGTATGGAGAACAGGCTATTAGAGCAGAATTGCTAGATTTAGCAAATAAAAACACAAAACACCTTGTTAAATTTGAATTGTTAGGGTCGCCGAAGGAGGAATGCAGGGGTCAAAGGGGGTGGAGAATTATGAATTTATTAGGTCACCTGGACACTAGATGGGCTGAGCCCCAAAATGGCACCAGTACCCAAAGATGGGAGTCAGAGGTTTTTAAAGGACTCTAGGCGGGCTTTTTCTGGGTTGAGAATTCTCTGTGCAGGTCCGGATTCTGGGAAACTCCAGAGGGGAGAGATAATGGTCTTAGCAAGTGGAATGTGGTCTAAGCAAGTGGAATGTCCAATGTGAAGTGGCCTAAAGGTCAGTTCCCAGGGGAAGGGGTATCGTTTCAATTCTTTGATCAGACCTAACATGAATGTCACATCAGTAACACATAATTTTGTAGTAGAAGTATAGCCCGCGTAATATTTAGGATACTTATGCTAAAAATGTAGTTGTTGACCTGCTATTCAAATTTAACCAGTGTTCTGCTTTTGACCTGACAACTCTACCACAGGGGCCAGTGGAGGCAGGGCCCCTGCAGGGATTCCAAGGAAACTGAAGGGGCCAAAGTGGCAGCAGGGGAGGTGTGAGGAGAAGCCCCAGAAAAGACAAGAGCGGCCCTTTTGGTGCACTTTTGCGGAGAACACTGGAAAGAGAAGCTTCTCGGCTCTTCCAAGTGTTGGCCTGGGCGTTCTCAAGGAAGTTTTACCCGCACCTTCCGAGCCTATAGGCTCCCCATCATCCACCTTGGGGATGGGGAGCGGCTGGGAGGAGGCGGCCTGCAGGGCGTCGCGGTAACCCCGCCTTTCGCACCCCCCACGGGTGGAGCCTGAGCGCGGAGCTCGCAAGCGGCTTTCTCTCCCCGGGTGACGGTGACGAACGGCGGGAGAACATGGAGTCGGGCAAGATGGCGCCTGGCAAGAACGCTCCGAGAGACGCCTTGGTGAGTGCGAAAGATGAGAGGCGGGGCGCAAAGCTCGGCACAGCCAGGAACCTGGGAGGCAGGCCCACGCCTAGGCTTGAGAATAGTCTTGCGTGCTGGCTTCAGCCCAACCTGCGCGGCCCGGAAGGAGTGGGATGGGGGTTCTCGCCCCGGGGCGTCCTCCCGCCATCCGGGAGCCCCGCCGGAGCGCGCAGGCCAGCAGCCAGGCTTTGTCTCCGGGACCTCGGTCCTCGCCACCTCTTCGTCTCGGCTGCTCTTTGAGCCCGGACTCTCGCGTCCAGAGTTCTGGTGTTAGCTAGCCTCCCCCATCGTCACATCGGAAAATGACAACCAGCTGTAGCCACCCCTGCCTCCGCTGGAAAACCAAACCGGGCCTTCTTCTCTCTTAGTTCCCCCCACCCCACCCCACCCCACCCCACCCCACCCCACCCCCCAAAAAATAAAAGTTTTCAGCAAAGAGGTTACTACAGCATTTGGTGTGTTCCTGACACTCGTGAAGAAAATGAGGAGTACAAGTTTGGAGCCCATTGAACGGGGACCTTGTGTCATAAGTACAAACACTACCTTGGGTCCAGTCTTGATTTCTAATACCTACATTATGCATCTGGCATTTCTTATTTGAATCCACAGGTGATGGCACAGATCCTGAAGGATATGGGAATTACAGAGTACGAACCAAGAGTTATAAACCAAATGTTGGAATTTGCTTTCCGTAAGTTAATAAAACACCAAAAATTTGCCTACTTTGTGAATTTGAAAAGATTGTTTTATTGTAAGGACATTTTCAACTAAATTACTTTTAACAGTTAACATCATAGAATTCAGCCTAAAGCAGTAAAGAGAGCTGAAGATAAGGGGAAATGCTATTTATACTGAGATATATTTTTAATTGATCATAGAGATAGAACAATTAGATATTAAAAACAAAATGCATAAACTAATTCAGAAATTGATGGAATCTTCTATTAAGAAAAGTGGCCATAAATATTAAGCTAGTTTCGCCGAAACCGGTTTGGCTCAGTGGATAGAGCGTCAGCCTGCGGACTGAAGGGTCCCAGGTTCGATTACGGGCACATCCCCAGTGGGGGTTGTGTGGGAGGCAGCTGATCTATGTTTCTCTATCATCGATGTTTCTAGCTCTCTATCCCTCTCTCTTCCTCTCTGTAAGAAATCAATAAAATATATTTTAAAAAAATATTAAGCTAGTTTCATGTTTAAGAAAACAATGTTTTGTTCTTAAAGGATATGTAACTACAATTCTGGACGATGCAAAAATTTATTCGAGCCATGCTAAGAAACCTAATGTTGATGCAGATGATGTGAGACTGGCAATCCAGTGTCGTGCTGATCAATCTTTTACCTCTCCTCCCCCAAGAGATGTGAGCAAACGTTTATTTAAAGTTAATTTGACTTACAGTTTTTTCATTGTAGTTATAAGGATTTTTTTTTATTTTATTTTTTAGTTTTTACTGGATATCGCAAGGCAGAAAAATCAAACCCCTTTACCTCTGATTAAGCCATATGCAGGACCCAGACTGCCACCTGACAGATACTGCTTAATATCTCCAAACTATAGGCTGAAGTCCTTAATTAAAAAGGTAAAAATTTAATTTTTGGTCTAAACTTTTTAAAAAGTTGAGTTGTATTAAGGGAATTTGTAAAAAGCAAGTAGATAATACAGTAGATTAAAAGCTAAGATAATTTAATTTACTAGGATTTTTTTAACTTACTGCTTTGAAAACACCATGTCTGCAGTTAGCTGCTATGTTATATGTATGTATATAGTATGTATATATAAGATCTGAGGTTTTTAGAGCGAAAAGGAGCTTCAGTGTTCATTTAACGGTTAGATTCTAACCCAACACTCATATTTCACATCAGGAAAGTGATCCTGAATTTATCTATGTGGTTAGTAGCAAAGCTAGGACTGATATTCAGGTCTCATAATTCCCAATCTTTCCACCTTACCACAGTTTGTTAGTGAAGCCTGATAATACACCATCAGGAATTGGACTTGCTTTCTGAAATATGACCTAAGGCTCGCCCACCACTGAAAAAGTTCTCCTCACATTGGGCTGCTTTTGATGTCTGAAATTCCACTATTTTAAGAGAGTTTATTTTGGGAGGTTTAGATGTTGACTAGTTAAGATAAGATTAAAAATTATAAGGAAGTTAGCTATTATCCCCAAATAAGACTACCTTAAACCAAATGCTATATAATTATATATGTACATACATACATACTCATCCATTTATGAAAACCCTAGTTTTAATGTTAAATTTAGAACACCAATAGAACAAAAACAAGACATTCTTGCCATGGATTATCCATTAATAATTCACATCAACAATCCTAATTTCATTCCTGGTAAGTTTAGGTGTCAAATGTGAACAACATTAAAACTAATTTGTTAAACCCTTAGGGACCTAACCAAGGAAGACTACTTCCACGGTTAAGTGTTGGTGCTGTTAGTAGCAGACCTGCCACTCCTACTATAGGTAAGTGAGAAGGGAAATGCCTTTTCTGGATGGTAAAGCAGTGCCTCAGTACTTGATTTTGAACTATAATCCAAATCAAAAGGTGAGTCAGAAATTCCCATATGTGTGTTGCCATCATTACATTTACTCATCCTCTAGTAAAGCTATAGACATATATTTTATCAGATTTCAAAATGAGAAAGCCACAAAGAATATATGATCCCAAATGAGTATAAATTTGGACATTACCCAACCTTGTGGTTGGTATAAACTATAATACCAATAGTTTAAGCTGTGTCCTTTCTGCCTCCTATACAAATGAAGTTGCCAAATACACTCATGGCAGTAGCCAATTTATTATCAGAAATTAAAGAAATTTCTGAATAAATTGACAACAGAATGCAGTCAAAAGAAAGTTTAAAAATGTACAAAAAGTTTAAGGATATCAAAGGGGAAAAATTCTGTTTTAATACTAACCACTTCAAAAGTGGCATTGATTGTCCTATACCAGGGGTGGGTAATGTCTGGCCCATGGGCCATATAAGGCCTGAGAAATCATTTGGTCTGGCCCTGCCAAGGCATTAGGGGTGAGTTAATTAAATGTTTGGCCAAATATAGCAGGCTGATTTGTTTGTTTGTTAATACTCACCCAAGGATATTTTTCCATTGATTTTTAGAAAGAGTGGAAGGGGACAGAGAGAGGGAAAAACATGGATGTGAGAGAGACACATTGATTGGTTGCCTCCTGCAGGATGGTGAGTTACATGCACTTGACCAGAAATGAACCTGGGACCCTTTAGTCTGAGGGCTGATGCTCTATCCACTGAGCCAAACCGGTTAAGGCAACAGGCTGATTTTTAAATTGATAATTTTGTATAGCCCATGAATGATGTTATAAATATCCAAATGGCCCTTGGCAGAATTAAGGTTCCCCACCCCTGTATACTGACCCCTTCATCAGTGCCTTTATCTGTGCCCATCCATCATTCTTTGAGCATTTCTTGCTTTCTGGCACAAGATGTTCCAAGCTCATCTTATATTTCTATCCCAGTCCTAGAATCAGCCATTTCTCCAAAGAGCTCTGGTTCCTTTTAGTGGAGAATGGTATTTGTTTTATTATTAAATTTATTGGGGTGACATTGGTAAACATGAATATATAGGCTTTAGGTGTGGGTTTCAATGTTACAGGATCTGTATATTGTGCCATGTGCTCACCACCCAAAGTCAAATCTTCTCTTGTCACCATATATTAGAACTCCCTTCTCCACCCACCTACTTTCCTTTGGCAACCACCACACTGTTGTTTGTGTTCACAAGTTTGTTTTATATCACACATATGAGTAAAATCATAATTCTTAGCTTTTTATTATTGACTTATTTCACTTAATATAATGTTCTCAAGCTGAGAAAGATATTTACTAGTGGCTGGGGGGGGCGGGGAGGTCAGTCGGGGAAAAAGGAGACATATGTAAAACTTTAAACAATAAAAAAAAGAAACCATTGGCATCTTCTTAATGTCATTGATTAGATAATAAGGAAATCCTATATAATAAAAGGCTAATATGCAAATCGACAGAACAGTGGAACAACCAGTCGCTATGATGCACACTGAACACCAGAGGGCAGACACTCAACGCAGGAGCCGGACTCATGGCTGGCGAGCACAGTGGCGGTGGCGGGAGCCTCTCCCACCTCAGCAGCAGCGCTAAGGACCCCTTGGTGGACATCCCCCAAGGGGTCCTGGACTGTGAGAGGGCACAGGCCGGGCTGAGGAGATCCCCTCACCCCAGTGCATGAATGTTGTGCACAGGGCCTCTAGTCTACACTAATAAAAGAGAAAGATGCAAATTGACCATACCTTCACAACGCCCACCAGCCAGTCAGGAGCGAGTATGCAAATTAACCCAACAAAGAAGGCAGGTTAATTTGCATATGCAGGCGCCAAGCAGCTGGGGGCAGGATGCAGGCGTTCCCGCACCACCCCAGCCGCTCCGGGCCTCTGGGCAGCGTGGGAAGGCGGAAAGGCGGCTCCGGGCCCGAGCGAAGGCGGTGCCAGCAGCCAGGGAACGGAAGGCCCATTCTTGCACGAATCTTTGTGCATCGGGCCTCTAGTATATAAATAATAGATTTAGATTTCCTGATTTCTGTTGTCCTAAATTCTTGCTTGATTTCTTTCACAAAATATTTTCAGGAAAAAAATTCCCTTCTCTTTGATCAGTATTGTTTTTTGGCTTATTGCTTATAACTTGAGTCCTGTAGATGTCATGTAGCTCTGGTATAAGCACCATTTGATTTTTGAGGTGTGTAGATAATTTCTTCATATTCTTAGGATATGAAGTTACATTTCAGCATTTTTAAACCAGCCTTGTATAGTATTACTTGTACACTTCTAACTTAATGTGACCTCTGTGAACGGAAATTTGCATATAAATTTGTTTAAGGTTTTGGCGCTATACTATTCATCTGTAGATTCATATTAAGTGAATATGCTTTTTTTATATTGATTTCAGAGAGGAAGGGAGAGGAGAGGGAGAGAGAGATAGAAGCATCAATGATGAGAGAGAATCATCAATCAGCTGTCTCCTGCACGTCCCCCACCGGGGATTGAACCCGCAACCTGGGCATGTGCCCTTGACCAGAATCGAACCTGGGACCCTTCAGTCCACAGGCCGACACTCTATCCACTGAGCCAAACTGGCCAGGGCTGCCCTTTTTTTTTTTTTTTAAGTCTAAGCTGTGGTAATCAGTTACACGTGTTTTTCGTAAGTTAACCAATTTTAGTTATCAGTTGTAATTTTTATTCCTAGTTAGATCACTTCTTGGCCTTTTTGCTACGATCAGTACTGTAGTTTTGCCTGGCCGGTGTGGCTCAGAGGTTGAGTGTTGACCCAAGAACCAAGGGGCTTTGGGTTCATGTGGTCAGTGCACATGCCCTGGTTGCAGGCTGGATCCCTAGTAGGGGCATGCAGGAGGCAGCTGATTGATGTTTTTCTCTCATCAATGTTTCTATCACCCCCTCTTTGTTCCTCTCTCTGAAATCACTAAAAACATATTTTAAAATAAAAGGTGCAATTTTTTAACTTTAAAATTTTTTCCAATGAGTTTTATAATGCCTAAGACCTAAGCAACTACTCGGTTGAATTTTAAAGCCTAAACTCCATACTTACTTAAATATTAACAATTCCTTATAGTAATGGCCAAGAAAACACCTACCTACTGTGAATTTTCTTGACCAAATAAAACTTATAATGGCTGCTTCATTAAACTTCATCAAATTCTTTGAACCACTCTTTAATACATAAGAACACTTGCCTAGGTATGAAGATATAAAATTCTCACTTCCTGGGTTTGTAAGAGAAAGCACTAGAACCCAGATTTCTGTGTACTTTGGGCTTTCTTCCCCCATTAAGGCTTTCTACTGCTTTGTCCCTGGAGATCATGACAGTTGTAGTTTTTTTTCAATGATAGTTGTAGTTTTTCAAATAACTATCCCTGGGCAGGTTGGTTCCAGAGGAAAGGGATATATGGAAAACCTTGCATCCCCAAGGGAAAAACTAGGAACATACATGTTTCCAAAAATGCATCTTTTGAGAGAGCTATGACATTAGTTTACACACTGAGTCTTTGAGTCTTGGGAAATTCATTCATTAAGCAAATATTTGTTGAGTGCCTGTTAGGAGCAAGGCACAAAAGCCATGTGCTCGTAAGAATGAAAAAGGTTAGCAGAGGGTTGTAATTGAGGGAACAATATAAGACACTAATATTAAGGCTCCTATAACATATTAAGGGAATTTCAGAGGCAGGCAATGACGTCTGAGCAAATGGAAAAATTTATAAAATGGGGTGGTATTTAAATTTTACCTTGGATTAAAGGGTTGAATTAAAATGAGAGGTGTTGGACATGGTTATCTCCAAGATCTCTTTCTACTTAAAAAAATCTGAATATAAAAGATAAATATTTTTTTTGCCTACCTGAGAACCCCAAACGGTATATTTGATAGGCTTTTGTTACATGTGTGTTGATTTAATTTCATGGGCATAGTAGACATCTAGTTTTCAGCAAATGACAAAAATTAAAAGTGCCATATAGGGTAACTAATAGAAAATGTGGGTCATTATTCTGCTAGCTTATTTAAACACTCAATTTTATGATTTCCTGTCACTAAAATTCTATGCCAGTCGCTGTTTGAAGAGCTTTACGTGGACTATTTTGTTTTAATTCTCACAGAATCCTATTAAATAGGTACTGTTGTCCCCATTTGATGGATGAAAAAAGAGAGGTACAAAAAGATTAAATAACTTGCCTAAGCATACTCAGTAGGTGATAAAAGCCTGGATTCAAACAAGCAGGTAGGCTCCAGAACCTACATTCTTTACCACTGCACTATCCTGAAGTTTTAGCATCTAAAATATTGAGTTTGTAAACACTTTTGAAGTTACTTTACTCTTATTTCTAATGATTTTTTTCCTCACCTTTTATTACTTCCCTATGCTTTCTGGTAAGCTAAGGAGGGCAGAATATGAACCTTTATAAGTACTAACTAACATAGTCTGTTAATTACAACTACAGCAACCCCACAAACTGTCTGTTACAAATAAAGTTGTACCTCCAGTATCAGTGACAAGCCAAAGATTTACGGTGCAGATTCCACCTTCTCAGTTCACACCTGTCAAACCAGGTAACATCATGGGTGGAGAAGGGGGGTGGTAGTGAGAGTGGTTCTTTTAAAATATTTTTTTCTGAATTTAAAATTTCTGAATAATTTGTGACTATAGAACAGTTTGTGTTCCTATAGCAAGAGTTAAATTGTTTAAACATCATAAGAAGGTGGCAGTAATGCTGCAAATCTTCAGAGGGGGTCTATGAGCCCACTAAAATTACAATATATAAAATTTTAAGTATATATAACATTTGGGGGTTAAGAAGAGTATTCAGTGTGACCATCAGATTCTCAAAAAACACAGTGAACTAAAATAAGTTAGGGCCCACAAATCTAAGGCAGCTTCAGGAGAAAGCACTTGGGGTTCAAGCTCAAGAAAATGATACAACTGAGTGTACATCAAAAGAAAAGTGTACCTTTACTCACTTCATGGAAGGAGACATACAAAGTTGGAATAATATAAGCAGAATTCTGTTATAGTATAGTTTATTAATGCACATGCTTAGATTCATATCTTAAACTTAACCACACACAGTAAACTATGTATATAAAATATTGGCCTATGAGGGAAGCAAGATTCCTTACCTTGAACATATATAGTGTGTACCATGATGAATCCAGTGCACTGCTTCCCATGACTAAGTACTAAGTAAAGTTTTAGGTAGTTAAAAGTTCAAAAAAACTAACAGAAAACCTTTAACCTTATACTATATACTAATTTAGGTATTTAACATTTAATTCAGCCTGGCCGGTATGGCTCAGTGGTTGAGCATTGCACATGCCCAGGTTGTGGGCTCAATCCCCAGTAGGGGGCGTGCAGGAGGCAACCAATCGATGATTCTCATCATTAATGTTTCTATCTTCCTTCCTCTCTGAAATCAATACAAATATATTTAAAACAAATAAAATTTAATTCAACTTTTAATGCAGTATAATTATAATTACCTGAGTTTCTTCTATGTAGTTGCACTTCATGCTATTGAAATTATTAGAATTACACTGAACTCTGTTGAATACTTTTTACCATTTGTTTCTGATCCTGGGTAATTAATTCATAGTTTGGGGATGTTTTCTCCTCTGTTTACAGTTCCTGCAACAACTGCAGTTCAAAATGTTCTGATAAATCCTTCAATGATTGGACCAAAAAATATTCTTATTACTGCCAACATGGTTTCATCACAGAACACAGCCAATGAATCAAACCCATTGAAGAGAAAACATGAAGATGATGATGACAGTGATACTCTGTAAGGAAATAATCTAGATGCATTTCAGATGCATAGTTGGTTTTGAGCCCAATATACTGAACTAGAACATTCTAGATCTTCTCAAGTTTTATCTTGGAAAACAAAGACAGCTGCAGTATTTTTCATATTTATGTAAACTGTTAGATTTAAGTAAGGTTGCCAGTGTTTTTGTTTTTTCATTAGGCTTCAAGTAGAAAAAGTTAAGCAATTATTTAATAGTTCCACTAATGTTGAGTCCTACAATTCTGTTTTTGGAAGCAGTTTTCTGCCATGTATCATTGACAATAGCACTTAAGTTTCAGTTTCTGTGGCCTGATCAGTGAACTGAACTTTACAGCATAATTTCTAATCTACATTCAAGTACTACTTTCTTTTGTAAGTTAAAATAGTCACTTTTATTGTCACCTACTTTTATAAATAGTTCTCTCAACTTAGTACTTTGGAGAGGATGGATTTAAGATTCTAAATCCAGTTTTGAATGTATTTGTTTCTTGGTGTTCCCTAACTTCCTACCTCCTCAACCTCGTTTCTAGATCCCATTTATTTTCTGCACCATCTCCTCCCCATAGGCTTAAGTTTCTCCCTATTGCTCTTAAATTTAAAAGGCCAGAACTGGAATTTTAAAAATATAATTCCTAATAATACACCTTAGTACCATTTTCATATATTTAAAACCTGTTTTATATGCCCGCTGTTCTACAGTTTTTAACTTGGATGTTTCCATTTGCTTTTTCTCTCTATACCAGAGCAATTTGTTATCCTTTGCCTTTTATGCCCTTTGAGCTTTACTCTCTTTTTGATAGGTAGTTTATATTCAGTCTTATTTTCCAAGTTGATAACTCTACCATATTTCACATTTCTAAATTTAACACAGATGATGCTATAGCTTAAAATCTGCCTTGATAAGTATATTTACACTGGACCTAGGCAAAACCACTGAAGAGCAAGTATTTTCTTCCTTTTTACCACATGCATACATGCTTTGATCACTACTGCTTGAACTTTCCTCCTATTGGTATAATTCAGATCATTTCTTCTAGTTTGTTGCTGAGGATGTCACACTTAAGATGGGATAACAACTGAAAGTTTTCTAATGGTTTTCCTTCCCGTAGAAGCCAACAACAAATTAGTGACGTGAACTGCACTTAGATACACTCTGCTGAGATTTCCCAGTAATGTTACTCAACACCTTTCCCTTTTTATACACATCTAAATACCTTATTGGGAAATATTGCCAAGCTTTCAAAAATATAAACAGGTTTGTGTAGTTTCTGTTTAAGTAAGTTTGACGTATTCAACATGATTACTTTTACAGAATTTCCTGTAATGACTTTTCATATTTGAGGATTTTCAAAATTTAAAACACAAACGAGTTTTATCTTAGGATTCCATTTGATAGAGAATTACTCCAGTAACAGGGAAGAAATGTCCTATTTTGAGTGCTTTTGGATGTTAGGAAAAGGTGGTATCAAACTTATAAACAGATCTGATACACATCATAGGAGAGAAATGTTCATTATATATAGCATAGGAAATCATTACTTGAATGTTCTCAGGGAGGCAGCATGTCAAAAGGCCTAAGTTTTAGTCCTGGCTCCATCCTTTACCAACAGTGTGACCTTATTTTACCTCTGAGCCTTGTTCTCCTCACTAGTAATAGGAAAATAACACTGACCCTGCCTACCTCACAGGGATGTTGTGAGGGTTAATTGATATATGTGAAAGTTCTTTCAAAATTGTAAAATGTTATATAACTAATGAATTGTTAACGTATTTGTTCCAAGATTATTAATAAAAAATTGTTTCATTTATCTTTCTTTTTTGACTTACGAGCATCATCCTGTACACCAAACAATTGCGGGTTTTGATTCCAGGTCAGGGCACATACCCCAGTTGCAGGTTCTATCCCTGGTCGGGGTAAGTCAGGGGACAACTGATTGATGTTTCTCACATCAATGTTTCTCTTTCTCTCTAAAATCGATAAACGCATATCCTTGGGTGAGGATTTTTAATAAAAGATACAAGGAAGATGAACAAGGCCCAGTAATTCTGAGGACCAAAAAGCAATTAAGATTTAATGGATGAATTAATTCTAAATCAAGGAACTGTTTGCTTTTATTTAGAACTAGCATGACTCTAAATAGTGAAGTAAAATAAAAATGAAAGAATAGAGGTTTAAATATGTTTTAAAAAATAACATGCTCTGTCTTTGGTGGGAATTCATACATGTAATTGATTGTTCATTCACTTACTAGGTCAGCCAGTGGGTGGATTGCTCTTTGAGGCGAAGACCACTTTATCTTGCAGATAACCCTTCCCTAACTACCTCCACCTAAACTAGCTTTAACCCTTTGCACTCGCTTTTTTCTCAGTTCCTTTATTCTAATGCTAACCGCGTCAAGTCACACTCGACATCCGAGCGCAAAAGGTTAAGAATGACTTAAGGCAGCTCTTGTCCTCCAGCTTCTAGGTGGATTTTTTAAGATGTACTGATGGTAATTGATGCGAGGACATTGTTATCCCAAGTTCATTCTTTCACAAATAGGAAACAAGTGTCTTTTATCAGAGTATGAATATAGGAATACAGCCAGCATGTGGGAGAATGGAAGATATAATGCACACTGTGATCTAAGAAGTCCAGAGTGCAGGGAAGTTAAGTACTCAAAAGGCAAGGAAGAAAACACTAATCAGAAGAGCAAGTACAAATTCATGTGTATAATATACCACCATATATACCTTAATATATTTATATGTATATGCACACATAGATATGCTTTTTATACGCATTAAGTAACTCCATATTGAAGGAAACAGGTCTTAGAGTGGTTGTTTCTAAGGAGGGAAACTGGCAGCTAGGGAACTTGGGTAGAAAGGAGTCTCATTCTGTACCTCTTTGATTTTTCTTATCATGTCCTACAGGGAAGGTTTGGTCATAAAAAAAGGAAAAGAAGGGAAGCAGAAAACACTGAGCCAAAGGGATTGAATTAGTTTATGACATGAAGAGTATAATCTCATCTATATACAGGCATGCATATATTGTCTACATGTTGAAAGTGAATATGCTACACTTGAGCCTCAACATTGGCCATGTTTTATCAGTAATACCTAATTCTGTATTAAATCAGGAAGCACATCCTGGCACTATTCTAGTTTATATGGTCATAAATTGTCCTCAAAGAGTTGTAAACTACTTCAGGACAAATATTATCTTACATTCCCTCCATTATGTCCAAGCATAAAGCAGGTACTCAAATATTTGCATTTCCCCATTCATTCTCTGGATTAATGACCCAAATAAATGGGAAATCCTGGAAGCAGAGTTTAGTAGAAAATACTTTAAAGGTACAATCAGAGTGGTGGATGGATAAATTGGCAGTTATAGAGTCTAAGTGCTAGGTTTATGGGTTTTTACAATTCTTTCAATTCCTATATACATTTGAAATAAGATATTAGGGGAAAAGTAATGGGGGGGGAGGGTGCGGAGTCATCAGTATGCTAAAATTCTGGCCCAGCTGTGACTTTTAATTGGCTGGATCTATGGGTAGCATGTCTGGATCTCATCTTCAAAAAGAAAATTAGGCTATAATTTCTGCTTTGCAAACCAAGGTACATCATACCATTAAAGTTATGCAGAAACATGGTGCATTTTAAAATTAATTACAACTATAGGGACCATATTAATTAAAATACAACTGTATTTTTAAGAAAAAAATTGAGCCATAAAATTTTATTTTGTTAAAAAAAAAAAACTAAAATTTTCGTTTGCTGTTTTCTCCAAAAGTTAAACAAAATTGTGCTAGTCTAGAAGCATCATTTCAGGGAGGTACAATAAGAAGCACCAGCCATTAGAGTCAGACAAATCTGGACCTGACTACCTGCTGTTATTTACTAGCTCTGTGATCCTGCCCAAGAGGTCAAGTATTTCTCTATCCATAAAGGTGAAATAGATATTTAGTATGCAAAATGCCCAGCAGAGAAATTCTGGTTAAACATGGACTTTTGAAATTTCATGTTTACCTCTGCTCACTCCAGAAACCCCATTACAATGACAGGAAAGGAAAAGGAAGGTAAAATTACTTAGACAATAAAGAATTAGAATGTCACTAGAATTGCTTCTTGGTCTTTTGGCTAAGATCAAATGCAGAATGATTTTCAGCAATGACAATGAAACGAAGTCTTCAAATCTGAAAAACTGATATATAAGCTGAAATTCTGTAGTCAAACAGGAAAGTTTGAATAAAGATATTTTCAGATATATAAGGTCTTAAAAATATTGCCTCCCAGGCACTCTTTCTCAGGAAGCTAGTTGGAGTTTCATGTTTCATAAGAAGAGTAAACCAAGAAAGAGGGGAGAAAGGGAATACAGGAAAGGGGAGATCCAACGCAGGTGAAAAGAATCCCCGAAAGCGTTACCTAGAGGGCAGCCAGGATAAACTGGAATGGGAGCACAGAGAACTCCTCCAACAAGGCCATCTCTAATAAGGTGTTATGTTATGGTTTGTTTCAGGGGAACATTTATTTTAATTTAAAAAAGTAAATAGAAAACACATGAAAATTTAAGCAACTGGATCTAAGTTGCTTTTTTAAATATGTAAACAATCTTAAGACTTAGTTGATTTTTGTTACAATAAAAAACATAAAACTTTGTTCAATAAACACAAATACATAAAGGTGAGATAAAAAAATATGAGAATGACAATATGACATATCAAAACTTCTAAGATGCAGCGAAAGCAATAATAAAGAGGGAAGTTTACATCGTTACAGGACTATCTCAAGAAACAAAGAGAAATTGCAAGTAAACAACCTAGCATTATATCTTAAAGAACTATAAAGTTAGAACACAAGCAACCCAAAGTCAGCAAAAGAAAGGAAATAATAAAAATTAGAGAAGAATTGAATGAAATAGAGAACAAAAAGACTATACAAAAAATTAATATAACAAAGAGCTGGTTCTTTGAAAAGATTAATAAAATTGACAAAATCCTGCCTAGATAAGGATAAAAGAAAAATGACTCATATAAAAAAAATCAGAAATGAAAAAAGTTACCACAGGCATCACAGATATACAAAGGATCATACTAGAATACTATGAAAGACTATAGGCCACCAAATTCAATAACCTAGAAGAAATAGGTAAGTTCCTAGAAAAAATATAAGCTCCCTAGACTGAATCACAAAGTGAGAAAAATGAAACAACCATCAAAAACCTCCCAAAAATAAAAGTCCAAGACCAGATAGATGGCTTCATGAGTGAATTCTACCAAACATTCAAAGATTTGAAACCTATTCTTCTCAAACTCTTTCCAAGAAGTTGAAGAAGAGCCAATACTTCCTAACACAATTTTTGAGGCCATTGTAACTCTGGTACCAAAACCTGGCAAGGATAACACAAAAACAGAAAACTACAGACCAATAATATCTCTGATGAATATAGATGCAAAAATCCTAAACAAAATACAAGCAAATCAAATACAATAATACATTTTAAAAATAATACATCACAATCAAGTGGGTTCATTCCAAGGGCACAAGAATGTTTCAACATACATAAGCTGAACAATGTAATACACCACATTAACAAAACAAAGGATAAAAATCATATGATCTTAATAGATGCAAAAAAAAGTATTTGATAAGATATAACATCCATGTATGATTAAAACACTCAATAAAATAGGAATAGAAGGAAAGTACCTGAACATAATAAAGGCCATGTATAACAAACCCTCAGCCAATATCATACTCAATGGTGAAAAACTGAAAGGTTTCCCTCTAAAATCAGGAAAAAGACAAGAATACCACTCTTACCACTCCTATTCAACATAGTTCCGGAAGTCCTAGCCAGAGCAATCAGGCAAGAGAAAGAAATAAAAGGCATCCAGATTGGGAATGAAAAAGTAAAAGTGTCACTTTTGTAGATGACATGATTGTGTATATAGAAAACCCTAAAAACACCAATATTAGAAAAAATAAACAAATACATTATAGGATACAAAATCAATGTGCAAAATCCCCTGCTTTCCTATATATTAACAATGAAACTTCAGAAAAAGAAATCGAAAAAAATCCTTCTGCAATTGCAACAAAAAGAATAAAATACTTAGGGATAAACTTAATAAAAGATATGAAGTACCTATATAATGAAAACTACAAAGCATTATTAAAAGAGATTAAAAAACACAACAAAACAGAAAATATCCTGTGTTCATGGACTGAAAAAAATCAACATAGTTAAAATGGCCATATTACTCAAAACAATATACAAATTTAATGCAATCATCAGATTTATATTGAAACATAAAAGATGCCAAACAGCCAAAGCAATCCTGAGAAAAAAGAATGAAGCCAAGGTATCATACTACCTGACTTCAAATTATACTACAGAGCTGAGATCATCAAAACAGCATGGTATTGGGAGAAACAAAGATGGCGGCATAGGTAAACACCTAAACTGCTGCCTCGCACAACAATTTCAAAACTACAACTAAAAGACTAAATGCCTATCACCCAGAACCACAGGAAAGCTGGCTGAGTGGAAGTTCTACAACTAGAAGGAAAGAGAAAAGAGGATTGAGACGTGCACAAGCGCTGAAAAGCTGAGGTACGGAGTCGTGCGAATCGGGCTGGCGGCTGGCGACTGGGTGCACTGCTTTGTTCAACCCAAAGGGACACAAGCTCCCGATTCTCCGAACTCCAGTTTCTGGGGTGATGCTGGGAATCCAAACTCCTACGGGGAGAAGCTGGACTGTCTGCCATCGAGTCGGAAAGTGAGGGTGACTTTCTTGGAGAGCTGTGCCCAGCAATCATTGTTTACTGCGCTGGGGCGCGGGATGCGGGGACTTGGAAACACGGAAACACAGAGACGGCTGACTGACAGCCATCGCTGTTTGCCACGCCCTAGCCTAGTGACTCCCTGAGACCCTGCCCCGCACAATCTACAAACCCACCCAAGCTCCACACAGCGGCTTTTGCGTATAAATGGCCTGCCCTATCGCAGCTTAACCTAACAAACTGCAGCTCTGGTCAGACAGCTCCAAAACCTCCAAACCCCAAGCAAAGAGGAGAAAACTGTAGTTCTCGCTGTAGCTCCTGCTGGGTGGCCTCAGACAGTAGCTGACCTGCACCCCATTGGAGACCCAGAAGCTAGTGTATCTAGTGGTCAGTGTGAGACGACACCAGATTTCAACTACTCACATCCATAAGTGACACATTCAAGAGGCAGATTCAATGAGTACCAAAGCCCCACTGAAACAAGTCCTGCCCCATAAGCATGTCTCCAGCACAGCAGTTCTTCCATTATAGACACAGTGGGTCCTCACAGCCAATTGGCCGGGAGGTCAATTCCTCCCAGTGACACCAACAACAATCAAGACTTAACTACAAGGCTATACACACAGTCCACAAAGGGGTGTACCAAGAGTGTCCACCTCAGGTAACTGGGAGGCCAACTCACTGGGCCATAAAGGACACCTAGCACACAAAGCCACCCTAACAACTCAGGGAAGCAGAAAATGTGGAGAAAAAGAACCAGAACACAAATGAAAGAAATGGAGGAAAACAAACGACTGGATATAGAGTTCAAAACCACTGTTATAAGGTTTTTAAAGAATTTCCTAGAAAAGGCCGATAAATTTAATGAGACCCTCAAGGATATGAAAAAGGACCAACTAGAAATTAAACATACACTGACTGAAATAAAAAATACTATACAGAGTCCCAACAGCAGACTAGAGGAATGCAAGAATCAAGTCAAAGATTTGAAATACAAAGAAGCAAAAAACACTCAGCCAGAAAAGCAAAAAGCAAAAAGAATCCAAAAATATGAAGATTGTGTAAGAAGCCTCTGGGACAACTTCAAGCGTACCAACATCAGAATTATTGGGGTGCCAGAAGAAGAGAGAGAGCAAGATACTGAAAACCTATTTGAAGAAATAATGACTGAAAACTTGCCCCACCTGGTGAAAAAAAAAACAAGTCCAGGAAGCATACAGAACCCCAAACAAAAGGAATCCAAAGAGGACCACACCAAGACACATCATAATTAAAATGCCAAGGGCACGGGTAAGATTCCACAAGGAGGGAACAACCTAAGACAGGCACAGTCGCAGAGGGGCCATCAGGAGAGAATTTGAGGGTCAACAGAGGTGGGGCACAGACCCTCATCCCCCCAACATTGCAGGGGCCTGAACCCTAGCCCCTTCTGAGGGAGGTCTCCTGCCCCCATGGCTGCTTCGTGCTTCCCATGCCCAGCTCAGATCAGGACCCAGGTGACCAACAGAGACTTGGCCGACAGCAGCTGCCCTCTCACTCCAACAAGAATTGTTTGAGTTGTCTTGTACCCATGGTGTGGGGAAGTGGGTTTACGATATCTAAATCCAGCCTACCACCAGGAATGCTCAGGACCTACTCAAGAAGGCAAATAATCCCTTCCACCAATATTTACAGGGTAAAATAAGATTGTTGTTAGAGTAATAAATTTGACAGTAAAATAGTAGTCAAGTTTTCAGGCAAATTTAAATTGGCTAGTTGAAACAAGCGAATATTCTAGAAAAATTAATTGTACTGGACTAAAAGGTGTTCCTAAAGTGTTAACTAAAATCTTTATTGGTACTTCATCTCATGATAAAATTGTGCACCATGTAATGAACCTAAAACAGTAATATTATAGTGCAAAAAATTAACATTTAAAAGCCATCAAGACTACATTATAAAATTTTCAAAAGCCTCCTAACATTTAAATCAAAAAAGGAGGGGATAGTAGAGGAATATCATGTAAGGAAAAATATCCTGTAAGTAAATTACATCTAGAAAATTAATACTTTAGAAAATTAATTGTAAGGCTAAAAGCAAGACACCCATGAAAAACACACAAGGTGTCAAAACAAGCCAGAGGAAAATCATTTGGGCAAAAAATGAAAAAGGATCCCCAGTCAAATTTATAGAAAATATACCTTTATTAACTTTTGGTCGAGAATATGTTTGTATATTTTCAGAAAACAACTCTGAGACCATGTGGATCCCAGCAACAGAGAGGAATCGACAGGACTACTCCAGCCATGACGACAGAAGAGAAGCAGTCCAGAGATGGAAGATGCTGATGTGGCCTTCCCATACTAGCAGTTAGCAGCTGTGCATCACTGCAGGTTGCCCAGGACCAAACCAGAGAGAGTTGGACCTGCATTACCACCATTTGTCCACCATCCAGAACTGTAATGTCAGTGTTGACATGTACACATAAGGAACTGTTGGACATTGAAATTGGGTCTCAAAAGAACTGTGTGCCCAGAAAGAAACTCACTACAGACCGATTCATTTGCCTGTCACCATAACCATTATTGCTTGTCTCATTTTCGGTTCTTATAAGTATATTTCTAATAGCACATGATCTCACTCATCTAGGGGAAATAATGAACAACATAGACTGATGAACAAGAACAGACCCAGAAACAAGGAGGCATGGATCAGACTGTCGGGCCTCAGAGGGAGGGAAGGGAAGGGTGGGTGTAAAGGGGAGAGATCAACCAAAGGACTTGTGTGCAAGCACATGAGCCTAACCAGCAGTTAAGGACAACAGGGGTGTGGGTGCATGTGTGGGGAGGGGTGTGGGATGGGAATGGGGGGATGAGGACAAATATGTGATACCTTAATCAATAAAGAAATTTTTAAAAAAATAAAAAAACAAAAAACAAAATAAAATAAAATAAAATAAAATGCCAAGGGCAAAAGACAAAGAGAGAATATTAAAAGCAGCAAGAGAAAAACAGTTAATTACCCTCAAGGGAGCACCCATACGATTGTCAGCTGATTTCTCAACAGAAACTATGCAGGCCAGAAGGGAGTGGCAAGAAATATTCAAAGTGATGAATAGCAAGAACCTACAATCAAGATTACTCTACCCAGCAAAGCTATCATTCAGAATTGAAGGTCAGATAGAGCTTCACAGATAAGAAAAAGCTAAAGGAGTTCATCACCACCAAACCAGTATTATATGAAATGCTGAAAGGTATTCTTTAAGAAGAGGAAGAAAAAAGTAAAGATAAAAATTATGAACAACAAATACATATCTATCAACAAGTGAGTCTAAAAATCAACTGAATTAAAAATCTGAGGAATAGAATAAACTGGTGAATATAATAGAACCAGGGGCATAGAATGGGAGTGGATTGATAATTCTCAGGGGGAAAAGGGTGTGGGGGGTACGGGAAGAGACTGGACAAAAATCGTACACCTATGGATGAGGACAGTGTGGGGGAGTTAAGGGCAGAGGGTGGGGTGGGAACCGGTTGGAGGGGAGCAATGGGGGGAAAAAGGAGAAACAATTGTAATAATCTGAACAATAAAGGTTTATTAAATTTAAAAAAAAAAAACAGCATGGTATTGGCAGAAAAACGGACACACAGACCAGTAGAACAGAACTGAGAACCCAGAAATAAAACCACATGCATATGGACAAATAATTCTTTATATTTAAAAAAAAAGAATTATTTGCCCATATATTTTATTGATTTTTTTTTATTTTATTCATTTTTTACAGAGAGGAAGGGAGAGGGACAGAGAGCTAGAAACATCGATGAGAGAGAAACATCGACCAGCTGCCTCCTGCACATCCCCCACCGGGGATGTGCCCGCAACCAATGTACATGCCCCTGACCGGAACCGAACCCGGGACCCCCCAGTCCACAGACAGACGCTCTATCCACTGAGCCAAACCGGTTTCGGCGACAAATAATTCTTAACAAAGGAGACAAAAACACACTATGCAGAAAAGAAAGCCTCTTCAATAAATGGTGCTGGGGAAATAGGAAAGCCACATGCAAAAGAAAGAACTAGATTACAGTTTGTCCCCACATATACAAATTAATTCAAAATGGATCAAAGAGACTTCCAGTCAAGACGGAGGCGTAGGTAGAATTCCTTCTTTTTTACCATAGCATAGTATTCCATTGTGTAGATGCACCACAGTTTTTTAATCCACTCATCTGCTGATGGTCACTTAGGCTGTTTCCACTCAACACAGGAGCTGCCATGACACATACTGGCCACTTACAGAGAAATGGCACCGCAGACCTGGTGCCGACAAACCAAGACTTGGCTTCCCCCAAGTGGGACACAGGCCCTGCCACCACCCTGGAGCGACACCCCAACAAATTGCAGCCAACGCTACCAAGACCCCATGGTGCAAAATGTGGCCCAACGCCCAGCCCAGCCCTGAACCGCCCTGAACTGGTGGCTGTGGGCATCGGGTAATGACATCACATAGCAACGCCCAGCTTCCTCTCCCTAGCGACTAACCTCCTTGGAGTTTCTTCAGCCCAGGAAGCCACCTTGCTTTATAGCCAAGTGCAAACATTTTAGTTTAACCAAGTGTTTGTGAAGCGTTTTCCCATGCCTCATCTCATTTGATCTTCACATTAATTCTAGAGTAGGTAGATAGGAGACTCGGTAGAATCCTATTTTCTTTTCATTAGCAAGATGCAAATAGCGATATTAAAGTATTTCTTCTAATTAATTTCCTTTCAATGTGCACGAATTCGTGCACCAGGACACTAGTAAAATAAATAAAGGCTGTTATAAAAAAAGAAGAAGCCACATTACGAATGGTATGGTGCTTCCTAAAAAAAAAATTAGAGTTACCTCTTCTGGGTATCTACATGAAAATTTTGAAACCATTTATTTCCAAAGATATATGTACCACTATGTTCACTGCAACATTATTCATGGTGGCCAACACATGGAAACAGCCAAAGTATCTCAATACAGGATTGGATAAAGAGGATGTGGTACCTATATATAATGGAATACTACTCAGTCATAAGAAAAGATAAAATAGTGCCATTTGCAACATGGATGGACCTTGAGGATATTATGGAAGTGAAATAAGTCAGTCAGAAAAAGCTAAACCAAGAACTATATGATTTTACTCATGTGGGATATAAAACTGAAACTCATAGACACAGACAACATATGGTGGTTACTAGAGGGTGGGGGGTGGTAATGGGTAAAGGGGGGCATATATATATTGTGACAGATGATTTGATTTTGGTTGGTGGGTATATCATGTATCAGAGAAATGTACACTTGAAACCTATATAATCTTATTAGCCAATCTCACCCCAATAAATTTAATAAAAAAACAGAACTCCTGAATAAAGATATTTCCTGTAAAAAAATAATAAGTCACATAAGTAAATGTAATCATAGAATATGACATAGCTCAGCTGTGAATAATACTTACAATTATATAACTTAATCTAGAATTATGATAAAACTATATTGGGAGAATGAAGAATAGAAGTATTGTGGAAGAGTCTATAAGTGAGCTAAATTGTCCCGTGTATAAAATTAATAGATACCTTTCTTAAAAAAATATCAAGAAGTTAACAGAATAAGCATATTACTTAAAATATGGAGGCAAATACCATAAAAAAAAAGCTAAGAGTTGAAAGTGAAAGTTATCACCTCTGGGGAGTGGGAATCACAAGTGGGAGGAATGAGATAAGGCCTATTTTTTTGTTATAAGCCTTGACTTTAAATTATATTCATGTGGCTCTGGTCAGTGTGGCTCAGTTGGTTGAGCATTGTCTTGTGCACCACAGGGCATATAACCAGGTTACGGGTTCAAACCCTGCTCAGGGTGCATGTGGGAGGCAACCAATAGATGTTTCTCCCTCACACTGATGTCTCTCTCTCTCTCTCTTTCCCTTCCTCTCTTTAAAATCAATAAAAACATATATTCAAAAAAATTAGCCCTAGCCGGTTTGGTTCAGTAGATAGAGTGTTGGCCTGTGGACTGAAGGGTCCCGGGTTCAATTCCGGTCAAAGGCACATGCCCAGGTTGTGGGCTCAATTGCGGTGGGGGGGGCGTACAGAAGGCAGCCTATCAATGATTCTCTCTATCATTGATGTTTCTATCTCTCTCTCCCTTCCTCTCTGAAATAACAAAATCTATATATTAAAAAAATTACATTCATGTGTAACAGATAAAAATAAAATGTAAAATAAAGTATCACAATGTGTGGCATAAAAGAGTAGACATTTATCTAATCCCACCTCCCCACCATGGATGCCCCATTTCTTCCATTCCGAAATGTAGATAATTTGATCCTTTGAAAAGTCTGTTCTCGCTCTAACAAAGTATGACAGGAAAAGAATCCCAGTTTCAATGAATACTTTTATTTATTTAACAGATGACCAACTTTGTCTCCCTCTCTCCCTACAACTGGAATTTCACCTGGTTTTCATGCGAGTAGCGAAACAATGACAAAGCTAATCAGAATAAGCTACTCCAAGAAGAGAGTTAAGCTAACAGCTTACTTTTTTAACAGACAAAATATAAATATATGCACTGTAGAATGCATAATGGTTTAGTCACTAAGAAATTCAAATGGGATCCTGAAGAATGGAAGCAAGTCCAGGGTGCAGTAAAGTTGAGCTGAGATGCTGTGCAACCGTTTAAGTGCTCCTGGGCTGCATCTCTTGGCCATTAGCTGAATCTTGACATGGGGGAAGATTTTAGCTAATATCAAGTAGAGAGGCGGAAAGCACTAAGTTCACTAAGGGGATGTGCACAGGGACCAAAAGGCAGGGAAATATTAAACATTGCTGAGAGCATCCACACCAGGAAGGACTTTACCTGTTTTTGAGAGAACACACACAAAGAGACAGTATTACTATAGTATTCACTAAGCCAGATCTATCACTTCCTATCTTCCCAATAATATGTCAGCTCTCTTTACGATATATGGCCAGGAGTTGGCTATCTTTTACATTTTGGGTCCCAGGTCTACTAGGCCATAACCTCTTTGAGAATAAGTTTTCCTATAGGCCCCTCCCCACCTCAAATGGATGGCAGGAGATTAATTTCAAGCTCCTCCATTTGTACTGCCCAGCTAAATGACTGCTAATGACTACACTACCTACTCTCACCACTGCATTCTACCCACCTCTCACTGCATAACCCTCATCCTTCCCCCAAATAAGCCAAAAAATCAAGGAAGAACCTCACCTTCCAGGAGCTCTAAACTGGCACCACCCCCAGTGCTCACATGGCTGACTTTATCCTCTGTGTTCCATTTGGCACAGCAAGTGGCAGTGTCTCCACCACCTGTTGAATGGAAGCCAAGTAAAAATGGGAAAGGAGGAAAAAAAGAATTGGCACCAAAACTTCAGAGTCGTGTACTTGCAAGCCCAAACCAGAAGCTGATGAAACCCCAACTCTAACTCATTAAGAGGTTCCTCCATAAATAATATAACTGTTTAGCTCTCAAGATTCACTGTGCCAAGAAACCCAGGAAAACTTACCTATTTCCCTTCTACTTTCCTCTGATCAGAATTCTGCCAGCTCACATTGGTAGGCGCTCCATAGATGACCCCTTACCTATGATGGTGATGCAGCCCCTGGAAGTGGCTTTCACCACCTCATCCATGAGAGCTTTGGTCCCTTGGGCAAAAGCTTCCCATTCAAATACGCCCACAGGTCCATTCCACACAATCTGCTTAGCCCTAGTGACAGCCTCAGCATACTTCTTGCTGCTCTCAGGACCACAGTCCAAGCCCTATGGGATAGAGTTAATAGAGAGGATGAGCTACCAAGAAAATCAACTTAGAGAAACAAATACCACCTTTACCAAGACCAGAACTTAAGGCTGAACACCAGAGTTTCTTCTAGAACCAAGATACACTTAAGTCTTTTAAAATTATAAACATGTTCATGCCCTTTATGGAAGATCAAGTCTAAGGGAAAACCTCAAAGGTTATTTGATAAAATAACTTTCTTAGCCACACTATTATCATTGTGTATTATTGTGAAGAACTAGATTGGTGGTTTTCAATCAGAGTCAGTTCTGCCCCTTCCCAGGGGATACATGTCAATATCTGGAGACATTTCTGGTTGTCACAACTGGGGAGTGGGGGATGCTACTGGCACCTAGTAGTCAAAGATGCCTTAAACACCCTCTAATGCCCTAACAGTCCTCCATAACAAAACAAAAACTACCTGAGATGTCAATAGTGCCAAGTTAAAAAAAACACTGAATAAATCAGTGGTTCTCAAACTTTGGCATACATAAGAATCACCAGGAGGGCTTGTTTGAGTATAATTTCTGGGCTCTACCCCGCCCCCGCCGCCCCCGCCAGAATTTCTGATTCAGTAGGTCTAGGGTGGGCCCAGGAACTTGTTTTTTTTGTTGTTGTTGTTTTTAACAAATTCCAAAATGATACTAATGGTTCTTGGGACCACACTTTGAGAAACACTGAACTAAATAAAATCTACATGACTAACCAAAGAAAATGACTAAGCAAACTAGTATGTCAACATGATACAATTTTATACAGCTATTAAAATTGAGAATACTACAATCAACTAAATTAATCTTGAATATACACATACATTTTTCCTTGCTTGTAATCAGTATACTTTTACTATCTTTATGTTTTCATAGATTTCTTATACCGGTTTCTACATAGCAAAACATAATTCAAAATAGCCCCATCCCTAGCACATAGTTAAATACTTAAGAAATCAACAGATGAACAAAAATAGTTTTGTCCCCACATTACTTATGAAGACAACAGCAATCTGATACCATCGCTTTTCCCCCATGGATTCTCCTCTAAGGAGGATCTCAATGCAACATTTGGAGCCTTCTCTAACAGACCTCCTTGGAGATTCTTTTAAAATGCTTGTTGGTTGGCCCAGCCGGCGTGGCTCAGTGGTTGAACATTGACCTATGAACTAGGAGGTCACGATTTGATTCCTGGTCAGGGCACATGCCCAGGTTATGGGCTCAATCCCCAGTGTGGGGCGTGCAGGAGGCAGCCAATCAATGATTTTCTCTCATCATTGATGTTTCTATCTCTCTCTCCATCTCCCTTCCTCTCTGAAATCAATAAAGATATATTTTTTAAAAAAATGCTTGTCAGTTGGTTGAATGAATTATACCAAAATATTTTTGTTCATTCACACTATCAACCACCCAAGTGACTCACCATCCAGCCAACAGGTATGCCAGAAGCCACAGTGGCTTGGCCAGTCTTGGCATTCTCATCAAACTTGTCAGCAGTGACAAAGTCAACCGGCAAGGTAATCTTCACACCATTCTTCTCAGCTTTAGACATCAGGTCTTTGACAATCTTGGCTCCCTCTTCATCAAACAGAGAAGTGCCAATCTACACAAGGGACCAAAATGATGAAGATCAGCCTCTATACTAAGAACATGATTACCTCACAAAGTAGACAGGAAGAAGATACAATACAATATAAAAGAACAATTCCAAGATAAGAGAAAAACAACGTGCCAAAATAAATAAAAATGGGAGTTTTTAGGGCTCATGTCAAAAGCTGGTTTTCTTTCTATTTCTCATCAAGAGCTATTTCACATCCACTTGTCATTGGTTTCCTACCTCCATGTTGTTGAGCACCTTAAGGAAGGTAAAAGCCATTCCACCACCAATAATCATCTCATTGACTTTGTCCAGCATATTATTAATCAGCTGGATCTTGTCTGCAACTTTAGCTCTAGAAGGGAAAGCAAGAATCATCACCAAAAGAACAAATAATTGACAAACAAAGGAAGTGATAATACATAGAGCCTGAGTTTTTATATCAAGGCACAGAAACAGAGAAATGTCCCACAAAGTGACGAAAGTATTGGCTAACTTTGCCTATGTTTCTTTAACCCAAAAGGCCAATTCATTTCTAATAAATCCTTTTATGGTATGGCTCTAGACCAAAAATGGCTAAGAAGACCTACTATCATCTAAAGGAACCATGAGTTCCAAATAGGTCTATTTTGTCTCATTTCCCCCAAAAAATCAGAGGGTCAAGATTACTAATTATGCCTGAGCAAGATTGCTAATTGTGTGTTTCCCTGAACCTACTCAAAACTGTCTTAACTCTAGAGCAAGAATCAGATTATTGACCAAACTAATACATACTGAGCAAAAATAGAAAGATATTCACTGGGACATTTGCTTTATGGCATTCATTATTCTTTTTGGCCACCTGATCCAACATATTTACAGAGTACCTATTATGTGCCAAGCACTATTCTAGGTCTCAAGAAAAATCACTTGACAAAAACAAAGACCCTTACCCCTTTGGTAGAGGGAAATAAGACAATAAATACAGATGTCCTTCCATCTCCCTGTGAAAGAAAAAAGCTCTAACGAAAAACGAGTTCACTTGAAGCACAACCTTTAATGTCCCTCACTAAGTAATAGCTTGCCTTCCATTCACATTCCTATATATCTAAATCCCACTCAAATGAACAAATCACCTGGGCCTGTTTCCTCTTCATTCAATAAAAAAGATGATGGCTACCCTGTGAGAGGCACTATGCTAGGACTTGTGAAACGGGGTTTCAGAACAATAGTGATGTGGGGAAATGGATGACAAGAGACCATTTATCTCACTTCTCAAGATTGGTCATCATGAAGGGTCAGAATGGAGTAACTGTTATACAGAGAGAGAAGGAGGGAGGAAGGGAGGTGGGGAGAAAATAAGAGGAAAGTAAAGAGACTCAAACTCTTCTAAAGAATGTGAGATATAACTCAAATTCCCTACTTCTTCAATAAATCAATGGAATGAAAATACTAAAGAGGGGACTGCCCTAGCTGGTTTGGCTCAGTGGATAGAGCGTCTGCCTGTGGACTGAAGGGTCCCAGTTTTTATTCCAGTCAAGGGCACATGCTTGGGTTGTGGGTTCAATCCCCAGTAGGGGGCTTGCAGGAGGCAGCCAATCAATGATTCTCTCTCATCACTGATGTTTATATCTCTCTCTCCCTCTCTGATAATCAATAAAAGTGTATTTTTAAAAAAAGAAGAAGAGGGGACTATCACAGAATAAAAGATACCTAACAACCAAATGTAATACATGGACTTCATCTGGATCCTTATTCAAACAAACTGTAAAAAGACATTTCTGAGATGATAGATAACTTCTGAATACAGATGAGGTACTATAGATGAAAGTGTTAAATTTTGTTAGGCAGTTATTTAAAAGAAGTATCCTTATCAGTTATGAGATGCATGCAGAAGTATTATAAGTGAAATTATATGATATCTAAGGCTTACTTTATTTTTTTTATCTTCACCCAAGGATATGTTTATTGATTTTAGAGAGAGAAAGTAAAAGAGAGAGAGAGAAAGGGAAAAAGAGATAGAAACAATGTGAGAGAAGCATCAATTGGTTGCCTCCCATATGCACCCTGACTGGAAATCAAACCCACAACCTAGGTTTGTGCCCCAACCCGGAACTGAACCCACAATTTTTGGTGTGCTGAGCGACGAGCCACCCGGCCAGGGCTAAGGCTTGCTGTAAAATACTCTTGATTAAAAAAAAAAAAAAGTGTTAGACAGTAGATGAAACAAGATTGGCAAAAATGTCAAAAATTGTTGAAGCAGGGTGACAGGCACCTGGGGGTTTATTATACTATTCTCTCAACTTCTATGAGTGTTTGAGTGCTTCCATAATAATGTCTTTTATTTTTTTTTAAATATATTTTATTGATTTTTCACAGAGAGAAAGGGAGAGGGATAGAGAGTTAGAAACATCGATGGGAGAGAAACATCGATCAGCTGCCTCCTGCACACCTCCCACAGGGGATGTGCCTGCAACCAAGGTACATGCCCTTGACCGGAATCGAACCCGGGACCTTTCAGTCCGCAGGCTGACGCTCTATCCACTGAGCCAAACCAGTCAGGGCTACACAATAATGTCTTTTAATAAAAAGTAAAATTTTTCCCAAAATCATTAATGGTCTAAAGAGACTACACTGCAAGAAAGGTGGCCAAAAAAACAAAAACAAAACAAACAAACAAAAAAAACCCTCCACATCAGCCTCCCCAAAACAAATATTTCAAGCTGAGTTTAAAACCTAATCATAACCACTAGGTGGCACTCACTCCCAAATTCCTTGTCTACAGAAGGTTGGAAAATAAAATCAGACAGCTCAATTCCTAATCTCCAGGAAAGCAACAATCAGTCTGAACTTTATAAGGTCACAAGACACAGATGACCTGTACCCACCTGAATTATTTTTAGGACCCTGAAACTGGGCTCACAAAACCTGGAGAGCAATTATGCTATGTGAAATTGACACTCAACTCCAGAGTCAGCTTTCATAGGGAAATGCTGAGCGTGTTCATTCCCATGAGAACTAAAGCCCTGCTCATAGAAGGGTCAGAGGCTCCCAGTCATAAAGAGGCTGGTACCTAGTTAGCCATGCCAAGTGATAGGAAGTTATCTTTTCCAAGCAGTACCTGGTCCCTGTCCCTACTCTATTGCCTAAAATTTACCCAGCTAGCTAGCCTCTTGACCCACAATTCTGAAATTTCCATTTTAACTAAGCCATCACAATATAATTATTCACACAGTATCTTTACCCATAGGAGAAAATATAAAATGGTATTTGATCTGGAGAAATGAGTTCTAAATGATACATTAAACACAAATAAGGAGATTCTCCTAGTTATTCCTGGCCAGATTATATGGCTATGAAAGGCTCAAATGCATCAAAAATTAAAATTGTTCAATGAGCACTTGTGGTGGACCTTTCCCATTCTTTCCTCCAGAACCATTTTTTATTCCTTCTCAGCCCTATTCTCTGTCCCAAGAGGCTGACCTGCATGGACTTCCTCAAGGGACTCCCTTGCCCTCTGGCTTCTAGTTGGGTTGCAGCCAACTGGGGGTGAGAGGAGTACATCAGTAGGAGGTTGAAGGGACATCAGAATATTATTTCCCTGGATCCCTCCAGGACATATATCTATCCCTATGTCCCCTGTCCTATCAGAGAGCCCTCTCCATACAACTACCCTCTCTGGATTTTGGAAACCATTCCCTCTCTTTGTCCCTTCAGGCCTAGGGATGGTAATAGCTGTTGCTTGGCCCAGATTACTGCACTATCCCCTTTAAGTTTCTCTGAAAGCTACCCATACCTTTGTAGATAGTCTCTTTATTAAATTCTCCTCTATTACCCAGTTTGATTGTGCTATCTGACAATAAACACCCAAGTTATGGCCTCCTACCAGGCAAACACATTACTGAAAGCATAATCTTGAAGTGTTCTTCATACCCGCCCAGGATGGCCAGGAAGGGTCGCTCTGGGCTTTCCAACGCCTTGGCAAAGTAGTTCAGCTCCTTCTTCATCAAAAAACCTCCAGCTTTCTGTGGCAGATTGACACCAACCATAGAGCTAGAAAAGACCAGAGACATTCAAATTGTAGTCAGTCCCTACCAATTCTTCCAATTCTAGAGACTATCTCCTTATCACTGAAATACTTTGGAGATTCCCAGGAGACCATGATTTTCATCCCTAAACTGCAACAAAAACACTTAGGTATAAATTTTTTACTAATAGTGCAGTGTCAAGGGGCAAATGAAAAACAATTGCCTTAAGCAGAATTTAATATACCCAATTATTAGTAGTCGTCAGGCCAACGGTTTAATTCCAATAAATAATCAGCCAGTTGATGACAAGAGAAGATTCCTAAATTTTCTTCCTACTGACAGCATAAGATTCTGATCCCACAATGTTCACAGAGGGTGAACTTTACATGAAACATCCACAATGAGAACGAGCAACTGCTTATTGAAGCTCAAAAAAAGCTCCAATTCTCAACTTTTACTTTTATTTCCTCTTTGGATCAGAGACACTCAACAAGAGCCACAATCTAAGTGGTAGCTACAATTAGAGATAGAATCTATAGGATCACAGTATAATACAGATGTCTCTAAAAGCAACCCAGAGATTGGGCTGCTTGAGTAAACAGAAGAATACTGTTCCCAGCTCAATATCAAATAAGACTCGTAGTACCTGTGAGCTCGGTGAGCAGTGCCAAAAGCATCATTGACATAGACATCCCCTAGCTTGGAAAGTGAAGCTCGGAAGGCTTCTACTTTAGCTGGCTCTGCTTTAACCTGCAGAGAAAAAAAAAGGAAAAACCAAGAACAGTAAATGTTGATGGCTGCAAAGACAACTATAAAAGCATTTCTTACAAAAAGTCTTCTTGAACATTCTCTCAAGACCCTGTGTTGGTAAGACATCAATATTTACAACTAGCAACAGGGTCTGCTCTTTCCTCCAAGTATTCCAGGTCTTTTGGTCAACTTTACATGTTTTTGCTCTCCTTTGCCTTCCCTCAAATTGCAAACCTAAGATTCCTGACCCGTGGTTTAACTGCTTAATCACATAAGGCTAATAACGACATCTCATTTTTCACTGGCCTCTCCCCTACTTCTAGGACAAGATTCTGATTAGTCTTCTCTCTCCTTGACTCATTTCCTCATTTTTAACATATTCTCCTTACAAAAGAGAGGAAAGAATGCTGGCTACCAAAGCCTTTCTGCAAAGGGAGAGGTCCTCACACATATTCCTCATGAAAGCAACAACAGCAGGCTGGGACAGAGCAGGCAGACAGAAACATGAGAAGAGAAAAGGACCTCAGAAATATTTTATGCTGACTAAAAGGAGGTATTTTATATGGCCTTTCCTGAAGTTAGGCATTTAAGAAAATAAGAAATACACTTCTACAAAAAAAGAAGAGAGGAACAAAAAATATAAGTAAAATAGAGGGCTCTGAAATATCAGCTCACTATCCAGGGATACCACCTCCCAAAGGGAACGAAAAGCAGGATGGCAGGATGAACAAAAAGTCTCTGGGAGGAGACTAAGCAAAGATACACAGGAAGCCAGATGAAGGGAGAAATGACACAGCACAAAGCAGATGTTCATTTTAGTCATTGCCCACTCCCATCCTCCTACGTATCAAGATGAATGCAGCTGCCACAAAGAACATGAGAGCTTTCTTCTAATGACCCAAAGAATACAGGCGCACTAATGCTAAAACTAAAGACTGCAAAGCCCCCATAATCTCTCTAGAATGAATATCATCAGCTACTGGTGACTGGAAGTTGATTCATATAGTAATAAAAACAATGCCTCGATGGCAGGAGACCTGAGTTCTAAGCCCAGTTCTGACACAAATTCAGTGTAACTTTTGGCAAGTTGCTCTCTATCCCTAAAATCTTCCCATATTAAAAAAGCATAATAACCCCTATATTCAAGAATCATTTGAGGCAAAATGGCAAATTGAAAGCTCTTCATGAAAAAGTGCTTTAGAAATTAATAATAATAATCAGAACCCACTTCTCATTTTTCTTCTGCCAATAACTAGAAGGAAGAGAATGCCCCTAAAAGACCAATGCAGAGACACTGGACGAAGGAAACATTTTATGTCCTCGCTTTGTTTTTACCCATTTTAAACTCATGACCTGCTCCGGAAACTTCAAGCATTGAAAGCTATTGGACACTAAATGTAAAGTCAACGAAAGAAAAAGTCATAGACGAGCGTAGTTAGTTCCTCACTTCCTTAACCTTTTGCACTCGGATGTCGAGTGTGACTCGACACGGTTAGCATTAGCATAAAGGAATCGAGAAAAAAGCAAGCGAGTGCAAAGGGTTAATAAAAGGTTTTGCCTCAATTTCCCAGTTGCCTCCTGCCCTAAGTCCTAGAGTCTGTGCAGCTCGAGTTTCGGTCTAAAGGGCACCAAATTTTAGGTCAGCATTTGACTTCTACTAGTAAGATCCTGCCAAAGGCACGATAAGGCAAGACGACCGAGGTCTGTGGTGCTAAGAAAAGAAACTGCTTGAAAGAAGGCACTCCAGTGACCTTAAGAAATGTCAGGCCCTAGCTGGTTTGGCTCAGTGGATAGAGCATTGGCCTGTGGACTGAGGTGTCCCGGGTTCAATTCCAGTCAAGGGCACATGCCCGGGTTGGGGGCTCGATCCCCAGTAGGGGGAGTGCAGGAGGCAGCCAATCAACGATTCTCTCATTGTTGATGTTTCTATCTCTCCCTCTCCCTTCCTCTCTGAAATCAATAAAAGTTAAAAAAAAATGTCAGAAGAGTGAGACACTAGCCTCAGAGCATCTTGTTCCCCAAGACACAAAAGACCTTAAGAATGCAAAGCACTCAAAGGATGCCTTTAGCTTCCCTTCTACCAATAAGGCAAATCCCAAATCATCCTCCAAGAGCCAGCTGTATCGTTTAATATTTGAATTCCAGTTGTCAGGTCATAGTAACTTGGTTTTGTGGGTTACCTATCTATGGTTGCTTTCGGAATTTTTTTTTGTTGTTCCTTTTTTTATTGTGTGTGTGTTGTTTTTTCTATGGTTGTTTTTGCATGACAACAGCAGAGTTGAGTAGTTCCAACAGAGACCATATATGTTGTGATTGACTGTATGGCCCACAAAGTCTAAAATATTTACTGTTTGGCCTTCTACAGAAAAAGTTTGCATATCTAATGGACTGAGCTATATATAAAGCTCAGCAACAGAAGAACCACTGCCTCTAACTTTAGTCAAATGACTGCCTTTCTAAGACTCAGTTTCTTTTTTTGTTGTTGACTTGAGAATGAGGGAGGGAGGGTAGGCGGGCGAGAGAGAGATTTGTTGTTCCACTTATTTATGTATTCATTGGCTGATTCTTATATGTGTCCTGACTGGAGATCGAACCGCAACCTTGGCCTATCGGGAGGACTCTCTAACTAACTGAGCTATCTGGCCAGGGCTGAAATTTAGTTTCTTATACTTCCTGATCTTAAAGAGAAATCCAAAGAAAAAATGCTTTACAATTCTTAAGAAAAATGCCTTAAATCGAAAGCATTATCATTATGACCATCATTTACCCAACTACAATCATTGTCCCTTTCCACTTAACTTAGGAAAGTACTTTTTCTGCTCACAAATTCTTTTATAAGGAAACCCAAATTAGCCCAGCCAGTATGGCTAGTGGTTGAGCATTGACCTATGAACCAGGAGGTCATGGTTCGATTCCCAGTCAGGGTTCAATCCCCAGTGTGGGACGTGCAGGAGGCAGCCAATCAATGATTCTCTCTCATCACTGATGTTTCTATCTCTCTCTCCCTCTCCCTTCCTCTCTGAAATCAATAAAAATATTTTTTAAAAAAGAAAACCCGAATTATATCAAATTTAACCTACTGTTTTAAAAATACCAAGCTCAAGTTTTTAAGTTAATTCCCCCCCTTCTAAATAAGAACAGATTGTCCTTCAATAACATGCTAGGTCCTATTGCTTAGGAAAACTGTTCCAGCCTTGAAAAACAAAAAACAAAATGTAAAATTGACTCTGCTGGAAGAACACCTGGTGGTGCATGGACACTCATCCCCAAAACCATCTATGAACATCTGCACTCAGCACTTGGGAATCACAGCCTACCCTTTGATAGGATTATGACATCGTATAAGAAGAAAAATTATTGTATACCATAGGTCAGGTGTGTGACAAATGGGCAGTTGGAAACAGCATGTTCACTGAATACTCTGAAACCCAAATGTTGTTCACATATTTTTCAAAGGTTTTCAAAATCCTTTGAACCTCTATTCCTTAACCTAGGTGGTGGTTACACAGGTGTTAGTTTACTTTTTGATAATTCATCAAGCTGTGCATTTGTACATTTTGATATGTATGTTACACTTCAATAAAAAGGTGTCTATGGAAAAATAAACACGAGCTTCCTCTATTCTTCCATCAGTCTCTTACAGACTCAGCCCTCCTCACAGCACTGTCAAAAATCACAGGTCCACCATAGCAGGCTTGGCTCAGTAGGTAGAGCATCAATCAGCCTGTGGACTGAAGGGTCCTGGGTTTGATTCCGGTCAAGGACACAAGTCCAGGTTGTGGGCTCAATCCCCAGTAGGGTGCATGCAGGAGGCAGTCGATCAATGATTCTCATCATTAATGTTTCTATCTCTCCCTCTCCCTTCCTCTCTGAAATGCATATAAATTTTAAAAATCACAGGTCCTACCTTGTTCCCAGAAGCATCTTTTCCCTTCCCTTCTTCTTCCACATGAAACCGAAGGTTCTCCAACAGGATGACAGACCCAGCAGCTGGGGCAGCACAAGCTTTCTCCACTTCGGGCCCCACACAATCCTTCAAGAATAAAACATCCCTGGGGAGAGCATGAGATGGAGAGACTTAAGCAGTCTGAAAGTTAAGAACCAGTAACAATATGCTTGACAACATCTCCTGTCACAACGTCCACCAGCGCCAGAGCTGGCACTTACTTGCCCAGCAGAGATTTGAGTTCTACAGCAACTGGCTCCAAAGAGTACTTGTCAGGCATGGGGACACCATCAGGCCGACCCAGGTGGCTCATAAGAACAACTGACTTGGCTCCATTGTCCAAGCAGAATTTTATACTTGGGATGGCAGCCTTGATTCTGCAACCAGAAAGAGACAGCAGGTAGAACAAGGTTACTCCTAGAAATTAGTGGGAAATATGTCATTCATGGCCTCATAAAACATAAAGCCCTTTTTCTTTTCCAAATTCCTTCAAATGTACTTTCAGCAATTCACTGATGGTCCTCAGATACATGTTCAGGGGAAGAAGTTAATTACAATGCCCACCCTCCAACTACGATTATACATTCTCATCATGATTTGCCCCTTATGCAGGAGGCAGAACTCAGCTAGCAGGTCTAAAGCTGCTATCTTTGAAAAAACTACTTGCAAGGTTGATCCTTGGCTGGTGTCCAGAACTTGGCTTTCAAAGTGGTCCCTCAGTCCTTTAACTGACAAAGGCTGTTCACCATTCCTAGACTGTCTACAAAAAACAAGGCCATTTATGCTGAGTACCTGCTTCCCTCCAGGAGTCTGGAATTTCAGTAGTTACTAGGCAAAGGGTACCTATGTTACCAGCTCCCAATAAAAATCTTGAGGGCCAAGTCTCTAACAGGCTTTTCTGGGCATAAACATTGCACACAATTACTGCATTTTTCACTGCTGGAGAAAGGAACACACTTGGTATGTCCCCTCATGGGAGGGAGAGAGCATCAGAAACCCATTCATGAATTTCTCCAGACTCTCCCTGTCTTTTCCCAGTGCTGATGACTGCCATGCATCCTTTCAATGAAATGAACTTTACCAGTGAGACTATATACTCTGTTTTATGAGTCCTAGCAAATCACAAAATGTGGATGGTCTGAGGGACACCAAAACACAGCTTTATATAACTGTGGAAGAAATCTTGAAACCATTAAAGGAAACTTGGGGAGAATTGTAGTAACTTTTTTGCACCCATTACAGATCCTAAGTCACATTTCTATTTAAGAAAAAACATATGCATTATACAGAATGTGACTTATATACTATACTACATTAGAGTTTAACAAAAAAATTATTAAACTTTAAACATTTCAAATTTTTGTTACAAACCTGATACTAGCTTTTCATTTTTGCCAGTCTTTAAGAAATTAAAATTTATAATTAAGAAAATGATTTATTTATTCAACAAATACTTATTGAATACTTCTTTTAAATCAGGTACTGTTCCACATTCTGACAATACAACAGTAAATAAAACAGTCTCTGCTCTCATGGAAGTGAAATTCTAATCATGAGAGAGGTAATCCTATATAATAAAGAGGTAATATGCAAATTGACCATCACACCCTCACATACAAGATGGCCGCCCCCATGTGGTCACAAGATGGCCACCACAAGATGGCCAGCAGGGGAGGGCAGTTGGGGCAATCAGGCCAGCAGGGGAGGGCAGTTGGAGGCGACCGGGCCAGCAGGGGAGGGCAGTTGGGAGCGACTGGGCCTGCAGGAGAGGGCAGTTGGGGGCGACCAGACCGGCAGGGGAGGGCAGTTGGGGGCGATCAGGCAGGCAGGTGAGCAGTTAGGAACCAGCGGTCCTGGATTGTGAGAGGGATGTCTGACTGCTGGTTTCGGACCTAAACCAGCAGTCAGACATCCCCCAAGGGGTCCCAGATTGGAGAGGGTGAAGGCTGAGCTGAGGGACCCCCCCGGCACATGAATTTCATGCACCAGGCCTCTAGTCTCTATATATAAAAAGCCAGCGATCATAATGCCGAAACAACCATAATGACCGGTCGCTATGATGCCCACTGTGGCCAGCAAACCGGCCTGATCCAGAGGTGGGGCCGGCTGGCCAACCTCCTGCGGCCCCTACCCCCAGCCAGCACCGCTCCTGATCAGCCTCTCCCACCCCATTTCCCATGGCCCCTCCCCCCAGCAAGACACCCCTGATCGGCCTCTCCCACCCCATCGAGGGCAGAGTGGCCAGCCAACACCCACCCTCCACAGCTGCTCCCCCAGCCAGCCCCGCCCTCGATTGGCCCCCAACCCCCCATCGGCTGACAGCCCCTCCCCCTGGCTGGCCAGGCCCTGATTGGGCCCCGATCACGGCAGGCCGGCCGGCCAACCACCCGCCGTCTCCTCCTCCCAACAGGCCCGGTCCTGATCCGCCGACTGGGGCCAGGCCAGCCGGACCCCACCCGTGCACGAATTCATGCACTGGGCCTCTAGTCTATATAATAAAAGCCTAAGTGACCGTTACAGTGGAACAACCAGAATGACCAGTCGCTATGATGCGCACTGACCATCAGGAGGCAGACGCTCAATGCAGGAGCTGCCCCCCTGGTGGTCAGTGCACTCCCACAGGGGGAGCATGGCTCAGCCAGAAGCCAGGCTCATGGCTGGCAAGCACAGCGGCGATGGCGGGAGCCACTCCCGCCTCTGCAGCAGCGCTAAGGAGCAGCGAGCAGGTGGGTGGTAAGGAGCGAGGGGTCTCGGACTGTGAGAGGGATGTCCACCTGCCAGCTTAGGCCTGTTCTCCCAGGGGAGCAGGCCTAAGCCAGCAGGCAGACATCCCCATAGGGGTCCCGGAATGTGAGAGGGCGTAGGCCGGGTTGAGGACACTCCCTCCCCCCATGCACGAATTTCATGCACCGGGCCTCTAGTAAAACAATTAACAAAATATATCTATCTCAGATGGTGATAAGAACTATGGAGAAAATAAAGCAAAGTAAGGGGACAAGATTGAATGGGGAACAGAGGTGGAGGGGATTTTAGTAAGGGTGGCCAGGGACAGTCTCTGATAAGGTGACATTTCAGCACAGCAGAGTATGGAGTAACAAAAACCAAGTTATGTTTCTAAAAAAACCTATGCTCTTTAGCATTTATAAAAAATCATTTATACCAAATAAAGAGTAAATCTTTATCAGGTATAAAGTTTGCCCAATGAAAACAAATTAATATTCAGGGCTATCCTTTGTCAGCAAGTTCTATTATTTCTAAACCCCATGGATTTCCAAAGATGAAAAGATCTACTCTGACATGTTTTTCTACTTTTTATTCATAAAATACCTTCATAGGCAGCCATATTTCCAATCTTTTCTGTGTGCTGCAGAAAATAATGTAACTCAAGAAGGGTCAGTGCTGCCTTGTACAAAGTCCTTCCACTATGGTACAGCAGAAATATTCTTGGCAGACAGCCAGGCTCTATTCTGAGGCCAATATCTGAGATAGTTCTGGGTCTAGACACGAACAGTCCAATATGATAGCCGTCGGACTCGTGTCTCTTAGATGCTAGAAATGTGACTAGTCCACATTGAGATGTACTATAGTGTAAAACACACACCAGATCTCAAAGACTTAATACCAAAAAAGGTAAATGTCCCTTTGATTATTTTGCAGATTACATATTGAAATTATTATTTTACACTTACTGAATTAAATAAAATATATTATTAAAACCAAGTTCACCCATTTCTTTTTACTTTTCTAATGTGACAACTAGAAAATTTTCAATTACGTGTGGCTCATATTATATCTACATTAGACAACACTGGTCTAATAATTGAAAAGCACCTTTCAAGATCAAAACTTTCATTTAAAATTTAAAATATTGGAGGAGGGGGCTGGGAGGTGGAAGAGAGATTGAAAAAAAGAAAGAATTCATGGACATGGACAACAGTGTGGTAATTACCAGGGGAGTGGGTGGGAAGAGGTAGAAGAAGGTAAAGGAGAGATAAATGGTGATGGAAAGAGATATGACTTGGGATGGTGAACATACAATACAGTGTACAGATGATGTGTTGTAGAATTGTGCCCCTGAAAACTATATAATTTCGTTAACCAGTGTAACCACAATAAATTCAATAAAAAGAAAAAAACATCTTTAGCGTGGTAAAAAGAAACAAAACTTAAAATAAAAACCTTGGCCCTAGCTAGTTTGGCTCAGTGGACAGAGTGTCAGCCTGCAGACTGAAGGGTCCCAGGTTTGATTCCGGTCAAAGGAACATGCCAGGGTTGCGGGCTCGATTCCCAGTAGGGGGGGTGGGTGTTCAGGAGGCAGCCAATCAATGATTCTCTCTCATCATTGATGTTTCTAACTCTCTCTCCGTCTCTTTTCCTCTCTGAAATCAATAAAAATAAAAATATATTTTTTAAAAAACTTGTATCACAATCTAGTCAAAAGCAAGAGCAGTACTACCACTTAAAATTTCTACTTCTCAATCTACACAGATTGAAAATATTACTTCTAAAGTCTTTTCCCTTACGTCAAAATTCTCAAAACTGATTTTATCTGGACCAAAACTGGAATAGGAGTTTATAATACTACATATAACCTTAATAATTATTAGTAATTTAAAAATCCTTCTCTTGCACAGTTCATTTTGCAAGGGAAGACAAGAAACCTTAAACTCTGACATTCATTAAAAATGTATAACCCCAAATTCTTCAAATTTTAAAAAATCGGGGGCAGAAAAAAATCACTTTCTTAAGATGATTTTTTCAATTTCTACATTCTCGTTAAGAAAGCTGACCAGGGAGCTATTGAAATATTGCTCGCTGGCATATGTCATCAATTTGGCACAAATAAACTCTCATAAAAATTCTCCAAAAAAAAAAACAAAGAAAGCAGACCAAGGGTAGTTTGGTGAAAATCCATGTTCATTCATATCGCTTAAATTATCCTAGTTGTATGGTAAGGAAGGAAAACCATTTCATCTTTTTTTTTTTTTTTAACCATTTCATCCTTCATAGCTACACCAACACACACATCATAACCTAGCACAATGCTTAGCAGGAACCTTACCTCTGATTGTTTGTTATCTGGTTGTTCTTCATAGGAACATTGAAGTCCACTCTAAAAGGGAAACAAAATTTCAGGTTCAGAATCATGATCAATGCATTATTCCCTCAAAGATTAGGATAGTACTTTTAGTGAACCAGTTAAACAAGTTAGAAGTTCAAAAATCACCTTAAAATTAAAAAGCGGTATAAGGAGTCAAGATAATGGTTAGCCATGCAGAGGAGGAGGATGGTAGTGACTGAGATAGAACACCAGAGGGGTCTTCTGGGGTTCTGGTAATGTTCTATTTCTTGACTGGGATGATTGTACAAATATGCTCATTTTGTGATTCCTCAAGCTTATGATTTGTGTCCTTTACGGTATGTATCTCATACTTTAAAAGAGAAATTTGTAAAAATTAAAAATAAAACTTAACTGAAATAACAGGAACTAGCCGTGAAGGCCTGGGTAGCTAAAACCTATTCTATCTAGCAGTCACAAACAGTGACTGGCATTGTCCTGCACTAGAGACTGGAAGTCATAGCAGACCTACCTAATACACAGACACAAACCCAAACAGACAGCCAAAATGGGGAGACAAAAAAAAAACAAAAAAACAAGCCAGAAATGAAAGAACAAGTGAATTTTCCAGAAGAGGAGCTAAATGAAAGGGAGAAAATAAATTTATCAGATACAGAGTTCAGAATAATGATGGCAAAGATCCTCAACAACATGAGAAAAGATATACTAACTATGAAAAATGATATAGCACTAATAAAGAACACAGTGGAAGGACTACCGAGCAGATTAGGACAAGACAATGATTAGATCAGTGAATTAGAAGACAGGGTAGAAAAAAATTACTCAATCAGAAAACCAAACAGAAAACATTTTTAAAAAACAGGAGGACAATTTAAGGGAAAGGGACACCATGAAAAGTAACAACATTCATATAATAGGTATGCCAGAAGGCGAAGAAAGTGAGCATGGGCTAGAAAATGTGCTTGAAGAAATAATGGCAGAAAACTTACCTAACCTGGTGAAGGAAAAAGTCACACAAGTTCAGGAGGCACAGAGAATCCCAAGCAAGAAGAACTGAAACAGGCTTATGCCCAGAAACATCATAATTAAAATGCCAAAAATTAAAGACAAAGAGAGAATCTGATAGGTAGCAAGAGAAAAGCAATTTGTTACCTACAAAGAAGCTCCAATAAGGCTGACACCTGATTTCTCATCAGAAACTCTACAGGCCAGAAGGGACTGGCATGAAGTATTCAAGGTAATGAAAAGCAAGAACCGGACACCAAGATTACTATGTCCAGCAAGATTACCATTCAAAATAAATGGTGAAATAAAGAGCTTCCCAGACCAGAAAAAGGTAAAGGAGTTTATCACCACCAAACCAGCACTACAAGAAATGCTAAAGGGACTGTTGTAATGAGAAGAGAGAAAGAGAGAAACATAGGCATATATACCGTATTTTCCGGCATATAAGATGACCCCCAACTTTTCCAGTTAAAATATAGAGTTTGGGATATACCCACCCTATAAGATGACACCCCGACATATAAGACGACCCCCGACTTTTGAGATTTTCCTGGGTTAAAAAGTCGTCTTATACGCCAGAAAATACGGTAATTAAAATGGCAATAAATAAGTACCCATCAATAACCTTAAATATAAATGGATTAAATGCTCCAAACAAAATACATAGGGTATCTGAACAGATAAAAAAAAACATGACTCAATTATATGCTGCTTACAAGAGACCAACCTCAGAACAAAAGACTCACACAGGATGATTGAAGAAATGGAAAAAAATTATTCCATGTAAATAGAAACAAACAAAAAAGCTGCAGTAGCAAAACTCTTATCTGACAAAATAGACTTCAAAATGAAGGCTATCACAAGAAAAAATAAAGGTCACTACATAATACTAAAGGGATCAATCCAGCAAGAGGATATAATCCTGGTAAACACATATGCACCCAATGCAGGAGCACCTAAGTATATAAAAAAAAAAAAAAACCTGCTAGAGGACTTTAAGGGAGAAAACGACAGCAAGACTGTCATATTAGGGGACTTTAACACCCCACTGACTTCACTGGTTAGATCTTCCAGACAAAAAATTGGCAAGGAAGCAGAGACTCTAAAAGACACACTGGATCAGATGGATTTAATCGACATTTATAGAATAATTCACCCCAAAGCTGCGGAATATACATTCTCCTCAAGTGCACATGAGTCATTCTAAAAGACAGAAAACATGTTAGGACACAAAATAAGTCTCTACAAGTTCAAAAATCTGTAAGAGCTAATATGCAAATGGTCATCACACCCTCACACTGTCACGTCATAAAGGCTCAGACACTCAACACTGGGGAGAGAAGAATGGGGATCAGCCAGGCACAAATGAGCTCGTGAGAGAGGAATGGGGACCAGCCAGGCTGAAGCCCAGGAGAAGGACAAGCCACACGGCCCGCGGTCCCAGGTGCCAGTGGCTAGGGCTACAGCCCGGGAGAGGGACAAGCCACCCGCCCCATGGTCCCAGGCACCCGTGGCTATGCTTGCACCTGTGGCCCAGGAGAGGGACAAGCCACCCGCCCCACGGTCCTAGGCACCAGCACCAGCGGCTGCAGCCCAGGAGAGGGACAAGCCAACTGCCCCGTGGGCTCAGGTGCCTGCGGCTGCAGCCCGGGCAAAGCCACCCACCCACCCACAGTCCCCTGCGGCTGCAGACGGCCTGGGCGAAGCCAGCCTGGGTCCTGGGTGCCTGCAGCCAGTCAGAAGGAGGGAAGCCCGGGTCCCGGGTGCCTACAATGGTGGGAGGAGGGAATCCTGGGTCCCGATTGCAGGGCAAGGCAGAGGCAGTTAGGGGCAATCAGGCCAGCAGGGGAGCAGTTAGGGGTGATCAGGCCAGTTGGGGAGCAGTTCGGGGCGATTAGGCAGGCAGGCAGAGGTGGTTAGGGGCGATCAGGCAGGCAGGCAGGCGAGCAGTTGGGAGCCAGCGGTCCTAGATTGCGAGAGGCAGTCGGACGTTCCCCGAGGGGTCCTGGATTGGAGAGGGTGCAGGCCGGGCTGAAGTACCCCACCCCCATGCACGAATTTAGTGCACTGGACCTCTAGTCTATATATATAAAGCCCTAATATGGAAATAGACCGAACGTCAGAACAACCAAACAACTGGTTGCTATCATGTGTGCTGACCACCAGTGAGCGCACACGGAACATGGCAGGCATCAGCAGCAGGCAGCAGAGAGCAGAACATGGCGGGTGTTGGCCGTGGTGGGATGGTGGAGCAGGTGAGCGGCGGCACCAGACCAAGGCGGGACACCAGTCACTGTCATCGGGGCAAGCCTCTGGTGGTTACTAAAAATTCTTTGCTCCTGTGTGCCAGTCCCGCCTGGCACTCACACCTGCTGCCGATGCCAGCCCCACTCACACCCGCTGCTGACATCGAAGCTGCTGCTCGCACCCACTGCCAGCGCACGGTGCCGGTCCCAATTGCTCAGTGTTATCAGCTGGTGCACGTGGCGGCTGCCAGCCTCAATCACACCTGAGGGCTTCTCCACCTCCCGCTGCTCCAGAGGGGTGATCAGGGCAGCAGCCACCATGCGCACCCGCTGACAGCACAGGACCCGCTCACACCCGCTGACAGCACAGGACCTGCTCACACCCGCTGGTAGCACCAGCTCCAATTGCTCCACGCCATTAACGGGTACGAGTGGGACTGGCACCATCAGCGGGTGGGAGCAGCAGTGGCGGGAGTGGGGCTGGCGGCAGAGGATGGGCCAATACCCACCCCTGTGCCCACTGCAGCCTCGCGGCCTACAGTTCCTTTCAAGGTGCACAAATTTGTGCACTGAGCCCCTAGTATTTAAAAAATTCCAAGTATCTTCTCAGACCACACTATAATGAAATAAGAAATCAACACTCAAAAACATTCAAATACATAGAGGCTAGATATCATGTTATTAAAGAACTACAGGCCTGGTGCACAAATTAATGCACGGGTGGGGTCCGGCCGGCCCGCCCCGATCAGTGCCGAGGGGGGACGGGCCACGAGTGGTTGGCCAGCCGGCCCGCTCCCAATCGGGGTGGCAGGGGCCGATTGGGGACGGGACCGGCTGGGGGGGAAGGGCTGCAGGCAGTTGGCCGGCCAGCTCCACCCCCTGGTCAAACTCCCGGTTGAGGGGACAATTTGCATATTAGCTTTTAATTATATAGGATGAATGGGTTACCAATGAGATCAAGAAAGAAATAAAAAAACTTCCTAGAAACAAATGAAAATGAACACACAACTAACCAAATTCTAGGACACAGCAAAAGCAATCCTGAGGACATAGCAAAAGCAATGGAAAGGAAAGTTCATAGCACTACAGGCCTACTTCAAAAAACAAGAAACATTAATAGTAAACTATTTAACCCTACAACTTAAAGAATTAGAAAGAGAACATTAAGAAAAGCCCAGATAAGTAGAAGGAAGGAAATAATAAAGATTAACCCTTTGTACTCGCTTGCTTTTTTCTCGATTCCTTTATTCTACTCGGGATTTAATGCTAACCGTGTCAAGTCACACTCGACATCCGAGTGCAAAAGGTTAAAGCAGAAATAAATGACATAGAGGTTAAAAAAATAATACCAAAAAAATCAATGAAACCAAGAGCTGGTTCTTTGAAAAGATAAACCAGATTGATGAACCATTAGCCAGATTCATCCAGACACACAGAGAGGACCCAAATAAATAAAATCAGAAATGAAATTAGCAAAGTAACAACTGACACCACAGAAATACAAAGGAGTGTAAGAAAATACTATTAATAACTTTATGCCAACAAGCTGGACAATGTGGATAAAATGGGCTAATTCCTAGAAAAACGCAATCTCACAAAACTAAATCAGGAAGAATCAGAAAACCTGAACAGGCCAATAACTGATGAAATAGAAGTAATAATCAAAAAACTCACAGCAAACAAAAGCCCTGGTCCGGATGGCTTCACAGGAGTTTTATCAAACCTTCAAATAACAACTAACACCTATTTCCTCAAACTATTCCAAAAAATCCAAGAGGAAGGAACACTTCCAAGCTCTTTTTATTAGGTCAGTGTTATCCTAAGTCCAAAACCAGATAAAGCACTACAAAAGAAAGAGAACTACCGGCCTGATGAACATAAATGCTAAAATCCTCAACAAAATTCTAGTAAATAAGATCCAGAATTACATTAGAAAGATCATACACCATGACCAAGTAGGATTTATTCCAGGGATGCAAGGCTGGTACAATATCCGCAAATCAATAAACGTGATGCATCACATAAACAAATTGAGAGTCAAAAATCACATAATCGTATCAGTAGATGCAGAAAAAGCATTCAGCAAAATCCAACACCCATTTTTGATAGAAACTCTCAGCAGCCCTAGCCGATTTGGCTCAGTGTACAGAGCATTGGCCTATGGACCAAAGGGTCCTGGGTTCAATTCCAGTCAAGGACACATACAGTGGTTGCAGACTCCTCCCCAGCCCAGGCACTGGTCGGGGTTCGTGCAGGAGGCAACCAATCAATGTGTTTCTCTCACATCAATGTTTCTCTTTGTCTTTCCCTCTCCCACTCTCCCTAAAAATCAATGGAAAAATATCCACAGGTGAGGATTAACACACACACACACACACACACACACACACACACACACACACACACAAACTCTCAGCAAAGTGGGAATAGAGAGGTCATATCTCAACACAATAAAGGCCATATATGACAAACCTACAGACATCATACTTAATGGGCAAAAACTAAAATCATTTCACCTAAGAACAGGAACAAGACAAGGATGTCCGCTTTTACCACTCTTATTCAACATAGTACTGGAAGTCCTAGCCATAGCAATCAGACTAGAAGAAATAAAAGACATTCAAATTGAAAATAAGGAAGTAAAACTCTCATTATTTGCAGATGACATGATATTGTACATAGAAAACCCTATGCCCTAACCGGTTTAGCTCAGTGGATAGAGCGTCAGCCTGTGGACTGAAGGGTCCCAGGTTTGATTCCGGTCAAGGGCATGTACCTTGGTTGCGGGCACATCCCCAGTAGGGAGTGTGCAGGAGGCAGCTGATCAATGTTTCTCTCTCATCGATGTTTCTAGCTCTCTATCCCTCTCCCTCTCTGTAAAAAAATCAATAAAATATTTTTTTTTAAAAGAAAACCCTAAAGACTCCACCAGAAACTACTAGATTTAATAAAGGAATATGGCAATGTAGCAGGATACAAAATTAACACCCAAAAATCTATGGCATTTTTATTCACCAACTAGAGGCCCAGTGCACGAAATTCATGCACTGGAGGGGGGGGATGTCCCTCAGCCCAGCCTGCACCCTCTCCAATCTGGGACCCTCAGGGGATGTTCGACTGCCAGTTAGGCCCAATCCCTAGGGATTGGCAGTCGGACATCCCTCTCACAATCCGGGACTTCTGGCTCCCAATCACTCACTCACCTGCCTGCCTGCCTGATTGCCCCTAACCGCTTCTGCCTGCCAGCCTGATCACCCCTAACCACTCCCCTGTAGCCTGATCGATGCCTAACTGCTCCCCTGGCAGCCCAATTGCCCCCAACTGCCCTCCCCTGCAGGCCTGGTCACTCTTAACTACCCTCCCCTGCTGGCCCGGTCACCCCTAACTGCCCTCCCCTGCTGGCCTGGTCGCCCCTAACTGCCCTCCCTTGCAGGCCTGGTCCCCCCAACTGCCCTCCCTCCCCTGCAGGCCCAGTTGCCCCTAACTGCCCTTCTCTGCTGGCCATCTTGTGGTGACCACCTTTGTCCACATGGGGACGGCCATCTTGTGCGAGGGCATGAGGGTCAATTTGCATATTACCTCTTTGTTATATAGGATAGAGATATCTATCTATATATCTATATCTATATCTATATCTATATCTATATCTATATCTATATATATATATATACACACACACTAGTGGCCCAGTGCATGAAATTCGTGCACAGGTAGGGTCCCTAGGCCTGGCCAGCGATCAGGGCCAATCGGGGCCTTCCGGCTGCCAGCTGGGGCCTCCCTTCCCCGGCTGCATGAAATTCGTGCACGGGTAGGGTCCCTAGGCCTGGCCAGCGATCAGGGCCAATCGGGGCCTTCCGGCTGCCAGCTGGGGCCTCCCTTCCCCGGCTGCCGACCAGGGCCTTCTTTCATTCTGTGCCGCCCCCTGGTGGTCAGCACACATCATAGTGAGCGACCAGTCTCCCAGTCGAACTCCCATGGGGACAATTTGCATATTAGGCTTTATATATACTAGAGGCCCAGTGCACAAAATTCGTGCATGGGGGCAGGGGAGGGTTTCCCTCAGCCTGGCCTGCACCCTCTCCAATCCGGGACCCCTCAGGTGATATCTGACTGCCTCTCCTAATCCAGGACCTCTGGCTCCTAACTGCTTGCCTGCCTGATCGCCCATAACCCCTCTGTCTGCCTGCCTGATCGCCCCTAACCACCTCTGCCTCCTGCTGATCGCCCCTAACCACCTCTGCCTCCTGCCTGATCACCCCTAACTGCTCCCCAACCGGCCTGATCGCCCCTAACCACCTCTGCCTCGCCACGTACCCAGGACCCAGGATTCCCTCCTCCAGCCAGTCACAGGCACCGGGGACCCGGGCCGGCTGCAGCCACAGGGGATCATGGGCGGGTGGCTTCACCCGGGCCACAGCCGCAGGCACGGGCACCTGGGACCGCAGGGCAGGCGACTTGTCCCTCTCCCAGGCCACAGGCACAGATGTAGCTGCTGGCACCCAGGACTATGGGGCCAGCAGCTTGTCCCTCTCCTGGGCCGCAGGCGCAGCTGCTGGCGCCCGGGACTGCGGGGACCGTGGAGCATGCGGATTGTCCTTCTCCTGGGCCACAGCCTGGCTGGTCCCCATTCCTCTCTCACGAGCTCATTAGTGCCTGGCTGGTCCCCATTCCTCTCTCCCCAGTGTTGAGGGTCTAAGCCATTTCGGCGTGAGGGCATGACGACCATTTGCATATTAGCTCTTTATTATATAGGATTCTTTATTATATAGGATTTTTTTTTTTAAGAACTATTCCTTTCCATTTACAACTTGGCTAACTATTAGCACAAGAAACCTCGCTTTTGGCCTATCTCAGCTTTTGACATGCCTTCCTCACTAAGCTTAATTATTTCTAGCTTTTCATTTAAAGTGAGATGTGCTGCTCTCCCTTTCACTTGAATACTTAGAGGTCACTGTACTAGTATAGTTATTAACTGGCCTAATTTTAATTTTGTTATGTCTCAAGGAATAGGGAAGCCCAAGAAGAGGGAGAGAGCAGTCAGAACAAACATAATACTTATTAAGTTTGCTGCCTTAATATGGGGAATTCATGGCACCCCAAAACAATTACAATAGAAACATCAAAGACCATTAATCACAGATCACCATAACAAATATAATAAAAATTTTTGAAATATTACAAGAATTACCAAAATGTGACAGACACACAAAGTGAGCAAATATTGTTTGAACACAGCACCTGTAGACTTGCTCAATGCAGAATTGCACAAACCTTCAATTTGTAACAAAAACACAATATCTGTTAAGTGCAATAAGACAAAATGCAATAAAACAAGGTATGTCTGTACTCTAATCTACCTCACTGAAGAGCAGCCTTTCCAAAGGTGGGTGGAGATAATAATTCTATTATTCAAACATTTTAATTAAGGAAAGTCCAAAAAATAAAGGTAGTACATATGCCTTTGAAGAAATAAATACACTCTCCTTAGTTTCAGGCTACTTGATTCTGATTCAAAAGCATCTTCTTTAAATATCCTGAACAAGGTTATAAAGTGCATTCCAAAAAGGATAGAGTATTCCATTACCACGGGTCATTTTCTCCCTCTGCAGCCTCCCAGAAGGCCCATGGTCAAAAGGGCTAAGGGCAAAAGGCAGAGCACAAGCCACCCCTTATAGTGCTACTCCCTACCCTCAAGCCCTTACAAGGAGGAAATTCTTTGCACAGAAACACTCAAGAATCTCTCATCTATCCAAGTTTACATAGCTTACTGATGAGAATTGGACTTGTATTTTCTTCTCATTGCCTGTGGATTACCTTCGCTATCATCTCCTCAACTCTCAACAATAGCTCTCCTTTATTTTTCTTTTCTTTTTTTTTTCAACTTCCAGCATCATTTATTTTTCCTAGAATTTGGATACAATTAACTTCAATTTAATTCAATACTATTTAAGCCTCACTTTAGGTTCTTAAACTACCTCAGCATTTGTAAATGTAAATTCACATTCCAATAAAACTGGGAAACTAAAATTTGATATACCAACAAATTTACTCAATATTGATGTAACTACAAAATTTTTCCTTTATTTTTCTTTATTGATTTTTAGAGAGAGAGGAAGGGAGAAGGATAGAGAAATAGAAACATCAATAAGAGAGAAACATCATCGATCGGCTACCTGCTGCACACCCCCTACTGGGACTTGAACCCATAATCTGGGAATGTGCCCCAACTGAGAATCGAACCCGGTGACCTCTTGGTTCCTGGGTCAACACTCAACCTCTAAGCCACAATGGCCGGCCGGGCAACAGCTCTCCTTTTAGCTCCTTCTCTCGGTGGACTCCACCAAAGAAACTGCTCTTGCCCACACATTCCACTTCTTCCATTCATGTAAAATCTGCACTCCTTTCATTTCCACTTCCCTGAAACACTCAGGTATGAAATCAGATTTCACTACACACCTATCAGAATGGTTGAAATAAAAAATAATGACAACACCAAATGCTGATCAGGATGCAGAGACTGATCACATACACTGTTGGTGGGAATGTAAAATGGTGTGGTTGCTTTGGAAAACAGTATGGGAATTCCTCAAAGGTTAAGCATATGACCTAGCAATTCCATTCCCAGGTATTTACCCAACAGAAATGACAACATGTGTCCATACAAAGACTTGTGTACGAATGAATGTTAAATGTTCACAACAGCTTTATTTGAAGTAGCCGAAAACTGGAAATAACCCAGATATCCTTTAATGGGCTAAACAAATGGTAGAACATCCATACCATAGAATACTCTTCAGTAATATAAGGACTGAACTACTTTTTTTAAATATATTTTATTGATTTTTTTACAGAGAGGAAGGGAGAGGGATAGAGTTAGAAACATCGATGAGAGAGAAACATTGATCAGCCCCCTCCTGCACACCTCCCACTAGAGATTTGCCTGCAACCAAGGTACATGCCCTTGAGCGGAATCAAACCTGGGACCCTTCAGTCCACAGGCTGATGCTCTATCCACTGAGCCAAACCAGCTAGGGCAAGGACTGAACTATTGATAGATGCAACAACTTGGAGAAATCTCGAGGGCATTATGGTAAATAAAAAAAGCCAGCCCATCAGCAGATGAGTGGATTAGAAAACTGGTACATCTACACAATGGAATACTATGCTGCAGTAAAAAGGAACTCCTATCATTTGCAGCAGCATGGATGGACCTGGAGAGCACTATGCTAAGCGAAATAAGTATATCAATAAGTATATCAGAGAAAGATAAATATCACATGATCTCACTCATTTATGGAATATAATTAAAAACAAACTGATGAACAAAAACAGATCCAGAGACAGAGAAGCTTCGATCAGATTGTCAAACCTCAGAGGGAAGGTAGGGAAGGGTGGGGGTAAGGGGGAAAGATCAACCAAAGGACTTGTATGCATGCATATTAAGGCTAACCAATGGACACAGACACCGGGGGGTGAGGGCATGAGTGGGGTGTGGGTGGGGGACAAGGGGTGGATAAGGACACATATGCAATACCTTCATCAATACAGAAAATTTTTTTAAAAAGCCAGTGCCAGCCCTAGCTGGTTATGCTCAGTGCATAGAGTGTTGGCCTGCAGACTGAAGGGTCCCGGGTTCGATTCCGGTCAAGGGCACATGCCCGGGTTGCGGGTTTGATCCCCAGTGGGGGGCATGCAGGAGGCAGCCGATCAGTGATTCTCTCTCATCACTGATGTTTCTATCTTTCTCTCCCATCCTCTCTGAAATCAATAAAAATATATTTTTTAAAAAGCCAATGTCAAAAGGTAACATACTATGTGATTCCACTTATGTAACATTTTTGAACTGACAAAATTTTAGAGAGGACAGATTAGTAGTTACCAGAGGTTAGAAATGAGGGAGGGGTGAGAGCATGTATGGGAGTGGGGTGGGGGGGACAATGGTAAGATATGTACACATATAATACCTTAATAAAAAAATTTTTTTAAAAACTTATAAAATCAATCCTATAAAAAAAAAAAAAAAAAAAGAAAGAAATGAGGGAGAGGGGCCATGACTCTAAGGGGGTATAGCATGAGGGAGATCTTAGTGGTAATCAAACAAAACTAGCTTTGTATCTTGACTGTGGTGGGAGTTACACAAATCTACACATGTGATAAAATAGCATAGAACTATATGTTTTATTCTAAAGTCAACTTTCTACTTTTGATATTGTACTATAATTATGTTAAGATGTATCCAATAGGGAAAATTGGGTGAACACAGGACCTCTCTACTATCTTTGCAAACTCCTGAGAATCTATAATTATTTCAAAATAAAATGTTAAAAATATTGAGTTAGTAGGAATATCAAGTCTCTATCAATCATCTGAAATCTCAGGAGTCCAAGCCCAGTTCCAATAAAAGCTCTCAAAGGAACCATGTCCAGCCTTGATTCACTGCCCCTGACTGAAAAATTGGGATATCATGGCTGTCTTAGAGGTTTTTTATCTGCTCTCAGTTTTTCCTCTCCGCTTCTTTTTCCACTACATCAAGGCTTGCTTAACAAGTTACAACAGGTTAAAGAGAATCAGTGAGGTTTAAAAAGGGGGGGGGCAGACAAGCAAAAGGGAAGTGTTTCAGTCAGCAACGGAGTATGACTGGCATCCTATGAGAGGAAGAAAATGACATTGCAAAAATATGCAGGAAGCTTATACAAAGGTAAAGTCAATTGGTGTCCTAAAAAACTGAAGTGGAATCTGGTAATTATTCAGTTTTCTGGCTATCTAAAGTTCCCTCGACAAAAAAATTTCCCTTGGTGATCAAAGCAGGGGCCAGAAGTCTCAACAAACATCAGAGTTCTTTTTTTGTGGGACAAAGAGAGGAGGTTAAGTGAAGCAGCCATTACTCAGGAGGCCCATTTCCAAAACACTGCCAGCAAAGACCACATAAAAGGACATTGAAACAAAAAGAAATTTGACAAAGCATGGCTGCCTAGGCTCTTCCAAAGAGCAGGGCTACAGTGTGACTCTGTTCAAAAGAGATGTGTTAATAATCAGGGAACAAAGTAATTTACTTCCTCTCCTCAGGCCACATAAGTAGAATTTATCCAGATTACAGTAGGGGGGAAATTATAGATTGCAACTGTCAGCAAACAAAAAGTCTACTTTAATCTGTCTTTGTTCATTATGTCCCAGTATTCAGAGGATCTGCTCAGTAGCTAAAGAGGCCCAATCCTAGTTCTGGCTCTGCCACCAACTTGCTAGTTCAGTGACCTTGGACAGGTCATTTTCCATCAGCAAAACAAGACTAGCCAATCGTTGGGGAGGGGTGTGGGATGGGAATGGGGGGATGAGGACAAATATGTGACACTTTAATCAATAAAGAAATTAAAAAAAACAAAAACAAGATTAACTGAGGAAAATGTAAAAAGTTATATGCATTTAATAATTTGGGTTTTTTTAATTTGATTTTGAGATGGTTGCCTAAGAGGTGCTAATAATATTTTTAATGTGGAAACTTTAACATGGGTACAAAAGGGTAAAAATCAGCAAATGTTCTTTCAGTTTCTCTAATAAAACTATGTTCATTTTTCCAAAAAAAAAAAGACTAGCCAATCGTTTCAAGACTCAGGGTCAGCCGAATCCGGTTTGGCTCAGTGGATAGAGTGTCGGTCTGCGGACTCAAGGGTCCCAGGTTCGAGTCCGGTCAAGGGCATGTACCTTGGTTGCGGGCACATCCCCAGTGGGAGGTGTGCAGGAGGCAGCTGATCGATGTTACTCTCTCATCGATGTTTCTGGCTTTCTATCCCTCTCCCTTCCTCTCTGTAAAAAATCAATAAAATATATTAAAAAAAAAAAAAGACTCAGGGTCAATCTGAATAAAACTTTGAGCCCTTGGGCACAAAGGTATTTATTTCATGTTAGATCCAGAGTGAGAAAAGATAAGCACCTTCTCTAGTCCCACTCCCAGCCATCCCAGTTAATTCCTCAAGCCAATTTCCCAGGGAAGAGAGGAGATATAGCCCAAAATGGAAATTGCAGAAAAGGGACCTGTACGATGCCCCATTTCTTGTCTTTCAGCTGGTACATGCATCTGGAAAGGTCAGGCTTGAGCATAGACGAGATCGGAGGAAATGATTAAACCTCAGACCTAGTTGCCAATGTCCACCTGTCCTGTTTTTCAGAGGATCCATCCCCTTTCCTTAACATCATCTAAGGGGTAGAAAGGGCCCTTGTCTAATACCAAGGTGACTGTAAGTAATTCCTACTTTGTCCAGATTGAAAAGGCCAAGGTTATTTGGGAAAATGTGGATACCAGGTGTTTTTCATGGCCATAAGCTATTGAGTTCTTCTATTTCCATAGCAAGGCACAAAGGCCACTTGCAAACTAACAGTAAGCCATAGTGAATTTAGAGGGAAGGGAGAGCTACATGAATTTTGGGGTACCCATAAAGTTCTCTAATTCATAGTGCCTTCATATGTTTAAGCTTAGGGTAAAGGAAGAGTCCCCTACAATCCTACGTGTCTGCTAATATCCAAAAGATGCCCTCACTTGAACCAACTCAAATTGGGAAAGGGCCTGAATCACACCATTCACATGCCTGCCATCATTTCCCAAAAAGACAAGCCTGCAAAACGCCATCAAAGCAAGTCCTTATGGCCCCCCAAAAGCACCACCCTTGCATCCTCTCAAGATATGTAATAGATGCCTGGCGGGTGTGGGTCAGTGGTTGAGCATTGACCTATGAACCAGGAGGTCACGGTTGTATTCCCAGTCAGGACACATGCCCTTGTTGCAGGCTCCATCCCCAGGTAGGGGGCATGCAGAAGGCAGCCGATCAATGATTCTCTCTCAACAATGTTTCTCTCTCCCTCCCTCTCCTTTCCTCTGAAATCAATAAAAAATAAAATTTAAAAAAAGGTATGTAACAGTCAAATGTATCAGTTATATACCTAACTGTCCTCATGCACTTTGCCCCTGGCACGCACAAATGTACCACACGTTACAAAAAGAATGTACAAGCTCCATACACCATTCTAGTAACTGGGGCAAATAAGTGAGAAGCCATATTGGTAAGTGACCAGGGATCCACATGTGCAGAGTAAGAGACCCCCAAGTATACGGGGAGCCCTCCCCATTTATAATATGCTGCTTCTCTAGCCACCTGTGAGGGTGAAGTTGGAGAACAGCAAGAAAGAGTAGCCACACCCTGCTCTACCATTACCCAGCATGTGTCACAATCCTGATGCAAACCCCAACGCCCCGAGTCCAAAGACCAGGTTGGGCGGCAGAGGCCTGTTACATAAGCTCTGCAGGGCTGCCATCGGTGAGCCCCACCCGACTTCACCCTCCTACCCCCGATGCTTTAGGGGGTTCTACTCCTGAACATCTATATCAACAACCTCTGGGAAAGATTTCTTTTTTTGCAAGGACCTTTGAAATGTAGGCCCTTTCTCTGACTGGGATGGTCTAGGGCGGGGAAGGGAAAGTAACCAAATGACCTTTCAAGGTCCCTGCCTTGGGGCCTAGAGATTTGCAGGATATGCCGTAAGTCCCACCTCGCCAACTGGGAACTGGAGGAGACGGAACTGCATGGCAGGCATGGGAAAGGGGGCAAAATGGTTCTCGGCAATCTGAGCTGTTCCTCGGTAGATCCACCCCAAAAGGGCACCTACAGCTCGTTTACTGGGCTGGGAGAAACGAGGTTAGAAACCGTCACACTCGGAAAAGCCTCAGCCACAATGGTCGGCAGCATCGCCTAGTTTGGCTAGGGCCCATAGGGCAGAGCCCTGGCCCAAAAGCGACTTTGGGCAGGCGGGAAAGCAAGTCGGCGCGGGCCAGAGAGGCTGCGGCAGAGCCCCGAGGAAGCGCGGGCAGATGTGCAGAATTACCTCATGACGACCCGCTTGCCCTTCACGTCCAGCTTGTCCAGAGTCAGCTTGTTAGAAAGAGACATCTTGGCAATACAGCAGCGCAGAGAGCCCGCAGACCGGTCAGCGACGGAGACAGCAGCAAATGTCCGACTCAGACCGCGTGCAGACCTCTAAGTAGCGCGCGGGCCCCGCCCCGCTCCTAGCCCCGCCCCCGCCCCGCCCCTGCCCGGCCGCCAGTCGGCCCCGCGTCGCCAACAGCAGCCACTATTGGACGCAGCCAAAGGCACCGGCGCGCTTCAGTTGCTCCGAATCGCTGTCAGTCTGCGAGGGCGCCGATGGGACGTGCGGCTCACACTTGTCACGTACTACACGCAGCGACCCACTGGGAACTTTCCTAAGGGCGGGAGCGGGAGCGGGAGCGGGAGGCGGCGCCCGCTGGTGGAGGGGAAGGAGGCGTGTGGCCTCGCAAAGCAATGTGAACAGAGGCCCAAGGTCGCCGCTAGACTCTCCGCCGCCTCACCCAGAGCAGCTGCAACGCCACCCAAACCCATGACATTCTGGGGGAAAGCACCACCTCCAGCCCCCACCCCTTAGAGTTCCCGGCAGCTCTACCAAGTTCATGCAAATGAAATTCCACATAAGGCTGCTGACTGGTTTTAATAATCGAGACTTCTTAGAAGTCCAGGTCCCTCCTCCTCCTTACCTTTTTTATAAGAAAAAGTGCAGCCCGGATGGTGTGCCTCAGTGGTTGTCATGATTTGATTCCCGGTCAGGGCACATGCCTGGGTTTTGGGCTCGATCCCCAGTAGGGGGCGTGCAGGAGGCAGCCGATCAATGATTCTCTCTCAACATTGATATTTCTCTATCTCTCCCTCTCCCTTCCTCTCTGAAATCAATAAGAATATATTTTTTAAAAGAAAAAGTGCAACGTAATTGTTCTGGTTACAACACAAGGCTAATGGCAAGCACATAGCATATTTCATGCATTAATGCGCACAAAACTCTGAAGTAGGTACTGTCATCCTCATTTTACAAATCAAGTAACTGATGCACAAAGAAGTTTACTGGCTTGCTTAGGGTCTCAGATCTTGTAAGTGGTGGATTCAAACCTAGACAGTCAACATGTAGAGTCCATACACCTACCTATACTGTAATACAGTCACCATTGCTAGGAACTAGGTAGGTGTGTGTCCAACATACACAGTTAGCTGGAATGAAGTCAGAAATACAAAAATTTCCCACATATAGTGCTCAAAGTCCAGGTAAGATGTAGGCAATATTAATTCATAGAGCATTGGTATTGAGACAAGTGTGTCTGTCTGATAATGAGACTCAAGTTTAAAGTTACTAGTATATGATAAACATTTGTTTCTTTCAATCCTGTCATTGGGAAACCTCCACAGAGTTACTTCCAAATGAATTTACATTTGAGGCCTCCCCATGATCAGTTCTGCACACATATGGCACTTATTTCATTCCACCTAGGATATTGTGGTGGTGGGAAACAATTCCTTTTGGGTAAGATAGACTAGCAACTAAAGGCGTCAGCAGGGAAAGCAAAACAAGCATACAATCTGACAATCTGAACTTAACAATACTTCCCAATTATTGAACACTTACTGTGTGCCAGACTCTGCTAAGGGCAGAATATACATGACTCACTCCTCTCAATGAGAACATTGAAGCCCATAAAGATCTGGAATATTATCCCCTTTAGATTTGAAACTACATCATAGATGCAAAGATCTTGATGGATGGGAAAGAGTTTGAAACAACACAGAAAGTCCAATGTTGCTGGGAAATAGAGTGGGAGGAAGAGAGGTCTAAAATTATACTGAAAAGCAACATAAGCAGGGACCAGATCCTTTGAACATAATAAGCATGATGAAGAGGTGATTTTTTATCCTAAGAGCAATGAGAAGCCATTTGTTGTAGTCCCTGTTGCCTACCCGACATCCATTCTCCAGTCACTACCTTCCTTGCTAACAGAAATTTGATTTGATTATTGGGCCAGTGACAAATACTCAGAGAAGACAGGCTTATTTCACAGCCACAAGGGAAGAATCATAATTTACCTAAATTAAGCATGGTTATCCTATTTCCCTTTGTCATGAATTGGTCTGGGAATGGGTATTGACTCATTTTGGCCAATGATATATAAAGAGAGTCCACTGACCCTTTCTGAGAAGGAATTTACTCTCTCATAAAAGATAAACAGCTAGAAGACCAAGGTCTTTTTATTTTTTTTATTTTTGCCCCTACTGCAGATCTTCCTTGGGATACTGTCCTATGAGAACATTATGTTTGTGATTTATGGTAGTTTTTAAATATGTCCACAAATTGTTTGGTACTCATGCTTTTAAAAGGTGGAGGCTAATTCCCTCCCCCTTGAGTGTGGGCTGTATTTACTGACTCACTTTTGATGAATAAAATGTAGTAAAAATGACTATGTATGACTTCCAAGACTAGATCATAAAAGACATTGTGGATTCTTCCTTGCTCTTTCTCCTGGATCATTCACTCTGTGGAAGCCAGCTGCTATGTCATGAGGACACTCAAACAGCCTGATGCAGAGGCCCAGGTGGTGAAGAACGGAGGCCTTCTGTCAACAGCCAGCAAAGGAAGAACTGAGGCCTCCTGCCAGTAGCCATGTAAATGAGCCATCTTGGAAATGGATCTTCCAGGCCTACTCAAGCCTTCAGATGCTTGCAGCCCTGGCTAACATCTTGATTGCAATCTCATCAGAGACCTCGAACCAGAACTACCCAACTTAGCTATTCCCAAATTCCTGACCCACAGAAATTGTGAGATAATAAATGTTTGTTGTTTTAAGGGGCTAAACTTTGAGGGTTTTTGTTATTCAGCAATAGATAACTAATACAGAGTTCCATCAATGATTTTGCTACCATAAGGGTAAAGGTAAATAATCACCAACATGTTGAGGATGGCGAAGCAGACCTATAGAACAAGCCTACTGAATTAACCAACCATGGCACTACCCTACTACCCAATTTCTTGTCATTAAGATTAACAAGCCCTGTAATTTAAACATTGCATTGAGTACAGTAGTGTCCCCTTTTTCACAGGAGATATGTCCCAAGACCCCCAGGGATAGAAGATTTGTTATTACCAGATCTTACAACCTCAGCATATGATCTTTTTTTTAACTTACTAAGCCCAGAATTTTTACCTTTGCACTTAAAGGAAGTACTTTACAGCTTCTCTTAGGTTTATGCGAATTGCCAGCATCTCTACTCTTGCCCTTTAGGGCCATTATTAAATAAAATAAGGGTTACTTGAACACAAGCACTGTGATACATACCATGACAATCAATCCAATAACTGAGACAGCTAACTAATCAGTGGAGAGTAAATAGTTGGTGAGGAGCTTATGCAGTGTGTATGTGCTGAGCAAAGGGATGATTCATGCCTTGGTTGGGACAGAGTAGGACAGCATGAGATTTCATCATGATACTCAGAATGGCGCACAATTTAAAACTTAGGAATTGTTTGTTTCTTTTGAATTTTCCATTTAATATTTTTGGGCCTCGGTTGGTTGTGGGTAACTGAAACTGCAGAAAGTGAAACCACAGGTAAGGGGGGGACTGCTGTATACTGTCGCTTGCAGCTGAAAACATCTTCCTACACTATTGAAGGGATTTAAGCAAGAGTAGTATGATCAAGTTTACATTTTTAAAAGTTCATTCTTGGGAGAGTTTCACCTCTACCAATGGGGTAATCTTGAACTATGTAATTGAAACTAATCATCCCATTGAGAAATAGTAGAAAAGCTAGACAAAATTTTAAAAGCATCTGTTTGAGTTTTTGGAGAACTATCAAAGGCAATGAAATATTATGAAGCCAAGATTCAACAGGAAAAAGAAACCTATATTTGGGAATATCTGCCCCCTCTCCCCCAAAGACATCTGCCTATTCCAGAAGATGCAGCAGAGAGATTGTGCAAAGCTTTAGTTAGACTCATGGGAATAAGAGGGGGGAAATTGGACTTCAGGGCCCACGAGGAAGAAAAAGCTATGATAAACCCCACAGGCTTTGACTTGCAACCCTTAAGGACAACACCTTAGGAATGGGGGTGAATAGGAAATAGACTAGACCTCACAAGGGCTTCTTATCATCTCAATTGAGTAAAGTGATCTGGAATTTCTAATACCTCTAGCCTAATAGTCCACTGGCAAGAAACAAATGTGAAGCCTTTCTGGAGGAAGACAACATTAACAAGAGCCTCAAATTATTTTTCATACACAATTTCTAATAGTCAATAAAAAATAGCAAAGTATATTATCTATTGCTATTTACCTCAAAACTCAGAACCTTAAAACAAAACAAATATACTCTATATGTACAGTATATCAGTTTCTGTGGGTCATGAATTCAAGAACTTGAGGCCTGGGTGGTTGTGGCTCAGGGTCACTCAGGACATTGCATTTATCTGAAGGCTTGACTGGGACCGGAAGATCCCCTTCCAAGACGGTGCACTCACACAGTTGTTGTCAGGAGGCCTCAATTTCTCACCACATGGGCCTCTCCATAAGGCTGTTTGAATATCCTCATGACATGGCAGCTAGCTTCCCCCAGAATAAATGATTCAAGAGAGAGGACAAGGAGGAAGCCACTATGCCTTTTATGACCTAGTCTCAGAAGTCACACACCATCATTTCAGCCATATTCTATTTGTTAGAAGTAACCACTAATTCTAGCCCACACTTAGGGGAAGGGAAATCGAATTCCACCTCTTGAAGAGAGAAATATAGAAGAGAAAAATATATTAAAACCACCATACACACTTTGCCTGGGTCCTAATTTTGCCGATGCCTAGATCTGATAATATCCTACAACACACATTCCTTGGCCCATGAAGAGATGAACATAACTACTATGAGGAATATTAAAGACAGTATATTTCAGCCATTGTGGCCACTGCCTAGATTTCTACGCATGTCTCACCTGTGCTGATATTTTCATGTAATAAACATTTTGCAGTTGGTAGCAACTCTGAAGGTCCCACAGGTCCAAAATTCTACCTTCTATACTATAAAAATGCCTTTTAAGGCATCTAGCTTCTATTTTAATATTCAACAAGGGATCACTCACTATATTAAAGGACACAGGTACATTATGGGATAGGTATAATTATTATAACATCTTTATATTGAACTACAATCTGGGATACAATCAGCAAAATAATTTGCAAGAAAATAAAGAGGATGCCCAGCCAGTGTAGCTCAGTTGGTTGAGCATTGTCCCATGCACCAGGAGGTTGCTGGTTCAATCCCCTAGTCACAGCACATTCCTAGATTATGAGCTCAATCCCAGTAGGGGGCATGCAGAAGGCAGTTGATTGATGTTGTTTCTCCCTCATCTATGTTTCTATCTCCCTTCCCTCTTCCTTCCTCTTTCTCTAAAAAAAATCAATAAAAACATATTTTTTAAAAAAGAAAATAAAGAGTGTGGGAAAATCTACAGGTTAAAAGAAGCATGAGGCATATAAAACAAATGCAATGTGTGGTCCCTGTTAAGTTCCTAATTCAAACAATCCAACTGTAAATACACACAAAAACACACACTTATAGGACAACCTAGAAAATTAGAACACTGACTGGATATTTGATGGTCTCAAGGTATTTGATAAAAAACGTTAAGAATGATAATGGTATCATTGTTGTAATTTTTTAATTTACTTGTATTTAAGTGTAGCTGGTATACAATTTTATATTGGTTACATTAGTTTCAGGTGAACAATATAGTGATTCAACACTTTTTTAAAATATATTTTATTGATTTTTTTACAGAGAGGAAGGGATAGGGATAGAGAGTTAGAAACATCAATGAGAGAAACATCAATCAGCTGCCTCCTGCACACCCGCTACTGGGGATGTGCCCTTGACCGAAATCGAACCTGGGACCCTTGAGTCCGCAGGCCGACGTTCTATCCACCGAGCCAAACCGGTTAGGGCTGATTCAACATTTTTATACCTTACACTGTGATCACTCACTAAAGCTAGGGATCATCTGTCACCATGTAAACTTATCACAATATTGTTGACTATATTCCCCTTTCCATAAAGAGAACTTATCACAAATACTGAAATGTTTTCAACAAATTTAAAGAAAAGTTACAAAAAGAACTCCCATATACCCTTTGTCCAGATTTTGATAAATTAATTTTATGTTCTAGTTCTCTCTCTCTTTCTCCCTCTCTCTCTCCACACACATACACAATATTTTAAAACCATACTCCTTTACCCATAAATACTTTAGTGAATATTTCTGAAGAACCAAGATATTCACTTACATAACCACAGTACAATTATGAAAATTAGACAATTTAAACTCAATAAAATGCTATAGTGTAATATATAAACCTCTTTGAAATATTTCACATTTGTCTTAATAATGTCCTTTATAGCAAATATTTTGGTCTCAGATCCAACCTAAGTTCATATAGTTTTTTTTAATCCTCTTTAACCTGAAATAGTTCCTTAGCCTTCTTTGTCTTCCATGTCATTGACTTTTTTTAACAATACAGACCAGCTGAAACCGGTTTGGCTCAGTGGATAGAGTGTCGGTCTGCGGACTGAAAGGTCCGAGGTTCGATTCCAGTCAAGGGCATGTACACTGGTTGCGGGCACATCCCCAGTGGGGGGTGTGCAGGAGGCAGCTGGTCGATGTTTCTCTCTCATCGATGTTTTTAGCTCTCTCTCCCTTCCTCTCTGTGAAAAATCAATAAAATATATTTTAAAAAAATACAGACCATTTATTTGTTGACTCACCCTCAATTTGAGTTTGTCTGATACCTTCTCATTATTTGATTGACTCAGGCATATGTGTTTTGGGTGGGAATACTATGTAAGTAATATTGTGTCCTCAGTGCAATAATATTAGGAGACAAATGATATTGGCTGGTATTATTATTAGTGAAGTTTGACAGGCTTCACTACTGTAAGGTTATACTTTTCCTTTAGTGTACTCAATAAGTATTTTGTGAGAAGATAGGTTGAGTCTATGTATTATACATCTTGTTGCTCACCAGTTTTAGCATCCATTGATAATTCTTGCTTGAATTTAATGTTGCTATGATAACTGGAAAATGAATTTTGATTCTATCAATCCTTCTACATTCATGGGTTGGCATACTACAGTGAGAAAGAGTTCCTTACTTCCTTTATTTCCTTATTTATTTATTATTAGTGTATACTTATGGACCTTTATTTTATTCCATTATTTACAAACTACTACTATTATTAGTTTGATGCTCAAAGTACTCTAAATTTGACCCTCACAGGGCCTTTTGACATGTTTCCACCATTTTTTTAAGTACTTCCTTAAGTACTTCTGGCACATCTTGTACTTTATCTTCCCTAGTCCTGAATCACCCATTTCCACCCCACAAAAGTCCTAATTTCTTTAAGTGTGGAATGGTATTTTAAATTCAAGATATGGCCTGGCTGGCATAGTTCAATGGTTGAGTGTTGATCTATGAACCAGGAGGTCATGGTTCAAATCCCAGTCAGGGCACATGCCTGGGTTGCAGGCTCGATCCCCAGTAGGGGGCTTGCAGGAGGCAACCAATCAAAGATTCTTGTCACTGATATTTCTCTCTCTCTCTCTTCCTCTCTCTGAAATCAATATATATATATATATATATATATATATATATATATATATATATATATATGTATGTATATATATACATATGTGTATATATATATATATACATATATATATTTTTTTTTTTAATGAAGATATGGGTGGTTAGTGTGCTCATTACCACTCAACACATCACCACCTCTATGCCTTCCCAGAAAACAGATACTAAAATATTTAGAGAGAGAAATTATATGATGTCTGGGATTTTAGAATATTGTAATAGGGATAAGAGGGAGTTGGTGGAGGTATACATGGAACAATATTGGTCATGCATCTATCATTGTTGAAGCATGGTGATAGGTATAGGGGGTTTATTATTCTATTTTATCTACTTTTGTATGTGCGTGGAAAAGCCTTAAAGTGTGTTAAGGTCTATGCCGAGGCTGATCAGCACCACCTGAATGACAGATGAACAGGTTACTCCGACACAGTTTGTGAAAGAGAGGGCTAAGGGGCTTGCCCAGCTGAAGAAGCCAGGCTGCCTGGATTGCCTGCCTCGTTAGGCCTTTATTGGAATTTTAACTTTAGATACAATCAGTAGGGTGAGTAATCTTGGGAGGACACACGTGTTTACATTGTCCTCTAGGCAAGGGCATCCAGGGATTAAGCATAAGGATTCCAGTAAACACCCCGGGGTCTGCACGTGCACAGACTTGTTTGGAAAGGTCAAGGAATAATTAGGGGTGCCACCTTCAACACTCCCCTAAGTCTCCCTTAAGTCAGAATTCTGATAAATAGGGCAGGCGGCCTTCCACACACTTCCCTTTTCTCAGAATGTCCTCGTTACAACTTTCCAGCCAAGTCTCTTGTGCTCCCCAACATGTCTACTAAGATCTGCCTCTTTTAACCCACTACTCCTGCCATTGATTTTATTTTTTCATTTAATTTATTGGAGTGACATTGGTTAATAAAATTATACCTGTCATTAATTTTTTTCATTTTTAAAATGTATTATTATTGATTTTAGAGAGGAAAAGAGAGGGAGAGAGAGATAGAAACATTAATGACGAGCGAGAATCACTGATTGGCTGCCTCCTGCACACCCCTACCGGGGATCAAGCCCACAGCCTGGGCATGTGCCCTTACCCAGAATCGATCCATGACCTCCTGGTTCATAGGTCGATGCTCAACCACTGAACTACACTGGCCGGGCCTGCCATTGATTTTAGTTCTGCCGTCTGGGGTCACACAGAACATATGCACTCTTTCCATGTCTCTGGTAGAAACAGAAATGTTTCTCCCAGATCCCCCTTTAAGGAATGACTTGCTATCTAGCTGTGGGGGATGGATTAGCCTCCAGCTGTCAGCTCCTTCAGGATGGACCTCAACTGCAAGGATCTGCCCTACCTGAAGCCACACATTCCCTAGGTCAGCCTGCATATGGTGACTGAACAAGGATGGGATATAAAAGCCTGGCCATTTTGGCATAATGCAGGACACTCAAAGGCAGTACTGGCTCCAGAGTCCTTCACCAGGTTTAGTGAAGCTTTGCTGTACCTGCATAACATTTTTACTTTTTCCTCTAATTCCTCATTTTTACCTTTCTCCTTCAGGCATCAATTCCTGATAAAGAGCTAACTGAAAATGGATCATAGATCTACACATAGATCTCTACCTACGTAAAACTATAAAACTTTTAGAAGAAAACATAGGACAAAATTCTTGTGACCTGAGGTTAGGGAAGAATTCTTAGATATGACACCAAAACCATGATACATAAAAGAAAAAAAGATAAATTAGACTTGATCAAAATTTAAAACTTTTTCTCTATGAAAATAACTGTTGATAGAATGAAAAGACAGGCTACACATTGGGAGAAAATAGCTGCACACCATATATCTAACAAAGGACTTATATCCAGAATATATAAAGACCTCTCATAACTCAATGGCAAGAAAACAAACTCAATTTTTTTAAATGGTCAAAGGACTAAGACACTTCTATAAAGAGGATAAACAGGTGACAAATAAGCACATGATAAAATGTTCAACATAATTTGCCATTAGGAACATGCAAATTAAAACCACAATGAGATACCTATTAAAATGGCTAAAATAAATATAAAAATAATAATACCAAGTGCTGGCAAGGATGCAGGGTCACTAGCACTCTCTTGCATTGCTGGTGGAAATACAAAATGGTACAGCCAATCTGGAAAACAGCTTTGCAGTTTCTTATAAAATTAAACCTACATTGACAATATGACTCACCAATCCCAGTCCTAAGTATTTACCCTAGAGAAATGAAGACTTATGTTCATACAAAAACATGTACACAGTCCTAGCCAGTTTGGCTCAGTGGATAGAGCATCGGCCTGCGAACTGAAGGGTCCAGGGTTCTATTCCTGTCAAGGGCACATGCCCAGGTTGCAAGCTCGATTCCCAGGCAGCCAATCAATGATTCTCTCTCATCATTGATGTTTCCATCTCTCTCTCCCTCTCCCTTCCTTCTGAAATCAATAAAAATATTTTTTTTTAAAAACATGTACACACATGTTTATGGCAGCTCTATTCATAATTGGTGAAAACTGAAAACAATCCAGATGTCCTTGAATGCGTAGGCAAACTGAGGTACATCCTTACGATGAAATACTGTTCAGAAATACAAAGTAATGAATCATTGCTACAAACAAAAATTTGCAAGAGAATCATTTTTTTTTAATCTTTATTGTCAAAAGTATTACATACGTCCCCCTTTTTCCCCCATTGTCCTCTTCCAGACTGCCGCTGCCCCCCACCCCAGGCCTTCCCTACCCTATTATCTATGTCCATGGATTATACATACATGCATACAAGTTCATTGGTTGATCTCTTCCCAACCACCTACCCTCCCATGCCTTCCCTCTGAGGTTCAGCAATCTTTATACGTGTCTGACTCTGTCCAATCTTTATATGTCTCTGACTCTATTTTTGTTCATCAGTTTACTTTGTTCATTAGATTCCACATATGAGTGAGATCATGTGATACTTATCTTTCTCTGACTGGCTTATTTCTCTTAGCATAATGCTCTCCAGATCCATCCATGCTGTTGCAAATAGTAAGAGTTCTTTCTTTTTTACAGCTGCATAGTCTTCATTGTGTAAATGTACCACAGATTTTTTTTACCCACTCATCTATTGATGGGCACTTAAGCTCTTTCCAAATCTTAGCTATTGTAAATTGTGCTGCTATGAACATAGGGGTGCATATATTCTTTCTCATTGGTGTTTCAGGATTCTTAGGATATATTTCTAGAAGTGGGATCACTGGGTCAAATGGCAGTTCCATGTTTAATTTTTTCCCCTTTTTTTTCTTTATTACATACAAGAGGCCCAGTGCATGAAATTTGTGCACGGGGGATGGGGGTGTCCCTCAGCCCAGCCTACACCCTCTCCAATCTGGGACCCCTGGAGGGATGTCCGACTGCCCGTTTAGGCCCGCTCTCATAATCCAGGACTGCTGGCTCCCAACTGCTCATGTGCCTGCCTGCCTGATTGCCCCTAACCGCTTCTGCCTGCCAGCCTGATCACTCCCTAACCACTCCCCTGCCAGCCTGATCAATGCCTAACTGCTCCCCTGCCGGCCCGATTACCCCCAACTGCCCTCCCCTGCAGGCCTGGTCACCCCCAACTGGCCTGGTCGCCCCTAACTGCCTTCCCCTGCAAGCCTGGTCACCCCAACTGCCCTCCTCTGAAGGCCTGGTCACCCTAAACTGCCCTCCCCTGCCATCCTGATTGCCCCTAACTGCCCTCCCCCGCTGGCCTGGTTGCCCCTAACTGCCCTCCCCTGCTGGCCAGATCGCCCACAACTACTCTCCCTTGCCAGCCATCTTGTGGTGGCCATCTTTGTCCATATGGAGGTGGCCATCTTGTGTGAGGGCATGAGAGTCAATTTGCATATTACCTCTTTATTATATATGATGGGTGCTGAATTTTATCAAATACTTTTTCTGCATCTATAGATATGATCATGTGATTTTTAACTTTCATTTTTATGTGGTATATCATGTTTATTGGTTTATAGATATTGTACCAACCTTGCATCCCTGAAATAAATCCCACTTGGTCATGGTGTATGATGTTTTTAATATACTGTTGGATCCGGTTTGCTAATATTTCATTGAGGATGTTAGTATCTATGTTCATCAGGGATATTGGCCTATAATTCTCTTTCTTTATAGTGTCTTTATCTGGTTTTGGAATTAAGATAATGCTAGCCTCATAAAATGAGCTTGTGAGTCTTTCTTTCTCTTGAATTCTTTGGAATAGTGTAAAGAGAATTGATAAGGATCTTCAAATGACTTTAAGAGGGCTAAGTGGCCTCTTATGTTCAGACTTCCTGCTAGAGTCACCAAAGGAGGACTGCATGAGGGTGAAAGTGAAAAGAATTGTAAATTGCCCAGTCAGTGTGGCTCAGTGGTTGAGTGTCGACCTATGAACCAGGAGGTTGTGGTTCAATTCCCTGTCAGGACACATGCCCAGGTTGTGGTCTTTATCCCCAGTGTGGGGCATTCAGGAGGCATCCAATCAATGATTCTCTCTCATCATCGATGTTTCTCTCTCTCTCTCTCTCTCTCTCTCTCTCTCTCTCTCTCCCCTTTCCTCTCTCTGAAATCAATTAAAATTTTTTTTATTTTTTAAATTTCTTTATTGATTAAGGTGTCACATATTTGTCCTCATCCCTTCATTCCCATCCCACACCCCTCCCCACGGATGCCCCCACCCCCATGTTGTCCTTAACCATTGGTTAGGCTCGTATGCATGCACACAAGTCCTTTGGTTGATCTCTCCCCCCTACCCCCACCTTCCCCTACCCTCCCTCTGAGGCCCGACAGTCCGATTGATGCCTCCTTGTTTCTGGGTCTGTTCTTGTTCATCAGTCTATGTTGTTCATCATTTCCCCTAGATGAGTGAGATCATGTGTCACTAGAGATATACTTATAAGAATTGAATGTGAGACGAGCAATAATAGTTATGCTGACAGGCAAATGAATCAGTCTGTAGTAAGTTTCTTTCTGGACCAACAGTTCTTTTGAGACCCAATTTCAATGTCCACCAGTTCCTTATGTGTACATGTCGGCACTGACTTTTCAGCTCTGGATGGTGGACAAATGGTGGTAATGTAGGTCCGACTCCCTCTGGTTTGGTCTCGCCCAGACCCAGGGGCACGGCTTCACCCAGACTCAGGGGCACGTGGCCTCACCCAGACCCAGGGGCGCGTGGCCTCACCCGGACCCAGGGGTGCACGGCCTTGCCTGGACCCGGGGGCTCGTGGCCTCACCCGGACCCAGGATCCAGCCTCACCCGGATCCAGGGGCACACGGCCTCACCCGGACCCGGGATCCAGCTACACCCGGACCCAGGGGCGCGTGGCCTCACCCGGACCCAGGGGCATGTGGCCTCTCCCAGACCCAGGGGCGTGGCCTCATCCGGACCCGGGACCCAGCCTCACCCGGACCAAGGGGTGCATGGCCTCACCTGGACCCAGGGGCGCGTGGCCTTTCCCGGACCCAGGGGCACATGGCCTCACCCGGACCCGGTACTCAGCCTCACCCTGACCCAGGTCCCAGCCTCGCCCGGACCCAGGGGCGCGCAGCCTCACCCGGACCCGGGACCCAGCGGGGCTTCATCTTCTTGATCCCAATTCCTGTCGGTCAATTCCCTCTCAGCAATTCCTTCGGCCATTTTATCAAAGCTCTGGGGCAGCTGCCTTGGAATTCATTGGGCGGCGGGCTCGGCGAAGCTCCGGTGCGCCCGGTGCGCGACGGCAGGCTGGTCCGAGGTCGTTGCGGTGGCACTCGGGTCTGCAGCAGCGACCAGTCGCCAGGCGAGCACTCCTGGATCCAGGACCCAGCGGGGCCTCGTCTTCCCGATCCCAACTCTCATCAGTCAATTCCTTCTCAGCAATTCCTCTGGCCATTTTCTCAAAGCTCTTGGGCGGCTGCCGTGGAACTCACTGGGCAGCGGGCTCGGCGAAGCTCCGGTGCGCCCGGTGCGCGGCGACGGGCTGGTCCAAGGTCGCTGCGTCGGTGCTCGGGTCTGCAGTGGCGGTCAGTCGCTGGGTGTGTGCACCTGGCCGCTTCCGGTGCGCTAAGATTCTCGAAAGACTCGGAGGTCAGCAAGAGAGGGGTCTGCCACCCCATGTCTCCCAAGGGCTCGTCTGTTTGTGCTCGGCAGCGAGTGGAGCTGTCCCCTCAGCTGGAGACCGCCGGGGGAACTGCACCGAGCACGTTCCAGGCCGCCAGCGTGTCGCCAGAGCCGTAGTTCTTAAAGTGTGATCTTATATGCAAAAGCTGCTGTTTGGAGCCTGGGCGGGTTTGTGGAATGTGCGGGGCGGGTCTCAGGGAGGGGCGTCTCAGGGCAGGGCGGGGTCTCAGGGCGTCACTAGGCTAGGGCATGGCAAACAGCAATGGCTGCAAGTCTGCTTTTTCTGCCTTTCCACGTTTCCAAGTCCCCGTGTCCCGTGCTCCAGCGCAGTAAACACTGATTGCTGGGCACACCTCTGCAAAAAAGTCGCTCTCACTTTCCAACACGACGGCTGAGAGTCCAGCTTCTCCACGTAGGTATCTGGGTCTCCCGCGCATCCCCAGAAACTGGATTTCAGGGTTATGGGGAGCTTATCTCCCTTAGGGTTGGAAAAAAAGCTGCGCGTCCCTTCCCCCGCCACCAGCCCAACCCACGCGCCTCCGCACCTCAGCCCCTCGGTGTTTGCTCTTTCCTCTTAGTTGTAAATCCACCATTCAGCCAGCTCTCCTGTGGTTCTGGGTGGCAGACGCTCTGTCCTCTAGTTGTATTTTTGAAATTGCTGTGCGCGGCGCAGTTCATTTGTTTAACTTTGTCGCCATCTTGGTTCGGTCTCCCAGAGCCAGTTCTTAAAGTGTGATCTTTGGCTCACCAGCATCAGCATCATCCTGCGTCCCCCTCTCTTTTATTCTAGTTGTAGAGCATCCGCTCAGCCAGCCCTCCGGTGGTTCTGGATGGTGTCTGTTCTGTTTTCCCATTGTAGTTTCAAAATTGTTGTGGTAGGCAACAATCAGGCGTCCGCCCTATGCCGCCATCTTGGTCCTCCCTCTCTAAAAATTTTTTTTAAAAAAATAATAATAAAGAATTATAAATTTATTAGGTCATCTGCCAGACAGATAGGCTGAGTTCCAAATGGTGCCAGCTCTAAGGGACCGGGGAGTCAGAGTTTTTAAAGGACGCTAGGTGGGCTTTTTCAGTGGTGAATTTTCTGGGCGGGTCTGGATCTTGGGCAAGTTACTGGTCTTAGCAAATGAAGTGTGGTCTAAGCAAAAGGGAGTGTTGGTTGCTAAATATGGTGATCTAAAAGTTAGTTTCTCGGGGGAGGGGATATTAATCCAATTATTTGCTCAGACCTAATGAGGAGATAAAAGAGGAGGGCTAGATATCAGGGACGGGACCATGGCGGGGAGAAAGTAGAACCATAGAACCAGGGAAACCAAATCGACAGGTGGTAGTTGTTAAGGCAACCCAGCTGGGCAGAAAGAAGGGTGTGTGTAAGAGAGGTGAGTTTTAAATGTATGCATGTTACTAAGACAGGAAGCTTGCAGATAACCAATCACAGGCAGTGAGGTGTATAACAAATCCCAAGGATGTTGCTAAGGCAGAATTCTTTGAAAAAACCAATCAGGAGCTAGCAAGGCATGTATCTACCCTTATACAAAGAAACACACTCCCTCCTCTTATCTGGTGCACTGGGCTCCTGAGAGGAGAAATGCTCCCCTGTACCCATGTGGCTTATGGTCATGTGGGACTACACACATGGACTAATGGACTTTGATTAGCTTGGATGCTGACCCTCACCCTGCTGCAACAAGGAATGGCAGCTCTGGACACTGGCCTGCTTTTGGAACCGCAGCTGCACCTTTTCCAGAACTGGCTTCTCTCAATAAACTTTGCTTCTGCTGTTTTTGTCCACGAATTCATTCCTTGATTTTGCGAGACAACAAACTCAGGCCTGACCACCACATTTTGGTTTCACTAACACCTCCATCATGCATTGAACCTACCAAGTATGTAAATGCTATCATTTAAGGCAATACTTTAGTAAAAGTTTGGAAAGCCTTGACTAGATAGGGAGTTGGAGAATTAACTTATTAATTACCACCCAATAACGCCTTATTATAAATTAGCCTGTCATCTAGGGTCCTGAAAAATAGAAACAAGAAATTATTAGATTTTCATTCTGAAATGGAAGCTAAAGAATAGTACAATTGCATGAGCCTGTTTGGCTCAGTGGATAGAGCATTGGCCCCAGGGACTGAAGGGTCCCAGATTCAATTCCGGTCAAGGGTAATCTACACTAATAAAAGAGTAAGATGAAAATTGACTGTACCTTCACGACACCCACCAGCCAATCAGGAGTGAGTATGCAAATTAACCCAACAAAGATGTTGGATTAATTTGCACACGCAAGCACCGAGCTGCCCAGGGTGGGACTCTTGAGTCGTTGCCATGGTTATGATGCAGGCGTTCCACACCACCCCAGCTGCTCCGGGCCTCTGGGCAGCGTGGGAAGGCGGAAAGGCAGCTCCAGGCCTGAGCGAAAAGGCGGCTCAGGCTGAAGAGAAGGCAGTGCCAGCAGCCAGCGGAAGGAAGGCCCATTCTTGCATGAATCTTCGTGCATCGGGCCTCTAGTCTATATATATAAAAGCCTAAGTAACCATTCGACTGGTAGCTATGACCCACAATGACCACCAGGGGGCAGATGCTCAATGCACAGGCATGGAAACATGGAACAGACTGATGAATCTCAGAGGGAAGGGGGCATGGCATGGGGGAAAGTGGGAAGAGATTAACCAAAGATCTTATATGCATACTAGAGGCCTGGTGCATGGATCAGTGCACCAGTGGGGTACCTCGGCCTGGCCTGTGCCCTCTCGCAATCCGGGACCCGTCAGGGGATGTCAGAGAGCTGGTTTCAGCCCAATCCCCGCAGGTCAGGCCGAGGGACCCCACGGTGCACATGTGCACCAGGCCTCTAGTGTTAACATAGAAACATTCAAACCTGTAAAGAATATTTGTGAGTTTATTTGAGCCAAACTGTCGACAATTGCCAGGAAGCAGAACCTCAATGAATTGAGATAATGCTCTGGAGAATGGCGGGTTACATTTATATTTACACATTACAATTAAAGGAAGGGACACTGGTAGGTTACATGAAATCCATTGGTGATAGACTAGAGAAGCAGGAGAAAGCAAAGTGGAGAAACCCCTAGGACTGGATAAAAAGTAAAATAATAGACACATACTTAGGTGGCTGCAGTAAAAATTAACATGATAATAATGAAGGCATTTGTGGTATCTGTCCTGGTACCCAGGCACATTAGTTTGTGCCCCAAAGAGTTCAGAAAAAGAAAAGTTACAAGTTACCCAGACATTTCAAGGATATGTTATTACAGATGCAAAAAGACAGATAGGCTCATTTAAGGTAAAGGTTGACCTTGTCAGTGAAGATACCGGCCTAGGATATAACTACCCACCATAACTGCTTTTAGTTTAAGTTTAATTTCAGACCATCATTTGTGATTACTTTAGGTCTCTGAGTTTGCAAGACCTCCATGCAGGCTTTCCCTGAGCTTTCAGGTTAGCATGTGGCCCCTTTCATCCACAGCATGTACCTCAGTTGCAGGCTCAATCATGGTCCTGGTCTGTCTCTATGTCTCTCCCCCTCCCTTCCACTCTCTAAAAATCAATGGAAAAATATCCTCAGGTGAGGATTAACAAATAAAAATTTTTAAAAAGAATAGTGCAATGAACACTACCAGAAGAGGGCAGGCTTGGGTGAGTGTTAGGGTCGCCGAAGGAGGAATGCAGGGGCCAAAAGGGGTGGAGAATTATGAATTTATTAGGTCATCTGGATACTCAGATGGGCTGAGCCCCAAAATGGCGCCAGTACCCAAAGATGGGAGTCAGAGGTTTTTAAAGGACTCTAGGCGGGCTTTTTCTGGGCTGAGAATTCTCTGTGCAGGTCCGGATTCTGGGAAACTCCGGAGGGGAGAGATAATGGTCTTAGCAAGTGGAATGTGGTCTAAGCAAGTGGAATGTCCAATGTGAAGTGGCCTAAAGGTCAGTTCCCAGGGGCGGGGGTATTGATTCAATTCTTTGATCAGACCTAACAGTGACTAATAGGGTTTGGGGGCAGGAGATGAAACATTAGAGCCTGGGAAATGGCAGAGTAGACAGGGAAAAGGAGGAGTCATGACAAAAACCCAGTCTAGTTCCATGTAGCTTGCCACACTTATGTCTGAGCCCTACCAACATTTACTAAATCATATGGCAGATGAAACTCCATATGATACAAAAATGTAATGCAAATGAAAAAGGAGCTATAAAATTTATCAAGCACCCATTGTGAATCTAATAATGTGCAATACGTTTAGAGAACTGCAGCTTTCTTTTTTTTTTAATATGCTTTTATTGCCCAGCTGATGTGGCTCCTATGAACCAGGAGGTCGGGGTTTGATTCCTGGTCAGGGCACATGCCCGGGTTTCGGGCTCAATCCCCAGTGTGGGGCATGCAGGAGGTAGCCAATCAATAATTCTCTCTCATCATTGATGTTTCTATTTTTCTCTCTCTTGCTTCCTCTCTGAAATCAATAAAAATAAAGATTTAAAAGTATATATGTGTTTATTGATTTTAGAGGGAGAGAGAAAGAGAAACATCAATGATGAGAGACACTCATCAATTCATCAGCTGCCTCCCGCCCAGCTCCTAGTGGGGATCAAGCCCACAACCCAAGTATGTGCCTTGACTGCGAATCGAACTGATGACCTCTTGGTTCATGGGTCGACACTCAACCACTGAACTACACCAGCCAGGCGAGAACTGCAGCTTTCTGTTATCTACCCAAGATGGCAGTTGTATTTCTCACAGCAAATAATTAAACTGTTTATTCTTATTTTTTTGACAATTGCATAAGAGGTCAACCCTAGGACATACCTAATGCCCCAAAGACATAGTAGGGCACCCAAATAGCTCATGATCAAAGACTGAAATTAAGGGAAAGAGAAACATTTTAAGAGAAGCTTGAATCAAGGCAAGTGTGAGCAAAGACGTTGGCCTAGTCATAGATAAAGACACAAACCCACAAATTCCAGCAGATTCTACTATCACAGTTTCAAACTGAAGGATAACGTTCACATATGTATAGCACTAAAATAATGATTGGTCATAGAATGAACCATCAACCACATTTCTTTATTAGTCATGTTATCATTAAACATAAAGGACAATATATACACAAATAATTTAGTTACTTTTACCAATGAAGGTGAACTGTCATAAATAATTCAAGCTATCAAATAATTCAACAGTAATACTAGTTTGGGTGTGGAATAAAATATAAGGTGTCCCAAAAGAATGTATACATGCTTTAACAGCTGATAGCTCAATTTTGAAAATGAAATGTATTTTAATAAACACTGCCTTTATAATTATTCAAAGTGTGTGTATACATTTTTGGGGAATACCCTATATTTTAAAATGTGCTCTGATTTAACAAAACCAGATATATATCAAAGTTCAGTTGATAACAAATGATTGCTTGCATTACAAAAGGTTATTTCTATATAGCAAGTATAGTTAGAGTATGATATTGTTTATAGCAATTCAATTTACAGGCAGCATTTTAAATCTGTTAAATTGCCCTAGCCAGTTTGGTTCAGTGGATGGAGCATTGGCCTGCAGACCAAAAGGTCCTGGGTTCGATTCCAGTCAAGGCCACGTACCTTGATTGCCGGCTCTTCCTCAGCCCAGACCCTGGTTGGGGCTTATGCAAGAGGCAACCAATCAATGTGTTTCTCTCTCTCACATCAAAGTTTCTCTCTGTCTTTCCCTCTCTCTTCCACTCTCCCTAAAAATCAATGGAAAAATATCCTCGGGTGAGGATTCACAAAAAATAAAAATAAATTTAAAACTAACTAACTAAATAAATCTGTTGTTAAATTTGTTTTAATTATGTAGGGGGCAAAGGGTGAGTAGTGACTGAAAAGAACACAAGGGGCCTCCGGGCTCCTAACAATGTTCTGTTTGCTGAATGGCTACTCATTACTTGAGTGTGTTTGATTTAGGAAATTTCATCAGGCTTATGAAATGTACACTTTTCTGTATGTATACTTCAATCAAAAGAAGGCTTGGGTTGGGGATGAGGCTGGGTGGAGAGGGGCAAGTGGGGGGAATGGGAGATATCTATAATACTGTCAACAATTTTAAAAGGTTAAGAAATAAAAAGATAGGGAAAAATATGCCAGGAAAACCAACAAAATGCACAAGAAGTAAACAATGCTAGGGTATTATATGTAAATTTAGCAGATGCTGTCTCTCATTTTCTTGTGAATTTATCAAAATCATACAACCCTGATCACTCACCAATTTATGGATAACTGTAAGCTACACATAGAAGAAGATTTGAATGTGGATAAGAATGATTGAACAAATGTGAATTAAATTTTTGTGATTGCTTAAAAAAACAATAAGAATAAGATGCAACTTTTAAACTATATATTCTTTCGAATTTTCTAGAAGAAAATCATTGTCTGCAAACACTGATAGTTGTCTCTTCCTTTACAATATTTATACATTTTTCTTTCTCTTTCTCATTGACTTGCTTTTGTTTCTGACTTTATTGATATTTTCACCTTTGACATCAAAGCCTTTCAACTTTTTTGACCATGTCCCACAGTAAAGAAAAATTAATTTGCAATCTAGTATGCACACACAGGCACACACACAAATTTCCAAGAAACAGTGCCTATCCTTTCTACACGAAGCATACTCTTTACATGTTATAACCTAGTTTATGTTTCCATGCTGAGAGTGGGTACCTCCTTACATTTTGTGCCATGCTGAGAGTGGTTCAGTAAAGAAAGAAGCATCATTCAAACTATTCAACCCAAATTCTTAACTTTTCCTGGACCTGGATTGGACCCTCCCCCTCAGTAAATTTTATTAAGGTTTCATGCCTTCTATCCAATAAATATTTACTGAGTGAGATAATAGCCACTCAACAGAGGTAGAGAAACTACTTCCTCTGGTTTAACAATACAAAGAGAAGTGAGAATGGGTGCAGTTTATGTTTCATAGCAGGCAAAAAGTTGAGAGATTGCCCATTGGATATCTACTCTGTGAAATAAGAAGGTCACCTACTCAGAGTGACAATGGGGTTTGAAATAGCAGGGATAGAGGTTTGAGTAAAATAAAAAGGGTTTGTGGGGTATTTGAAGCATGAGTTGACCAAAGATATATGGTAAGATTGCTGAGCAGAGTTAAGGGCCAATTGAGGTTAGTGACCAAAAATTTATATTGGTGCCAAGTTGCCCTGTGCAGAAACTTTCCCAGTAACACTTGGCTGCTACGGTGCAGTCACTGTGATTCTGACAGGTCCATTGAAAGGAACCAAGTAGCCCTGGCCCGCATGGGTCAATGGTTAGCGCATTGGCCCTCAGACCCAAGGGGTCTCGGGTTGGATTCCTGGTCAAGGGCACGTACCTGGGTTGCAGGTTTGGTCCCCCCACCATGGTTGGGATATTTGGGAGGCAACCAATTGATGTGTCTCTCTCACATCAATGTTTCTCTCTCTTTCTCTCTCTCTCACTCTCTCTACCCCTTCCACTCTCTCTAAAAACCAATGGAAAAAATATCTCCAGTGAGGATTAACAATAAAATAAAATAACCCTAGCTGGTTTGCCTCAGTGGATAGCATCGGCCCATAGACTGAAGGGTCCGGGGTTCGATTCCGGTCAAGGACATGTATCTCAGCTGCAGACTCAATACCCAGCCTTGGTTGGGAGAAATGTGGGAGGCAACCAATTGATGTCTCTCTCACATCTCTCCCTATCCCTTCCACTCTTTCTAAAAAAATCAATGGAAAAATATCCTTGGGTGAGGATTAACAAAAATAAATAAATAAAATAAAAAGAAAGGAACCAGGTCACTGAATAATGTCCAAGGGCTCAAGCCCTTGCTTGTCTTTCATTGTACTGTTACGTTTTGTGTGTTTCAGAATAGATTTTGATATTCTGATTATAGAAGCAACACTTGCTAATGTGGCAGGTTAATTTATGGAGATACTAGTTTATGCTTTCTATTTTGCAAGGAAACCTAAAGGGTTATAAGGTTAATTTTTCACTACACCTCTTATGGAAGAAAAGCTAAACTAAGCCTTTGTAGATAAAAGTCTAGGCTCTGTGTTTCAGGAGCCATCTTTGAAGAAAACACCCCATGAATTGAGTATCAACTATTAGGAGCATGGAGAACACAACATTCAGCAGCAATTGAGATCTTGCTTCCCAGCATGTCATCAGTTTAGCTCAAATAAACTCTTATTTTTAAAAAAAACACACATAGTATTCCTTTGTTCCTTTGTCTATTGTGGCATTCACCTTTTTATTAGTAATTGATAAGAAGTCCTTATTTGTTAAATGTTTTGGCCAAATATTGCATGTGTTTTCCTCATTTGTTTGTCTTTTAATTTTGTTTTATGATGGGTTGTTGTTTTGACATACAGAAATTTTACAGGTTATGTCTTTTATTTTTGGTTTCTGATTTGTCTGATGCTTAGAAAGGCCTTTCCCAACCCCTCTTCAAGAAAATGTATATACTTTCTTCTAAAACTTTGATTTTATTTGTTTTACATTTAAATATTTCATCAATTTATATAAAGTGGCTTCTGAAAATGTGCCAAGGATTTTAAAAACAGCATTAATATGATGCTTTCCTGGAATTATTTTCATTTGGAAGTCACAAAAATATAAACCAGTAAGTATACAACACAATGTCACATTGTGGTCCAGGCAAAAGAAATAATCCCATGTATGTATATTTTTTAATCCTCACCCAAGGATATTTTTCCATTGATTTTTAGAGAGAGTGGAAGAGAGAGGGAAAGACAGAGAAACACTGATGTGAGAGAAACATATCAATTGGTTGCCTCCTGCACTGTTGTGGCAGAATGCACAGGAGAACAATCAGCCAGCACTCTGAGGGAGGAAAGTTTAACCTTTATTTTGCAGATCTGCTGGTTCAGGGGATTCCGGATCCAAAACCTGAACTGAACTCGTAGGGAAGCTCTGGCCTCTATGTCTCCTCCTATGGAGGGCTTCTGAGGGTCTCCAAAGCTCCACCCAAGTCAGCTGTGGCAGGGCCCTGGGGTTAAGTTCTGCAGCTTTGCCCAAGTCAGTCTGAGTGGGGAAGTGAGACTACAGGCAGTCCTCGTGTTACACGTCGGGCTCCATGTACATCATTTCGTGGTTACATCGCCATCTCCCATCCTATCTAATAAAGAGGGAATATGCTAATTGGCCCTCACACTATCACAAAGATGGCGGCACCCACAGCCAATAAGGAGGGAATATGCTAATTGACTGCTCTGCCCTCAAAGATGGCGGCACCCACAGCCAAGGAGGGAATATGCTAATTGACTGCCACACCCTGAAAGATGGTGGTGCCCAGTCCCCTCAGCCCCTCCAGGGTGGCAGCCTCTTGGCAAGACCGGGCCCGACCCCAGGCAGGCCCAGCCGCTCCACGTGCCTGCCTCCAGAGTCCCCCATTTCCCCCATTCCCCCCAGCACCCCAGGGCCGGCCCGAGGTGCAGGCAAGCCTTGGATGGTTGCTGCCTAGCCACCCAGGGCTGCCCGAGGCTCAGCTAACCAGGGCCGGCCGAGGCTTTCGCTGACGGCAGTGGCAGCAGCAGAGGTGTGATGGGGCGTCACCTTCCCCTGATCGCCAGGTCGCCTCCTGCCCCTGAGGGCTCCTGGACTGTGAGAGGGGGCAGGCCGGGCTGAGGGACCCCCCTCCAGTGCATGAATTTTCATTCACCGGGCCTCTAGTTTATTTATAAAAAAGAAAAGTTCTGTCATTTCAATGTATGTACACATGTGCTTTATGTTTTTTTATTATTTATTTACCAAAAGTAAAGGTCAGGAATTGTTATCTTTCTTTTAAATTTTTTTTACTGTTTAACTTCATTATTGCTGTGTATGTGCTCCATGTGAGTGACGTAGGTGCTTATGTAGGTGGGTTCCTTCTTACTGTGAAAATGGTGTTACGTCTTGCAGTAGGAACGGATCTCCGATGTAACCCAAGGACCTACTGTACAGTTTTAACCAGATACTGAACTAGGTTGCAAGCCCCCCCATTTTCCTTTTTATTCCCCCCTCTTGTTCCACAAGCTATTCTTAGCCTTGGGGATTACAAAAGACTCAGGAATTGAGGTTAAGGTCAACAACTGCTCTAGCTACTTCCTGCTGAAGGGGGGTGATGAAAAAGAGGGTTCAGTATCCCGAGTTTTCACCATCTTCCCCAAGGGGGTTGTCGAGTAGCAAGGGCAGAGAAGTTCTCCTCCCAGTACCAGTCTGAGGTTCCAGCAACACTTCTATGAAGACAGAATAAAACTATTAGAATAAAACAAAAACAATAATTATCCAGATAGGAGGGGATAAGGAGATTCAGGTAGGGCAGCTGGATCCGCTGTCTTCTTGAAGATGATCCGCAGGGGGTGGTTCAGGTCAGAGGTCACCTTCCACTCTGAATGCTGATTGTCTAGCTGGTAGGCTGCTTTTACCTAGGAATGGTGGATCAAGGTATTCAGGCCTGCAACTTTGAGAGCTGAGTGAGTGATTAGTATGACTGGATAAGGTCCCTTCCAGGTTGGCTTAAGGGGTTCCTTTCTCCAATCTTTTACCCAAACCTGGTCCCCAGGCTTGTGAGAGTGCACAGCTGTTCCTAGAGAGATGGGCAGTAACCCATCTGTGGACTTCCAGGATACTTTTCCCAAGTCCTCGTAGCTGTTTCTGAATATCTAAGTTCCCTATTTCCCCCAAATGTCCCTTTGGCCAAATTAAGGGAGCGAGTCTGCCATATAGAATTTCAAATGGAGAGAACCCTACCCTGGCTCTCGGGGCATGGCCCACCCGCAGGAGCACAAGTGGTAAGATATCTGTCCAGGGTAAGTTCGTCTCCTGGCATAGCTTATCCATAGCCTGCTTGAGAGTCCAGTTCATGCGTTCTACTTCCCTGAACTCTGGGACCTGTAGGCTGTATGTAAGTTCCACTTACTTCCTAAGGCCTTAGCTACCTGCTATACTTCCTCAGCTATAAAGGCTGGGCCATTATTTGACCCTATGGTTAATGGCATTCCATACCACGGAATTATGTCCTTCAGTAATGCCTTAGTGACTTCTCTCGCCTTCTCCGTGCTGGTAGCATATGCCTCAACCCAGCCTGAAAAGGTGCAGACAAAAACTAAAAGATATTTATTTCCTCTACTAGGCCCTATTCCTGTAAAGTCTACCTCTAGATCTTCAAAGGGAGCCTGCCCACAGCGCTGAATTCCTATTGGTCCCACAGGACCCTGCCTTGCATTGTTCTGTGCACAGAGGAGGCAGCGCTGAGAGACTGAGGCGCATAAGGAGGGGAGACAGGCAATTAGATAGTATCTGCTTAACAAAGCTTCTAGAGACGTTTTCCCTAAATACGCAAGTTCATGCTGCTGGGAGACCACTCTATGAGCTAACTGTTCTGGAATGTAGACCCTATGACCTGGAAGTATCCACCAACCTTCTTTCGTCCTTTACCCCCTTCTCATTGCGCCCATTCTTCTTCTTGAGGTGTGTATTTCAGAGGTTCAGGTAATTCAGGAACCAGCATGATCTGCGATGGCAGCACCTGCTCCTTAGCAGCTAGCCTTCCCGCTGTGTCTGCACAGTGGTTCCCTTCTGACACTGAGTCTTTTCCTTTTTGGTGTCCTCTACAATGGATGACTGCTACTTCCTTGGGCTCCCAGACTGATTCTAGTAACTTCAAGATCTCATTCTGATTTTTTATTCCTTTTCCTCCGGCCTTCAGGAGCCCCCTTTCCTTGTATATGGCCCCATGGATATGCAGGGTAGCGAAGGCATAGCGTGAGTCAGTGTAGATGTTGGTACACTTATCCTTACTGAGATGTAAGGCTCTGACTGGGGCCCAAAGTTCCGCCCTCTGCACTGATTATCCTTCAGGAAGGTCTGTGCCTCTATTATCTTAAAGTTTGATACCACTGCATACCGGCTCATCTTTTTTCCTTCATCTAGGAAGCTACTGCCGTCCGTGAACAATTAAGTCTGGATTCTGTAGAGGCCAGTCTGTTAGATCTGGCCAGCTACAGTAAACCTCCTGTAGGACTTCTAGACAATCATGCTCAGGGGTTCCCTCTGATTGAGTCATCCAAGCATGAGTCAGCCAATGTTGCCCCTTAGCTTCCATTAGGGTGACAACAGCATGAGGCACTTTAACATTTAAGTTCTGTCCTAGAGTGAACTTGTCTGCCTTTTTGACAAATAAGGCTGTGGCTGCAATGGCCCTGAGGCATGGGGGCCACCCAGAGGCAACCTGGTCAATCTGTTTGGAGAGGTAGGCTACTGGCTTCTTCCAGGGTCCCAACTCCTGAGTCAGAACTCCTAGGGCTACCCCATTGTAAAGTCCCGCATCACATCTGGGAGCCCTAGGGCTGGCGCCTCAGTGAGCTTTGCCTTTATGGTTGTGAAGCCTTTTTCCTGCTCAGGACCTCAGTTAACGGGTGCCTTTTCCTTTCCATTTAAGGCTTCATAGAGGGGCTTAGCTAGATCTGAAAATCCTGGGATCCAAATTCGATAGAACCCTGCTTCCCCTAGGAATCCCCGAATCTGTTGCCGGGTGCTGAGGACTGTTATGGCACATACTGCCTGCTTACTAGTACTTCCCTCTGACAAATTTGAGCCTTCCTTTTGGACACCCGGTAACCTGTTCAGTTAAGAGTTTTAGAAGGGCCCTAACCAGTTTGGCTCAGTGGATAGAGTGTCGACCTGCAGACTCAAAGGTCCCATGTTCAATTCCGGTCAAGGGCATGTACCTTAGTTGCAGGCACATACCCAGCGGGGAGTGTGCAGGAGGCAGCTGATAGATGTTTCTCTTTCATCGATGTTTCTAACACTCTGTCCCTCTCCCTTCCTCTCCTTAAAAAATCAATAAATATATATATGAGTCTTAGAAGGGCTTGTGTTAGTTCTTGAACCCTTCCTCTCTGTAAAAAATCAATATATATATATATATATATATATATATATATATATATATATATATATATATATATGAGTCTTAGAAGGGCTTGTGTTAGTTCTTGAACCCTTCCTCTCTGTAAAAAATCAATATATATATATATATATATATATATATATATATATATATATATATGAGTCTTAGAAGGGCTTGTGTTAGTTCTTGAACCCTTCCTCTCTGTAAAAAATCAATATATATATATATATATATATATATATATATATATGGGTCTTAGAAGGGCTTGTGTTAGTTCTTGAACCCTTCCTCTCTGTAAAAAATCAATAAATATATATATGAGTCTTAGAAGGGCTTGTGTTAGTTCTTGAACCCTTGTGGCAGTCTGGTCCAGGTGAATTATTCCTTAGCCCCTGTAGTTGGGTTTTCCCACTCACGGTAAACAGGGGCTGACTAGAGGGTGCCAGCTGAAGGCAGAAAAAGGCCTTCTGCCCAGACCAGTGGGAATTCCTTCTCTAATTCAGGCTCTAATGGTGAGTCCTTTGACTGGGAAGTATATTTCTGCTTCCATCTTGGCCAAAAGATCTCTGCCTATTAGAGAGACCAGGCAGTCTGGCAAATACAGGAGTTCATGAACCACCTGGTAGCCGCCTAGCTGACATCAGTGGGGGCAGCAGAATGGTCTGCATGTGATCACGGGTAACTCTGATAATGGTGACCTCCCATCCTGAGAGGGGAGCTACTTTCTGAGTAACTATCGAGTGCTCTGCCCCTGTATCAACCAAAAAGTTCACAGTCTGGCCCCCAATTTTCATTTGGACCATGGGCTCATGGGGGCCCAGTTGGAAAGAGCCTGGTCTGTCCTAGTCGGAGTCGGCTGCCGCTAGTCCGATGAGGTCTGGCTCTGGCAGATAGCGGCTCTGACCTATAGCGGCTGGGTGGTTTGGACGGCCTTGCCTGCTTTTTCTGGTGGCTCAGACATTCATTCTTCCAGTGTCCTAATCTTTTACAATAGGCACACTGGTCCCGTTTAAGATCCATCCTTCCTTTTCCTGACTTGGCTTCTTGCTGTCTCCCTTTCCTTCCTGCCTGAGGGTTCTGGGAGTTAGCTTCTATGACAGCTGCAGCGATCAGGGTTGCTTACAATTGACCCAGGTGGGCTTATGGGTCTGAAAAATTGACTTCAGGAGGTCAACCATGGCCCGAAATTTTTCAGAATAAGCAGGAGTGTGATGCTTCTAATTTAAGAGATTGGTCGTAGTAAAAGGCTGATAGTAAAAGACTGATCCCCCCTCTTGTAGGGTTCCGTCTTCTCCCAATAGTAGGGGACCCTGAGTTTCTCGCAGAGGCATCTGGAATGCCGGAGGTGGTCTGGGTCCCCGATCAGCTGAGCGCAAGCGCTGTCCAACTGGCTCTGGAGAGTCCGGTTTCAGGGGAGAGGGAAGGAGGTGGTGTACCTAAGCTTCCCTGACCAGGCAAAGGAGCACTGGGTGCCATGTGAGGCACATATGGAGGTGGTAAAACTAGCAGCACTTCCTCAAGGGGGGAGATGGAGAGGGGGCTCCTGTAGAACAGGGGGCTGAGCTTCCTTCTGAGGGACCTGCTTCTTTTCTCCTGCCACTAAAACCTTATTCAGTCCCTTCTTACACACGCATAGCCGGATCCAAGGAGGCCTGTGCTGAGCTATTTCTAGCCATTGATCTATGTAAGAAAACTGATCAGGATGACCAGGGTCACCTGTGATAACCTCAAAGAGGGCCTGACAGTTGGGACATCTAGGGTTCCCTCTGAGGGCCAACCCACACCATAGACTGGCCATTCTAATTCACAGAATTTTCTTAGTTTCCAGAGAAATAGTTTCACACTATAATCCCCGGCAAATTCTTTCTGTAAAACCCAGCATTCTATAATATTATAACTAATAATTAGTTATAACTGTATTTGACAAAGGCTCCTATGTACCTTCAGTATAAAAATTTTCCTTCATGAGAGAGAAAACAAACATTCGAGGCATTTCAAAGCCTATTGGGATGATCTAAAGCCAATTCTAGGTCAAGAGAAAGTTTCTTAAAATTTAAACCCTTGAAGGGTTGTCAAACTTGATATTACCAAAAGATTATATATCAGAATGTATTAGACACAAACATTTATATAACTTTCAGAAATAACCAGCTTTAGAAATTACCTTCATTCTCCTTCAAAATGCATTTCTATGCCTATGCTTTCTTTATTGCCCCAAAGCCATACTTTCTTTCTAATTAGTTAGAATTCTTAACCTTAAATTTTAGGTGACATGTAAGTAATTAACATTCTTCAGATTAGCAATACATTCATATTTTTTAAGAGACACAAACAGAAATTTCACTAGATAAACAATTTAAACAACAAAGAGACATATTTAAACAATAAAGACAGATAACATTCCCCACTAAATCTTTGAATTCCCACGGAAACGCAGGAGAGGTTTAGAAGGTTGTTTTTTTTTTAAACAAAACAGAAACAAACAAACAGAAGCACCGGTGCGCAGCCACATTTATACCACAGAATACCCTGCGTTCACCAAATCAGTTTCAATTGCGCAGAGATACAGAACAAGTCCCTGAACAGAGGCAGTAGAAAACTGCCTAGGAACACTTCTCTTCTACCTTTTTCAAAGGCAGGCCAGACTCGGACTCTTCCAGTCCGAGTTTTTACTTCCCTCCCAGGAAGTCCAGGAGACAGTGAATACAGTCTAGAAGCCATTCCTCCAGATGATCCGAGCTATCCTACGGTAAATAATTACCTAGGTAGGGGCCAGCTACCTCTTCTGTCCCATAGGACAGGCCAGAACTCGGACCCGTTTCCCCAGGGAAAAACTTACAGTTTCAGATGTCTGATTTTGACTTCCCTCCTGAGAAGTCCCAGAAAGGTGTTTCCTGCCTCTTTTGGGTACGCCAGAGCGCGGAGTCGCCGCAGTTGCCCGCCCCCCCCCCCCACCTCTCCCCCCTCCCCCCCCCCGCCTCCCCCCGCCCTATGAGTTCAGGAACTGGAGAATATGGCTCACCTTCCTTGGGTCCCAGAGCCCAAAGCGAGTGCCCCGAAGTCCACTCTCATCAGCAGTGGCCTAACAACCAGCTCAACTGATGTTTCTCGGCCAATGCACCAAATGTTGTGGCAGAATGCACAGAAGAACAATCAGCCAGCACTCTGAGGGAGGAAAGTTTAACCTTTATTTTGCAGATCTGCTAGTCCAGGCCATTCCAGATCCAAAGCCTGAAGTGAACTCGTGGGGAGGCTCTGGCCTCTATATCTCTTCCTGTGGCGGGCCCCTGAGGATCTCCAAAGCTCCACCCAAGTCAGCCGTGGCGGGGCCCTGGGGTTATGCTCTGCAGCTCGGCCCAAGTCAGTCAGAGTGGGGAAGTAAGACTACAGTTTTAACCAGATACTGAACTAGGTTGCAAGCCCCCCCATTTTCCTTTTTAGCATGAGCCCCAACCAGGGCCCAGGCCGGAAGGAGACTGCAACCAAGGTACATGCCCTTGACCGGAATTGACCCCAGGACCCTTTGGCCCTTAGGCCAACACTCTATCCACTGAGGCAAACCGGTTAGGGCCCATATATATTTCTAAATATCAACATAAGAACATCTTTCTACTGTATATTGACCTTTAATGAGGTTTTCACCATGAAATAACTTTAAGCATGTTAAGCTAATAAACAAAATGTTCTGTTAAGAAGTCTCATCTGTGTTAGGACTAAAATCCAAGTACCGTGATCTCCAACACCAATAGCAGTGCCGCTACTTTATTGTGTTCTGTACAAATCTCTTACAGCCTTCAGGACCAAGCCCATTCACCCACATTTGCTCAATTTACAGCTGCAGTTCCTATAGTAATTTAGCACATATCACAGACTCATTGTATATCTACAAATCTTGTTTAGGGTGAATAGTATTTTATTAATTTATTAATTTAAAAATTTTTAAGTATAGTTAAGTATATTATTAAGTATAATATAACAATATTCTATTAGTTCCAGGTATACACGTAATATATTTGTTAATCCTCACCCCAGGATATTTTTTTCCATTGATTTTTAGAAAGAATGGCATGGAGAGAAGGAGGGAGAGAGAGAGAGAGAGAGAGAAACATTAATTTGAGAGAGAGACACAACTATTGGTTGCCTCCCGCGTGTACCCCAACCGGGGCCTGGAATGAACCTGCAACCCAGGTACATGCCCTTGACCAGGAATTCAATCCACAACCCTTTGGTGCATGGGCCAATGCTGTAACCACTTACCAACACTGGCCAGAACTACAACATAATTTATTTATATGTCCTATGATGTGATCATAAATCTTTAAGCATAACTGCTTGGAAACAAAAGTTGAACTAAATATAGAGGAAAATTTTTAGCTTCCAGAGGCAAGGTTTTACTGAGCTAAGTGAATACAAAGGTAAAAGAAGTGATATGATGTTTATAATTTTTAAGTAGTTGTTATGACCTCTAAATATTTATGCACAAATAATTTCTGAGAGTTAAACGTATGTTTATGTTTATAAAGAGGTCATATATACTTTTTTTCCTCTTCTTTAAATTTTTTATTAAATTTATTGGAGTGACATTGGTTCACAAAGCCATACAGGTTTCAAGTGTACAACTCAACAAAGCATCATCTGCACAGTGCATTGTGTGCCCATCGTCCCAAGCAAAGTTTATTTCCATCCCCATTTTCCCCCCTTTGCCCACCTCCACCCCGCCACCCTACTTTCCCTTTGGCTAATGCCACACTGCTGTATGTGTTTATATGTTATGTTTATATGTTTTTTGGCTAATCCCTTCACTTTCTTTCATCCAGTCTCCCTACCCCCTCCCTTCTGACAGCTGTCAGTCTGTTCCATGTATTCATGCCTCTGTTTCTATTTTGTTCATCAGTTTATTTTGTTCATTAGATTCCACATATAAGTGAGGTCATATGGTATTTGTCATTCTCTGACTGGCTTATTTCACTTAGCATAATAATCTTCAGGTCCATCCATGCTGTCACAAAGGGTAAGAGATCCTTTTTCCTTTTTTACATGGTCAAGTAGCATTCTATTGTGTAAATGTACCAAAGCTTTTTATCCACTCATCTACTGATGGGCACTTGGGCTGTTTCCAGATCTTGGTTATTATAAATAACACTGTAATCAACATAGGGGTGCATATATCCTTTAATTTAGTGTTTTGAGTTTCTTCAGATATATTCCCAGAAGTGGAATCACTGGGTTAAAAGGCAGTTCCATTTTAAATTTTTTGAGGAAACTCCATACTGTTTTCCACAGTGGCTGCACCAGTCGGCATTCCCATCAGCAGTGTACTAGGGTTCCTTTTTCTCCACATCCTCACCAGCAGTTGTTGTTTGTTGATTTATTGATGATAGACATTTTGACATATGAGGTGTGATATCTCATTGCAGTTTTAATTTGCATCTACCTGATGATTAGTGACCTTGAGCATTTTTTCATATGTCTCTTGGCTACCTGTATGTCCTCTTTCAAGAAGTGTCATTCAGGTTCTTTGCCCATTTTTTAATTGGGCAAGGAAAACAAAGGAAAAAATAGACAAATGGGAATACATCAAACAAAAGCTTTTACACAGGAAAAGAACCCATCAACAAAATGAAAATGGAGCCCACTGAATGGGAAAACATATGTGTCCAAGATACATCAGATAAGGAGTGAATTTCCAAAATATATAAAGAACTTATACCACTCAATACCAAAAAGACATATATACTTTTGAAATCAATTTGTAATTAGTATTTGTATATATTTATAATTCCTATTTATTTCACTTATCTCACATAAAAAATTTTCATGTTATGGTAAACTCTTTGTAAATGTACTTTTTATGACTATAAAGTATTCCATCATATAAATGAGCCATAATTCACTCAACTATTAGTTTCTAAAGTTGTTTCCAACACTCAAGAGTACATTTAAAAAAAGAATGTAAAGAATGTCTTTGTGTATAAAACTTCTAATTATTTCCTTAAAATACACTGTTAGGGGTGGAAATGCTGGAAAGAAGTGTATGATACCTATGTAGAATAGTTCTCCAAAAAGATTTTTCTGCCCAGCCGGTGTGGTTCAGTGGTTGAGCATTGATCTATGAACCAGGAGGTCAGGGTTCAATTCCCAGTCAGGGCACATACCTGATTTGTGGCTCGATCACCAGTAGTGGGCGTGCAGGAGGCAGCCAAACAATGTTTCTCTCTCATCATTGATGTTTCTATATCTCCCTCTCCCTTCCTCTCTGAAATCAATAAAAATATAAATATTTTAAAAACTAGTCCTCTCAGTACCAGCTCTTTCATTCTCCTCCGGAAACTGTTATTCGCATTCACACCAACACTTAAAAAAAAAAAAAAAAAGATTTTACCAACTCTACAGGTTTCACCAGCCATGTTTGAGAGTGCCCATTTTCATAAAAGGTTTGGAGGGTAAAGGGCCATTCACATTCAGTTTATTAAAAACAAGCAAAAGTTATAGAACAGTAAGAAGCTAGGAAAATTCTAGGACAAGTGAAATAGGGAAACCAAGACAGATATATAATTAAACAGCAGTTTTCAGCCACCTAGTGAATCCTATCTTCCCTAAACCAAAGACAATTAAGAGTAATTAGTTTGCTCTTCACCTCTCCAACCAAAGGGTAAATAACTTAAACCACCCTACTTAGGGAGGCAGATAACAGAAATCCAATTAAGTGCCATTTGTCAACCACACCTAAGGACAAATTAAGAGAATAAATTTCATTTTGGTACATCAATATAAAGCTGATGAATAGTCTATTGATCCACCCCTAAAACCTCCCCTAATATGAAACCACCAATCAGCGCATGCCGAGTACCCTAAGCCCCATCCCTTCCCATTCCTCCCCTCAAAAGGTGTGTTCACTCCTGCACATGTGCTCTCTTCCTTTGCAAGGCAGCCCGGCAGGGTCCTTCTCCTCTAATAAAGCCTGTAGTCCTGGTTTTTGGCCCTCTGTCTCATCTTTCATTTGGTGCCGAAGTCTGGGAGAGGTGCACGGGAGCATGGACTATCCTCGAACCTAGCCCCGAGCTTCTGACTCCTGATCTGGCTCTGCTCGGTGGTAACCTAGCCCCGAGCTTCTGACTCCTGCTCTGGCTCTGCTCGGTGGCATGGTTCTGAGTTGATTGGCCCGCTCCAGACACTTCTCGAAACCCTGCTGTACCAGAACACATGGGGATATCGTAGCTTTCTCACCGGTAGGCTTCAGGGACTTTCCCTACCCCCCCCCCCCCCCCGCATCATTCCCTTAACCTGGAAGGGCCTCAGAGTTTTCCCATCTACTCGGCTATACGTTCTACGTTCTACGAAAGCCCAGGTACCTGGCCGGAAAACTCTGCTCTACTCCACGGGAAAGGTCTCGGGGTGACGACCTTGGAACCTTCTCTCGTCTCTCTCTCTCTCTACAGGTTGGCTGAGGAAAAAGGAGGATGCTCCTTCTTTCCTCCCCAACTTCCAGGTGGCCCTTCCCTCCAGTCATGGGGACCTCTCAGTCCAAACCGCCTCTACACACCCTTAGGGTGTCTCCTCACCGATCTCTCGACCCTTGGTCTTTCTGGCTACTTCCTGGCCACAATAGTGGCCTGAAAATGGCACTTTCGATTCCAATATCCTCCAAGACCTAGATAATTTTTGCCACCAGACAGGGAGGCCTCAGAGATCCCTACGAACAGGCTTTCCCCCCACCCCCACTCCCGCTCTCGCCCCTCACTTTACTCCTCATGTTCCACCCATCAGATCCTCCTCTCGAAGTCCTCTTTGCCCTCTCAAATCGGTCCTCATTCCCTTTCTCTGTCTTCTGACTCTTTTGACCCAACGGATCATTCCTCTCCACGTGTCTCACTCCTGCCACCCCCTTACAACCCTGCCGCAGAATCCGCACCCCACGCTCTACCTCTGAGAATTCTAACCGCCCGTTTCCCCTGTGCTCTCCGCCTAATCTCTGCCCCCGTGACCGCCAGCAACTGAATTCACAGGTGGCTGGCCATTCCCTTCTCACTTTCTGATCTTCCTGAGAGCCCAAATCCTGAGAACGTGAGCTCCAAAACAGCCTTTCCCATCTAACACTCATTCTCAGGCCACCCAAAGGCTGCCTTCCTCAACAGCCTCTTCTGTTCCCACATCCATTCTACCCCTGAGGGAGGCAACAGGAACTGAGGGCATAGTCTGAGTCCACATCCCATTCTCTATGTCCAGCCTCACAGACTGAGAGGCATCTCAGGTTTCTTTTTCCACTGACCTGACCACCTTTACTCCCTGACATATGCCACAACTTCAAAAAGTAGATGCAGGTCCACAGACCCCTCAAAAAGACCTCGTTAACCTGACCTTTAAGTCTTTAATAATAGAGACAAGGAGACCCAAATCCAAAATCAAAAGCGAGATCAGGCCAAGGCTGAGGCCCAGTAGGAGGCCTTCCAGCTCCTAGCCACTGCTCTCATGAACCCCAAACGAAGTGCCAGTCCTCCTTCCGTGGGTAAGTCCTCCTACTGTGGGTAAGTCAGCTGGAAGTAGCTACGGAAGATGGACCTTCACCCCCTGACCTTGCCCAGACTCTCAATTTTTTTAATATTACCAGAAGCCTGTAATGATAGATCCTCCCTTCCCCCAACTGATGGACAGAGTATGATGTAATCTGCACCTGTGGCCTGGACATTCCTGAGCACCTAACCAGGCACCTTATATGGTCTGTACATTGAACCACCAATCAGCACCTGCCAAATACCCTAAGCCCCCGATTCCTAAGTACCTATATAGTGCCTAATCATGTGCCTTATATGAAACAACCAATCATCGCGTGCCGAGTACCCTAAGCCCCATCCCTCCCCTCAAAAGGCGTGTTCACTCCTGCACGCGTGCTCTCTTCCTTTGCAGGGCAGCCCGGCAGGGTCCTTCTCCTCTAATAAAGCCTGTAGTCCTGGTCTTCGGCCCTCTGTCTCATCTTTCAGTAGTGTTGATATTTGGCTCTGTTGACTAATGAGTTTGCCAACCACTGCTCTAGGCCCTTCAATCATGTAACCCATTATGTCTCCCCTTTTGATTGTAATGTCTAAAGCAAGGTGAAAAACTGTGTCCTGGCTAAATAGATATTTGAAATATGTATTAAAGGTTACGGACAAACAAGGGCCGTATGCTAACCTGACTAGCTCAGGGAAGGCCTTTGTGGTGGCCTTTCAAACTCAGAGGCCTAAAGGGGTGGTCTGAAATGAAAACTTTTCATTACAAAAGCAGTTTATGGTAGGTAGTCATGTCCTAGGCTGGTGTCTTCCCTGACACAGGTCAATCTTTACCCTAACTGAGCCTATTGTCTTTTTGCATCTATGATAATATGTTGTTGAAATGTCAAAGTAATTTTCCTTTTTCCAGACTCCTCCAAAGCACAGGTACCACTCTGCAAAGACCACAAATCCTCTCATTGTTATTGACTTAACTGTTGACTGTTAACTATCCTGCACTCACCTAAGAAAAAGAAGTATGTCTATCATTTTACTTTTTATCCAATCCCAGATGTTCCCCACCTCCCTAATCTATCACCAATGGATTTCCTGTAACCCACTTATGTCTTTTCTTTTGATTGGAATGTATAAAACAAAGTGGGGAAAAAAACCTGCCATTCTCCAGAGCATTATCTCAATCCATTGAGAGTCTGCTTCCCACAATTGTCGACGTTTGGCTCAAATAAACTCACAAAAATTCTTCACAAGTTTGAATGTTTTTTACATTAACAGGGTAAAACCATAGGCTCCAAATGGCATCACTTGTGCTAAAGCCTATGATATCAAACCTAGACTAAATACCTGACCTAATTGCAGTTTCAACCTTCTCCAGAAATATAATCTTAATTAACCAGTCTGGAATTTTCTGGTCAAGCACCAGTAAGGTAATCTATCACAGGGACCCTCTCCATTGCCCCACCACCACCACCAAAGGAAGAAGAGTCATCTGCATGATAAAACCCTTGCTTTTACCTCCCTTCCCCCAAGAAAATTTCCTGGTCTAAAAATAATCCTTTCTTTTCTTTTGCTAATAGTTCCTTTGCCCCACACTTTTTCCTAAAAAAACTTTCCACTTTGTATAACCCCTGTGAGCTCCCTTGTGGTTGCTACGTGGGATGCTGCTAATTCTGTGGGAAATACCTATTATTTTCCTATTTGGAGATTTAATTTGTGAGGTGCAAAGCCTAATCACCTGGTTGAGAGTCACAAGCAGGGCTGGCTTCATAGGTATGTGACCCCATAGTGAGAAGGTCCCTGTGCTTGTTTGTTTGTTTTTTACATTTTGAAAAAATAAAACTTTATTAAATCAATAAGTGGGTCTGTCTTTTTCCAAAGTGAGGCAGTCACAAAGGACAGTAGCAGGTGTGGATTTGCTGACTTGGCTTTGAGCCTTATGAAACCATTTTCTTTGCTGTTTGTTCCTTGCTGCAGCTTCAGTTTTGAATTGATGCCAGGATTGCCAGAGGTGTCTGTTCCAGACCCGGCCAAAAGAGGGCAGCCAGCCTGCACTGGTGCTGGAGCTGTGGTCAAAGTTGGCCCCAACTCTGTCTGGCGGGGGAGTTTCTTTAATTTCTGTTTTTCCTTTTCTTTAAGAAAGTCTTCATAGGAGGGTCCTATTTGTTGGTTCCCAGAGCTGTGTTCCTCATCTTGGACCATCCAGGGTGTTGTAGCACCTGATGACCAATGAATGTCAGAGGTTGTCCTGTCTCCATCCAGTCAAGCAGGTGGCAGGTGGCAGGTCCAAGTATGAGGGCCACTGTGAGGTGGAGGCTACTTACTTGACTGGTTGCCACTTTCCAGCTTCCAGGTGCCAAAGAGGCCTCTTCTGGGTCTGGCACTGCTTCTTGTTCCACCTCTTGGATATGAGCTGCCATCTCTTTGATCATCCTCTTTTTCCTCATAGGAATCCAAACATTTCATGGTGGATTTATTGAATTGTGCATAATCTTGAGGGGAGATGAGAAACTTCTCTTTCATCTGAACCTCCCACCAAAATCGGCTTGTTGCTTTCTTATGCTCTGGACTAGCCAGGTGCTCCAGCAGCTAAGGTGTGTGCGCACCTCACGGCTGCAGCACAGGCACCAGAAACGCCGCTGGTGCTCCGGCACTTACCGCTCCACCTGACAGCCTTGTGGGCGGCCTCCACGGGGCGTGGCCAAAGCCATCTGCAGCTGCCCCCTGCTTGTGGCTGTAGACATGCTGGAGCCGAAGAAGGTCTGGTGGCACAGAGTGCAGCGCTGCGCCGGCGCCATCAGCCCAGGGCAGGCAAAGGGGACACAAAGTGAGTCCTACCAACCCATTGACCCTTCACCCCTAGGGGTGGGGCCTTATTTGTTTTTTGTGGGTTTTTTTTTAATATATTTTATTGATTTCAGAAAGGAAGGAAGAGAGAAATAGAAACATCGATGACTAGAGAGAATCCTTGATCAGCTGCCTCCTGCATGCCCCACACTGGAGATGGAGCCTGTAACCCAGGCATGTGTCCTAACAGGGAATCAAACTGTGACCTCCTGGTTCATAGGCCAATGCTCAACCACTGAGCCACGCCAGCGGGGCCATGGGATTGGTTTAATACTCTGCCATCTCTATCTTGAAATTATGAGTACTTTTTGGACAAGTGGCCCTGCATTTTCATTTTACACTGGGCTCTGCAATTTATGTAGCTGGTCCTGTGTACACAGATGAGCACTGCTGTTCATCTGGTTTTCTAGACTATGTGTATATAATTTTTTAATGATATTGTTGCAGCAGGAATTAATGCATCAGATTTCCCAGACACGAGTGGGAACGAGATGGAGTTTCTTGGGGTACTGTTGAAATAAGCATTTTCAGAAGCCATCATGGGAAGATGGGATGTGGAAGATTTTATTGGTGTGGAGTTACATTTTTCAGGTTCCAAAGTCCCCTGCTCCTTAAGCCAGTCCTGGAAAAGGTGAAGCTGGGAGTTAAGCAGAGCCAGAAATAAGGCCAGTGTCCAGAGCTTCCGTTCCATGTTGCAGCCGGGCGTGTTGGTTCAGCATCCAAGTTAATTGAAGTTCATTAGTCCATGTGTGAAGTCCATCATGTCCATGGGTTATGTGGGCACAGGGGAGAGCATCTCCCTGCCACAGGAGTCCCAAGTGGGAGAAAAAGGAACTTCCTTTGTTTGGAAGTTTATATATTTAGATTTCACGTTTCGGTGACCATGCCCATCTTGGCCACTGACTCCCTTTTGGGTGTGATTAAAAGCAATCACCTTTCCATGTCACTCAGACCTTAATGGGAATGCATCTAACTGAGTCTAGTCCCTTCCCCCATCAATCATCAGAGAACAGTCTCAGAGAATGTTAAATGCAGCTTTTTGGCAAAGCTTTATAAATTACATACAGTAGCTATACTATTTGGCCTTCCCTTTCCTCCTTTCAGGTTAAATAATAACCAGGTTATTACAACAGTATCAATATCACCCCAATTTTATTTATTTATTTTAGAGTGAGAGAGGAAGGGAGAAAGAGGGAGAGGGGAAGACAGAGGGGGCAGGGGAGAGAAACATCAATTTGTTGTTCCACTTATTTGTGCAATCATTGGTTAATTCTTTTATGTGCCCTGACCAGGATCAAACCCATAACCTTGGTGTATTGGGACAATGCTCTAACCAACTGAGCTACATGGCCAGGTGTGTATATAATTTAGTCTGTGTTCTAGTATGATTGCCTCATTATTCCAAAAGAGGCAGGATAGTAAGAAGATAGGACAATTCCTTAGCAAGTGGAATGGAGAAACGGAGACAGATAGTTAAACGGCCGAGCAATTTACAGCCAGATACAGAAGGTCACCAGGGTGGAAAGCCCCAGGTGCCCAACAACAGGTAAAACAGGCACGGGACCTCACCCCCAAGGTGGCCTTTCTTTCCCTAGCATATGCCTGGTCCTGCAGTTTAGACCCCTTGACCTTTCCTCCCTGGAGATAACATCTAGGCCTCGGTTGCATTTCAGCTCCAGGCCGAGAAAAGCAGCAAAGCTAGGCAGGTGAGGCCAGAACCAGCTGCAACGATTAATGACCCTGATGCTCTGTCACAAGGTCCTTTTTTTTTTTTTTTTGTCACAAGGTTCGTGGAGACCACAACCCTGAAAAGACAAGCCTGGAAAAAGTGATCAATATTCTATCGAGATCTTTCCTTAAGACCTCTCCTAAACTCCCAGCCTTTAAAAAACCTCATAATGAAGGTCCCAACATTCACGCTCTCTTCTTCTTTTCCTTCCCCCACAGACATGCATCTCCTAAACTCTCAGGGACCCCCACAAGACTTGAAACCAGGGGAGCAATGGACAGCAGAAGCTCATCCTGGGTAAACTCTTGAACCTAGCCTGAGGGCCCCTTTTCTCTGATTCTGGTGACACACTTCTTTCCCATAACATTTCTAGAGAGCCAAAGCAGCCCCACCTAGTCTCTCCCTGTTGTTTCTTCTGCCCCCAGCTTAAAAATCTTCCCTGCAGTGCCCTGACTGGCTTGGCTCAGTGGATAAAGTGTTGGCCTGCGGACTGAGGGGTCCTGGGTTTGGTTCTGGTCTAGGGCACATACTCAGGTTGTGGGCTCGATCCCCAGCGAGGGGTGTGCAGGAGGCAGCCAATCGATGATTCTCTCTCATCATTGATGTTTCTATCTCTCTGTCCCTCTCCCTTCCTCTCTGAAATCAATAAAAAAAAAATATTTTTTAAATCTTTCCTGCGTGAAGTCAATAACCTACAAACTACAGGCTGGCCTGAGCAGACCCACTCTGGGCAGGTTCCTATCCAGTAACACAAAGCCAAACCAGTTCAAGTTATTAATGATCCAACTTTCCTGCCCTAAAAAGGGGCTACATATATATGCACCTATGTGCACTTTCCTACTAGGCTACAGTAATCACCCTGTGAACAAGAAAAAAGGCCACATGCTAACCTGACTAGCTTAGGGAAGGCCTGCATGGCAGTTTTGCAAACTCAAAAATCTAAAGTAACCACAAAGGATGGTCTGAAATTAAAAATTTAACTAAAAGTAGTTTATAGTGGATAGTCATGTTCTACACCAGTATTTTCCCTGACAAAGATCAACTTCAATATTAACTGAACCTAGTGTCTTTTTGCACCTAAGATAACATACCTGTGGAATGTTAGGGTAACTTGTAACTTCCCCTTTTCCGGACCCCTCAGGGCACAACAAATAGCACCAAGGTGAAGACCACAAATTCCCTCATTGTTATTGTTATCATGTTGTCCACTGTTAACTATCCTGTACCCACCTATGTAAAAGAAGCATGTGTCCATCATTTCACTTTTTATCCAATCCCAGAGGTTTCCCTCTCCCCCCGCCCTTTGCTTTCTCCCACCTCCCTAATCTATCACCAATGAATTTCATGTAACCCACTTACTTCTCCTTTGAATGTGATGTATAAAATAATGCTATTTTCCAGAGCATTATCCCAATCCATTGAGATTCTGCTTCCCAGCAATTGTCGACAGTTTGGCTCAAATAAACTCACAAAAATTCTTTACAGGTTTGAATGTTTTTACAACCCTTTCTATGGTATTGTACCCCTCACATCAAACACTATCGTTTCAAGGAATCCTATACTGCTATTGACTGCCTTACTTCCCAATAATCTTAGTCTCCTAGTCATTTCATTACAGGATCATTTATAATGTTTTTGTTTTGTTTTTCCTGCTGTGGAAGAATCAGGAAAATGAGAACTATAGCTTCCCCCATTCAAAGGGAACATGTTCCTATGTTTGCTGAAATTGAATACAACCTCTCTTCCTGTCTTAGTTCACTGATGAGATCACACAGTGTGTGTGTGTGTGTGTGTGTGTGTGCACGCGCACACATGCGCGCAGTGGGCATGGGGGCAGAACATGAGAAGTGAAGATTACCCAAGACTTACTGAATAAAGATTGTGAGTTTGATGCCCGTTGTGCACAGACAAGCCAAAAGTCTAATATGACAGGCTTTCTCATAGAAAGAGAGATTTATTCATAAGGCTAGCTAAATGAGGAGACCAGAGACTAAGCTCAAATTAGTCTCCCAGAACAAAGGCTTGGGATCAGTTTTTAGAGGTTATACATATTTATGAATTCTACTTCAGGGGGTCTGATTGAGTAGTCTTTAAACTAAGCCATCTGAGGTTAGGGATGTGGAAGGGGCTACAGAGAACAGAAATTCCAATCTGGTGGAATTTGATTTATCAGCCCTATGTGTGTCCAAATTTGGTCCCTGTACCAGATCTTCCTTATTGACTGACCCCTTGACTCATAATGGGCTCTGGGTGCTAAAAGTAGTATCTCTGCTACTTGAGTTCCATGAATCTTGGTTCCACTGTGCTCTCGAGGTTAGCTTAGAGTTATTTAGCTATTAACTTCTCCTGCTCAAGCCTCTGGGACCAGTCTTATCTAGCTTGACCTGGTGGTCTCCAGAGCTCTGTAAAGAGGCCTGTTGTTATCTCCTGAAAGACACTTAAAAGAAAAAAAAATCATATGGTTTCAATATTAGGGCCCAGTTTCAAGACTAGGAAAAGAGAGGTCTGCTGTTTCCTTGAGTGGTGGGATCCAAGATGCAATCCTTCTTCCTGGAGGTCATATACTTCAGGAAGGAATGGCTGTGTCCTATTTCAGCAAAAAATGCAATGCTAATGTGGATGAAAGGGGCCACATGTTAACCTGACAAGCTCAGGGGAGGCCTGCATGGCAGTCTTGCAAACTCAGAGAGCTAAAGTAACCACAAAGGATGGTCTGATATTAAACTCAACTAAAAGCAGTTATGGTGGGCAGTTACATCCTAGGCCGGTATCTTCACTGACAAGGTCAACCTTTACCTTAACTGAGCCTATCTGTCTTTTTGCATCTATAATAACATACCCTTGAAGTGTCTGGGTAACTTGTAACTTCCCTTTTTCTGGACCCCTTGGGTCACAACTTAATGTACTGGGTGCCAGGACAGATACCACAAATTCCTTCATTATCATGTTAATTGTTCCTGCACCCACCTAAGTATGTGTCTATCATTTTACTTTTTATCCAATCCCAGGGGTTTCCCCACTTTGCTTTATCCCACCTCCTTAATCTATCATCAATGGATTTCATGTAATCCACCTACGTCCCTTCCTTTGATTGTAATGTATAAATAGTGATGTAACCCGCTATTCTCCGGAGAATTATCTCAACTCGTTGAGGTTCTGCTTCCTGGCATAGGTCAACAGTTTGGCACAAATAAACTCACAAAAATTCTTTACAGGTTTCAATGTTTTTTTTGTGTGTTTTTTTTAAATTTCTTTATTCATTAAGGTGTCACATATTTGTCCTCATCCCCCCATTCCCATCCCACACCCCTTCCCACGGATGCCCCAACCCCCTGTTGAACTTAACCGTTGGTTAGGCTCATATGCATGCACACAAGTCCTTTGGTTGATATCTCCCCCCTACCCCCACCCTCCCCTACCCTCCCTCTGAGGCCTGATAGTCCGATTGATGCCTCCTTGTTTCTGGGTCTGTTCTTGTTTATCAGTCTATGTTGTTCATCATTTCCCCTAGATGAGCAAGATCATGTGTCACTAGAGATATACTTATAAGAACTGAATATGAGATGAGCAATAATAGTTATGCTGACAGGCAAATGAATCAGTCTGTAGTGAGTTTCTTTCTGGACCAACAGTTCTTTTGAGACCCAATATCAATGTCCACCAGTTCCTTATGTGTACATGTCAGTACTGACCCCTCAGCTATGGATGGTGGACAAATGGTGGTAATGCAGGTCCGACACTCTCTGTTTTGATCTTGGCTGGACCCAGGGGCATGGCTTCACCCGGACTCAGGGGCGCGTGGCCTCACCTGGACCCAGGACCCAGCCTCACCCGGATCCAGGGGCACACGGCCTCACCCGGACCTGGGATGATCCAGCTTCACCCGGACCTAGGGGGTGCGTGGCCTCACCTGGACCCAGGTGCGCGCGGCCTCACCCGGACCCGGGACCCAGCCTCACCCGGATCCAGGGGCACATGGCCTCACCCGGGCCCGGGATGCTCCAGCTTCACCCGGACCCAGGGGCACGTGGCTTCACCCGGACCCAGGGGCGCGTGGCCTAACCTGGACCCAGGGGCGCGTGGCCCCACCTGGACCCAGAGGCGCGCGGCCTCTCCCAGACCCAGGGGAGTGTGGCCCCACCCGGACCCAGGGGCGCACGGCCTCACCCAGGCCCGGGATCCAGCTTCACCTGGACCCAGGGGCGCGCGGCCTCACCCGGACCCAGGGGCACACGGCCTCACCCGGACCCAGGATCCAGCTTCCCCCGGACCCAGGGGTGCATGGCCTCACCCGAACCCAGGGGCGCGTGGCCTCATCCGGACCCAGGTGCACGCGGCCTCACCCGGACCCGGGACCCAGCCTCACCCGGATCCAGGGGCACAGGGCCTCACCTGGACCTGGGATCCAGCTTCACCCGGATCCAGGGGCACGTGACCTCACCCGGATCCAGGGGCACACGGCCTCACCCGGACCCGGGATCCAGCTTCACCCGGGCCCAGGGGTGCATGGCCTCACCCGGACCCAGGGGCGCGTGGCCTCTCCCAGACCCATGGTCGCGTGGCCTCACCCAGATCCAGGGACGTGAGGCCTCACCTAGACCCAGGGTCGCGTGACCTCACCCGGACCCAGGGGCACACGGCCTCACCCGGACCCGGGACCCAGCGGGGTTTCGTCTTCTTGATCCCAATTCCTGTTGGTCAGTTCCCTCTCAGCAGTTCCTTCGGCCATTTTCTCAGAGCTCCAGGGCGGCTGCCGCAGAACTCGTTGGGCTGCGGGCTCGGCGAAGCTCCGGTGTGCCCGGTGTGCGGTGGCGGGCTGGTCCGGGTCGCTGCGTCGGCCCTTGGGTCTGCAGCGGTGGCCAGTCGCCGAGCGTGCGCACCTGGCCGCTTCCGGGGCGTTGAGATTCTTGAAGGACTCGGAGGTCAGCAAGCGCGAGTCTCCCACCCCATGTCTCTCAGGGGCTCGTCTGTCCGTGCTTGGCAGCGAGTGGAGCCATCCCCTCAGCCGGAGACAGCCGGGGGAACTGCGCCGAGCACGTTCCAGGCTGCCATTGTGTCATCTGAGCCATAGTTCTTAAAGTGTGATATTTGGGTCACCGGCATCAGCATCATCCCGCGTACCCCTCTCTTTTATTCTAGTTGTAGAGCACCTGCTCAGCCAGCCCTCCGGTGTTTCTGGATGGTGTCTGCTCTGCTCTCCTCTCATAGTCTCAAAATTGTTGTGGTAGGCAACAATCAGGCTTCCGCCCTATGCCTCCATCTTGGTCCTCCTTTGTATAGTTAAGTCTTGATTGTTGTTGGTGTCACTGGGAGGAATTGTCCTCCTGGCCAATTGTCCGTGAGGACCCTCTGTTTATAAAGGAAGAGTTGCTGTGCAAGAGACACGTTTATGGGCCGGATCTTGTTGCAGCAAGGCTTTGGCTCTCACTGAGTCTGCCTCTTGAATGTGTCCCTTATGCGAGTGGTTGAAATCTGGTGTCATCTCACACCGACCACTAGATGTCCTCGTTTCTGGGTCTCCAATGGGGTGCAGGTCAGCTACTGTCTGAGGCCACTCAGCAGGAGTTACAGTAAAAACTGCAGTTTCCTCCTCCTGTCTAAGCGGCCCTGGAGCAGTCCGACTAGAACCTCAGTTTATATGGTCAAGCTGCCACAGGGCAGGCCACCCACATGCAAAAGCCACTGCTTGGAGCCCAGGTGGGCCTGCAAACCATGCGGGGCGGGTCTGCAAAACGTGCGGGGCGGGTCCCAGGGCGGGGCGGGTCTCAGGGCGGGGCGGGGTCTCAGGGTGTCACTAGGCCATGGCGTGGCGAACCGCAATGGCTGCAAGTCTGCTTTTTCTGCTCTCCACGTTTCTAAGCCCCCTCGTTCCGCACTCCAGCGCAGCAAACACTGATTGCTGGGCGCACCTCTGCAAGGAAGTTACTCCCACTCTCCGACACGAAGGCCGAGAGTCCAGCCTCTCCCTGCAGGCGTCTGGGTCTCCCGCGAGTCCCCAGAAGCTGGATTTCAGGGTGATGGGGAGCTAATCTCCCCTAGGGTTGGAAGAAAAGCCACACGACCCTTCCCCTGCCACCAGTCCGACCCACGCACCTCCGCACCTTATCCCTTCCGAGTTCGCTCTGTCCTCTTCCCTCTTAGCTGTAAATCCACCCTTCAGCCAGCTCTCCTGTGGTTCTGGGTGGCAGACGCTCTGTTCTCCAGTTGTATTTTTGAAATTGCGGTGCACGGCGCAGTTCATTTGTTTAACTTTGCCGTCTTCTTGGTTCTCCTCTCTCAAAATGGCTAAAGGACTTGAAATCCTAAAAACCCTCCAAGTCGGTGTCGGCGGCCTCCGGGGCCCCGAGGATCTCACTGGGCAGCTCTGCCAGGTCGGTGACGCGGATGGGCCCGTCCTGCAGAAAGATGGTCTCTTCCTTCACCGAAAGCCACTGCTCTGAGTCCGCAGCCGTGGCCGCCGCCATAGCAGCTGCCACGGCCGCCCACGAGCTCATGGCCCAGGCTGAGGTGCTGACTGAGAGGAGCAGCCACCCGGCCTGGGGAAACGCGAGCAGGAGTCGCCGCGCTCACCAGTCCATCTTTTAGTTGTATTTCCGAAACTGCCATGCAAGGCAACAGATCAGCTGTTCAATTCCGCCGCCATCTTCCAGAGCTGCAGATTTTAAAGTGAGATCTTTGGCTCACCGGCATCAGCATCATCCCGCATCCCCCTCTCTTTTATTCTAGTTGTAGAGCATCTGCTCAGCCAGCCCTCCGGTAGTTCTGGATGGTGTCCGTTCTGTTTTCTAGTTGTAGTTTCAAAATTGTTGTGGTAGGCAACAATCAGGCGTCCGCCCTATGCCGCCATCTTGGTCCTCCTCAATGTTGTTTTTTTTTTTACATTAACACTAAGAATAGCTCAGAGGCAGAAGAGCCCTCTGAGGCTGGATTCCAAAGATCCAGCTTGGACAATGGGCATACAAGTGATAATTATTGTGGACCAAAGACTGGAAAAACTACCTTAACTTTTTTATGGCAGGATACCAAAAAAAAAAAAAAAAAAAAAAGAGGGGGCCAGTCAGTTTTAGTTTTTATTCCTGGACACTTTTTTTCTACAAAAGTCCTCCACTTTGCCCAGCTGGAGTGGCTCAGCGGTTGAGCATTGACCCAGGAACCAAGAGGTTGCCAGTTCGATTCCCAGTCAGATCCCCAGTAGGGGATGTGAGGAGGCAGCCAATTGATGATGTTTCTCTCTCATTGATGTTTTTATGTCTCTCTTCCTCTCCCTTCCTCTCTCTCTAAAAATCAATAAAAACATATTTTTTTAAAAGTCCTCCACTTTTTTTCTTAATATATTTTTATTGATTTCAGAGAGGAAGGGAGAGGGAGAGGTAGAAACATCAATGAGAGAGAATCATTGATCAGCTGCCTCCTACACACCCCCACTGGGGATCAAGCCTGCAACCTGGGCATGTACCCTGACTGGAAAGTGAACTGTGACCTCTTGGTTCATAGGTCAATGCTCAACCACTGAGCAATGCTGGCCTACTCTTTTTTTCTTTATGCAAGAGCATGAGGGGTTAGTGGGTAAGGGTGAGGAACCCATAATGACTTGGGATTTAATTTCCCACTAGTCTCACAGAACAGGGCCTAAAAATCCGATAGCATTTGATTTAAAGTAAATTAAGTAATGTGATATTTCTTGCATGTTCCATATGGTAGATGCAAATTATTTCCTGCTACAATGTAATATTTAAACCATAAACATCCAGCTGATGACATAATTTCTCACACAAATGTCCTTAGGTGTGTTTTTTTACATTTTTTTCAAATATTCATTGATTTGTATGCAATTCAGGAGACTAGGAAATGTTTGAGTACACCTTCAAAGGTAAACAAGGATCAGTGAAATATAAGATACTAGAGGCCTGGTACATGAAATTTGTGCACAGAGGGTGGGGAGTTCCTCAGCCCAGCCTGCACCCTCTCCAATCGGGGACCCCTCGGGGGATGTCCAATTGCCAGTTTAGACCTGATCCCGCAGGGCCTGGAACCAGCAGTCAGACATCCCTCTCGCAATCCAGGACCACTGGCTCCTAACCGCTCACCTGCCTCCCTGTCTGATCACCCCTAACTGCCTCTGCCTGCCGACCTGATCATCCCCTAACTTCCCTCCTGGGCTGGCCTGATCGCCCCTAACCACCTCTGCCTCGGCCCTGCCACCACGGCTTTGTCCTGAATATGTCTGGTCTAATTAGCATATTACCCTTTTATTAGTATAGATTAGTGATTCAGATGCAGGGAATAGTAAAATGACATTTATTTATGCAGGGCTGGGATAAACCATTTTATTTTTGAGTCAATTTTCCAACTCTCTTCAGCAAAGACCCATAGGAGGAAGCTGAGAGGATGGCAGCAACTTGATGACCACTCACCAAGTCTGGAAGAATGCCAGTCTCAGTGTGTGTGAGCCATGTCCTGCGTGGTTCAGGGTTTGGGATCTGGAGAAGGGCCACGGGCAAATGATGAGACAAGACAAGAAATAATAATTTGGAAATAATGAGGGACCAGGCAGAGAGTCCAACACTATAGGAAGGACTTCACTGGTGCTCAGGCCTTGCCAACCTTTTATTCAGTTTTGGATACACATATTGCCCTTAGTCAGGCAGGCAATTCCGGTAACACAGACTATCTTAAAGGTCAGTAAATATTAGTAAAGATTTGCTTTGAGACTATTTGGTCAGGAAATTGCTTGAGACACCATTGTCTCGACTAAACAATTGGTGCATAGCTTTGGCCCTTGCCAGAGCTCAAGGTTCATGAGCCTTCTGCGTTCTTTGTTTACACTTTTCTGATAGTGAAGACAATGGGTAGCTTCCAACATCAGTGCCCTGGGATATTTTTGTTACTGGTTTAAGAAAAGTCATGTCCAAAACATGCCAACCCCTCTTCATTTGTTACAAAGAGGTTTAGATAGGTCCACAGAAGTAAACATTTGGCTACCCCAGTCACTAAAAATTCTGCCCTTCAGCGTCTTTTCTTCGACAAGCTCTTCCTAGAGTCTTAGAGGTAAGGGGAAAACTGGAGAACGAAGCCAGCAACTAAAGACCAATAAGGAGTGTTGGTACCCTACTACTCCTACAATAGGCTGATCTCCTTTGGTCCCCATGGTCCTTCTTGCTCCAAGAATTTGTAGCACTTTTCCTATAGGGCATTCCTTCCTCAGAAATTTGTAGCACTTTTGCCTAATGCAATGGTCATGGCTCTTAAGCTAGGTGTTGCTTCCAATAAGCATTGCCTGCTACAGAACACTGGTGTGTGTCTGGTGCTTAAAGCATGAAGTCACTAGAGTCTACACTCCTGTCAGAAATTGCTCTATGCCCTGGATCCGGGTGAGGCTGGGTCCCGGACCCAGGTGAGGCCACGCGCCCCTGGGTCCGGGTGAGGCCGTGCACCCCTGGATCCGGGTGAGGCCACGTGACCATGGGTCTGGGAGAGGCCACGCACCCCTGGGTCTGGGTGAGGCCATGCGCCCCTGGGTCCGGGTGAAGCTAGATCCTGTGTCCGGGTGAGGCCGTGTGCCCCTGGATCCAGGTGAGGCTGGGTCCCAGGCCCGGGTGAGGCCAAGCACCCCTGGATCCGGGTGAGGCTGGGTCCTGGGTCTGGGTGAGGCCGTGTGCCCCTGGATCCGGGTGAGGCTGGATCCTGGATCCGGGTGAGGCCGTGTGCCCCTGGATCCGGGTGAGGCTGGGTCCTGGGTCCGGGTGAGGCCATGCGCCCCTGGGTCTGGGTGATGCCGTGCGCCCCTGGATCCGGGTGAGGCCACGTGACCATGGGTCTGGGTGAGGCCACGTGCCCCTGGGTCCGGGAGAGGCCACGCGCCTCTGGGTCCGGGTGAGGCCACACGCCCCTGGGTCCGGGTGAGGCCATGCGCCCCTGGGTCCGGATGAAGCTGGATCCCGGGTCCGGGTGAGGTCGTGTGCCCCTGGATCCTGGTGAGGCTGGGTCCCGGGCCCGGGTGAGGCCACACACCCCTGGGTCTGGGGGAGGCCACATGCCCCTGGGTCCGCGTGAGGCCTCACACCCCTAGGTCCGGGTGAAGCTGGATCCCGGGTCCGGGTGAGGCCGTGCACCCCTGGGTCCGGGTGAGGCCACGCGCCCCTGGGTCTGGGAGAGGCCACGCGCCCCTGGGTCTCGGTGGGGCCACGTGCCCCTGGGTCCGAGTGAGGCCATGCGCCCCTGGGTCCGGGTGAGGCCATGCGCCCCTGGGTTCGGGTGAAGCTGTATCATCCCGGGTCCGGGTGAGGCCGTGTGCCCCTGGATCTGGGTGAGGCTGGGTCCCGGGTCCGGGTGAGGCCGCACGCACCTGGGTCCCGGTGAGGCCACACGCCCCCTGGGTCCAGGTGAGGCCACGTGCCCCTGAGTCCGGGTGAAGCCGTGCCCCTGGGTCCAGCCGAGACCAAACCAGAGGGTGTCGGACCTGCATTATCACCATTTGTCCACCATCCAGAGCTGAGAGGTCAGTACCGACATGTACGCATAAGAAACTGGTGGACATTGATATTGGGTCTCAAAAGAACTGTTGGTCCAGAAAGAAACTCACTACAGACTGATTCATTTGCCTGTCAGCATAGCTATTATTGCTCGTCTCACATTCAGTTCTTATAAGTATATCTCTAGTGACACATGATCTCGCTCATCTAGGGGAAATGATGAGCAACATAGACTGATGAACAAGAACAGACCCAGAAACAAGGAGGCATCGATCGGACTATCAGGCCTCAGAGGGAGGGTAGGGGAAGGTGGGGGTAGCGGGGAGAGATCAACCAAAGGACTTGTGTGCATGCATATGAGCCTAACCAACGGTTAAGTTCAACAGGGGTTTGGGGCATCTGTGGGGAGGGGTGTGGGATGGGAATGGGGGGATGAGGAGAAATATGTGACACCTTAATTAATAAATAAATTTAAAAAAAAAAACAACAACAACAACAAAAAAACAAATTTAAAAAAAGAAATTGCTCTATGAAATCTGTTTTATCAAAGCTAGGTGATAGTTTTTGCAGCCATCATTGCATTGCTAGTTCATCAAGACTTCTTTCCATTAAGTAAATTGATGTATGCCAACTAGCACTCTCTTAACTCTTGGCCTCTGACTTAAACAGAGAAAAAAATCTGACTTTTGGAATCTTACGCCCAGAATCTTTTCTTTTTTGTGTGTGTGGTTTTTTTTTGTTTTGTTTTCTTTTATTGAGGTCTGTAGGTGGTGTTTCTGTTGTTACAGGTTCTTAGAAGGAGTAAAATTCAATTTATCTGTTTTTAAAAGCAAAATGGGGTTTACTGAAGATACATTTCAAACAAGGTATGTGCCAACCGAGAGAGAGTGGCCAGGCTGCTTTAGCTCACTGGAAAGTCAGAGAAAAGGAGACAGGTTGAGGCGGTTCACCCAGAACGAGCTGCCGCTGCCCATCTGCCCTGGTTGCAAGGTTCATGGGGACCCTTAAGAGTTTGGGGGATATGTGCCTGTGAAGGAAATTAAGAGTAAAGAGAAAGGGAATGGCATGGCCTTCCTCCCTGGAGGTAGAGCCTGTCTGTGAGAGACAGAGCATGGCCCCCAACTCCTAGGTTTAAAAGAGGGGTTTTCTGAGTGGAGCCTTTCATTTGCATTCAGGGATGATTGACAAAAACTATCTTTCTCTGGGCATGCCCATAACTTATACAGAAAAACCCACAGGGGGCGGGGTAAAAACTAAAATGCAAATTTTATTATAATTAGTCCAGGGCCTTAGTAAGGTCACATTGGCATTGAGGTCATGTTGCTGTCTCTGAACCTGACTGCTGGCGATTGCTGGTGATCCGCTGGGAGATGTTGGTCCAACCCCTGTTCAGGACCCCAGGGCAGGCCTCATCCCAGCCACTCATGTCTAACTTCCTACCTAACATTTTCCCCCCTCAAGTTATGAGAACCCAATTCATTGGGGACTTTTGGGTGAAGACCACTCTGGCTGCTTCAAGTTGATTGGAGTCATTGTGGGCTTTGGGTTCCCATACTTGCTAGCTGTCAGCTGAGGGAGGTGACTGCCGATGTCCATCCAAGGGCCCCAAATAAGGAGTTTGTCCCATGGGAGTGAGGGCTTGGTATCCTTCAGCCAGTACCATTTGGAGCTGTATGGCTGCTATATAAGAAAAAATGAATTGTTTTAATTAATTGAGTACCATGGGTCCAAATATTAATAGGAGTATGCCTATGAAAACAGAAGAAAAAACAGGTTAATAATCAAAGCAATTTATAAACCAGTTTCTGAGTCTGTAAGACTGTCAAATTGGAGAAGACTTGAAGTTTATTTTGCTGGAATTTCTGTACACAGACAGATATGAGCAGGGCAAGGATGATGGGCTAGGTATACAAGGGCATCAGGATGGAAAGCCCAAGTGCCTAAGAATGGAAATCAAATATAGGGTGGGATCTTGCCCCCAAGATGACCTTTCCTCCCCTAGCATATCGCTGGTCATTCGATTTGGACTCCCTGACCTTTCCTCCCTAGAGATAATGATCTGCGTTTTTTTATTGAGCAGCATGCAAGGGTGATTCCTTTTCTGGGTTCTTGTCCAGATGGATTTGAAGAATGAATCTAAGGACAAAAGGTAGTCGGTGAGAAGTACAGAAACTTTATTGCAAGCAGATACTATCTCTAAAACTATAATCCTAAATTCCTAATCTTAAAACTCTGTCCCTCTTGGCAGAGGGTGGCCACTGCTTTTTTTTTTTTTTTTTGTCTTGCAGCATTATAAAGGCTGTGGTTCTTTGTTTGAACATGACCCTTTCTAATTGGTCTCTTCCCCAACTTAGAACCCCCCCGGGCTTTCCTCATTGGTCATTCTGCTAAGGCCAAAGCCCACATGGTGCCCCCTCTTTATTTTCTCTTATTTTGCAACATTCCTCTATCCTCTGTGAAAATGTTTCCTTTTTCCCGATATCCTGTGTCTCTTCTTTGTCCTTCACATATTCATCTTATCTGTTCAAGTTGGAGTTACTTTTTGTTTGTTTAAAGTATTACTTATGCAAGTTGGAGTTACTTTTGATCTGCCTATGGTACCTAGCAACCTTATCCTGCCAAGCCTTGAGACTGAAACCCCTGACTTCTCTGCCCAAAAGAGTAAAGTGGCCTCTTTTTTTCTCTTGGCACAGATGTATTACCCCGACTGCTCAGGCCAGAGATATCTCTGTCCTTGGTTTATGGCTGTTCTAATTGTTCAGGCCAAGATTCTTCTATCCTCTCTGGACCCCCTCCCTTTCTGTCTTAAACTAGCTAGTTAATCCTTTACAATAAAATCTATGCCTCAGTTGCATTTCAGCTCCAGGCCCAGATAAGAAAAAAAAACCAAAACAGCCATGGCTGACATCAGTTATATTGAATAATGTTCCCCCTGCCCTGGTGCTGGCCAATCAATCAGTGGAGACTGAGACCCTGAGAGGACACACCTGTAAAGTCGCTGGATGTTCTATTGAGATCTTTCCCCGGGACTTCCCTTAAAATCTCTGCCCTTAAAACTCAGTACACTTTCCCTCCCAGGCACATTGCCATTAGCTTCCTCACTCCTAAGCTCCAAGGGCCCTTCCTTGACCTCCAAAACTCATTTCCTAAGCCCATTTCTTCTAGGAATTACTTCTTTTACCTCTAACTTACCAAATAAATGTTCTCTTACAGTTTGGGTCAGGACTTTGAATTCTTTCCTAGCCAGAATCCAAGTACCGAGCTTGCTGAACCCAGGTTTGGTCTGACCCCACCGGTCAGACACATGGTGCCATCCCTGCCGCATACAACAGAATGAAATCAAGCAGTGACAATTTAATAGTACAGATGCTGAGCTAAAGTCTGAACGGTTGACACTGTATCAGTAGTTCTTAATAATTCCAAGTCAGAGGATAGGGAAAAAATGAAACATTAGCTTGGAGGGTTAAGGCAACTAGAAGAATTCAGAAACCACTTTAGTTTATAGGTAAAAATAAAACTTTAGAGACAATCAACTACACTAGAGTCCAATATTCATAATTGGGCAATGTGATTTCCATCGAAACACAATTTTTCTCCCTAAAATCACCCTCATTTTTATCAGAGACTGCATTAGGTGTAGTTTTAATTTGGTCTTATTTGTATAAACACAATAAGAATAGCAATTGATTACATAGGCTTTTAAAAAATTCTTTGCTGGTAAAGAACTAAAATGGAGGCTTAGGTAAATGCCGGTACTCACCACCTCCCACAACCTGACTAAAATACAGTACAAACATATTTTAGAACAGCCTGAAATCTGGCTGAATGGAAGTCTTACAACTAGGAAAGTAAAGAAGAAAGCACATTGAGACTGGGAAGGGGAGCAGAGGTGTGGAACGGGTTGGTCCGACACCCACATGTGGCATATTTTAAACAGGAGGGTTATCTCCAAGGCCTCCTGTGAAAAGCAGGGGGTCCAAGCCCCACACCAGACCCCCATCCCACAGTTCCAGAGCTGGCAAGAGAAGTCCCCATAACTTTGGGCTGTAAAAACCAGTGCAGATTGTGACTGAGTGACACAGAGGCTGCTGGAATCCCAGGTATTCCTCTTAAAAGGCTCCCACATGAACTTATACAGTCCAACTTCCTCTGAGTTCCATTGCCAGGTGGTGGCTTAGGGGGAGTCCTGGGACATACAGCGAGGAACTGGACTATTGGGCATCAGGGCAGAAACTCGGAAGCAGCTTTCTCTCAGACTGGGGTGCTCATGGGGGTCATCGTTCCTGTGCTAGCACCTCCCCCATCACAGAGCTGACAGGCAGCCATATCTTAGTTTCCATCAGTGTGATCCACACCGTTTGCTCCTCACTGGGGATTCCCTGAAACCCCATCCCATACAATTTGCAGCCCCACCCAAACTCTTTGCAATTGCTTTTTCATATGAATAGCCCATCCTGGCTCAGGGTTCAGACTTTGCTAAAATATCTTAAACATGCAGCAGCATGCCCCAAACCTATCAATAAAAGGCCCGAAACCCAGCACTAGCACCAGCCTGCTTTGCTTCACAGCTGGGCCTTGCCAGGGCTCTTCCTAGCCCAATACAAGTAGCATCCATCTGCATATCTCTTTATAGTGCCTGCTGGATGGCACCAGGCTGTGGCTGACTTTGCACCTTCCAGGAGGCCCCAGAGCCACTGCACATGGTGGACAGCTTCAGAGCATACTGGAGTATAACTCTACACATCCGTAAGTGACATACTCAAGGGGCAGACTCTGTGAGCACCAAAGCCCCACTGGAGCAAGTCCTGCTCCATAGGGGAATCTCCTGCATAGCAGCTCCTTCATTGTATTCCCAGCTCACAGCCAATTGGCCTGGGGGTCAATTTCTCCCAGTGATGCCAACAGCAATCAAGATTCAACTACAATAAGACTATGTACACAGCCCACACAGGGGCACACCTAAAGTGCTTAGCTCAGGTGACTGAGGAGGCTGAGCCACTGGACTCTCCAGGACACCTACTACACTAGGCCACTCTACCAATTCCAGGAGACATAGCAACTCTACCTAATACATAGAAACAAACATAAGGAAGCAGCCTTAATGCAGAGACAAACAAACATGTTACAAATGAAAGAAATGGAAGCAAGCACACTACTGAATATAGAATTCAAAACAATGGTTATAAGGTTACGCAAGGATCGTAATGAGCGCTTCAAGGGACTTAGTGAGATTTTCAAAGATCTTAGTGAGAATGTCAAAGACATAAAAAGACCAGAAATTAAGAAATTAAGCATACACTAACTGAAATAAAGAATAATTTACAGAGATTCAACAGTAGAATAGAGGATGATTCTGGGAATCAAATCAATGATTTGGAATATGAGGAAGTAAAAAACACCCAATCTGAAGAACAAAAAGAAAAAAGAATAAAAAAAATATGAAGATAGTATAAGGAGCCACTGGGACAACTTCAAGTGTACCAACATTCACAATATGTGGGTGCCAGAGAGAGTGATATTGAAAACCTATTTGAAGAAATAATAACAGAAAACTTTCCCTACCTGGTGAAAGAAATAGACTTACAAGTCCAGGAAACACGAAGAGTCCCAAACAAGAGGAGTTCAAAGAGACCCACACCAAGACACATCATATTTAAAATGCCAAGGACTAAAGACTAAGAGAGAATATTAAAAGCAGCAAGATAAAAGCATTTAGTTACCTACAAGGGAGTGACCATACGACTGTCAGCTGATTTCTCAACAGAAACTATGCAGGCCAGAAGGCAGTGGCAAAAAAATATTCAAAGTGATGAATAGCAAGAACCTACAACCAAGATTACTCTACCCAGCAAAGCTATCATTCAGAATTGAAAGTCAGACAAAGAGCTTCACAGACAAGAAAAAGCTAAAGGAGTTCATCACCACCAAACCAGTATTATATGAAATGTTGAAGGGTATTCTTTAAGAAGAGGAAGAAGAAGAAAAATAAGGTAAAAAAATATCCGAACAATAAAGTGGCTATAAACACATATCGATCAACAACTGAATCTAAATATAAAAACAAATGAACAAGAAATCTAATGAGCAAAATAAACTGATGAATAAAATAGAATCAGAGGCACAGAAACATGGAACACACTGACTAATTTCAGAGGGAAGTGCAGTGGGGAGTTGGGAAGAGATTAACTATAGATCTTATGTGCATATATGCATCGCATATGGACACAGACAATAGAATGGTGAAGGCCTAGGGTGGGGTGGGAACTAGGTGTATGGGGATAATGGATGAACAAAAGAGGGACATCTGCTCTCAACAAAAGATTTTTTTAAAAAACCTCTTTGTTGGCATTTCATTCACAAGAAATCTTCAGATTGAGCTTTAGTCAACCCCTCAGGGCACAGAAGCCTAGCTACACAGTTGCCATCCAGCTTTGCCTGCAATATCTATAGGTTTGGGTGGGTTCCTCAAGTTCCTGATGTCCCCAAAACGTCTGGAGGTTCTTTCCTTGCCATCTTTCAGGAAAGCAAACTTCTTTCCTTACCTGACAAGACTGCTGTGAATCATGTGAATAAGCAAAGTATCAGGCCATTTTTTCCAAGGGGCATTTATAGGCTTCAAAGTCAGTCTCAATTCTGGTAACATCAGAGTTCTGGACTATCTCTCTTGATCATGACATTTCAGTCAATGACTTGGTTAATAAAACCACAATTGGAACCTGGGTTTGTGTGTCTTACTTTAAAAAGAACAGATTCTTATCGGATTTATGCAAACAAACATATTGTCATTAAAATAATATTAGCTCATTGAGAGTTGCCAAATTCTGGAGGGGTTTGATAGAGAGAAAAATATAAATGTCTCAATATTGCTTATGAAGGTATAGTACTTCAAAGATGTGACCTGCCTAGAAACCTGTCTCCAATCTCAGGAATTAAGCAAGAGAAGAGAAACAATCAGCATTGACATTTATGAACACATTTTAAACATACCTTTAACAAATTACAAGACATATTAATAGTTCAAAATTCACTTAACAGACTTTCTGCAATAAAAAGCTAAAGGCAGGTGAAGTTAAGACTTGTCTAGCAACCAAGGTTTCAGTATTTAATTTCTAGATCTATTCTGACAAGATTTACCTTCCAGAGATTTGTATTTTATTTTATTATTTCTTTTAAATATATGTTTTTATTGACTTCAGAGAGGAAGGGAGAGGGAGAGAGAGATAGAAAGATCAGTGATGAGAGAGAATCATTGACCGGCTGCCTCCTGTATGCCCCCTACTGGGGATTGAGCCTACAACCCGGGCATGTGCCCTTGACCAGAATCAAACATAGGACCCTTCAGTCCACAGGCTGACACTCAACCACTGAGCCAAACCAGCTAGGGCCAGAGATTTGTATTTTAAAAGAATGGCCCAGACAACACTTCTTGATGAAGTCAAGGTATTTGTATTTCAAATGTCCTGGGACTTCGGCTTTATAAAGCATATTATCACTAAGTCTCTTGAGATTAATAGGGGAGTTTGGGAAAGGTAAAAAGATTTGGTGGGCTTTTTTTAAATACTTTAACAATTGGTTTGCCACCCATATGTTGTCAATGGACTGACAATGCATCTATTCACTTTTATAATGTTTCTTTGCATTTGGGTACATTTTTCTAGTTTACAGACCATGCATAACTTAAGGCCACCTCTGAGAGCCATAAAGTCTTGGTTATAAAGGACCTCTGTTCATTTTCCTTGGGAAAAGCAAAACAGGTCTTAGCTGCAAGATAGTATTGTCTGATAACATTTTCTAGTTATAAGGGAACAGGTTCTAATTTAAAGTCATACATTGATTAAGAAGCTTTACTCTGCATTCAAGTGGAGATTCAACATAGCAGCTGGCTGGATGGGAGTGAGGGAGAGAGTGTGAATGAGCAAGGGAGTGAGAAGAGAATGTGTGGACATGCATGGTGTGTGTGTGTGTGTGTGTGTGTGTGTGTGTGTGTGTGTGTGTGTGAGGGACAGTTAGATCACACAGAGTCTCAGGGGTTGGCAGATCAGACTCTCCAGGACAAAGTGCCTGTGGCAGTAGCAAAGGCACCAGCACAACTCTGACACGGAAACCACACCATCTTGAAGGGGGAAACAGCAGTGGCTAGGAGTGCAGACTCACCATCACTCAGACTAGCCTTGGACACCACCCCAGACCCATGCAGTGAGCCACATGCCAGTGGGACCTTGCAAGGGACCTCTGCCACAGACACCGGGACCCTGAAGTGAGTCACATGCCACCCCTACCATGGGTTCAGGGATCCTGCAGTGAGTTGCATGCCAGAGGGACCTCACATGTGACCCTGCTGTGGCTCCGGACTGCACAGTGAGTTGCACACCAGTGGGCTCGGAGACCTCATAGGGTGTTGCATGCCGGAGGGACTGTGCACATGCCCCCACCGACCCTGAGCATCTGTAGCTGACACCTGCAGGACCAGATCTATGGGGGAAGGGAGTACACTCAGAACAGAGAGAATCAAGGTGTGAGACTGAAGGCAGACCCAGCTTCTGGGCTAAGGAGTCCCTGACCACAGGACTACTAGGGCTTCAACCTCTCAGACCTCAATAATGTTGCCCAAGGCCAGAAAGGGACAGTGGTTCACATTCACCTTCACTAGAGCAACTTCCAGGAGACACAAGATAGACACACCAAAGGACCAGATTCAATAACATCAGAGCAAAATCCAGTGAGCCCCAACCTCACTGGCAGCAAGTTGGATGGGAGAGCCTTCCCACAAACAGGACATCAACAATCAAATGGAGTAGGAAAACACATCCACCATACTTTCTGAAAGCTAAACAGCACCTCTCCCTCCTAAAGCCCTGTCAGAAACAGACTTTTGAGCGGTTAAGATTGACAGCTGGCTGACAGGCAAAGGCAGACAGAGGCGAAGCCTGGGGAGCAGGGGGAACTTTGCTGAACCAACCCTAAGCCCCATGTGGCTAGCAAGCCTACTTTATTTTTTTTTATTTTTTTTTAAATATATTTTATTGATTTTTTACAGAGAGGAAGAGAGAGGGATAGAGAGTTAGAAACATCGATGAGAGAGAAACATCGATCAGCTGCCTCTTGCACACCCCCTACTGGGTATGTGCCCGCAACCAAGGTACATGCCCTTGACCGGAATCGAACCTGGGACCCTTGAGTCCGCAGGCCGATGCTCTATCCGCTGAGCCAGACCGGTTTCGGCGAGCAAGCCTACTTTAGAGGGCAGTTTGACCCCTCCTGTTTGCAGGCAAAGCCTGTGGAGACAGACACAAGTGGTGGATCAGTGGATTGCCTGGAGCAGCAAGCAGCAGATCCACAACAGTTTGCACGATGAGGTCAAGGATGAGCCACATAGACAACCTGTGAGGAGATTCCATCCACAAACAGGACAAGAACATTCAAGATTCAACTATATCAGGAAAACACAAATAGCTCAAGTAGGGGGCTTTCCTAGAACATCCAGCTCAGGAGATATGAGAGACTGCACCACTGGGTCCCACAAAACACTGACTACATAGGATCATGCACAAAAAAGCTGGGTGGTATAGCAGTTTGATCTAAGACATAAAAATAAATACAAAGGGACAGAAAAAATGGGGAGACAAAGTAACAATCCCCAAAGCAAAGAAGGAATCACCAGAAAAGGAACTAAATGAAATGGAGGCAAGTAATTTGTCAGAGAAAGAATTCAAAGTAATGGTTATAAGGACGCTCAAACATCTGACTGAGAATTACAAGCAACTCAATGAGAATTATAAGGAGCAGAATGAGAAATACACCAACATGGATGAAAATCAAGAGTAAATGAAGAATGACATAGCTGCAATAAAGAAAAACCTAGGTTTCAAAAGTAGACTAGAAGAAGCTGAGGAATGAATCAGCAAGGTAGAAAACAAGTTTGAAAAAAACACTCAATCAGAGCAGCAATTGGGAAAAAATTAAAAAGCAGGAGGAGAGTTTAAGGGAGCTTTGGGACAACATGAAATTAAGCAACATCCACATAATAGGGGTGGTAGGAGAAGAAGCTGAACAAGGAATAGAAAACTTGTGTGAAGAAATAATGACAAAAAATTTCCCTAACTTGGGGAAGAAAAAAGCCACACAAGTCCAGGAAGCACAGAGTCCCAAACAAGACAAACCAAAAAAGACCCACACCAGACACATCATAATTAAAATGACAAATGTAAAAGACAAAGAAGGAATATCAAGGGCTGCAAGAGAAGGACAGAAAGTTACCTACAAGGGATCTCCCATTAGACTATCAGTTGATTTCTCAACAGAAACACATCAGGCCAGAAGGGAGTGGCATGGAGTATACAAAGTGATGAAAAGATGAAAAGCGAGTGATTGAATCCAAGAATACTCTATTCAGCAAGGCTATCATTCAAAACTGAAAGGGAAATCAGGAGTTTCACAGACAAAAAAAGGCTAAAGGAGTTTATTACCACCAAACTAGCAATGCAAGAAATCTTAAAGGGACTGTTGTGAGAAGAAGAAATAGAAAGAGAGGGAGAAACACAGGCATAAAGAAAAAAAAAAATGACAACAAACATGTACCTATCAATAATAACCTTAAACATAAATTGATTAAATGCTCCAATCAAAAGACATAGAGTAGCCAAATGGGTAAGAAAACATAACCCATATATATGCTGTCTACAAGAGACCCACCTCAGAACAAAGGATTCACACAGACTGAAAGTGAAGGAATGGAAAAAATTCTTCAGGTAAATGAAAAAAACCACCTTGGATAGCAATACCTATATCTGACAAAACAAACCTCAAAGTGAAGGCCATAACAAGAGATAATGAAGGCCACTTCATAATACTAAAGGGACTGATACAACAAGAGGATATAACTCTGGTAAACATATATGCACCCAATATAGGAGCATCCAAATACATTTTTTAAAAACCTTCTGAAAGATATCAAGGGAGAAAGTGACAGCAACACAATCATAGTAGGGGACTTTAATACCCCACTGATATCACTGGGTAAATCTTATAGACAAAAAAATCAACAAGGGCCTTAACTGGTTTGGCTCAGTGGACAGAGCATTGGCCTGCAGACTGAAGGGTCCCAGGTTCGATTCCGGTCAAAGGCATGTACCTTGGTTATGGGCACATTCCCAATAGGGGGTATGCAGGAGGCAGCTGATCAATGTTTCTCCCTCATCAATGTTTCTAACTCTCTATCTCTCTCCCTTACTCTCTGTAAAAAAATCAATAAAATATATATATTTTAAAATCAACAAGGAAACAACAATTCTAAACAGCTCACTAGATCAGATGGAACTACTTAATATTTTCAGAATATTGCACCTGAAAGCTACGGAATATACATTCTTCTTAAGTGCACATGGAACATTTTTAAAAATAGACCACATGCTAGCACACAAGCTAAATCTCTACAAATTCATGAATATTGAAATTATATCAAGCATTTTCTCAGATCACAATGGCATAAAATTAGAAATCAACTACAATAAAAACAATCAAACACATGGAAGCTAAATAGCATTCTAATAAACAATGAATGGGTTAACAAAGAAGAAATAAAAAACATCCTGGAAACAAATGACAATGTAAACACAACAACCCAAAATCTATAGGACAGAGTGAAAGCAGTCCTGAGAGGGAAGTTCATAGCTCTACAGGCCTAGCTCAAAACACAAGAAAAATTTGTAACAATTTATCTAATCCTATAACTTAAAGAACTAGAAAAAGATTAACAAGAAAAGCCCAGAGTAAGGAGAAGGAGGGAAAGAATAAAGAGCAGAGTGGAAATAAATGTCATAGAGACCAAAAAAACAACAAAAACAAACAATACAAAGATCAATAAAACCAAGAGCTGGTTCTTTGAAAGGAAAAACAAGATTGATGAACATCTATCCAGACTCATCAAGAAACAAAGAGAGAGGAACCAAATAAACAAAATCAGAAACAAAAGAGGTGAAGTAACAACTGACTACAGAAATACAAAGGATCACAAGAAATTACTATGGACAACTCTATTGAAACAAACTGGGCAACTTTGACAAAATGGGCATATTCTTAGAAAAATACAATCTTCCAAAACTCAATCAGGGAGAATCAGAAAACCCGAATAGGCCGACAACCACTGACGAAATTGAAGCAGCAATAAAAAAAAAAAAAATCTTCCAGCAAACAAAAGCCCTAGTTTAGACAGCTTCACAGGGGAGTTTTACCAAACATTCAAAGAAAAACTAACACCTATCCTCCTCAAACTATTCAAAAAAATTAAAGAGGAAGGAACACTTCCAAACTCTATCTATGAGGCCAGCATTACTCTAATAACAAAGCCAGATAAAAACACTACAAAGAAAGAGAATTACAGGCCAATATCTCTGATGAACATAGATGCTAAAATCCTCAACAACATTTTAGCAAATTGGATCTAGCAATACATTAAAAAGATCATACACCATGACCAAGTGGGATTTATTCCAGGGATGCAAGGCTGGTACAATATCTTCAAGTCAATAAATGTGATACAGCACATTAACAGATTTTAAAGACAAAAAAAACCCACATGATCATACCAATTGATACAGAAAAGGCATTTGACAAAATCCCACACCCTTTTTTGATAAAAACTCTCAGTAATGTGGGGATAGAGAGATCATACCTCAACATAATAAAAGCCTTATATGACAAACCTACAGCCAACACCATATTCAATGTGCAAAAATTAAACCATTTCCCCTAAGAACAGGAACAAGACAGGGATGTCCACTTTCACCCCTCCTGTTCTACATAGTGCTAGAAGTGCTAGCCATAGCAATCAGAGAAGACGAAGAAATAAAATGCATCCAAATGGGGGGGAAAAGGAAATAAAACTCTCATTTATTCGCAGATGACATGATATTGTATATAGAAAATCCTAAAGACTCCACCAAAAAGCTACTAGATTTAATAAATGAATTCATCAACATAGCAGGATACACTATTAACACCCAGAAATCGATGGCATTTTTATACACCAATAATGAACTCACAGAAAAAAGAAACTAAAAAAAAAAAAATCCCATTTATCATAGCAACAAAAAAAATTAAGATATGTAGGAATAAACTTAACCAAGGAGGAAAAAGATCTGTACTCAGAAAACTACAGGATGTTGGAAAAAGAGCTAGAAAAAGATATAAACAAGTGTAAGACTATACCGTGTCCATGGATTTGTAGAATTAATATCATTAAAATGTCCATGCTACCTAAAACAATCTATATATTCAATGCAATCCTTATTAAAATACTAATGGCATATTTCAGAGACCTAGAACAAACTCCCCAAAATTTATATGGAATCAAAAAAGACCCCAAATAGCCGCAGCAATGTTGAGAAAGAATAACAACATTGGAGGGATCACAATACCAGATATCAAGTTATACTACAAAGCCATTGTACTCCAAACAGGCTGGTACTGGCACAAGAACAGGCATATAGGCCAGTGGAATAGAACAGAAAACCTAGAAATTGACCCAAGCCATTATGTTCAATTAATATTTGGCAAAAGAGGCAAGAGCATACAATGGAGTCATGACAGTCTCTTCAATAAAGGGTGTTGGCAAAATTGAAAAGATACATGCAGAAAGTGAAACTAGACTGCCAACTTACACCATGCATAAAAATAAACTCAAAATGGATAAAAGATTTAGATGTAAGTGGTGCAACTATAAAGATCTTAGAAGAAACCGTAGGCAGCAAAGCCTCAGACATATCTTGTAGCAATATGTTTACTGATACATCTCCTAGGACAATGGAAACTAAGGAGAAAATAAGCAAATGGAACTATATCAAAATAAAAAACTTCTGCACAGCAAAAGAAACCATGAACAAAATAACAAGAGAGCCCAACTGCATGGGAGAACATTTTTGCCAATGATACATCCAAAAAGGGGTTAAACTCCAAAATATATATGGAAGTCATGCAACTTAACAAAAGGAAGATAAAAAAAAACAATTTAAAAATGAGCAAAGCCCTAGACGGTTTGGCTTAGTGGATAGAGCGTCAGCCTGTGGACTGAAGGGTCCCAGGTTCCATTCTGGTCAAGGGCACATGCCCAGGTTGCGGGCTAGATCCCCAGTAGTGGGGCGTGCAGGAGGCAGCCAATCAATGATTCTCTCTCATCAGATGTTTCTATCTCTCTCTTCCTCTCCCTTCCTCTCTAAAATCAATAAAAATATTTTTTTAAAAAGAGCAAAGACCTAAATAGACTAACTTCTCCAAAGTGGACATACAGAAAGCCAAGAAGCATATGAAAAAATGCTCAAAGTGACTCATCATTCAAGAGATGCAAATAAAAATGACAATGAGTTACCACTTCACACCTGTCAGAATGGCTATCATCAACAAACCACAAGGGATGGTAAGGATGTGGAGAAAAGGAAACCCTCGTACACTGCTGGTCGGAATGCAGACTGGTACAGCCACTGTGGAAAACAGTATGAAGTTTCCTCAAAAAATTAAAAATGGAATTCCCATTTGACCCAGTGATCCCACTTCTGGGAATATATCCCAAGAAACCAGAAACACCAGTCAGAAAGAATATAGGCACCCCTATGTTCATAGCAGCACAATTACCAATAGCCTAGATTTGGAAACAGCCTAATTGTCCTTCAGCAGATGAGTGGATTAAAAACTGTGGTATATCTACACCATGGAATACTACACAGGTGTAAAAAAGAAAGAACTCTTACCATTTGCAACAGCATGGATGGACATGGAGAGCATTATGCTAGTGAAATAAGACAGTCAAAGAAAGATAAGTATCACATGATCTCACTCATATGTGGAATCTAATGAACAACATAAATTGATGAACAAAAATATACCCAGAGACATAGAAGCATGGAACAGACTTTCAAACCTGAGAGGGAAGGCATGGGAGGGTGGGTGGGTGGGAAGAGATCAACCAATGAACTTGCATTCATATATGCATAACCCATGGACACAAACAATGGGGGGTTGAAGACCTTGGGTGTGGTGTGGCAGCAGGCTGGGAGAGGTCAATGGGGGAAAGACGGACATATGTAATACTTTCAACAATAAAGTTTTAAAAAATAAATAATAAAAAAAAATTTAAGTAGCTTTACTCTGAAGGAGGAGGCAACTTAAGTTGGGTGTAGTTAGAAACAGATAAAGTAGCCCCAATATCTACAAGGACCTTAGTGGCTTCCATTTTTATGATAATTTCAACTTCTCCAAAATTGTCATTGAGAAGGAGAAACACCCTTGGAGCAACTCTGTGTTTGCTTCTGGTTAGGCATTTATTAGCTTTAGAAGAGTTCTACTAGTATATCTTACAGAGTTTGGCTACAAGTGAGAAGGGTTTATGGACAAGCAGTGGGCCACATTCCCCTGGCGTGGGTAGGTAGGGGTAGTCTTGGCCTTTCTGTCTCTGATGACAGAGACTTTTTTTCAGGGTATGGAGGCAGCCCAGGATAGAGATAAGGTTTAGTTAATGGAATGAGGGTGTAGTTGGGGGATTATTGTGGGCCATTAGCACAGTGTTGGGAGATAGAGTCTTTGGCTATAATACAGGCAAGGTAGTCAATTTACATTTCCAGAGGAGATTCTCCTCTTCTTATAATAGGAAAAATATCTGGACATAAGGGATTTCTGACTGTTTGCCCTGTCACTTACAGAAAAGATCCAATTGAAGGATGGTGTTATGATTAATGCTCCCATTTTGAGGCCATGATTCCCCATTGTTGAGCTTATATTGTGGCTAGACTCAATTACAATAAAAAATTAGTCTTTTTTTTTAAGGCCTGGGGATCAAATTGTGCCCAGTTAGCCAAGATACAGGCTAGGGGACTCCTGTCCGGTATAGTTTGTCAAGTCCCCATCTAGAAGGAAGAAAAGGTTAGGAATTAGAGAGCCCAGCATCCTGGGGTCAAGTCCAGAGCCTGGCATCCCAGCGTCATCACAGGCATCTAGCAGGGATGAGACCATGTGATCTCATCATAATCTCAGGGGAGTGGAAGTGAAACCTTACCGGGTGTTGGGAGTTCCCATAGACCTGGTTGGGGTGGGATAAGCCTAGGAATCTTGGAACAGGCAAGTCTTCCTGACCAGGACAAAGGAGCTGGGGAGAAAAATAGAGCTAGTGTGTCCAGAGGAGATAACAGAGTAAAGGCGTTCTATAGGTAGAGGAGGGTTTTGCTAAAAGATTAAATAAGGTAGTAGCCCATAAGGGGAAGAACTAATGGTTTGAGGTAAATTTAGGGTTCCTTTTATCACCTAGTTTTCTTGTACCTTGGACTTCTGTAAAATATCTTTAGTCTGCGTGTCTCCTATTCTTTTGATGATGTTTATGCCATTTCCACTGAACCCCTCAAGGATCCACTCCAACAGGGTGGACCCCTACTCTGAGAGTTCTTACTGTTGCAGAAGACCAAAGAAATACCAAGCACGCTTCCTTGAGAAAGGGAGGGACCCCGTTTGTTAACACTAGTGGACTCTGGGAATAATTTCCAAATCAGAGTGAAGAAACATGCAGAGGGCTTCACTTTTTATAACCTCCTGGGGTCTTTGTCTTGCAGATATGGTTCTGCCCCCTTTCGTGGGCTTACAAGAAGGCCCCCAGGTGTTGGGGGTCCCCAGGCCATATCCGATGATCTGTCCTGGGGCCAGCGATAACGACCCCCCCCCCAGGGCAGTGCATTGCTCACAGTTTTTATGGCCTGACACGCCTTGCAAGACCAGTTTCCTCCTCATTCCCTCCCCCGCCCCGTGCCACAAGCTTCTTTTAGCCTTGTGGAGCAACAACAGGATGTTATGGTGAACAGGGGTGACGACTGCTCTTAGCTACTTCCTGCTGGAAAGGGACGATGACCAAGGGGCTAGCATCCCGCTTCTTCCTCTCAGAGGGGTTTGCAGGATTTCTTCTGGTTTGTAGGACCATCTGAGGTTTACAGGCATTCCGTCCAGTTTTCAGACAGACAGAGGTAGCAGTGGTCCCACACACGTAGAATGCTCCTGCGGGGGGCACCGGGGGGGTGGTGTTTTCAGCCTTGGGGGCAGAGTTGCATAGCTCATCTGGGAGGGGACCTGTGGGTGTGGGCCCTGCGTACGGCTGGGACAAACAGGAGCAACATTAGTTAGCTGTACGTTGGCCGTGACGGGTCCTATCATTATTTTTTTCCGTCCAATACAATCCTCTCCCCCCGCCCCCCGTGCATTTGGTAGTAGAGTCGTAACATGCCACAGGCTGATAAGTATAGCTAACAAACATCTGGCTTGAAAGGGTTTTCTCGTGGACTACCCGGTCTAGCATATTTGGGTAGCGAGTTTCTAAGCAAGGAGCAAAGGATGGCATGACAAGGTGTAATCCAACAATTTATGATAAGGCCTTTGTTTCCTTGCTGTGTGGGGAGCAGTAATTTTATGGTGCTTCTGTGTCCCAGCAAGAGCAGATGAGGTCTCCTCCTGATACTAGTCTCGGATTCTGCTGGCACTCATAAAAAGACAAAATGAGAATTATTAGATAAAACCAGTGATTATCCAGGAATACTAGAGCATGTTATGTTAGGAGGAGATAAGAAAGAAAGATTAGAGTTAGGGAGAATTCAGCAGAGTGTTATCTGAATTCCTTGGAGCAGGTTGCTTGGCCAGGTCTGCTGTCTTCTTGAGGGTGATCCGCAGCGGGTGTTTCTGGTCAGAGGTCACTTTCCATTCAGACTGGATGTCACTCGGCTGGTGGGCTGCCTTCACCTGGGAGTGGTGGATCCAGGTGTTCAGTCCTGCAACCTTAAGAGCTGTGGGGGTGGTTAATATGACTGGATAGGGTCCCTTCCAGGTAGGCTTGAGGGACTCCTTTTTCCAATCCTTTACCCAAACCTGGTCTCCAGGTTTATGGGGATGTACAGCTGTTCCTAGAGAGATGGGTAATCTGTCAATAACCCATCTGTGGACCTCAAAGACAGTTTTTCCAAGTCCTTGTAGTTGTTTCTGGATTTCTAAGTTCCCTATTTCCCCCAAATCTCCCTTTGGCCGAATTAAGGGAGGGGGTCTACCGTATAGAATTTCAAAGGGAGAGAAACCTACCCTGGCCCTTGGGGCACAGCATACCCACAGGAGTACAAGAGGCAAGATATCTGTCCAGGGTAAGGTTGTCTCTTGGCATAGCTTAGCCATAGCCTGCTTTAGAGTCCGGTTCATGCGCTCCACTTTCCCTGAACTCTGAAGCCTGTAAGCTGTATGTAGATTCCATTTAATTCTTAAAGCCTTGGCTACCTATTGTACTATTTCTGCTACAAAGGCTGGGCCATTATCGGACCCTATGGTCAGAGGCATTCCATACCGTGGAATTATATCCTTCAGCAATGCCTTAGTGACTTCTCTCGCCTATTCAGTGCAAGTGGGATATGCCTTGACCCAAACTGAAAAGGTGCAAACAAAGACTAGCAGGTATTGATTCCCTCTGCTAGGCCCTATTTCTGTAAAATCGACTTCTAAGTCCTCAAAAGGAGCTTGCCCACAGCGCTGAACTCCTATCGGTCCCACAGGACTCTGTTTAGCATTGTTCTGAGCACAGAGGCGGCAATGCTGAGAGACTGAGGCACACAAGGAGGGAAGACGGGCAATTAAGTAGTACCTGCCTAACAAAGCTTCTAGGTCAGCCTTTCCTAAATGAGTGAGTTCATGCTGCTGGAGGACTACCTTATGTGCTAACTGTTCTGGGACATAGACCCTATGATCTGGGAGTATCCACCAACCTTCCTTTGTTCTCTTGCCCCCTTCTTTCTGGGCCCATTTCTCTTCCTGAGGAGTGTATTTTGAAGGTTCAGGTAATTTGGGGGCCAACATGATCCATGCCAGTGCTGCTTGTTCTTTAGCAGCCAGCTTGGCTGCGGCGTCAGCACGCTGGTTTCCTTCTGATACTGAGTCTTTCCCTTTCTGGTGACCTTTGCAATGGATGATGGCTATTTCCTTAGGCTCCCAGACTGCTTCTAGTAACTTTAAAATCTCATTCTCATTTTTTATTCCTTTCCTCCTGCTGTCAAGAGCCCCCTTTCCTTATATATGGCTCCAGGGACATGCAGGGTAGCAAAGGCATAGCGCGAGTCAGTGTAGATGTTGGCACGCTTATTCTTACTGAGTTCTAGGGCTCTTACTAGGGCCCAAAGTTCTGCCCTCTGCGCTGACCATCCTTCAGGCAGGGCCTGTGCTTCAATTTCTCAAAGTTTGATACCACTGCATATCTGGCTCGTCTTTTTCCTTCATCTAAGAATGGCAAGGACGGCAGAATGGTCTATGGGTCTGGTCCCCAGTAGCTCCAATAATGGTGGCCTCCTTTCCTGAGAGAGGCGCTACTTTCTGAGTGACTACTGAGTGCTCAGCTCCGGTATCAACCATAAAGTCCACAGTCTGGCCCCCAGTTTTCATTCTGACCATGGGCTCGTGGGGGCCTAGCTGAAGTGAGCCCGTTCTGTCCTAGTCGGAATCAGCCATTGCTAGCCCAATGAGATCTGCTTCAGGTGGCTCTGATTGATAGCAGCTGGGCGGAAAAGGGGGCCCAATCTTTTCACTTTGCCGTTTGGGACATTCATTCTTCCAGTGTCCTGTTTCTTTACAATAGGCACACTGGTCTCGTCTCAGGCTCCCTCTTCCTTTTCCCCCTGGTCTGTATCCTTGCTGATCTGTCTGGGAGCCCGAGCCTCTAAAAGCCGCTGCTATTATATTGTCCCTTCTTTGTATTCTCTTTTCTTCCTCCCTCCTTGCCACACTGTCTCGATCGATGAAAACCTTATTAGCTATCTCTAGCAGTTCAGTAGCACTCTTTCCTGCAAACCCTTCCAGTTTCTGTAATTTTCTCCTGATGTCAGGCTGGGCTTGGCCTACAAAAACGGCATTTACCATGGTTTGATTTTCTGGGGCTTCAGGTCTAAAGGGGGTGTAGATCCGGTATGCCTCACATAGTCTCTCATAGAAAGCTGTTGGACTTTCATCAGGCTTCTGGAAAACCTCAGAGATTTTAGCCATGTTGGTGGGCTTCTTGGCTCCAGCCGTGACCCCCTGGAGGAAGGCCAGCCAATATCTTTCTAGCCCGGCCCGTCTGTCTTCTGAGTTCTGATTCCAATCGGGTTCCTCATCTGGGAAGGCCTTCCTGGCCCATCTGTCTGTATCTAATATTCCTGCCAGGGCCTGGGTCTGGAGCCACTTCCGAGCCTCTGTTACTACTCTCATGCGCTCCTCAGTGTTAAAGAACGTGAAAAGGAGCTGCTTGCAGTCCACCCAGGTGGGCTTCTGGGTCTGGAAGATGGTTTCTAGGAGGTCTATCATGGCCTGAGGTTTTTCAGAATAAGCTGGGGTGTGATGTTTCCAATTCAAGATGTCACTGGTGGTAAAGGGCTGATAATAATAGACTGGCCCTCCCTCCTGCAAGGTCCCATCTTCGCCAACTACTTTGGCACCCCGAATCTCCCTTAGAGGCATCTGACGTGCTGGTTGTGACCTGGGCCCTGGATCGGCTGAACGCAAGCACTGCCCAACTAGCTCTGGAGAGCCTGGTTGAGGAGAAACGGAAGGGGGCGGTGTGTCTGGACCTTTCAGACAAGCTGGGGAAGCACTTGGTGCTGCCTGTGGCACATATGGAGATGGCAAAACTAGCAGGACTTCCTCATCGGATCCTGACAGAACAAGGGGTTCCCTTCTAAGAGACCTGTTTCTTTACTCCTACTACTAAAACCTTACAGAACTGGACCCAAGGCGGCAAGGTTTAAGCAATCCCTAACCAGCTGTCTGGGTGTCCGGGGTCTGTTGTGACTACATTCCAGACCACACTGACCATTCCTACATCTAAAGAGCCTTCCGGGGGCCAGCCGACCCCAAAGGCTGGCCATTCTAATTCACAGAATTTCCTCAGTGTTTTGGGGTCCATTTTAATACCATAGTCCTCAATAAAACCCTTTTCAAAATTTTCCAACATGCAATTGAGAACAGTGGGTTTACTTTGTCCCAACCCCATGATGATCGGTGGAGAGAGACAGACAAGGGTACAGGGAAATTTACTAAAAGCCTGGAGGGTCTCCTTAAAGAAAAGATCCTTAATCAGCACAGGCAGGGGCAGGGCAGGTAAAATCTCTCCACCCTGTGGAGCTGTGATCCCCGCCCCTGAAAGTCCCAGCCAGCCAAAAGAGACAAGAAAAGCCACAAATACCTTTAAATCTATGCCAGAATTCCAACGTTTCAACCTAACACAGCAAAATCACAGAGCAAATCAAAGCCCCTAGTACACAAAAATAGACTGAAATTTTTATCAACTATCCCTCCGTGATAGAGAGCAAACGTCTCAGAAAACTAACTCAACAGCGCTGCTTGAGATTTTTGCAGACCATCACAGGTTCAGCCTTCAGTAAATCAAACGTTTTAACCAGATGAGCAAACAGAAAATTAAAGTAGCTTTCGCTTTCCTTTTTTTAAATTTCTTTATTGATTATGGTATCACATAATTGTCCTCATCCCCCCATTCCCATCCCACACCCCTCCCCACTTATGCCCCCATCCCCCTGTTGTCCGTGACCACTGATTAGGCTTATATGCATGCATACAAGTCCTTTGGTTGATCCCTCCCCCTTTCCCCCACCATCCCCTACCTTCCCTCTGAGGTTTGACAGTCTGATCGATGCTTCCCTGTCTCCGGGTCTGTTTTTGTTCATCAGTTTATGTTGTTCATTATTTCCCCTAGATGTGTGAGATCATGTGATACAAGAAATACACTTATAAGAACTGAAAATGAGACAAGCCATAATGGTTATGCTGAGAGGCAAATGAATCAGTCTATAGTGAGTTTCTTTCTGGGCCAACAGTTCTTTTGAGTACCAATTTCAATGTCCAACAGTTCCTTATGTGTACATGTCAGCAATGATATTTCAGTTCTGGATGGTAGACAAATGGTGGTGATGCAGGTCCGAATGTCTCTGGTTTGGTCCTGGGCAACCTTCAGCGACGCACAGCTGCTGTCTGCTAGTATGGCAAGGCGTCGTTAGCATCTTCCATCTCTGGACTGTTTCTCTTCTGTCTTCATGGCTGGAGCAGTCCTGTCAATTCCTCTCTGTTGCAGGAATCCACATGGTCTTGGAGTTGTTTTCTGAAAATATACAAACATAATCTCGACCAAAAATTAATAAAGGAATATTTTCTATAAATTTGACTTGGGGTCCTTTTTCGTTTTTTGCCCAAATGATTTTCCTCTGGCTTGTTTTGACACCATGTGTGTTTTTCATGGGTGTCTTGAGCTGCCGAGCAGTATACCTTTGGAGGTGGAAGTCCCAGGGTCTGTGGGTCTGCAGCTGGGGTAGCAGGATATTGGCTGGAGTGGGTGCTGGGTCGCGGGGCAGTTCCAAGGCCTGTCTTGTTGATGGTGTTGATGAGTTTCTAAAAAAGGCCGTTCTCCCCTTCAAGATGACGTGGGCTCCATGCTGGAGTCCCATCGTCCGGGGAGTGCCTGCAACAGTGGTAGTCTCTCCTTGTCAAGGAGAGCCTGTCTGCCAGCCCCTGCTGCTCCTGCAAGATTTAACTGTCCCTCACTCACTCACACACACCCCACGCACATCCACACACACTCCTTTCATACCCTCACTCACTCACTTCCTCTCTCTCAGCTCCGTCCTGCCAGCCGCCATCTTTTTTTCCTCCAATAGCTTTCACTTGCACACAGACCAGTTAATCAGCAGATAATTATGCCAAGACAGACAAACATCCATACGCACACCCTCTCAGTAGACTAGCCCAGACTGGAGCTGAGCAGATAATGCCCAATTCCCCAGATGGGCATGGGGGCACTCCCGGCACCCACACCCCAGACCAGAATTCTCGACAGATATCTTGGTGAGAACCTACCGGAGGTGTTAAGGCTGCATCCAGCCCCACTTCTCTGTAGCAAATTGGCTAGTCCCACACACAAACAAACAGAAGAGTGAACTCATAATTCCTTAATCGAATCTGAATTCACTCACCTCCAGAGTCCTGATTCCTGATTTACCTGATGAAGTCCTATGACTTCCGGGGTGGTGATCAAGCTCCCCATTCCACTCACTTGGAGTGGGTCTGACTGACTGGGGCCCCTACCTTACTGATTCTGTCAACAGGTCCAGAGGTGTCCGTCCACTTTCTCCAGATGCCGGCCAGGTCCTGGGCTGAGGTCCGGGAGCGCCTGGAGTCCCACCCCACCGCGCCCCCCCCCCCCCAGTTCAATTCTGCTAAAATCAGCAGCGTGAGCCTTCCGGAGGCCTGTCCCATGCCGCCAAGCCCCAAACCCCGTCCACTCACTGGAGGCAAGAGCCAAACTCAGTTAGCTTCCCGGTCAGGGAACCAAATGTTGCAGAAGACCAAAGAAATACCAAGCACACTTCCTAGAGAAAGGGAGGGACCCCGCTTCTTAACACTAGTGGACTCCGGGAATAATTTCCAAATCAGAGTGAAGAAACATGCAGAGGACTTCACTTTTATAACCTCCTGGGGTCTTTGTCTTGCAGATATGGTTCCGCCCCCTTTTGTGGGCTTACAGGAAGGCCCCCAGGTGTTGGGGGTCTCCAGGCCATATCCGATGATCTGTCCTGGGGCCAGCAATAATGACCCTTCTCCCCCCACAGGGCAGTGCATTGTTCACAGTTTTTATGGCCTGACACGCCTTGCAAGATCAGTTTCCTCCTCATTACATTTTCCAGATTGTGGGAGCGCTGTGCCTGCCATAACCCATGATACAGTATACATTCTGCCATGGTACTTCCTGTTAAGAGTGTAGATCAAGAAGTTTGGTTGGGCAGGCAAAGCATATTAAATCATAACAACGCATCAATGACAGAATTATATGCTGATAATGTGGGCGTGGAGGGATCATGACTGCAAGCAGAATTCTTGGGGATCAATGTGGTGGGTAAAGTATGCTGCTTTGGGAGGAGGATCTCAGAGGCCATGACACCTGATGGTCATCCTCTCTCCTTCTATGTGTTTCAGTTTCTCTCACAGCTTGCGAGTGTCCCACATCCCACGTGGTTCAGGGTTCAGGTTCAGGGTTTGGGTTTGGGCTCTGGAGGAGGCCGCACGCAAATGAAAGAGACAAGATAAGAAATAATAATTTGGAAATTGGGGGCCAGGCGGAAGCCCAAGGAAGGACGTCACTTTGCTCTGGCCTTGCCATCCCTTTTATTCAGGTTTGGGATACACCCATAGCCCTTAGGCAGGCAATTCCAATAATAGCTCGATGATAGCCTATCAGCAAGGACTTACATAAGACTAAAAGGTGGAAGTTGCTTCAACTACTTTTGTCTCAACCAGACAGTGGGTGTGTGGCTCTGACCCTTGCCAGAGCCTCAAGGTTGACCAGCCTTCCGGACTCCTTGTCCACCCCTTTCTGCTAGTGAAGGCCATGGGCAGCTTCCAACAACAGCTGTCTAAAACAAGGGAGTGAGGACCTGGAGTGCTGGTGACCAAACCTTATATGCACGCACCAGATGGGTCAAAGTTTAATTAAAGTTGTATTCTGAAGTCCCTATTAAGCCCTTGCACACCACAGGGAAGCCCTCAGACACCTCCACAATGACCCTCAGTCACCTGAGAGTGTCTGCTTGCACTCTGGAGGGAAGATGTGCCTTGTATCGTCAGTGCCAAGTCATCCCCAGGCACTCATAGTTGCTTTAGTTTTCTGCTTGAAGGCAATTATCCCCCTTTAACTAGAACTACTGCCTTGCCTTCCCAATCCTGGACAAGAAGGAAGAGTAAAATAGCCCTTTCTCCAGCCTCATGGCCAGAAGACTTATGGTTTGTGCAATCCGAGTCGCAGCGCCACAAAGATTTACCGACTGGGGTTACTGGCTAGGGCCTCAGTTCTTTTCGTTGATGCAGAAAAGATTTTAAGGTCAACAAAAACAAAGTAAAGCAAAATGGGGTTTATTGAAGATACATTCCAAAAAGGCATGTGCCAGCTGAGAGAGTGTGAGACAAAATGGCCAGGCTGCTTACATTCCAAACGAGGAGCACACTAGTCAAGAGAGAAAATGGCTGGGCTTCTTTAGCTCACTGGGAAGTCAGAGAAAAGGGGGCCTTGGAGACAGGTTGAGAGGGTTAGCCCAGAACGAGCTGCAGCAGCCAATCTGCCGTGTTTGCAAGTCTCATGGGGTCCCTTAGAGGTTGGGGGACATATGCCTGTGGAGGAAGGGAAGGAGAAAGGGAATGGCATGGCCTTGCTCCCTCGAGTAGAGTGTGTGCAAGAGAGCCAATTCTATCTATCTTTACAGAAACTGACTTGGAGAAATTAGTTTAACAATGTTCTCAAGCACATATGAGGGCTCTCCTGATCCCCATACTTTCAGGAGACTTGTCTCCCAAGTCTTCCCCCTAATAAAATAGATATACTTGCCAGATATCCATTCCCCTAGAGTGGGGACACTGTTCTTGAAGCTTCCTCAAGCAGCCCTCCCTCCTTCATTCTTCCAATTGCCCAATGGACATTAACCAAATTACCCTAGGTCTGATGGTCATGAGCAGCTCATCCTTTTCCCTACACAACAGGTACATTCAGTCACACTCTCAGCCTGTACATAACTTGGGCAACATTAGATTTAAGGTCACATAGACTTCTGGTCATTCAGTCACAATTAGCTGTGCATTGTCGTTCTCCACAGATTTGTTGCCCAATGCATTTCTAATACGAGCCCAGAAGAGTGGCCTCTCATGTACACTGTCTGGCCAAGTGATAAATGTCTGCCTATTCACAAGTTTCCTCAGTCGGTGGAAGGTGGATAACTTATAGTTTGGGATCTCTTCCAGGAAGATCAAGATAATAACATCCTCATGCTCATAGAACATCTTGATGCTGGCCAGCTGTACTTCAAGGCAGCACCATTCACTGCGCAGGTAGTGGTTACTTACCACACACAAAGTTTTTCGGCTGGTGTTGATGGCATTCTGTATGTTCTCAAAGATATCTATACCTGGTTCAAAGTCCCGGTGGTGAAGACAGAGCTTAAAGGTGGGCTGCCCACCTTCTTCTAGGGCTGGAACAAGCTCTTCATATACCCACTGTTCATCAATGGCAGTGAAAGAGACAAAGGCATCATAGATGAATTCCTTCTTTGTCCGATGCCACTTGGCCAGGAACCAGGCTTGAAATATGTAGAGCCCATACCATAGAGATGTTACCTTGGCACTGAACCAAGAGACAACCATGGTTGTGAGGATGAGAGTGAAGGAGCAGAGGAAGTAAACCTTTCCTAAATCAAAATTACACATAGCATCATCAAAATCTATCAACAAATTCTGGGTATTTGGCTGCTGACAGTGATAGCTCTGGAGGTAAGGGATATGGACATTTTTTGTGTTTATTGACCAGTTCTTGAGCCACACATTGTCACAGTTGCACTGAAGTTTATTCCCATAGATATCAAAGAACATCAGTGACTTCAGGTTCTTCAGATGACTTTGATTAATGACTTTTAGGTTGTTGAATCTTAAAGAGAAGATCTGAAGGCTTTCTAAGCCAGAGAACATGCCAGGAGTCAGTGACTCAATGTTGTTGTTTTCCAGGCGCAGCATTTTTAGTCTTTTGAGTTTTTGGAATAAGGAAATATTTAAATAGAGACTTCGGTCTCCGGATTTTGTTCCTGAGATATCCAACTTTGTGAGATTAGTAAGGGAGTCAAATTGGAGATGGTCCAAGAATACCATGGAATTTTTGCCTAGTAGTAGCTCCTGCAAGCCATCCAGTCCTTGGAAGAAGTTGGTTGGAACAACCTGAATTCCATGCATTTGTCCTTCTAGGTTGAGTTGTTTCAAAGACTTGAGGTTCATAAATGGAGGAGATAGCAAGGTCCTAGTGGTTTCATATGTAATTTTATTAAAACTGAGATTCAAAACTTCTAGATTTTCAAGGCCCAAGAAAATACCTGTCCCAAAACTTGACAAGATGTTGTATGCCAGGTCAAGTTTATAGAGATAAGTGAGGCCAGAAAATGCATACTTCTCTATAATATTCAGGCGGTTCCGGGAGAGAATCAGAACTTGGAGTTTCTTCAGAAACTGAAAAGTTCTACGTTTTAGAGTCCTAATATTGTTGTCACCAAGGTCTAAACTCTCCAAATTTGGAAAATGAGCAAAGGCATATTTGTCAATTTTCACTATCCAGCACCCAGCCAAGTTGAGCTCCTTCAAATAATACAGCCCATAGAAGGCCATAGCATTGAGTTCTGTGATGGGATTTCTAGAGAGGAAAAGAGATTGTAGGTATCTCAAGGGTGAAAATGCAAAATCTGGAAATCTTTCAAACTTGTTGTTTGACAGATCTAGAGCTGTCAAGTTCTGGAGGACACTCCAGGTCCGGTTGCTGACAAAGGAAAGTTTGCACTTATTTAGATTCAGCCTTTGAAGGCTGGGCATAGCATTGAACTCACTGTCATTGAGGTGAACCAGATTATTATTTTGGCTCAGGTCAAGGAACAAAAGCCTGGTACAGTTGGCAAGATGTTTTATATTCCCTGCATCAGTGGCCTTTTTTCTAAAAATCAAAACCTGTAACCTGGGCAAGTACCTGAGGAGGTGACACACATTGTTCAAGTTTAAATGACCACCTCTAAACTCCCAGGCACTAAGGTCTATTTCCCTTAGATTCTGCAGGTGTTTGCTTGGAAGCATCTCCAGTTTTACCAATGTTCCACTTAGATTCAAGCTCCTCAGCTGGGGTAAAGTTTCCAGAGCAACATTCTGGATGACTCCACGGCTATTCTGAGAGACATCCAGAGTGGTCAGTTTAGGCAGTGACAAAGCAGAGAAATTTAATTCCATTAGCTTGTTCCCCTGCAGGCTCAGCTGGGTCAGTGAGGCCAATAACCTGGGACTGTGGTCCAAAGAGATGATGCTATTGTTAGTGAGATCAAGGTATTCTAGGTGAGGAAGATGCTGAACTGCTTCAAGAATATTGGAAATATTAGTAATAAAATTTCTAGATAAACTTAAGTGTTTTAATTTTAAAAGAGTAACAAAGGCATTTTTGTGAATATTGGTAATTTGATTATGGCTCAGGAGCAAAGTTTCCAGGTTGGACAAGCCCTCAAAGGAGTTGTTCACACTTTGAATCTTATTTTCTACTAAATTCAAAAGGGTCAGATTTTCAAGTCCCCAAAAGGCCCTCTCCTCAATCTTCCAAATGGAATTCCACTCCAGTCGCAAGTCCACCAGAGCAGACAAATTAGTGAAGCAATAGGGAGGAAGGACCTCAATTTGGTTTTGTGTCAGGTTGAGGTGAGTAGTGTATCCAGGGATGTCACAAATGGCATCTGTCAAGTTGGTGATCTTCTTCCGAATGCAGAAAACATGGTGAATGTCCAATTCATATTGTGCACATTTACTGAATCCGTATGCCTCTGCCAAAGACAGCAGAGAAAATCCTATTAAAATGATCCAGATCTGTTGAGGTGGCAGGAGGTTCTCTAACCCCATCTTGTCAGCTCCAGGCCTCAGAGTTACCAGTAGAAAAAAATCCCTTCACATGTATGATATCATTTTTTAAGGAATGGTAGTTCCATGTGACTTTGCTGCAAAGAAAAAGAGAAAGTTGTTTAGTTTAAATTTCTTCCTCAATATATCATAGCTGCTTCAAAAAAAATTAAATAAAAATTCTCCCAAAGTTAACTTCCAAAACAAATCCATTTCTAAAGGAATCTCCATGTGCATCAGCAAAGACCAGTGTTATTTCTCCTATAAGGAAAAATTGTTAGCACATGGATGCAGAGAAGGCAATTGAATATTTTATTTAATTTAGAGAATTAAGTTCCCCAACTCTCCTCTCCCCATACATAATAAGACACCTCCCTTGCTGTTTGGGCTGATACCTGAATTTCACCACTTGAAATGTACTTTGGGGTCTATGGATCTCAGTCCATTTAAAAGAATCATCCATGATGGGGCGGCGGGCGGTGGGGGAGGGGGGGGCGGGGACAACAAGGTTTACAAAGTTTACAGGTCACCTATATCTTAATGTGAATGAATACAAGAATACAGAGTCCTTGCTTTAAAGCCACTCATTCTACCACAATTTGCATTTACATCGCTCAAACAATTAAATTTGTTACTTGCATATGGTATTCCTGATAATCAGAGAAAAAGTACAACTACAATAAACTTAGCTCTATCAGTCTACTTTCTGATGCGTGCTGAACAAGTATTCTCCAGCCTTGCCTCACAGTTTCAACCTGTTCCCACAGTCACTCATGATAATGTAGTAAAAAGAGTACCAACCCAAACAAAACTGGGATCCAGACCTGTGCCTTTGACAAATTCTTTAACCCCTCTGAACTTCTTTCCTTATCCATCTAATGGGATAATAATACTCCTTCATAACGTTGTACAGATCCAACAAGACAACTTAAAGTACCCAGCTTCTTGCATGCTTTCACTTCTCTGGATCTATTTTGTGTTTGTTTTTTTGTGTGTGTTTTTTTGTTGTTGTTGTATTTTTTTTTTTTTAGGTTAACTCTTTTTTTCTAATTTTATTTTATTTTATTTTTTAAATAAATCTTTATTGTTCAGATTACAATTGTTTCTCCTTTTTTCCCCCATATCTCCCCACCACCCAGTTCCCAACCACCCTCGGCCCTTACCTCCCCGCTGCTGTCCTCATCCATAGGTGTATGATTTTTGTCCAGTCTCTTCCCGTACCCCCCACACAGACACCCCTTTCCCCCTGAGAATTATCAATCCACTCCCATTCTATGACTCTGATTCTATTATGTTCACCAGTTTATTCTGTTCCTCAGATTTTTAATTCACTTGACTTTTAGATTCACTTGTTGATAGATATGTATTAGTTGTTCATAATTTTTATCTTTACTTTTTTCTTCTTTTTCCTCTTTTTAAAGAATACCTTTCAGTATTTCATATACTACTGGTTTGGTGGTGATGAACTCCTTTAGCTTTTTCTTATCTGTGAAGCTCTTTATCTGACCTTCAATTCTGAATGATAACTTTGCTGGGTAGAGTAGTCTTGGTTGTAGGTTCTTACTATTCAATCACTTTGAATATTTCTTGCCACTCCCGTTTGGCCTGTATAGTTTCTGTTGAGAAATCAGCTGATAATCGTATGGGTGCTCCCTTGTAGGTAACTAACTGTTTTTCTCTTGCTGCTTGTAAGATTCTCTCTTTGTCTTTTGCTCTTGGCATTTTAATTATGATGTGTCTTGGTGTGGTCCTCTTTGGATTCCTTTTGTTTGGGGTTCTGTGTGCTTCCTGGACTTGTAAGTCTATTTCTTTCATCAGGTGGGGGAAGTTTAGGGTCATTATTTCTTCAAATATGTTTTCAGCATCTTGCTCTCTCTCTTCTTCTGGCACCCCCATAATTCTGATGTTGGTACACTTGAAGTTGTCCCAGAGGCTTCTTACACTATCTTCAACTTTCTGAATTCTCTTCTCTTCTTTCTTCTCTGAAGGAGTGTCCTTTGCCTCTTTGTATTACAAATCTTTGAGTTGATTCTTGTGTTCCTCTAGTCTGCTATTGGGTCTTTGTATAATATTTTCTATTTCAGTCAGTGTATGTTTAATTTCTAGTTGGTCCTTTTTCATATCCTCGAGGGTCTCATTAAATTTATTGGCCTTTTCCATGAAATTCTTGAAAAACCTTATAACCGTGGTTTTGAACTCTATGTCCATTCATTTGTTCTCCTCCATTTCTTTCATTTGGGATCTGTTTCCTTGCCTCCTCATTTTCACTGCTTCCCTGAGTTGATTGGGTAGCTTTGTGTACTAGGTGTCCTATTGGTTCAACGGGTCAGCCTCCCAGTTACCTGAGGTGGACATTCTTGGTGTACCCCTTTGTGGACTGTGTGTACAGCCTTGTTGTAGTTAAGTCTTGATTGTTGTTGGTGTCACTGGGAGGAATTGACCTCCAGGCCAATTGGCTGTGAGGACCCTCTGTGTCTATAACACAAGAATTGCTGTGCTGGAGACACATTTATGGGGCAGGACTTGTTCCAGTAGGGCTTTGGTGCTTACCTAGTCTGCCTCTTGAATGTGTCCCTTATGAGAGTGGTTGCAATCTGGTGTCGTCTCACACCAACCACTAGATACACTAGTTCTGGATCTCCAATGGGGTGCAGGCCACCTACTGTCTGAGGACCGGACCCCCAGCAGGAACTACAGCAAGAACTATAGTTTTCTCCTCTTTGCTTGGGCGGTTTTGGAGCAGTCTGACTGGAGCTGCAGTTAATTTGGTTAAGCTGCCACAGAACAGGCCATTTATATGCAAAAGCCTCTGTGTGGAGCCTGGGCGGGCTTGTTGAGTGTGCGGGGCGGGGTCTCAGGGCAGGGCAGGGCGGGGTCTCAGGGCATCACTAGGCTAGGGCGTGGCAAACGGCGATGGCTGCCATCAGCCGTCTCTGCCTTTCCACATTTCCAAGTCTCTGCGTCCCGCGCAATGATTGCTGGGTGCACCTCTGCAAAAAAGTCACTCTCACTTTCCGACCCGATGGCCGAGAGTCCAGCTTCTCCCCGTAGGCATCTGGGTCCCCCATGTGTCCCCAGAAACTGCATTTCAGAGTGATCGGGAGCTTGTCTCCCTTCGGGTTGAAGAAAAGCCGGGCGCCCAGTCGCCCGCCACCAGCCCAATTCGCGTGCCTCCATACCTCAACTTTTCAGCATTTGTGCTCCTTTCTCTTCTTAGTTGTAAATCTTCCACTCAGCCAGCTTTCCTATGGTTCTGGGTGGTAGACATTTTGTCTTTTAGTTGTATTTTTGAAATTGTTGTGCGAAACGGCAGTTTAGTTTTTTAACTTTGCCGCCATCTTGGTTCCACTCCACTTTGAATATTTCTTGCCACTCCCTTATGGACTGCAAAGTTTTTGTAGAGAAATCAGCTGACAGTTGTATGGGCACTCCCTTGTAGGTAACTAACTGCTTTTATCTTGCTGCTTTTAAGATTCTCTCTTTGTCTTAAACCTTTGGCATTTTAATTATGATGTGTCTTGCTGTGGGCCTCTTTGGGTTCCTCTTGTTTGGGACTCTATGAGCTTTCTGGACTTGTAAATCTACCTCACCAGGTAGGGGAAGTTTTCTGTCATCATTTATTCAAATAGGTTTTCAATATCTTTCCCTCTCTCTTCTCTTTCTGGCACTCCCATAATGTGCATATTGGTAGGCTTAAAGTTGTCCCAGAGGCTCCTTACACTATCTTCATATTTTTGGATTCTATTTTCTTTTTGTTCTTCAAATTGGGTGTTTTTTTGCTTCCTCATATTCAAAATCATTTATTTGATTCATGTAATCCTCTACTCTACTGTTGAATTCCTGTAAATTATTATTTATTTCCTTTAGTGTATGCTTAATTTCTGACTGGTCCCTTTTCATGCCTTTGACATTCTCACCAAGATCCTTGAAAGACTCATGAAAATCCTTGAGTAACCTTATAACTATGGTTTTGAACTCTGTATCCAAGTTTGCTTGCTTCCATTTCTTTCATTTGTGACATGTTTCTTTGTCTCCCCATTTCAGTTGCTTCCCTGTGTTTGTTTCCATGTATTAGGTAGAGCTGTTATGTCTCCTGGAATTGGTAAAGTGGCTTTGTGTAGTAAGTGTCCTGTAGGGCCCAGTGGCTCAGCCTCCCCAGTCATCTGAGCTGGGATCTCTAGATGCACCCCTGTGTGGGCTGTGTGCACAGTCTTGTAGTTGAGCTTTGATTGCTGTTGGCGTCACTGGGAGGAATTGACCTCCAGTCCAATTGGCTGTGGGGACCAGCTCGGACTACAGTGGGAGAGCTGCAGTGCAGGAGACCCCCCTATGGAGCAGGACTTGCTTCAGTGGGGCTTTGGTTCTCACTGAGTCTGCCTTTTGAGTGTGTTGATTGTGGATGTGTAGGGTTGTAATCTGCTATGGTCTGAAGCAGACCACTGGGTGCACTGGCTCTAGGGCCTCTCAGGAGGTGAAAAGTCAGCCACTTCCAGGAGCTACCCAGCAAGAGTTACAGAGGGATCTGCAGATGGCTAATATTTGAATTGAGCTTTGCGGGGCCCAGGAGAGCCCAGCCGTAAAGAAAGGCAGGCTCGTGCTAGTGCTGGGTCTTGGCCCTTTTATTGATAGGTTTGGGGCATGCTGTCATGAGCTGCCTCTTGTTTGAGAGATTTTTAGAAAAGTCTGAGCCTGAATCAGGACAGGCCATTCATATGGAAAAGAACTTGGGTGGGGCTGCAACTTGTATGGGGCAGAGTCTCAGGGAATCCCCAGGGTGGAGCAAACAGTGTGCTCCAGGCAGATGGAGACTCAGGTATGGCTGCCAATCATCTTTGGGACAGCAGGAGATCCCAGAATAAACCCTCTGAGCACCCCTGTCTGGGAGAAAGCTTTCCCCAAGTTCCTGCCCCAATGCCAGACAATCCAATTCCTCCCTTTATGTGTCTGGGTTCCCCACAGCCGCCTGATGCTGGAGCTCAGAGAGATCAAGTTCATGTGCTGGCCCTTTAAATAGAACAGATGGGTCTCCAGCAGCCTTCATGTCACTCAGCCACAATCCCTGCTGGTTTTTACAGCCTGTAGTTGTGGAGACTTCTCTTCCCAGCTCTGTATGAGAAATGGGTCACCTGTCCAAACTCAAATGATAGACTCAGAGACAGAAGTATGGCAAAAATGCAACTTTTAATACACTCTCGAAAACGGGCATCCATCCTATTGTGCAGGCATGCCTGGTGCAGGGAGCATAGCCCATTTATTTAGTCCCTCCTCCAGTTCCTCATTGGCTGAGTACTGTTGGGTCACCTGTTTCCTCATATGTCGCCTAGGTCTTGCTGTCTCCCATTGGGCCATTTCAAAAAAAATGGGCTGTGGCCTTTCTAGCTGCCTCCACCTCCCCTGTATAGCTGAGGCAGATGCCTCGGGGGTTTCCACCATGATGTTGGTCCACAGTGCACAGTTCTTTGTTCCTCTTCCCTCCTCCTTACATTCTGTTTGCCTTGGGGGAAATTCAATAAATTCCATCAAAAGCTGACCATGCTGGAGATGGATCTCAGAGGTCCATTTCCTACATCTGGAATCCTGGGCTAGGATCTGGTGTGGGGCTTGGACCCCTTGCTCCTCACAGGTGGCCTCCACAGAGGCAATCTGCTTCCTGATTAAAAAAACGGCACATGTGGGTTTCAGACCAGGCCATTCTGCACCTCCGCCGCTCCCATCAGTCTCAATGTGCTTTCTTTTGTACTTCTCTAGTTGTAAGACTTCCATTCAGCAGCTTTCAGGCAGTTCTGAATGATGGTTGTTCTGTATTTTAGTTGTAATTTTGAGGTGGTTGTGGGAGGCAGTGAGTACAGGTGTTTACCTAAGCCACCATCTGGATTCTCCTCTTAAAGGTAAAATTTTAACAAATAAACAAACAAACAAACAAATAAAAGTGCCCAGCTTGATGCCTGGTATACTGTGGAGTTCAAAAAAAGGTTATTTTCTTCTTTTTGCTTTAACTGTAGGCCAACACCAGCACACCTTTGTGTTGCTTCTTGTCTCAAGAACACTGCTAGTCAATAAGAAGGAAGAAAATCGCATAGTTGCATTGGGTTTTCTTCTTTTGTATATATACATTTTCATATGCACACAAAAATATATGACATTTTCTAGCACTAGTATTTGTAATTATAAGAATCACAAAACAAGCATCCATTAAGGAACAAACGATATACCTAACCAAAATGGGAAGTTTTTGGTTTGGTGCAAGGATGACCACCACAGTATTACAATGAATAGGATCACAAAACATGACTTTAAAAAGCTTTTATAAAGTAAGCCACTTATTTCTTACAACATCATTAACCCTCAGTATTGTGCTCTTTTATAATTTTTGTAATTCTTGTGGTATTAAAGTGATGTCTCATTGTCTTTATTGACATACTAGCTATACCCAGCCACGCGTTGTTGTGGCTCAGTCTGGTTAAATGGAAAAGAAAGAAAAGAGAAAGCGCACGTTTCTAATATGTTAAATTTCACAATGCTTGTGGGTATACAATATTTTTTGTTGTTCCATTGTCTGTGCAGATATAGAGATTGTCTGGTTTGCCGACTCTAGAACACGCAACATATAATTGTCCATGTGAGAAGCAATCCGTGTCTAGATCTAAACCGCACAATTCTAAAGATTGGCCCTGAGCTTTGTTGATGGTGATTGCAAACGCCAATCGAATTGGGAATTGCAATCTCTTAAATTGAAATGTCATATCCGTTGGAATCATAAGAATGCGAGGAATGAGGACATCTTCACCTTTAAAAGGTCCTGTCAAGATGGTTGCTTCTACGACATTGCTCATTAATTTTTTACTGCAAGCTGCGTGTCGTTGCAAAGCTTTGGCTAGTTGATATTTCACAACATGATAATTGGCACGCCGATTTTCAATTGCAGTACATGCGGTGGCATCCCTGGCAGATCGGGTGCATTCAAAAATTCTGTTGAATAATTAACCTCTTCATCTGCTTCCACAACAGTGTCGACGGACTTGTATGTGACTGCCTCGCTTTGAATGTTAGACTGAATGATATTTTTAAGTTTGTAGACGTCTTTGTTCTTGGCCGCAAGAATAGCTCGTTCACTCAGCCAATCGTGATTCTTAATTGGTTTGAATATTGGGAAATACTTTTTTCAACCAATTCTTCTTTTGATGTCACTAAATTGCAGAAGTTATGAGGCAATGAAATTCGTCCTGAGGTCAGATCAACTGGCACCTTTCCGTTCCCAATTTCCAGCAATTGATGTGAGAATATCTCAGCTGATCTATCGTTTTGCAGCTGGACATGCATATTTGTAGTTAATTTTAACATCTTTACGTGTCGCCACAAAGTAGAGTATTTCAGGCAAGCATTTATTTCGTCCGCTGGTGTCGATCGAGGAATTACAGGTAATGTTTGCCTGAAATCTCCTGCAAGCAATATTAATGCGTTCCCAAATGGTCTGATGTTTCCACGCAAATCTTGCAATGATGGATCAAGAGCCTCAAGCGATTATTTGTGCGCCATTGTGCATTCATCCCAAACAATAAATTTGCATTTCTGCAATACTTTTGCCATGCCGGATGCTTTGGAAATGTTGCACGTGGGAGTTTCAATGAATTGCATGTTCAATGGCAATTTCAAAGCGGAATGAGCAGTTCTTCCCCCTGGTAGCAATGTCGCAGCTATTCCGGACGATGCAAGAGCTAAGGCTATGTCATTTTGGGATCGAATTGCTGCCAGAATCAATCTAATTAGGAACGTTTTACCAGTTCCTCCTGGCGCATCTAAGAAGATTTCTCCAACCCCGTTATTGACAGTTTGCATTATTTGATCGTAAATGCCTTTTTGCTCAAGCGTTAGCTTAGGAATATTTGATTGCACATACGACAAAAGATCACCCATGTTGTAATTTTGTTCACGACGCAATTCTACATCGAATGAAGCAGCAGCAGATCGCTTCAGTGATGGCATTCCCAATTGATTGAGAGCTTTGTTCGCGATTTCTAAGCACAAATCTTCAATCATTATCAATATTGAAATGGAATCGTAAAATTGGAAATTTGGAAATCGTAAATTGAAATGGAATCGTAACATATTTAGTATAGCGTGTGTTGCTTTTACGTCCAACAGATGGCGCTGTTTTTCAAAAAAGCATGTTTTTACCCGTCACAGGTGTGACATCTATATAATAGTAGGTATAAGGTATATAAAAACGCGCGTATTCGAATGCACCGTTGTGTCAAAATTTCAAAGCAATCGGTGAAGAACTTTCGGAGATTTAAGATTTTTAACAAACGAACATTTACATTTTTATTTATATAGATTTCTGAATATTTGTGATTTTTTAGAATCTTTACATATTTGATAGCCATTTGGACTTTTCTTCCAGGGACCTACTTAGTTATATCCTTTTTCCATTTATCTATTGGGTTTCTTATGTAGACGGAAGGGGGCCACATGCTAACCTGGCTAGCTCAGGGAAGGCATGCGTGGCGGTCTTGCAAACTCAAAGACCTAAAGTAACCACAAAGGATGGTCTGAAATTAAAACTTTAACTAAAAGCAGTAATGGTGGGTAGTCATGTCCTAGGCTGGTGTCTTCCCTGACAAAGGTCAATCTTTACCTTAACTGAGCCTATTGTCTTTTTGAATCTATGATAACATATCGTTAGAATGTCAAAATAATTTTTCTTTTTTCCCCCGGGCCCCTCAAAGCACAGACACCACTCTGCAGAGACCACAAATACCCTCATTATTACTGAGTTAATTGTTGACTGTTAACTATCCTGCACCCACCTACGTAAAAGAAATATGTTGTGTCTATCAATTTACTTTTTATCCAGTCCCAGAAGTTTCCCCTGCTTTGCTTCTCCCACCTCCCTAATCTATCACCCACTTACATCTCCTCTTTTGATTGTAATGTATAAAACAAGGTAAAATAAAAGCACCATTCTCCGGAGCACTATTTCAGTATGTTTAGATTCTGCTTCCCGGCAACTATCGACAATTTGGCTCAAATAAACTCACAAAATTCTTTTTTTTTTTTTTTTTTATAAATATATTTTATTGATTTTTTTACAGAGAGGAAGGGAGAGGGAGAGTTAGAAACATCGATGAGAGAGAAACATCGATCAGCTGCCTCCTGCACACCCCCTACTGGGGATGTGCCGGCAACCAAGGTACATGCCCTTGACTGGAATCGAACCCGGGACCCTTCAGTCCGCAGGCCGACGCTCTATCCACTGAGCCAAACCGGCCAGGGCAAACTCACAAAATTCTTTACAGGTTTGAGTGTTTTCTTATGTTAACACTTATATATCCTAGATATTAATCCCTTAGTGATTTAATGATTTAAATATCTTCTATCGATTGTTTAACATTGTCTATGATAGTCTTTGCTGACCAAAAATTTTAAATCACAATGTGATAAAAGCCAATGTTGTTTTTATTTGTTTTTTTTCTTTATGATTTTGCCTTTGGATTTCTGTTTTTTAAAAATTGTTGTCCTCCTTAGATTACATTAAGTATTGTACATTTAGCTTTACCTCTTCCATTTATCTCTAATTCCTCTAAATCTCACTTTTGCATATTGTGTAAGGTAGGGATCCAGCTATAGTCTTCAATTAGCAAAGTATCTCACTATAAACTAAAAAACAATTGGTTGTTTTTCTAGTGCTTTTAGGGGCATCTTTATCATAAAGCAAATTACCATATATATTTGAATGTATTTCTGAACTATTTTTTTCCTGAAGCACCATTGTTTTATGTATTTTTTCTTTTTAAATGAAATTTATTGGAGTGACAGTGGTTCATAAAATTATACAGGTTTCAAGTTTATAATTCTATAATACATCATTTGTATATTGCTGAGCTCTCTTTTCTGTTCCTTTGTTTACTTATCAGTTCCTACAAGGGTACCATGTCATTTTATTACTATGGTTTTAAAGTATATCTTAATATCTAACAGGGTGAATCCTTTGTCTTTGCCCTTCTTTCTCAAGTTGATTTTTAAAGTGATTAGCAATTCATGAAAATGCTTCCATTACAAATGTAAGTACTAGTAAGTCTACCAACTTTCCCCCAAAGTCATGCTAGAATTTGATTTGAGACTGAATTGAATTTGCAAGTTAATGTGAAGTGGATTGGTACAATTATCATGTTAAATCACCCCAAATGTGGACTTAGTATATCTTAATTTAGTCAAAACTTCCTTTATATTTTTAAAGTTTTTAAATATTCTCTGTAAAATTTTGTGCTTTCTGTGTTGTTGTTTCCTAAAAACTTTTAGATTTTATTATTTTAAGGGATATCTTAAATATTTATATATTTAAGGGATATCTTAAATATATATATATCTTAAATATATCTTAAACATATAAATATTTAAGAGAGGAAGGGTGGGGGAGAGAGATAGAAACATCAATGAAGAGCCCTAGCCGGTTGAGCTCAGTAAATAGAGCCTCAGCCCACAGACCACAGGGTCTCAGATTCAATTCCAGTAAAGGGCATCTACCTCCTTTGCAGGCTCCTCCCCGGCCCGGGCCCTGGTCAGGCTTCATGCAGGAGGCAACCAATCGATGTGTTTCTCTCACATTGATATTTCTGTCTATCTTTCCCTCTTTCTCTAAAAATCAATGGAAAAGTATCCTCGGGTGAGGATTAAAAAAAACAACAACACAAAAAAGAAACACCAATGAAGAGAGAGAATCATTGATCAGCTGCCTCCTGCACGTCTTCTACTGGGGAGCTAACCTGCAACCCGGGCATGTGCCCTGACTGGGAATTGAACAGTGACCTCCTGGTTCCTAGGCTGATGCTAAACCACTGAGCCACGCCGGTAGGGCAAGGGATACCTTATTTTTTGTATTTAACTTTCTAGTTATAGCAAGGGTGTCATAAGTTTTGATTTTTTCTGTGTTCATATAGAAAGTTTTCTAAACTTATATAGTTTTTTAAATGAGACTGTTAGCCCTAGCCTGTTTGGCTCAGTGGATAGAGCATCAGCCCTCAGACCCTGTTCCCATTTGGGGCTCATACTTGAGGCAATGGGCCGGAGGCAAAGACCCTGCCGTGCCTGTATAGAAGACAATCAATCAATGTGTCTCTCTCACACTGATGTTTCTCTCTCTCTGTCTCTCCCTTTCCCTTCCACTCTCTCTAAAAATCAGCAGAAAAATATTCTCAGGTGAGAATTAACAAAAAAATAAAAATAAATGTGACTGTTAAAGTCTATTAGGTTTATCTCTTAATGATTATGTTCTCTACAAGTAATGGGATTTATATATGTCTTTTTCAAATTTATACATTTCCTATGTCTTTCCTTTATGTTGGTCTTAAATAATATTAGTCACAACCTCCAATACTATATTAAATTATTGTGACAATAGAAAGAAAATGTGTTGTGGTTTTGTTTGTTTTTTGGTTAATGGGATGGCATCTATAAATTTTCCATTTATTATTTTATTTGCTGTAGGTTTTTATATATGTTGAATCAGAAAAGTTGCTTCCTACTCCTAATTTTTTAAGGAAGAATATAGTTGAGTTTGACCAGAACACACAAGAGGCAGGGGGAAACAGAGCCATCAAATAAGAGAGAGTATACAGGGACAAAAATTTTCTTGAACAAATGATAAACTGGTTCTAACATGAAAGCATGAAAATATCAAGCACTTACTGTGGGCCTTGGAGCTTAGGAGAGGGAAAGGCAAAGGGAGACTGAAAATGCACTGGGAGTGCTCCTGAAAGGGAGGCAGGCCTGGCACTTTCACAGGCATTATTTACTCACTACAAAACTCAGCAAGACCAATAATCTTTTTTAAAAATACATGTTTTTATTGTTTTCAGAGAGAAGAAGGAAGAGAGAGAAAGGGATAGAAACGTCAATGATGAGAATTATTGACCGGCTGCTTCCTACACGCCCCCTACTGGGGATGGAGCTGGCAACCTGGGCATGTGCCCTGACCGAGGATAGAACCGTGACCCCCTGGCTCACTGGTCCACGCTCAACCACTGAACAAAACTGGCCTGGCGAGACCAATAATCTTAACCCTATTTTATATTTAGGGAACTGGAAGCTCTGAGAGTGGGACTTGCACAATATTGCACAGCTAATATGTGACAGATTAGTGATTCAAAGAAAAGGCTAGATCCGTGGTTGGCAAACTGCGGCTCGTGAGCCACATGCGGCTCTTTGGCCCCTTGAGTGTGGCTCTTCCACAAAATACCACGGCCTGGGTGAGTCTATTTTGAAGAAGTGGCGTTAGAAGTCTAAGTTTAAAAAATTTGGCCCTCAAAAGAAATTTCAATCGTTGTACTGTTGATATTTGGCTCTGTTGACTAATGAGTTTGCTGACCACTGGGCTAGATCATCTCAGAACCTCATGTTCTTTCCACTATATTCACCCCCTAATTCCAAAAGAGGAGTCACCAAACATTTGTAGCAATGATACATCATAGGGATACTTGTGTTACTCTATTTTGGTGATTCATTTGAAGAACTCTAATTTGGTGTATAAATTCTAGAATATTCCAGAAAAAGTGGTGTCATAAGTTTATGCTTACACTTTATATTCATCTCCATGACAAATAAAATAGAAAAGCAATGCTTTAGTGATACTTTCAATTTTAATTTTAAGGCAGCCCACTTGCATAATGACTGAGATGAATAGGCTGATTCAATGCTTTAAGGCATTTTGTTAGGCAACAAGAAAAAAAATGGGTCAAAGGAGAAGAGATTTCATTATAAAAGTAAATATAAGAAGGAGGAAGAGGAAGAAGAGCAGAAGAGGAAGAAGAAGTAGTAGTATGAGTAAATATAAGACATATTCGGTAATTATTGGGTGGTTGAGGGGAACTGGGTAGAACTGTTAGGGGCAGAAATAGAATAGTGGAGCCCAGCTATAATCATAAGAAATATTAATCATGCTCTGTTTGTTCTGTTCTGATTAGAGAAAGCACATTTTAACCTGGCTGAGAGTTGTATGCTCCTGGACACGGAATGCAGTCCATTCTCCTTTTCCCAGAACTGCCTATCATCATGGAAAGATTAACAACCTTGTTGCTGAAACAATCTGGTTCTGAGGCACCCGCCCTTTGCGACTCCTCCATTCCCCAGCCAGCATGGCCTGTAACCTGTAACCATTATACCTTGCCTACTTCCCCATGCCTGTAATTCCTACTTCCCCATGTAATTTTTGTCCTTCTACCCAATATAAGCAGCTGGGTTATGGAGAGGGGTAGAGCAGATTTGTGGATAACCTTTTGCTTTCCTTTCTGCTGGCATTGTTGGAATAAACACTCATATATGATTCAACCCTGCCTATGCTTACTTGGCTCAAGTAGTGACAGGCAGCCCAGACCCATTGGTTATCTGATTTTATAACTAGATATCACTGCCAGATTCATGTGTTCTCTGCTTTCATCGATGATAAGGGATACCAATATGACCCCTAAAATCTATCCCTGTTTGTTACAGAAAATTTTAAGTGAAGGAAAAACATAAACATTCAAACTTGTCCAAACATCTGGATTACATGCCCTGACAAGGGACAAACCTTACTCATAAAGTTTCTTTGGGGACAGGGTTAGGGAAAGCAGTTTATTTTACCTGAAGCTGCTCGTGTGACTGTAATCAAAGAAGCACTGAGAGCCAATGCCAGAGCAGGAAACTGAGACCTATGAGCCAGAGAAAAGAAGTTCTCAAAGGTGATCAAAATGAAGGGCTTCTAGAAGCAGGTGTGGAGCTAAGTTTAGCAAGCTGGTGAGGTAAGAGCAGATAATTGAGGAGCAAAAGAGTGAATAAGGAGATATCTGTGTAAAGACCCAAACAGCACTGTTTTTTACAGCTTAATTTGAGGCCCGTCGCAGTAGTGTGATGCACAGAGCCTTTAAAAGGCCTTGAATAGAATATAGAGCCAAAAACACTTCTAGTTGTCATAGCATTCCAAATAAGGCAAGGATTGTAAAGAAATAACATTTTTTATAGCAGACTACATCTTACTTAATAAAATTTGATGATATTATTACTGTGTTACTCTACTTAATTAAATTATATACATTTTAGAAAAAATTTTATCTAAGCTAACCATATTTTCTGATCCAAAAAGTAGACATGCTAGTACACATTTGTCTTACTTAGGGTTAGAATATTTTTCAGTGAAACTAACTACAAAATCAGGAGGTATTTATAAAGTTTAACCTACAAGTATAGGATTTAGCATTCAATTAAATATTATATTTGTGGTCATTTTCATAAAAATGGCATCAGAAAATAAGTCAGTTAGAGAAACAAATACCATATGATTTCACTTATATGTGGAATCTAAAAAACAATATAAATGAACAAACAAAACAGAAATAGACTCATAGACACAGAGAGACTGATGGTTGCCAGAGGGGAGGGGTGCTGGGGGACTGGGTGAAGAAAGTGAAGGGATTAAGAAGTACAGATTGGCAGTCACAAATTAATCACAGTGATATAAAGTACAGCATAAGGAATGTAATCAATAATTTTGTAGTACTATGTATGGCACTAGTTGTGTACTGAAAATATAAAAGGTGCTTTTTGTAAAGCCTATGATTTGCCTAATCACTATGCTGTACACCTGAAACTAACTGTAATTGAAAAAAATTTAAACATTAAAAAAATGGTATCAGGCTTTCAGTTTAAAATGTAACCCCTTATTTCTGAAGCTGTTTATAAGAAAATAAGGTTTGATCTACACCACTTCAACTTAGAACACCTTCCCCCTAAATGTTTTAAGCCGTGAACTGCCTACATAGCAAATTATTCACTGAAAAGTGATTTTAAAATGATGTTGTTTTAATCTTTTCTAATAGGTGTTACATGCAAATATATAAAAATTCAAATAGCACAAAATGATACATAGTAAAAACTTGTCTCCCTCCCACCCCAAACTCTCAGTCTTCCTCCCCAGAGGTAACCTCTGTTATCAGTTTTCTTTGTATCCTTCTAGAGAAGAAAATCACTAAAATGTCCATAAGGAGAGGGCATGAGGATAGTGACCAGAACAGGGAGGAAGGAGTCTAGTGAGGGGATAAAAGCATACACAAAGGGGGGAGGCAAGAGATAAGAAAGTCATCCTCAACTAATTTATAAATTTGTCATTAGTTCACCTTTTTTAAAGAGCCCCAGGCCTAAAGCTTTACTTCTTAGTAGCAAAACTTGCTATACCAAAAGCGTGCAAAAGCTGAGCATCTGATTTCAGGTTCCTTAATATTTTTTCTCTACAATCAAAACACTATCACAAAAGTAAAATGTGTAGATGCAATCTCGCACAAAGCTGCTATCAAAATTCTAAAACACGACTTCTTGAAATACCTGTAACTTGGCCTTCCCCTAGTCATTTAAGGAGCAAAATATGTGAGAGGAAAAAGGGAAAATTTTAATTAGCAAATGTGCAATATATATGTTAGCTCATAGAGAAAAACAGAAAGTTGGGTGTTTTCTCCCTTAGCCATCAGATTCCATTCCTGGTCCTCCTCTGTCCACTACATACTCCTAAATTGATATTTCTATCTGTGTCCTTTGTTATGCATTGACCCCTTGACAGCCAGGCCCACCCTTTTCCCCTCCCCACAAGGATGCAGATGCTTTTCTGGACAGGCCCTTCTTTTACTAGTAAAAAAAAAATCTTTATTGTTGAAAGTATTACATATGTCCCTTTTGACAAGCCCTTCTTAACTTTTGCAACAGCATGGATGGAGCTGGAGAGTATTGTCCTAAGTGAAATAAGCCAGTCAAAGAAAGATAAATATGATATGATTTCACTTATATGTGGAATCTAATGAACAAATTAAACAAAATAGAAACAGACTCACAGGTACAGAGAAGAGACTGACAGCTGTTAGAGGGGAGGGGGTTGGGGACTGGGTGAAAAAGGTGAAGGAATTAAGAAAAAACACACCAACAACTCATAGACACAGACAACAGTATGGTGATTACAAAAGGGAAAGAGGGGTTAAGGAAAGTAAAAGAGTATAAAGGGGGGATAAATGGTGACAGAAGGAGACTTGACTTGGGGTGGTGAACACACAGCATAATATACAGATGATGTATTATAGAATTGTACACCTGACACCTATATAATTTTATTAACCAATTAGAGGCCTAATGCAAGAAGATTCATGCAAGAATGGGCCTTCCTTCCCCTGGCTGCCAGCACCGCCATTCCACTCCGGCCCCGGAGCTGCCTTTCCGCCTTCCCACACTGCCCAGAGGCCCAGAGCGGCTGGGATGGTGCAGAACACCCCTGGCCGCTCAGCGCCTGCATATGCAAATTAACCTGCCATCTTTGTTGAGTTAATTTGCATACACACTCCTGATTGGCTGGTGAGCATCACAAAGGTATGGTCAATTTGCATCTTTCTCTTTTATTAGTGTAGGTGTCAACTCAATAAATTCAATAAAATATTTTTAAATGCAGGAATTAAGTATTTTTTAATATCCCAAATACGAGAAGACCATGAAAGACAAGCCAAAATGTTTTAAGTTTGTTCTGAAATTATTAAAACATCATGTTCATTGATAACATCATTCGTTTTTCAGGATCTGCATAACCTAATGACCATTTCTACGTCATACAAGTGTAACAAGAAGTATACCAGAATTTAGAATTCAACAGAACTGGGGAGGAGGTTTTCTCCCTGTAGGAGAAAAATATTTAGAACAAGAAACTAGATTAGATGGCCCGGGAGATTACAGGTGTCCAAAAAGCTTGAATGCTAAGAGCAAAACTTTTTAGGTATGTTGAGAAGGAAGAAATGGAGAGAGAAGCATGGAGTGAAAAAGAAAGAGCATGAAAATGGGGTTGGAGGTGGGGGTGGGTGATAGAGATTTGAACTGTGGTTGTGTATACTTTAAGGAAATGGACAAGAGGAGAGGGATTTTATGAAGCTTTTCTGTTTGATATGCTGTGAAGCCCTGCATTGCCCCTTTAAGAAAGTCAACAGAAAAGGTTTTCTATAAGAAAAGCTTTTGAAGTTGGATTTGTGTACAGGCCTGATACAAGTCATTCACCATTTCATCTTTCAGCAGGCAGGATTGCTGATTGGTTGCACATTGCCTGGACCATAAGAAGCTTGAAGCCTTTGCATTCTCTAAAACCCAGTCAAAAATTCTATGGAGAGCACCTAATCTTATCAAACCAACCCATTCCTGGAAAATAAGGGAAGGGAGCAGAAAGTTCTTGGTCTAACTAAACCTGAAGTAGGCTCAGCTCTGAAGTCTGCAAAACCTAGCTTCAAATCCCAACTCTGTCACTTACCAGCTATCCTCAAATTATACGTATACTGGTCTCAGGCTCAGTTTCCTCATTTGTAATCTGGAATTCAATTAATTGCCCAATATCCACCGAGTTACTCAGCCCAAAAGTTTTATACTGAGTACTGAGCCACCAGGTTCATGGTCAGCCCACAGCCTCTTGGTATGTTATCCACCAGCTGGAGTTCCTTGTGCTTCTGGAGGAAAGCAGAACTGAACTGAGGAGCCATAGAAACAAATGGAGAGGGGCAGGGGAAGAAATTGTCTGTATGGCTGAGGTGGTTGCAGAAATCCTCTTGACCCTGTTGGGGGGCTAGAACCATGTCTAAAATCCTGGCCATTTCAGTATAATCCAAGAGGGGAACTGAAAACTACTATGTAGTTTACTGAGGCATAGTTTCACTTACGCAACAAAAACCAGTGCTGGGAAGGGTTGGAAGTGAAAGTGGGGTTGGTATGGGGGTGGGTGGGTAGGGGAGCTGTATCTCATTAATACTGAGAAGGCTTGACCTTAAATAACAGGATTATGCAAGAGGCTGATCCTGAAAGCTGCCATTTACTTAGTTCCCAGACACTAGGGAGCTGTCAAAGCAGATGAAGCTTTGGGCACCCTGACCTTTCCCATCCCAGAAGCTAGGCCAGCTGCTTTTAGGTGGCAAAGTGAGGAGTCGAAGTGTGACTCAGGCAGAATAGGGCATAGGCTCTCACTGCCCTTGACTTCCGTGGATGAGGCTTGAAAACCCAGCTTAAGAAAGATGGACCCGCAAATTCCACTAAGAGGTGCTGAGATTGCCACCTATCTGCTCCTTTCCTAACTGAGATTATCTTGCTATATGGCTTAATCCATCCTAGAATCATCTGCGGGTCCTAGCCCCAGATATAACCCACTGATCTTATTGCAAGTCTGGCTTTAAAAAGTAGTTAGAACCTGGCTGGTGTGGGTCAGTGGGTTGAGCATCATCTCATGCACCAAGAGGTCACCGGTTCGATTCCCATGCCTGGGTTGTGGGCTAAATCCCCAGTAGGAGACAGAAAATAGATATTTCTCTCTCATGGTCCCTGTTCTTGAGCAATAATTAACAGAACGGTGGATTCACATGCACAGGTATGTTATGCTACATGAAATTAAACACTCTAATATAAGAATAAACTAAATGTTATGGGATTAAAGTTTCCAAGCTGAGATCAATACATTATAAGATATTAAAGGACTACAGATATAATTTTGAAAATACTTACCATTGGACCCCTTCTACTGTGTGAGGACACAAAGAGAAGTATGTGACCTGGAAGAGGGCCCTCATCTGACCATGCTGGCTCCCTGATCTTGGACTTCAGCCTCCAGAACTGTGAGAAATAAATTTCTGTTGTTTATAAGCCTCCCCGAAAATACTTATTATTGGCAATCTTTAAGAAATTATAAAGAATTAAAGATTTTGTTCAATGGACCAGCCATGTTATAGAGCTGCTCAAGCAGTTAATATGATCTTAGATTAAATGAATGAACTATTGCTCCCCTGATCAGGCCATCCATTTTATGGATGAGGAATCTGAGTCTGAGAGTTTAAATATGTATTCCAAGGTTGTAAAGGTAATGAATAGGGCTGATTTATCCATTAGGAACAGTAGGTACAATGCTTAGTGCCCACAGTGCTTTAAGGAGCCATTAAAAGGGTTTTGTTGTCTTTTCTTTAATCAGAAAAAAAATAAACATTTAGGTTGGAGGAAATGTTTTAATATATATTAATATACTAGTGGCCTGGTACACGAAATTTGTGCATGGAGGGGGGTTTCCCTCAGCCCAGCCTGCACCCTCTCCAATTGGGGACCCCTTGAGGGATGTCCGACTGCTGGTTTAGGACATCCCTCTCGCAATCCGGGACCACTGGTTCCTAACCACTCACCTGCCCACCTGCCTGATCGCCCCTAACTGCCTCTGCCTGCCTGCCTGATCGCCCCTAACTGCCCTCCCCTGCTGGCCTGGTCTCACCCCCAACTGCCTCTACCTGCCTGATCTTGCCCCCAACTGTCCTTCCCTGCAGGCCTGATCTTGCCCCCAACTGCCCTCCCCTGCAGGCCTGATCTTGCCCCCAACTGCCCTCCCCTGCAGGCCTGATCTTGCTCTCAACTGCCCTCCTCTGCCGACCAATTTGGTTCTGATTGGTCAGTTTCTATGCCAGTCAGTGTCAAAAGCTCCGCCTCCTAGGTAGCCATTGGCACCTCACAGTTGACCCAGATTTGGTTATTTTTTTTAGGGTTGGGGGTTGGGCTGTTTATTAAGTGGTTATTACAGGGGTCAGACCACATAAGTGGTGTCAGCCCCGGGAATGTGACCTGTCAATGTTGATCACAAAGCCCCCAAGGCTGGTCCTGGTGAGCCCCAAGGTCAGAAATGAAACTGAAAGGCCTCGGTCACATGCTGCTTCCAGGCATCCAGGCTGGGCAGCAGGGAGGAGATGCCCATGATGTGCCAGGTCTCCCTATCAGACACCACCAAGGTCTGCTAGGACAGCAGCTGCACGCCTGCCTCTGCCAGGAGCCCAATCATAGTAGGCAGCATTGCAGGGTTGGAGGGCTGAGCCTGGAACAGGAGCAGAGGCAGACCCCTGAGGAGAGGCACGTCTGGTCTGAAGGCAGCTCCATTGAGTGCCTGCAGCACAGGTGTGGTGCCCTGGACAAAGCCCACAGCCTGGTAGGGGGCACCTGCCAGGGCCATGCTCAGGAGGCCTTCCCCGCATCCTTGCTCTCCTGGCACAGTGGGGTTATGGGAGGTGGTTACATTGAGGCCGGCCTCCTTCACCAGCAGCTTGGTGTTCACCAAGTTCACATCTGCATGATTAGAAGCGTCTTTGAGGAGGCCGACAATGACTGCTAGGCTCAGGCAATTCCCGGCATTCTTCAGGGATGAGCTCTGTGTTACCACCCTTTGGGGGACTCTGCCCAGGCTCACATCAGAGTCCCCAGAGCTTCTGCCAGACCAATCCAAGGTTTGGTGTGCGGAGAGAAGGCGCTGGTAAGGGACTGGGCATTCACGACCCCGACGAGGGCTCTCCCCTTCACCATGTCCACGAACTGGACAGCGATCTCCACCCTGCAGTGGCTCTGGGCCTCCTTGGTGCTGGTGCCCAGGTGGGAACAGCTGATGACATTCTTGTGGTCTACCAAGGCGCGGTCCCGAGGCTGCCCCTCCGTGAACACGTCCAGCGCTGCACCCGCGCACTGCTCCGACTGCAGGGCCCGGAACAGGGTGCCCTCGTCCAGGATCCCTCCGTGGGCGCAGTTCACCACGACCATGCCCTTCTTGCACAGGGCAAAGGTGCTGTCGTTTAGCAGGCCTGTCCTAGAGGGCAGGAGAGGGGTGTGCACAGTGATGAAGTCACAGAGGGGCCAGATCTCCTCCAGGGGAAGCTGCTGAACGCCCAAGGAGGCAGAGACCTCTGGTGATATGATGGGGTTGTACCCTACAGTCTTCATCCCGAAGGACTGCATCCGGACAGCCACCTCTCTCCCGATCCTCCCCAGGCCAAGAATTCCCAGGGTCTTTCCATTCAACTCGGTTCCCAAGAACTTCTTTTGGTCCCATTTGCCATCCTTCATTGAAGCCGACGCCTGGGGAATCTGCCTGGCCAGACACATGATCATCCCACAGGTGAGCTCCGCAGCACTAAGACTGTTCCCATTAGGAGTGTTCATGACCAGGATGCCCTTCCTCGTGGCAGCCTCCGGATCTACGTTGTCCACACTGGTGCTGGCCCTGCCCACCACCTGGAGCTTCTCTGCTGCATTGATGACATCCGCGGTCACCTTGGTGGCTGAGCAGAGGATAAGGTCTTCGCAGTCCTGCAGCTCGGCTATCAGCTCCTCTTTGCTCAGGTTCTGCTTCTCCACCACCTGCAGCCCTCCATCTTGCAGGATCTTCTGGCAGCAAGGGTCCAGGCTGTCACTGATGAGCACTTTCCGTAGATTTGCGAAGGCCATTGCTGGAGCCAGCCTCGGATCCACCGCTCTTCCTGGACAGAAACACCTCTCAGCCCCCAGATTTGGTTCTGATTGGTCAGTTTCTATGCCAGTCAGCCTCTCTGGGCCTATCAACGGGGCCTGATCAGAAAGGCGTGGCTGATCAGCAGCCCTTGTGGAGTCCTGGAGAGAAATGGAGGCACAGCTGCTGGCCAGACTGGGAGAGAAAGGGAGAGGCAAGTGCTGGTCAAAAGCTGCCAAAGAGGCAACGGATCAGTCCTTGCCTCTCTCTGGCCCTGATTTGCAGACCCCTCAGCAGTCTGTGCTGGGACACCTCACGTGCAGTGGAAGCAGTCAGCGCTGGGTTGCCACAGCAACCCAGCACTGACTTCCGGTCTGGACGAGCTTAGGTCCTAAAGGTGTTACACCCTGGCTCTTTATTATAGAGGTTTGTCTTTATACCAACATAGTTGTAGAGTCTATTCTTTGTAAGTTTTTTTTTTTAATTTAAATTCTTTATTGTTGTAAGTATTACATATGTCTCCTTTTTCCCCCCATTGACCTCTCCCTGGCCGCTCCCACCCCCCAACACATGCCCTCACCCCGCTACTGTCTATGTCCATTGGTTATGCTCATATGCATGCATACAAGTCCTTTGGTTGATCTCTTTCACCCCCCCCCCCCCTTCCCAACCTCCCCTGCCTTCCCTCTGGGGTTTGTGTACTTTTTTTAATGGAGGAAGGGGCCCACAATATAAAAGCACCTAGGGCCCACAAATACCATAATGTGACCTCGTAACAAGTGGAAGAACTGGGATCCAAACCCAGAGCCCCAGCTTTTTAAAAAAAATTTACCTTTATTGTTGAAAGAATTACAGATGTCCCCCACTTTATAAAAAAATATATTTTGTATTGATTTCAGAGAGGAAGGGAGAGGGAGAAAGAGATAGAAACATCAATGATGAAAAAGAATCATTGATTGGCTGCCTCCTGCATGCCACCTACTGTGGATCGACCCTGAAACTCAGGCATGTGCCCTGACTGGGAATCAAACCATGACCTCCTGGGTTCATAGCTCGAAGCTCAACCACTGAGCCATGCTGGCTGGGCAGATGTCCCTTTTCCTCCCACCAGTGAACCCCTCCACCCCACACCCACCCTCAGGCCTTCACCACACTATTGTCTGTATCCATGGAGTATGCATATATGCATGTAAATTCTTTGGTTAATCTCTTACCACCCCCACCACAACTCCCACCTTCCCTCTGAAATTCGTCAGTCTGTTCCATGCTTCTATGCCTCTGAATTTATTTTATTCATTAGATTCCACAAGTGAGTGAGATCATGTGATACTTGTCTTTCTATGAATGTCTAATTTCGCTTAGCATAACAATCTTCAGGTCCTTCCATGCTGTCGCAAAGGATAAGATATCCTTCTTTTTTATAGCTGCTTCTATTTCAACAGTTGTTTTGGCCTATTCAATTTTGTGTGTTTTTTTTCATTTTTCCTGATTCAGTTTTGGAAGATGGTATTTTTCTAGAAATTTGTCTATTTCATCCAGGTTGTCCAGCTTATTGGAATATAGTTGTTCATGGTATTTTCTTATAATCCTTTGTATTTCTGTGTTGTCAGTTGTTATTTCACGTCTTTTGTTTCTTTCTTTTTTTTTTTTTAACAAATTCACATTTTATTTACGTCGAAATAAACTGTACAAAATTGACTTTCTTCACCAAAAATAACAGCAATATTTTCTGTATTATTCCTAGATAAACTACAAAACACATTTTTGTAGGTTGTCTAGGTTTTGCTTATAAATCAAGACGAGGCAGTAGATATAATCATGGAAAAAGAAAGAATAAAACAGACCCCTGCCTTGACCATGAAACAGAAGTGTTCAACATATACTTGCTAAAAAGCTTATGAAGATATAGGCTCAACAAAGGAATGTAAACAGCAACACCCAGATGTGGAACAAGGGCAGGTTCTTCCTTCAATGTTTAACAGTAACTTGTTTAAGATTATCGAATAAAGACAAAATCTATACTGAAATCCTTGTTTGGCAAGCTCACGTTTATTTCACTATCTGATACCGTAATTTAACTATTCATTACAGATTTTTAATAGCATACTTAAAACTCTTGCTATTCAAAGGTTAGTCATGAGCTTCATTGTAAAATTTTATGAAACATATTACACCCATACCTTCTCAAAATTTATTTCTTCAAAGAACTGGTAACTCAATACCCAACAACTGGATCCACAGTGATAATAAATGTTATGTCTAAAATGACTTAACTAAAACAATTCCAAAGTGCCATTAGCAGAGATCACGTAGAAGTGCAACGTGGCACTTTCAACGCTACCCTCTGGAAGAACAGTTAGTTCTCCAAAGTATGAGAGTTCAAACGGGCCATTTAAACAGATTATCAATGGCTAATGTATTCAAGATATTCAGTGATTAAGTGGCCTACATGTCTTTTATAGCTTTTCTATGTTTTCAAATTTCCTAGATTTTTTTTCAATATCAAATATAAGAGAAAACCCATTTTAAAAGTCTCTCAGGTATTTTCGATAGTTTCGGAATTATCTGTAGGAAGCTCTGACTTAGTTGTATAGAGTTTGATATATGTGCCCACCATTAAATCCAAATCATGTTTTATATCAAAATTTATGTTAAGCAAAGCTAAGTTACTTGACCTTTGGTCTGTCAAAGTGTTCCTCAGGTATGCTTTGAGATGCTTTCGCCCATTTTCATAGCGTTCATTCTCAACCTTCATCACAGGAAGAATACCTTCAGCAATTCATAAACATTATGAAAAAACTTGATGTCTGGCAGGTGGAGGGCTTCATAAATGGTGGATGGAAGCTCTATATCTTTCCCTCTGTGTTTCCACTTGATTCTCCAACAATGCAGTTCAGCTGAGAGTGTATCAGGATTGGGTAAGTCGCTTCTGTACATGTCAGCATGGTGCTCCTCCGATGTATTGAATTTGAGCTGTCCCATGACAGAGAGGACCAGAGATAAGCATTTAAGAGCTTTGAGGTGCTGTTCTGAGAATATATCTTTCAGTTCCTGAATAATGTGCTCCACTGTTGGAACACTTAGAGCTTCTTTATAGTAACTCTCAGAGGTCAGCTGAGATTCCAGGTTCCCTTGCTGAGCTCTGCGGAATTTCCCAGGGAGCTTCATCTGAATATCAAGTTTGGTTGCCAAATTGGTGGCTTCCTCAAACCAAAATTCATGATAAACTTCAATATTTTCCATCACTTCATTTAGCGAATGCAGCACCACAGTCAAGCTACTGGCTGCAAAGAAGACATCAGAGGTCTGACCCTGGAGATTTTTCCCAAAGGCTCTTGTAAAAGATAGAACATTTTTAAGTACGACAATGGTAACAACGAAATCAAAATCTGTTACTGCACTACAGAGTACAAATGCTCGGCCTGCTATACAGTTATTCCATCTAATATTTGTATCATTATTTATACCATCTAAACATAAAACAAGTGCTTGTAGGAGGTCCACTAAAATTTCAAAAGCATCATGCCTGCCTGTCCACTGAGAATGGCAAATTTCCTTCAGTTCTTTACCCCTTTCTTCATTGTTCTGAAAGAGGACATTAATTACATTGTCAAGCTCTAAAATCAGTTGTGGTGATCGATGGAAAAAAGAACAAACTTCCTCAATTGTTCCTAACGCAACAGACACTCCCATAACAGGCACCAATTTTGCCAACCACATATTTAAGGCACAGGAAGAGCAGAGTGTGTAGACAGCTTGGGGATATTTCTCCAAAAGTCTAGAAGCAACAACTTTCATTTTGGAAGAATATCCACTGGACACAATGTAAGCCTGGCCACGACAATATTCCATGTTTAATCCCCACTTTTCAGTTATCGTAGTGTGAAATTTCATAGCCAAAATTTCGGCATCAGCTTCATAAGGCAGGAAACCTACAAATTCCTCTCTCAGGTTATGAGCTTCGTCAACAAACCTCACCAACGGGCAGGTGCTCTTCCCCTGCGATGTCCACTACGTCGTCAGTGATAATCGAAAAGAAGTGAGAGTCTCTCACTTCCCTGAGCGTTTCTTCCCGAATGCAGCTCTCACAAATCTCTAGCATCTGTTTCTGCTGTGCTTTTGAACAGAACAGTGTGTTGACTGCTGTTGTCTCAAAGCGCTTTCTCAGAACCTCTTCACCAGAATTTATCCGGCACTCCAACAGTGCCTGAAAGTTATCAGGAGTAAAGAGACCTTCTGGGATTTCATCAGCTTCATGTCCATCTACAGGTATGTTTTGTTTTCCCATAAGAATCAAAATTTCAGCCGAAACCGGTTTGGCTCAGTGGATAGAGCCTCGGCCTGCGGACTGAAGGGTCCCGGGTTCGATTCCGGTCAGGGGCATGTACCTTGGTTGCGGGCATGTCCCCAGTGGGGGGTGTGCAAGAGGCAGCTGATCGATGTTTCTCGCTCATCGATGTTTCTAACTCTCTATCCCTCTCTCTTCCTCTCTGTAAAAAATCAATAAAATATTAAAAAAAAAAGAATCAAAATTTCAAATAAAGATTTTAAGTATTCTTTGTTTTTCTTCTCTTCAAGGGTTAAAGGTAAAATGTCTTCATCCTGTTCTTCACCCCCTTCTGTATTGGAGTTCTGAGCATTGCTGTTGTTGATCTCTTTATGTTTTTGTTCCTGTTCAGAAGTTTCGTCAATTTTTTTCTGTTTCAGTGTCCTGATTTCATCTTCACTCAATTCTTTTATTCGTTTTCTGTGTCTACTATGTGGATTGTTCAAATGACTGGTAAGATCAAATATTGTTGGTATTCCATTATTTCGAAGAACTGTCCTATAAGGACTAGTTCTACAGATCATAGAGGTCTCAAAGTGTTTGGCACATAATCGATAATGTTTATTTAGTTGATCAGGTGTTTTATCTTCTAAGTCTGCTCTCCTACAATTTTCCACCCACTTCTGGCATCTGGCCGGATCCCTCGGGAACCTGAAGAAGGCCAGATCCGACTGCGTGCTCTTCCGCGTGCAGTTGGGGGCCCGCGCAGAAGTTCGGCATCATCGCCTGCCCGCGGGCCGGCCCAGCGCTCCCCTCCCCGCCTCCTCAGGGCAGCCGGCCCGCCCGTCGGGGCCTGGGAGGGGAGCCTGGCCGCCGGCCGGCTCGGCAAGGCCCGCGCGCCGGGGGAGGGGTGGGCGGGCGGAAAGCCGCGAGTGGCCACGTCTTTTGTTTCTGATTCTATTTATTTAGGTCCTCTCCCTTTGTTTCTTGATGGGTCTGGCTAACAGTTCATCAATCTTGTTTATCTTTTCAAAGAACCAGCTCTTGGTTTCATTGATATTTTGTATTTGGTTGTTTGTTTGTTTTTTGACTCTGTGTCATTTATTTCCTCTTTGATCTTTATTATTTCCTTCCTTCTCCTTACTCTGGGCTTTTCCTGTTGTTCTCTTTCTACCTCATTAAGTTCAAGGGTTAGGTAGTTTATTAGAAATGTTTCTCATTATTTGAGGTAGGCCTGTGGTGCTATAAACTTTCTTCTCAGGACTGCTTTTGCTATGTCCCAGAGATTTGGGGTTGTTGAGTGTTCATCTTCAGTTATTTCCAGGAATTTTTTTAAAATATATATTTTATTGATTTTTTACAGAGAGGAAGGGAGAGGGATAGAGAGTTAGAAACATGGATGAGAGAGAAACATCGATCAGCTGCCTCCTGCACACTCCCTACTGAGTATGTTGCCTACAACCAAGGTACATGCCCTTGACTGGAATCGAACCTGGGACCCTTGAGTCTGCAGGCCAATGCTCTAGCCACTGAGCCAAACCGATTAGGGCGATTTCCAGGAATTTTTTTTTATTTCTTCTTTGATCTTATTGATAACCATTCATTGTTGAATATCAAGCTATTTAGCCTGCATGTATTTGAAAGTTTTTGAATGCTTTAATTATAGTTGATTTCTAATTTCATACCATTGTGAACTCACATGCTTCCTATGATTTTAAATCTTCTTGAACTTGTAGAGACTTGTTTTGTGTCCTAACATATGGTCTATATTTGAGAATGTTCCATGTGTACTTGAGAAGCATGTATATTCTGAAGCTTTGGGGTGAAGTGTTCTGTAAATGTCAATTAAGTCTATTTTACCTCTGTGTCATTTAAAGTCATTGTTTCCTTGTTGATTTTTTGTTTGGAAGATCTATCCAGTGAAGTCAGTGGGGTGTTAAAGTCTTCTACTATGTCCCTTCCCCTCTCTGAAATAAATAAAAACACATTTTTAAAAGCCTGGCCAGTGTGGCCCATGAACCAGGAGGTCACTGTTCGATTCCTTGTCAGGGCACATGCCTGGGTTGTGGGCTCAATCCCCAGTAAGGGGCTTGCAGGAGGCAGCCAATAGATGATTCTCTCTCATAATTGACATTTCTAATTCTCTCTCCTCCCTTCCTCTCTCTGCAATTAACAAAAACATATTTTAAACAATATTAAAGTCTCCTACTATGACTGTATTGCTGTCAATCTCTCCTTAAAGTCTTCCAGAATTTTTTTTATATATTTAGGTGCTCCTATATATGTTTACCAGGGTTATATCTTCTCTCTGGATCAATTCCTTTCATATTATGTAGTGACCTTTATTGACTCTTGTAATGGCCATCATTTTGAAGTCTATTTTGTCAGATATGGGTATTCCTACCCCATCTTTTTTTTAATTTTATTTCCATTTGTATGGAAATTTTTTTCCTATCACTTCACTCTCATCCTGTGGGAGTCTTTTATTCTGAGGTAAGTCTCTTATAGAGAGCATATATATATATGGGTCATGTTTTCATATATATATATATATATATATACACATATACATATATATATATATATATATATATATATATATATATATATATATATATATATAATTTCAGAGAGGAAGGAAGAGGAGAGAGAGAAACATCAATGATGAGAGACAATCATTGATCAGCTGCCTCCTACATTTCTCACACTGGGGATTGAACCCGCAGCCCCGGCATGTGCCCTGACTGAGAATTGAACCATGACCTCCTGGTTCATAGGTTGATGTTCAACCACTGAGTCATGCCATCTGGGTTATGGGTCATGTTTTTTTTATCCATTCAGCTACCCTATGTGTTTTGATTGGAGCATTTAATCTATTTACATTTAAGGTTATTATTGATAGGTAATTATTTATTGCCATTCTTATTCCTTACGCCTATGTTTCTCTCTATATATATTTATTGTTATTATTACATCAGTCCCTTTAACATTTCTTGCAATGCTGATATATTCCTTTAGCTTTTTTTGTCTGGGAAGCTCTTTACTTCACAATCTGTTTTGAATGATAGACTGGCTGTATAGATTAGCCTTGGTTTCAAATCCTTGCTTTTCATTGCCTTGAATACTTCATGCCATTCCCTTCTGGCCTATAAAGATTCTGATGAAGTCCCTGTAACTTTGAGCTGTAGAAAGCAGCAGGAATTGTGGCTGCGTGACACAGATACTCCTGGAGCCCCAGATAGGTCTTTTTAAAGGTCCAGCACAAGAACTTACACAGTCCCGCTGCCTATGAGCTCCAGTGCTGGGCAGAGGCTTTGGGAGATCCAGGGACACATGAAGAAGAACTGGATTATTTGGCGTTGGAGCAGGAACTCAGAGGAGGCCTTCTCCCTGACAGGGGTGTTCACAGTGGTCATTGTTCCTGTGCTCAGATCTCCCCAATCACAGAGCTGACTGGCAACCATATCTGAGTTTCCATCAACCTGGCCCATACTGTTCACTCTGCCTTGGTGATTCCCTCAGACCCCACTCCAAGCCAAGCTCTTTGCAGTGGTTTTGCCATATGAATGTCCTGTCCTAGCTCAGGCTTCAGACTTTTCTAAAATCTCTAAAAAATCAGCACCTGGCATCAATGTGCCCCCAAACCTATCAACAAAAGGCCCAAGACCTGGAACTAGCACCAGCCTGCCTTACCTCACAGCTGGGCCTTGCCTGAGCACTTCCAAACCCAATACAAGTAGCAGCCATCTGCATATCTCTCTGTAGCTCCTGTCGGGTGGCCCCAGGCAGTGGCTGACTTTGCACGTCCCAGGAGGCCCCAGAGCCAGTGCATCCAGTGGACAGCTTCAGACCATACCAAATTATAACTCTACACATCCACAAGTGACCCTCTCCAGGGGCAGACTCAGTGAACACAAAAGCCCCACATAGGAGTGTTTCCTGCACAGCAACTCTCCCACTACAGTTGAAGCTGGTCCTCACAGCCAATTGGCCTGGAGGTGACTTCCTTCCAGTGATACCAACAGTAATCAAGTCTCAACTACAACAAGACTGTGCACACAGCCCACACAGGGGTGCACCTAGAGTACCCAGATCAGGTTACTGGGGAGACTGAGCCACTGGGCCCTAGAGGACACCTACTACACAAGGCTACTCTACCAGTTCCAGGAGACATAGCACCTCTACCTAATACATAGTAGCAAACACAGGAAAGCAGCCAAACATGTCACAAATAAAAGAAATGGAAGCAAGCAAACTACTGGATACAGAGTTCAAAACAATGGTTATAAGGTTGTTCAAGGATATTAATGAAAGCTTCAAGGGACTTAATGAGGACCTCAAGGGATTTAGTGAGACTTTCAAGAATCTGAGTGAGAATTTCAAAGACCTGATAAAGGACCAGTCAGAAATTAAGCATACACTATCTGAAATAGAGTAATTTACAGGGATTCAACAGTAGAGTGAGGATTCCTAGAATCAAATCAATGAATTGCAACATGAGGAAGCAAAAAACATCCAATCAGAAGAGCAAGAAGAAAAGATAATCCAAAAATATGAAATAGTGTATGGAGCCTCTGGGACAACTTCAAGCATACCAACTTTATGGGGCTACCAGAAGGAGAATAAAGAGAGCAAGGTATTGAAAACTTATTTGAATAAATAATGACAAAAAACTTTCCCTACCTGGTGAAAGAAATAGACTTACAAGTCTAGGAAGTGCAGAGAGTCCCGAACAAGAGGAACCCAAAGAGGCCCACACCAAGACACATCATATTTAAAATGCCAAGGGTTAAAGACAAAGAGAGAATCTTAAAAGCAACAAGAGAAAAGTAGTTACCTACATGGGAGTGCCCATACAACTGTCAGCTTATTTCTGAACAGAAACTTTGCAGGCCAGAAGGGAGTGGCAAGAAATAGTCCAAGTGGTGAAGAGCAAGGACCTACAACCAAGATTACTCTACCCAGCAAAGCTATCATTTAGAATTGAAGGTCAGATAAAGATCTTCATAGACAAGAAAAGACTAAAGGAGTTCATCACCACCAAACCAATATTATATGAAATGCTGAAGGGTATTCTTTTTTTTTTTTTTACACTTGGTAGAATCATTATGAAAAATACATAGATGAATACTGTCTTCTTTCAAAAATATAAAATAAATAAGCAAGACATGTGAAAATAGGCAAGTTTCCATTAAATAAATGAAATCTTTTATATATATATATATATATATATATATATATATATATATATTTTATTGATTTTTTTACAGAGAGAGAGGGATAGAGAGTTAGAAACATCGATGAGAGAGAAACATCGATCAGCTGCCTCCTGCGCACCCCCTACTGGGGACGTGCCCGCAACCAAGATACATGCCCTTGACCGGAATCGAACCTGGGACCTTTCAGTCCACAGGCCGACACTCTATCCACTGAGCCAAACTGGCTTCGGCCTGAAATCTTTTTTAAAAAAGAAAGTTTTGTTTTCCATATCGTTTGAAAAAGGAAAATTATCATTTAAACAATATTCAAGTTTATTAAACAAATTTTAAAGGTAATACAAAATGTTTAGCTTTCATCAGCTTCAAGGTTTATGTTGCTCCCAAATTTTGCATATAACTGAACTTTCAAATCTGCTAACACCCATTGAATGGATTCCACTCTGAATTCTAAGGCATCAGTTTCTTCTTGCAAATTTTTCTTTGCTTCTTCTAACATTTCCTGTGTTTCTTCTTGAGAATGGCTAATGAAAACATCACCAATTTGATAAGGTATCATTAAGCAGTCTTCATCTGCAAGCATGATGTCCTCGCAAGCATCTTCTAAATTTTGGAGTTGTTTCTTTTTTACATCTATTTCTTCCTTCAGCTCTGTGATTCTACTTGTATTTTATGCAAATTTGTTTATCTTTTGTTGATCTTCAAAAGTAACATTGACGTCTTCTGCAGGCTGCAAAGGGCGGTACAGACACTGCCAACCCATGTGAATGGTGCAGGTTAAACGTGATAACCCGGCAACGCGCCCAGCATTATGGCCAGTGGACCTTTGGCTTCCCAAGCCCTGTGACATGCCAGGGCCACCGGACCCCCATGCTCAGGGTTCTGGGTGCGGGCAGGCCTCGCCGTGGGGCTGCCCTCAGGTTAGGGTGCTCAGCCCCGGGCCCCACGCCAGCCTCGGGGATAAGCACCCCAGAGATGCCTGCCTGGCCCCTCGGCGGCCCAGCACCCGCCGCCTGAGCATCCATCCACCTGAAGGGTATTCTCTAAGAAGATGAAGAAGGAGAAGAAAAGGAAGATAAAAAATATGAACAATAAAATAGCAATAAATACATATATATCAACAATTGAATCTAAAAATCAAAGTAGATGAGCAAGAGATCTAATGAATGAAATAAGCTGATGAATAAAATAGTATCAGTGGCATGGAAACATGGAACAGACTGACAAATCTCAGAGGGAAGGGGGAGGCAGATACAGGAAGAGATTAACCAAAGATCTTATATGCATACTAGAGACCTGGTGCATGAAATTCGCGCACTCAGGGCGGTCCCTCAGCCTGGCCTGTGCCCTCTCGCAGTCTGGGAGCCCTCTGGGGATGTCCGACTGCTGTGGAGGCAGGAGAGGCTCCCCCTACCGCCACTGTGCTCACCAGCCATGAGCCCAGCTTCTGGCTGAGTGGCGCTCCCCCTGTGGAGCCCACTGACCACCAGGGGGCAGCTCCTGCATTGAGCATCTGGCCCCTGGTGGTCAGTGCACATCATAACAACCAGTCTTTCCACCGTTCGGTCGATTTGCATATTAGCCTTTTATTATATAGGATATGCATTACTTATAGACAAAGACAATAGGGTAGTGAAGGCCTGGGGTGGGGCGGGAACCAGGTGGAGGGGGCAATGAGAGAAACAGAGGACATCTGTAATACTCTCAACAATAAAGATTTAAAAACAATACAAAACAAATACAGCATAGGAAATGTAGTCAGTAATATTGTAATAACTATGTGTGGTGTCAGATGGGTACTAGACTTATTGGGGTGATCACTTCATAAGTTATATAAATGTCTAATCACTATGTTGTACACCTGAAACTATTGTATGTTAACTGTTATAAGCCAGTCAGAGAAAGACAAATACCATATGATTCTACTTATATGTGGAATCTAATGAACAGAAATAAACTAATAAACGTAATAGAAACAGAGTCAAAGACACGGAGTACAGACTGAGATCTCTCAGAGGTGAGGGGTTAGGGGGGCTGGGTGGGAAGGCAGAAAGGATTAAGCAAAAGTAAAAAATAACTCATAGACATAGACAACAGTATTGTGATTACTAGAGGGAACGGGGTGGGAGGGATGGGGGCAGAAAGTAGAAGAGGGTCAAGGGGGAGATAAATGGTTACAGAAGAGACTTGACTTTGGTGGTGAAACAAACAAACAAAAAGACTCCCACAAAAAACAATTATTTTTTAAAAATAAATAAAAGCAGAAGAAGTGCCTTGCCCAAGGTCATAGACTATGTGTATAGGGGATCTGGGAATAATTGTATTTTAGTAACCACCATCTCCACTTACTCTTTCTGCAGAGCCTCTTTTTCCAGGCCTGTATACAGTAAGCAGCTAATTTCTTCTTCAAGACCTCTAAGAAAAGAAAGACAAAAGAAACCAATAGACACAGACAATCTAGCTTTCCTACCAAGAAACACAGGCATCACTCTCTGCCTAGCCTTGATTCCATCACAGAGACAGGCCTGGAGCCAGGAAATGCCATTTAATTATAAAACTCTAACCCGTAATCCAGACGGATGGAAGGCACATGATCAAAACTCAGCATAGTCCTGAGTAACTTGTGCATAAAGAGAGAATGTACTTGTGGTTCTCAGTCCTGCCTGAGCAACAGAATCACCTAGGGATTAAATACGGATTTCCTGGGCCCCTCTCAAGAATCTGTGTTTTAAACAAATGCTTCAGGCATGCAGCCAGAGGTGAAAAGCCCTTAACCCAGTAGTTCTCAAGTTTGAGCTTGAATCAGAATCACCTGGAAGATTTTTAAAAAGATATATTTTATTGATTTTTTACAGAGAGGAAGGGAGAGGGATAGAGAGTTAGAAACATCAATGAGAGAGAAACATTGATCAGCTGCCTCCTGCACACCTCCTACTGGGGATGTGCTTGCAACCAAGGTACATGCCCTTGACTAGAATTGAACCTGGGACCCTTCAGTCCGCAGGCCAACGCTCTATCCACTGAGCCAAACTGGTTAGGGCTGGAAGGCTTTTTTAAAACACAAATTGCTGGGCCCGATCCCCAGAATTTTAGATTCGCTTGGCCTGAAGAGGGGCCCAAGAATTTGAATTTTCCCCAATTCCCCAGGTGATGTTGATGTTATTGGTTCAGGGACCACACTCTATGAACAACTGGAATAGCCTATCTTAGTTTGATCTTTATGTCAAACAATTCCTTTGACAAAGTCTTTTCTTCAATTTGTCCCTGCAAGGAATAACTGCTGAGGGAATTGGAATTAGCCACTACTGTCAGTTATCAAGTCAATCTCTACACTGCATAGCACTGCAGAAAACAATCAGCTCACAAACCTCTCAAGATCACCAAGATTAAGCAGAGGGTGACACACATACACACACCCCAAGCCACTTGCTTCCTAATGGAAAAATTTTCCTCCACAACTTCTAGTCCCTGCAGGTCAGGGCTGGCCCAGCAGGGAACAGCAATATTTGATCCACTCTAGAGTGCAACTGAGGGACCTGAATCTCCATGCAGATAGGTCAGCAACCAAATAAACAGTTTTCCAGCAGTAGATAAGCTTAACCTTGATAACAGAAGCCTAATCTTGTCACATTTACAAGGGTTACCTTGCCTGAGGAGAACTCTTGAGTTTCTATTCCAAGGCTGACGATCCTACTGGTTACCCCCATGTCCTTCAAAGGCATTCCTGAACTTGCACAAAGAAGTAGGGAAAAGGGAACTTTTCTCAGGAAATTGTAGGAAAAAATTCCAGTGAGGGTTTTTAGAAAATAGGGTTTCATGACTCACACAGAACCTGAGAGTATGACACTCCTACACTATCTGCAAAAGGCATTCTAACAAATAGCCTGTGAAATATTGTCATGAATTAAACTATACATAGCTTGTTATTATTATCCTATATAATAAAAGGCTAATATGCTAGGTGTCCGGTTGACTGGCTATTCAACCAATCAAAGCATAATATGCTAATGATATGCTAAAGCTGCTCGACCACTCACTATGATGTGCACTGACCATCAGGGGGCAGACGCTCCGACAGGTAGGTTAGCTTACTGCTGGGGTCCGGCATATTGGGACTGAGCAAGACAGGCTGGACACACCCTGGTACCCTCCCGTGGTCCCTCCCCTGGTGGCCAACCTCCTGTGTCCCTCCCTGGCCCCGATTGTGCACCGGTGGGGTCCCTCTGCCTGGTCTGCACCCTCTTGCAATCCGGGACCCCTCAGGGGATGTCGGAAAGCCAGTTTTGGCCCAATCCTGCAGGCCAGGCCAAGGGACCCCACTGGTGCACCAATTCGTTCACTGGGCCTCTAGTTATTTTTAATACATGATGTTTTGTCTGTAAAATTGGGAGGAGTGCTTCCATTTCTACTCTTGGAAGTTTTTTGACAGTGCTATTATTTGAAAATTTGGCTGGGTATGGGGGAGATGAGAAAGGAGGTGATCCACAGTGCTTGCTCTAGTCTGAGAGATTCTATGGAACTTGATGCCCAGAAAAGATACCTAAAAATTGCTTAGCACTTTACGATTTACAATCCTATCACATAATCTCTATGAATTTCTACAGAAGAGGAAAGAAGGCCCAGAGAGATAGCTTGATGTGGCACTCAGTGCATGGTATATATGATTAAGATTCAAATCCAGACCTCTTGACCTCAAATCCAGTGCTCTTAACACATCAGCACAAGTGGTACAAATACAGACCTTGATGCCTGCTTCCCAAGGCTACTGCATGGACTGTGGATAATGTGGCCCAGAGTACTATCTAGAATTCTACCCCTTCCTTCCAATTGCTTACTTCTGGCATTTCTAATGTGTGGTGAAACCCAACAAAGAACCACAGCAGTGATCTAAATGAAAATTAACTGTAAACTTGTATATGCTACCTTAGAGAGTTTATTAGACTGAGAGTGGAAATGTTTAAAGCACTGTGTTAATTTAAACAAATATTCTGACAGTAGTTATAGCAGCACCTAACTTAGGATGTATGGGGAATGCCAAATTCTCCCCCCCCCCCCAGTTTTATTGAGATATAATTGACACATAACATTGTATAAGCTTTAGGTATACAGCACAATAATTTTGATTTATGTATATGTTTTGAAATGATCACCATAATAACTTTAGTTAACATCTATCACCATCACCTCACAGTTACAAAAATTTTTTTCCTTGTATGAGAACTTTTAAAATCTACTCTCTCAGCAACTTTCAAATATACAAAACAGTGTTGTTAGCTATAGTCATCATATTGTACATTACATCCCCAGAAATTGTTATAACTGGAAGTTTGTACCTTTTTACCACCTTCACCCCATTCCTTCACCCTCACCCACACTTCTGGCAACCACAAATCTGATCTCTGTTTCTATGAGTTTTGTTTTTGTTAGATTCCACATATAAGCAAGTTTATACGGTATTTGTCTCTCTGTGTATCTTATTTCACTTAGCACAGTGTCCTCAAGGTCCATCCATGTTATTTCAAATGGCAGGATTTCCTTATTTTTTTATGGCTGAATAATATTCCATTGTACATATACACCATATTTTCTTTATCCATTCACCCATTGTTGAACACTTAGAATGTTTCTATATCCTGGCTACTGTGAATAATGCTGCAATGAACATGGGGGCTCAGATATCTCTTCAGATACAAAATTGTTAAGAGCTGCTTAAGTTATTGGGTATAGCTAGAAAGGTATAACCAGTACAGAACAAGGTTTGTTGGCTGATATGAAAATAAATGCTATGCCACCTCCATGTAATACCACTGTCTGTGGTGACATTTATGAATTAGTTACTTTAAAGAAAAAAATATTTTCTTGATTCCCCAAACTCTAGTAATGCCATCTATCTCTTGGTACAATTCTGGGAAAAGGTTTTTCCTCATAATTCCCTGTATATTGCTTGGATGCTAATCAAGAGTGGAGGAAAGCAACATACCTGTGAGAAGCTCTTAGTACACGTTCCTGTTGCCCATCTTTCTGTAGTCAGATTTTCTCTAAAATAAGAAACTTCTTTCTTGGGAAGTTTCAAAACCTCAAGATGGTTGCAATGAGCTCTTAAGACATGTGACCAAAAGTAAGAAGCATTTTCTTCCTCTTCAGACCTCATGCTTCTTCCTTTTTTTCCCCCTGTGTTATTTTGTTTTGTTTTGTTTTGTTTTCTAACTAGCTCATTTTGGGGTAACTAAGGGAGTTTTCCCAGAAGTGCCAAAATCCTGCTTGGTGTTTATTGCAAAACAGATATTTAATGAGAAGATTTTATCTTGTGCCCATCACAAGTTCCTCCGGATTTCTTGCTCCCTGGGAGCTCTTGCGGTCACTCAGTTGATTCAAGCCCTGTGTTGGAAGCAATTCTAGCCAACATACCTGGAATTGCACATGTGAATTGGTAGGGAGAGGCCTTTCTTCCCTTGTTTGTTTCCTGAAATTGGTGTGCTTCTTCAACTAGGTCTCAGGTATGTTTGAGCCTTGTAATCAGGCTGTGTAATTCTGCTTCTTTCCCCTCTGACTCCTCCTTTTTGCCACAAACTTGACTGCCTAGTGAAGAGATTACCCATGTTGTTCTTTGGCTTGGGGTGCACAACAACCCATTTACAGGGCCAGCCCTTGGCAGAACTAGGAGTTTCTAGCAAGGTCTTGGTAGTTTAACTTTAGTACTCCCTCCTTCACATACCTCTACAGTATCAAAGGCAAAAATCGCCTTCTCCTACGTGTGTTACAGTCCAAAAACTTGGGATCCACCCTCTTTTGACAGCCCAGTGCTTCTCTGAAACCACAACATTTCAATAGAGGTGCAGCTCAGAAAAAGAGACAAGAGCAGAATAATATATTTTGCAATAACATCATGATGGGTAGAGGATGGGATATACCTGGACAAAGTGTTGTGTTTTCTGGATGAGGAGACATCCCCTAGAAGCATCCCCGAGACTCATGGCAATGCCTTTTTTGGTGGGGGAGTCTCTCTTTGGGCTTTTTCAATATTCTCATTCATACTAGGTACCATCTCTTGAATAATAACAATAGTTACTGGCAAAATTAGGGAGCACTTACCATATTCCAGGCACATATAAGTGCTTTATACGTGTTTACACAGTTAACAAAAAACTATGAGGTAAATATTACTCTCCCAGTGAGGAGGAAACTGGTCTTGCAAGGCGTGTCAGGCCATAAAACTGAACAATGCACTGCCCTGGGTGGGGGAGAAGGGTCATTATTGCTGGCCCCGGGACAGATCATCGGATATGGCCTGGGGACCCCCAACACCTGGGGGCCTTCCTGTAAGCCCACGAAAGGGGGCGGAACCATATCTGCAAGACAAAGACCCCAGGAGGTTATAAAAGTGAAGCCCTCTGCATGTTTCTTCACTCTGATTTGGAAATTATTCCCGGAGTCCACTAGTGCTAATAAACAGGGTCCCTCCCTTTCTCTAGGAAGCGTGCTTGGTATTTCTTTGGTCTTCTGTAACACCAGTTTTTAAATGAGGAAACTGAGACACAGAATAATAAGTAGCCCAAGGTCACCCAGCCAGTAAGAAACAAAGTTGTGATGGTATCTCTGTTCACGAGACACCCATGTGGCTTCTATTGATCCTATGTACTTTCTGCTAGTGGGTTGAGCTACTGTCTCCTCCTCCTTGGGATTCTGGCACTATCTTGCCCAAGGCACTGACAGCTCTTCTGAACTTTCTGGATGTTCCCTGAGGCCTACACCTTTTAAAAAACTATTTATTTTAGCTGAGACAATTTTAAAAACCACAAAAAAATTAAAAGTATAAAGTCACAGTACATAACACCACTCCTAAAACAGTCTTTTCATTCATCTTTCTGGGAGTACTATTCCTGGGAGATTTTTCTTTTATTTATCTACTTATTTATTCATTCATTTATTTTTAAAATGTTTTTATTGATTTTTTTTTTAGAGAGAGAGGAAAGGAGAGAGAGAAACATTGATGTGAGAGAGAAACATCAATTGGCTGCCTCCTGCATTCCCCCTACTGGGAATCGAGTCTGAAACCTGGGCATGTGCCATGACCAGGAATCAAACCGTGACCTCCTGGTTCCTAGGTTGATGCTCAAACACTGAGCCATGCTGGCTGGGCCTGAGTTAGTTCTTGATAGTGTAGATTCAATCTCTTCCGAATTCAATCATTTCACAAGGTTCTCTTGGCTATCATTAGGGGAAAGAAACAAATTCTGCACCCCTGACCTGGATGGAATAGAACCGTTGACATTTTAGTGCATGGGATGACCAAATTGAGCAATACCAGCCAGGGCCTGGGAGACTTTTCTTAGTAAAAAGGTCTTCATAAGCCTACCAGTAAGACATCCTCTTCTTCCTTGCCACTCAGAGATTTCTTCTTTATATATTTCTTTCCAGAAACCATTTATGATCAGTTCTCAACTAAACTGCAAGAAAGGCAAGATTAAAGCCACACTCTGGCTTATCATGTAAGTAATTTATAGAAAAAAGTCATGGTGCTAGTAAATGCTGTTTTTGTGGACAAATATACCAGAATGCTGATCTGGATGCTCTCTGAATTAAAAGCTCTTTCATCTAAACAACCTATAAACCAATGAAGTGTGATGCACAAAGCACATCTATTTTTATGCATTTTATTATGTACTTAAAATAATAAAAGGAATTTATCTTTGTCAGATGCTTTTCTTTTTTTTAAAAATTTTTTATTGATTAAGGTGTCACATGTTTGTCCTCATTCCCCCATTCCCATCCCACACCCCTCCCCACGGATGCCCCCACCCCCCTGTTGTCCTTAACCATTGGTTAGGCTCGTATGCATGCACACAAGTCCTTTGGTTGATCTCTCCCCCCTACTCCCACCCTCCCTTATCCTCCCTCTGAGGCCCGACAGTCTGATTGATGCCTCCTTGTTTCTGGGTCTGTTCTTGTTCATCCGTCTATGTTGTTCATCATTACCCCTAGATGAGTGAGATCATGTGTTACTAGAAATATAAGAACCAAATGTGAGATGAGCAATAATGTTATGCTGACAGGCAAATGAATCAGTCTGTAGTGAGTTTCTTTCTGGACCAACAGTTCTTTTGAGACCCAATTTCAATGTCCACCAGTTCCTTATGTGTACATGTCAGCACTGACTTTTCAGTTCTGGATGGTGGACAAATGGTGGTAATGTAGGTCCGACTCCCTCTGGTTTGGTCTCGCCCAGACCCGGGACCCAGCATCACCTGGGCCCTGGGGCGCGTGGCCTCACCCAGACCCAGGTGCGTGCGGCCTCACCCGGACCCAGGATCCAGCCTTACCCGGACGCAGGGGCGCATGGCCTCACCCGAACCCCGGGGCGCGCGGACTCCCCCAGACCCAAGGGCATGCGGCCTCACCTGGGCCTGGGCCCCAGCCTCACCCAGTCCCAGAGGCGCGTGGCCTCACCCGGACCCAGGGGCGCGCGGCCTCACCCGGACCCGGGGGTGTGCGGCCTCACCCAGACCCGGAATCCAGCCTCACCCGGACCCAGGGGTGTGGTTTCACCTGGACCCGGGACCCAGCCTCACCCAGACCCAGGTCCCAGCGGGGCTTCATCTTCTTGATCCCAATTCCTGTCGGTCAATTCCCTCTCAGCAATTCCTTCAGCCATTTTCTCAAAGCTCCGGGGCAGCTGCCACGGAACTTGCTGGGCGGCAGGCTCAGCGAAGCTCCGGTGCACCCGGTGCGTGGCGGCAGGCTGGTCCGAGGTCGCGGCGGCACTCGGGTCTGCAGGGGCGACCAGTCGCCAGGCGAGCACACCTGGGTCCAGGACCCAGCGGGGCCTCGTCTTCTCGATCCCACCTCCCATCGGTCAATTCCTTCTCAGAAATTCCTCCAGCCATTTTCTTAAAGCTCCGGGCGGCTCCTGCGGAATTCACTGGGCAGTGGGCTTGGCGAAGCTCCGGTGCGCCCGGTGCGCAGCGGCAGGCTGGTCCAAGGTCGCTGCGACGGCGCTCGGGTCTGCAGTGGCGGCTGGTTGCCGGGCGTGACACCTGGCCACTTCCGGGGTGCAGAGATTCTCGAAGGACTCAGAGGTCAGCAAGCGCGGAGTCTCCCGCCCCATGTCCCCCAGGGGCTCGTCTGTCCGTGCTCCGCAGCAAGCGGAGCTGTCCCCTCTGCTGGAGACCACCAGGGGAACCACGCCGAGCACATTCCAGGCCGCCATTGTGTCGCAAGAGCCATAGATCTTAAGGTGTGATCTTTGGCTCACTGGCATCAGCATCATCCCGCATCCCCCTCTCTTTTATTCTAGTTGTAGAGCATCCGCTCAGCCAGCCCTCCGGTGGTTCTGGATGGTGTCTGCTCTGTTTTCCAGTTGTAGTTTCAAAATTGTTGTGGTAGGCAACAATCAGGCGTCCGCCCTATGCCACCATCTTGGTCCTCTCCTCCAGATGCTTTTCTTAAATCAGTGCACAACTCCATCCTACATCTCCTGGGTCTGACATGAGGCCATCCAATTTCCAAGTCTGCACTACTGGAGAAATACCTGGAAGAGGGAAGAAGAGAAAATGGTATATCAATTTATTTTTGTAAATATATTTTTATTGATTTCAGAGAGGAAGGGAGAGGGAGAGAGAGATAGAAACATCAAAGATGAGAGAAAATCATTGATCGACTGCCTCCTGCACACCTCCTACTGGGGATAGAGCCTGCAACCTGGGCATGCCCTGACTGGAAATCAAACCATGACCTCCTAGTTGATAGGTCAATGCTCAACTAGTGAACCATGCTGGCCAAGCGAAAATTGTATATTTAGAATTGATTTATATATAATACTGTGATAATTCCTCTCAGGAACAGGAGCATGGGAGGTGGCCAATTCTTGACATCTCTCCTACAAAATTCACAAACAGTGAAGGTGCCACTACATGGTCTTTCAAAAACACTGTCAAAGTATGGGGTTTCATTTTTTTAAAATATGTTTTTTATTTATTTTAGAGAGAAACGGAGAAAGGAGAGAGGGAGAGAGAGAGAGAGAGAGAGAGAGAGAGAGAGAGAGAGAGAGAAAGGAGAGAGGAGAGAAACATTGATGTGAGACACTTCAATTGGTTGCCTCCCACACATACTCCAACTGGGGCCAGGGATCAGGGCCAGGGATCAAACCTGCAAGGCAAGTACTTGCCCTTGACTGGGAATTGATGTGTGGGGACCGGAACTCTAATCACTTAGCAGCACTGACCAGGGCCATTTCATTTTTTTTTTTATGGCTGAATAACATTCCATTGTACATATGTACAACTTTTTTATCCACTCGTTAGCATTTTTTCCTTTTTATTGAATTTATTGGAGTGACATTTAACAAAATTATGTAGGTTAGACAGCATTCTTGAAAAGACAAAATTATAAAGACAGAAAGCAGATCAGTATTTTCCAAAAGTTAGGAATGAAGGGAAGGTGTGGTAAAAGAATAACATGAGGGAGTTTGGGAGGTGAGAGAACTCTTCTGTATATTGATTATAGTGGTGTTTACATGTATTAACCCTTTGCACTCGCTTGCTTTTTTCTCGATTCCTTTATTCTAATGCTAACCGTGTTGAGTCACACTCGACATCCGAGTGCAAAAGGTTAAAGCTTATAGAACTGTACAGCAAAAAATTCAATTTTATTGTATGTGCATTTAAAAAGTAATTTTTTAACAAATAAGAGGATTAAAAATGACATAAGATTTTTGGATGTTATTAAATGAGGATGTGATTCCAAGAGGTACTATAGCCATCTTGTACTTGATGATGTCAGTGATAATCAACTTTGGAACTGCCCCTCTCAGGACTTTTGTCACGTGAGATAGATAATATATTTCCCTTACCCTTAAAGGCACTTCCGGTTTGATTTTCTATTACTTGTTGCTAAAAACATCCCCTCACAAATAGATGCTAAATGTTATTATTTGTTAACATGTTAACATTTCCTTTGGTTTTAAAAAGTAAACATTGAATCTCTAATAAATTGTATTAAAATAATTAAATGCAATATTAATGGAGAACAATCCAGAACGTTTTCTTTTAATAAAAATGAAGATGCCAGAGGAATGATGGTGTGAGAGAGCCCCCTTGTCCTATTCCTCTGAAATCTTAACAAGTTAACCAACTATAATTCAACGAAGAAATTCCTGCTCAACACAGACGCATGCCTGAGAGACGTGCACATTGAAACATGTAAAGGTGGGCAACTGGGAATAAGAAGGGAGAAAGTGCAAAAGGCCCACAGACACAGCCGTGCAGCTGGGAATTTGCGACTCAGCGAGCTGGGAGAAGTGAGAAAGCTGGCGGTAGCAGGTTATTCCTTTGGCTGGAGGAGAGGAGGCAGCCCAGCAGGGCAAGCAGCAAGGGAGTGAACGGCATCTGAGTAAACAGACGCCTGACAGAGCATGAGATTCTGCCGTGCTGCTCTCCACGGTCGGGCCAGTGGTGATGTTTCAGACAAAGAAATGGAACCACAGAGCCCGGCTGCCGCTTGGACTCCCAAAACTTGCTTCCATTGCCCTTGGAGTTGGGTCCAACAGCATATTATCTGTAAACCAAGAGCTGTTGCAGTAGAACTGCTGTTTCCCTCTGTGACTGATCTCCAGGAGGAGTACTTGGGGTGGAACCCCAGGGAGGTCAGGGGTTGCCATTATGGTGAGGGCAAAACAAACCCCACCCCAAGCACAGTGGCTGTACTGTCATTCCTTGAATCCAAGAAGCACACCTAGTTACAGAACACCTAGTTACCTCAATCCAAAGAGGGCCTCTCTGAAGCATTTGGTATTAAAGCTGTCAAAAATTAATGACAAAGAAAAAATTCTCAAAGCAGCCAGGGGAAAGAAGGAAGTGACCTACATAAGAAAACCTATCAGAATTTTTATCCGACTTCTCAGCAGAAACTCTACAAGCCAGAAGAGAGTGGGACCAAATGTTCAAATGTCTGAAAGAGAGAAATTATCAGCCACGAATAATATATCCAGCAAAATTATCCTTTAAATATGAAGGAGAAATAAAGACATTCCCGCCATACAGAAGCTGAAGGATTTTATCACCAGAAAACCTCCACTGCAGAAAATACTCAAGGGAATTATTCTACCTGAAACAAAAAACGTAAGGTCACAACACTACTAGTAAGATCACAAAACAAAAACAAAACAAAAAAAACTTACAGCATAAACAGGGATAATTTGTGACAACAAAAACATAAAAGGGGAGGGGGTAAAAGTTTGAACTAGTAAAAAAGGATGAAGATCATATGCACTCAAAAGAAAAGAAGCTACAGTATATATGCAAGCTTATTTTTTATTTTTACTGATTTCAGAGAGGAAGAGAGATAGAAACATGAATGATGAAGAGAATCATTGACCAGCTGCCTCCAGCATGTCTCCTTCTGGGGATCAAGCCTGAAACCTGGGTATGTGCCCTGACCAGGATTCAAAACATGACCTCCTGGTTCACAGGTCAATGCTCAGCCACTGAGATATGCTGGCTGGGCTGCAAGTTTATTTTTTATCAACCTAATGGTAACCACACACAAAATTCCCCAAACCAGGACACATAGCTTTAAAAAAAAGAGGAAAGAAGTATGGAATACCACCAAACAAAAACAATGGTCATAAACACAAAGAAAAGAACCAATGGAGGCACAGAGCTACCAGAAGACAAAAGATAAAATGGCTATATAGGAAATTCTCATACATCAATAATTACCCTAAATGTAAATGGTCTGAATTCAATAAAGAGGCACAGAGTAGCAGAGTGGATCAAAAAACAAAACCCAACCATATATGCTGCCTACAAGAGACACATCTAAACAGCAGAGACAAAGTTAGATTCAAAGTATAAGGGTGGAAAAGGATTCTCCCAGCAAATAACATCCACAGAAAAACAGGTGTAGCCATGTTTATATCTGACAAAATAGATTTCAAGAAGGGGGTTCTAATATATGGTGACAGAAGATTTGACTTTGGATCGTGGGCATATGGTGCAATATACAGATCTTGTAACATAGAAACCCACACCAGAAACCTATATGTTCATGTTGACAATGTCACCCCAATAAATATAATTTAAAAAATACAAATTTAGTATAGACTTATCACTAATAAATTAATTTCATAAAAATATTTAAATGACCATGAATGATAGAGCCTTAATAACCCCTCACATCAATGCAGCTTTTTACATTTCACTTGTTCCTACAGATACCCTATGAGTAAGGCAGGCATCATTTATCCCATTTTAGAAGTGAGTACATAATGGGTAAATGAGTGATAGGTAACATGTTTGTGGTAGATACCTTAACTCAAAAGACTAATTAATGGTTTAAACTTTATTGTAGGAATGTGTTGGAGGGAATAGAGGAGGCTTTTGGTACCCTCAGACTTAAGTTACAATATGCAGAATGAAAGAAATAACTGTGTTATTGAAGAGTGTGATAACGAGAAAAAAATCAATTCTGAACTGCTAGACCTAAAAAATAGGTAGGAGGTGATATTTTGAAGAGGCTATCACTTTCCTTCGTCCATGAAAAGAACATAGAGGATGATTCAAAGATATCAGCAGGAAAAAAACACACAAAGATATCAGCAGGTACTTGGACATTCATTACTGACAAGGGATATGGTCCACTTTTTCAAAGATACAGAGACAGATACGTATAGATCTGATTTGTTGACTCAAAAGCTGTACTGTCCAAAAAAGGTTGTACTCTCTTCCTGTTACATATTGCATCCCACACCAATCCATAGCAAGTCCTGTCAGCTCTGCTTTTCAAATATATTCAGAAGCTTACAACTCACCACTGCTGCTTCTCCCACTCAGGTCCAATCAGTCCAACATAATTTTTCACCAGTCCTACATCAATACTGGTAATCCCCAACAGATCTCTCTGCTTCTGTGATTGTCCCCTCTAGTCTATTCTCAATCCAACAGCCAGAGTGATTCTTTCAGTCAGGTCATGCCATTCTCCTGCTCAAAACTTCTAATGCTTCCCAGTCTCAGAAAGTACTTACAGTGGCATAAAAGGCCCTTTAAAATTTAACCTGTGCCCCCACTTCCCCATCTCATTTCCTACACTTTTCTTCTCACTCCCTCCATTCCAGCTACACTGGCTTCCTTGCGTTTTTTGAACACACCAAGCGCACTGCTGCCTCAGGATCTTTGCACTCTCAGCTCCTTCTACCTGGAATTCTCAAGAACTCTCTTTTCCCTCTCTTTTCCTCAAACTTTTCCGCCTTACCCTGTAGGAAGGGGATACCTCCTTCAGGTCTGTACTTAAATGTTACCTTATCAAGAGGCCTTTGATAAACTTGCATTCTTTGAGTCAGAAGCAAAATAATCCTATCTAATAATAGACAAATATGCAAATTGACCATACCTCCGACACACCCACAAGCCACGCCCACAAGCCAAGCCCACCACCCAATCAGAGCGAGTATGCAAATTAACCCAAACCAAGATGGCTACAGCCACAGAGAGCAAGGTTTCCTAGGTAACAGAGGAAGCCAAGCTTTCGCCTGCCCTGGCCAGGCCTAAGCCTCCACTCAAGCTACAAAGTTTCAATTATAGAAGGTAAACAAATTCAAACAAATGGCGGCAGAATGGAGCTTGAGAGAGCAGGCCAGGGTTGCCGCCAGCAACAGGGGAAGCAAAGCTTTCTGCACACCCTGGCCGGGCCCACCCGCTTAAGGCAACAAAGTTTCAATTATAACCCCAACACAAATGGCTGCCAGCGGAGGGAACCCCAGGCTTGGCTCTGCTCCAGGCTACAAAGTTTCAATTGTAGAAGGAAAATAAATTCCAGATACCAGGGCCTCTGCTTGGGTTGCCAGGGGGCATGGCCGGCCTGCAAACCACCACAGGCCCCTCGCCCAGGCTGCCCCACACCCCAAGGGAACCCCCACCTGATCCAGGATGCCCTTTAGGGCAAACCAGCTGGCCCCCACCCCTGTACCAGGCCTCTATCCTATCTAATAAAAGAGTAATATGCAGATTGATCATCACTGCAACACACAATATAGCTGCCCCTATGTGGTCAAAGATCCTGCCCCCATGTGGACACAAGATGGCCACCACAAGATGGCCAGCAGGAGAGGGCAGTTGGGAGGCACCCGGCCTGCAAGGGAGGGCAGTTGAGAGGGACCAAGCCTGCAAGGGAGGGCAGTTGGAGGTGATCAACCCTGCAGGAGAGGGCAGTTAGGGGTGACCAGGCCGGCAGAGGAGGGAAGTTGGGGGCAAACAGGCTGGCAGCAGAGTGGTTAGGGGGTGATCAGGCTGGCAGGCAGAAGCGGTTAGGGGCAATCAGGAAGGCAGGCAGGAAAGCAGTTGGGAGCCAGCAGTCCTGGATTGTGAGAGGGGTCCCAGATTGGAGAGGGTACAGGCTGGGCTGAGGGACAACCCCCCTCCGTGCACGAATTTCGTGCACCGGGCCTCTAGTCCTATATAATAAAGAGCTAATATGCAAATGGTCATCATGCTCTCTCGCCCTTGCACTGGGGCCGGGGGACCTGAGGCCAGGCCGGGGGACATGAAGCTATGCCCACTGCCTGGTGGGGCTTGACGGGGGACCTGAGGCTGTGCCCCCCGCCCTGCAGAGTTTGACAGGGGTGGGGCTGGCCGGGGTCTTGCACAATTTTGAGGTGCGTGCGGGTGGGCGGGGACTTGACTCTGGGTCCCGCGGTGCACCCAGACTCTGACAGGAGGGAGATTTTCATATACATTTTACTAATTTTCTTTCATCTCTGACACTTGTATTATAGAGAAAGGGCAAATACCAATATTAAAATACTAGAGGTCTGGTACACAAAATTTGTGCATGGGGGGAGGATCCCCTCAGCCCAGCCTGCACCCTCTCCAATCCGGGACCCCTTGGGGGATGCCTCTCACAATTCGGGACCACTGGCTCCTAACCGCTCGCCAGCCTACCTGCCTGATCGCCCCTAACCCCTCTGCCTGCCTGCCTGATCACCCCTAACCACCTCTGCCTGCCTGCCTGACCACCCCTAACTGCTCCCCTACTGACCTGATCGCCCCTAACTGCTCCCCTGCTGGCCTGATCGCCCATAACTGCTCTCCTGCTGGCCTGATCGCACCTAACATCCTCTGCCTCGCCCCGCATCTGGGACCCAGGATTCCCCCCTCTGGCCAGTCTCAGGCACCCGGGACCTGGGCTTCCTTCCCTCTGCCTGGCTGCAGGCACCCAGGACCCGGGCTGGCTTCGCCCAGGCCGGCCGCCACCGCAGGGGACCATGGGCAGGGGGCTTTGCCTGGGCCACAGCCGCAGGTGCCTGGGACCATGGGGTGGGCGGCTTGTCCCTCTCCCGGGCTGCAGGTGCAGCCGCTGGTGCCCAGGACTGCGGGGCGGGTGGCTTGTCCCTCTCCCAGGCTGCAGGCTCAGCCACTGGTGCCCGGGACTGCAGGGCAGGCTGCTTGTCCCTTTCCTGGGCTGCAGCCTGGCTGGTCCCCATTCCTCTCTCGTGAGCTCATTTGTACCTGGCTGGTCCCCATTCCTCTCGCCCCAGTGTTGAGTGTCTGAGCCTTTACAGTGTGATGGCATGAAGGCGTGATGACCATTTGCATATTAGCTCTTTATTACATAGGATTTCCTCTAATTGATTCCCTTTTAATGTTCATGAATTTCGTGCACTGGGCCACTAGTGCCTACATAAAATTGCAACCCCTAACACATTCATTCACATTACTCCGCTTTACTGTTCTTCATAGCATTTCTTAGCAATTGATATATTCATTTATCTATCTGTCTCTCTCACTCCCCTCACTAGAAATATAAGCTGCATGTGGGCAAGGACTTGATCTGTTTTGTTAATTGCTGAATCTTCAACATCTAGAACTGTGCCTGACACATAGTAGATGCTCAATAAGTATTTGTTGAATAATTTAATGAAGGAATTAATGAATGCGGTAGTCTGTTGCCTTATTAGCGTAATTAAACACTATCCACTTCTGTTGATTTACATAGATCAATGTAAGACAGGGGAAACCTGAAATATACAGAAAAAGATCCTGAAAACCTTAAAACAAAATTAAATATAATGGGGACACAGATAATGCTTTCATATTCTTCCAGATTTTGAAGAAGAGAGAAAGATCTTTGTGGTAAATAGCTGGTATTATAGATGGTGTAAAAAAAATCCCACAAAACAGAATTTGATCTCAACATCACTAATGATTAGGGAAATGCAAGTCAAACCCACAATGAGATACCATCTGACACCCATCAGGTGGCTATTATAAATAAAAATACAGAAAATAACAAGTGTTGGCAAGGATGTAGAGAAATTAGAAACTGCTGGTGGGAATGCAAAAATGGTGTAGCTACTATGAAAAACAGTATGGCAATTCTTCAAAAATTAAATATTGAATTAATATATGGTCCAGCAATTCCACTATTTGATATATACCCCAAAGAATTGAAAACAAACACATAAACATATATTTGTCCATGCATGTTCATAGCAGCATTATTCATAATAGCCAAAAAGTGGAAGCAATTCAAGTGTCCCTTGATGGATGAACGAATACACAAAATGTGGCATATATACACGATGGAATATTATTCAGCATTTAAAAGGAAGAAAATTTTGAGACATACTATAACATGAATGAACTTTGAGGATAGTATGTGAAGTGAAACAAGCCAATCACAGCAAGACAAATATTATATGACCACTCATATGAGGTATATAAGGTATTCAAATTCATAGAGACAAAAAGTAGCCCTGGACTTATGTAAAGATTTAATTTTTTTTTAAAGAAGCCCTTTCCTGAGAAACCAAGGTACTGCAGCTTTATTAAAGTTAAACTGTAACATATCTCTCTTTTTTTTGTATCTTTATTGATTAAGGTATTACATATGTGTCCTTGTTTCCCCATTACTCCCCATCTCCCATTCATGCCCCCACCCCCCTGTTGTGTGTGTCCATTGATTAGGCTTATATGCATGCATATAAGTCCTTTGGTTGATCTCTCCCCCTTACCCCCATTGTCCCCTACCTTCCCTGAGGTTTGACGTTCTGATTGATGTTTCTCTGTCCCTGGATCTATTTTTGTTCATCAGTTTATGTTGTTCATTATATTCCACAAATGAGTGAGATCATGTGATATTTATTTTTCTCTGCCTGGTTTATTTCACTGAGCATAATGTCCTCCATCTCCATCCATGTTGTTGCAAATGGTAAGAGCTCCTTCTTTTTTACCGCAGTGTAATATTCCATTGTGTAGATGTACCACAATTTTTTAATCCACTCATCTGCTGATGGGCACTTAGGCTGTTTCCAAATGTTAGCTATGGTGAATTGTGCTGCTATGAACATAGGGGTGCATATATCCTTTCTGATTGATGTTTCTAGCTTCTTGAGATATATTCCTAGAAGTGGGATCACTGGGCCAAATGGGAGTTCCATTTTCAGTTTTTTGAGGAAACTCCATACTGTTCTCCATAGTGGCTGCACCAATCTGCATTCCCACCAGCAGTGCATGAGGGTTCTTTTTCTGCGCATCCTCGCCAGCACTTGTCATTTGTTGACTTGTTGATAATGGCCATTCTGACAGGTGTGAGATGGTACCGCATTATTGTTTGATTTGCATCTCTCTGATGATTAGTGACTTTGAGCAGGTTTTCATATGTCTCTTGGCCTTCTTTCTGTCTTCTTTCAAAAATTGTCTATTTATATCAGTTGCCCATTTTTTGATTGGGTTGTTTATCTTCTTTTTGTTAAGCTGCATGAGTTCCCTATAAATTTTGGAGATTAAACCCTTATCGTTGATATCTTTGGCAAATATGTTCTCCCATGCAGTGGGCTTTGTTATTGTTTTGTTGATTGTTTCCTTTGCTGTGCAAAAGCTTTTTATTTTGATGTAGTCCCATTTGTTTATTTTCTCTTTAGTTTCCATTGCCCTAGGAGCAGTATCATTGAAGAAATTGCTTTGGCATATGTCAGAGATTTTTCTGCTTATGGATTCCTCTAGAATTTTTATGGTTTCCATCATATGTTTAAGTCCTTGATCCATTTTTAGTTTATTTTTGTGTATGGTGTAAGTTAGTGGTCTAGTTTCATTTTTTTGGATGTATCTGTCCAATTTTCCCAATACCATTTATTGAAGAGACTGTCCTGACTCCATTGTATGTTCATGCCTCCTTTGTCAAATATTAATTGAGCATAGTGATTTGGGAAGATCTGGGTTCTCTATTCTATTCCGTTGCTCTATATGTCTGTTCTTGAGCCAGTATCAGGCAGTTTGGAGAACAGTGGCTTTGTAATACAGCTTGATATCTGGTATTGAGATCCCACCTACTTTGTTCTTCTTTCTCAGGATTGCTGTAGCTATTCAGGGTCTTTTTTTCTTCCAGATGAATTTTTGGAAAGTTCGTTCTAGGTCTGTGAAATATGCCGTTTGTATTTTAATGGGAAGTGCATTGAATTTATAGATTGCTTTGGGTAGTATGGACATTTTGATGATGTTGATTCTACCAATCCATGAATATGGTATGTTCTTCCATCTGTTTATGTCTTCCTCTAACTCTTTTTTCAGTGCCATGAAGTTTTCCACGTCTAGGTTTTTACCTGCTAAGTTAAGTTTATTCCTAGGTATCCTAATTTTGTTGGTGTGATGGTAAATGGGATTTCTTTTTTAGTCTCTCTTTCTGTAAGTTCATTATTGGTGTATAGAAATGCCATAGATTTCTTGGCATTAATTTTGTATTCTGCTACATTGCCGAATTCATTTATTAAGTCTAATAATTTTTTGATGGAGTCTTTAGGGTTTTCTATGTACAGTATTATGTCATCTGCAAATAAGGACAGCTTTACTTCTTCTTTTCCAATTTGGATGCCTTTTATTTCTTCTTCTTGTCTGATTGCAATGGCTAGTACTTCCAGCACTATGTTGAACAGAAGTGGTGAGAGTGGGCATCCCTGTCTTGTTCCTGTTCTTAGGGGAAATGGTTTTAGTTTTTGCCCATTGAGTATGATGTTGGCTGTGGGTTTGTCATATATGGATTTTATTATGTTGAGGTATGACCCTTCTATTCCTACCTTGCTGAGGGTTTTTATCAAGAAAGGGTGTTGGATTTTTTTAAATGCTTTTTCTGCATCTATTGATATGACTATGTGATTTTTATCTCTCAATTTGTTTATGTGATGTATCACGTTTATTGATTTGCGAATATTGTACCATCCATGCATCCCCAGGATAAATCCTACTTGGTCATGGTGTATGATCTTTCTGATGTACTGCTGGATCCGATTTGCTAGAATTTTGTTGAGGATTTTGGCATCTATGTTCATGAGGGATATTGGTCTGTAATTCTCTTTCATTGTGTTATCTTTACCTGGTTTTGGTATTAGGGTGATGCTGGTTTCATAGAAGGAGCTTGGAAGTGTTCCCTCCTCTTGACTTTTCTGGAGTAGTCTGAGGAAGATAGGTTTTAGTTCTTCCTTGAATGTTTGGTAAAACTCCCCTGTGAAGCTGTCTGGCCCCAGGCTTTTGCTTGCTGGAAGCTTTTTGCTGACTGCTTCAAGTTCTTCCATAGTTATAAGCCTACTGAGATTTTTAGTATCTTCCTGAGTAAGTTTTGGAAGGTTGTATTTTTCTAGAAATATGTCCATTTCCTCCAGGTTCTCTAGTTTGTTAGAATAGAGTTGTTCATAGTATTTTTTGACAATCCTTTGTATTTCTGTGGGGTCTGTTGTTATTTCTCCTCTATCATTTCTGATTTTGTTTGTTTGGGTCCTCTCTCTTTGCTTCTTGGTGAGCCTGGCTAGAGGTTCATCAATCATGTTTATCCTTTCAAAGAACCAGCTCTTGGTTTCATTGATCTTTTGTATTTTTTTTTCTCTCTATGTCATTCGTTTCTGCTCTGATCTTTATTATTTCCTTCCTTCTGCTTACACTGGGCTTTTCTTTTTGCTCCTTTTCTAATTCTTTGAGTTGTTGAGTTAGATGATTTATTACCATTTTTTCGAGATAGGCCTGTAGAGCTATACACTTCCCTCTCAGGACTGCTTTCATTGTGTCCCATAGCATTTGCATTGTTGTGTTTTTATTGTCATTAGTCTCCAGGATGTTTTTATTTTCTGCTTTGATCTCATTGATAACCCAATCATTGTTTAATAGCATGCTATTCAGCTTCCGAGTGTTTGAATTTTTTGGAATGTTTTTATTTCTAATATTATGCCATTGTGGTCTGAGAAAATGCTTGATATGATTTCAATCTTTTTGAATTTTGGGAGACTTTGTCTGTGACCCAATATGTGGTCTATTTTTGAGAATGTCCCATGTGCACTTGAGAAGAACGTATATTCCGTGGCTTTGGGGTGAAATGCTCTGAAGATGTCAATTAGGTCCATCTGATCTAGTGAGTCATTTAGAATTGTTATTTCTTTGCTGATTTTTTGTCTAGAGGATTTATCCAGTGATGTCAGTGGTGTATTAAAGTCCCCTACTATGATTGTATTGTTGTCAATCTCTCCCTTGTTATCTTGCAGGAGTTTTTTAATGTATTTGGGTGCTCCTGCATTGGGTGCATATATGTTTGCCAGGGTTATATCCTCTTGTTGTATTGATCCCTTTATTATTATGAAGTGGCCTTCCTTATCTCTTCTTATGGCCTTTACTTTGACGTCTATTGTGTCAGAAATAGGTACTGCTACCCCAGTTTTTTCATTTCCATTTGCCTGAAAGATGTTTTTCAATCCCTTCACTTTCAATCTGTTTGAGTCCCTTTTTCTGAGGTGGGTCTCTTGTAGACAGCATATATATAGGTCATGTTTTTTAACCCATTCAGCCACTCAATATCTTTTGATTGGAGCATTTAGTCCATTTACGTTTAAAGTTATTATTGAAAGGTACTTATTTGTAGCCATTTTTATTTTTTGTGTCTGTGTTCCTTCTTACCTTTTTATTTCTTCTTTTTACCGCATTCCCTTTAGCATTTTTTGCGTTGCAGGCTTGGTAGTGATAAACTCCCTTAGCCTTTTTTTGTCTCTGAAGCTCCTTATTTCCCCTTCAATTTTGAATGATAGCCTTGCTGGATAGAATATTCTTGGATTCAGTCTCTTGGTTTGCATCACTTTGTAAATTTCCTTCCATTCTTTTCTGGCCTGATGTGTTTCTGTTGAGAAATCATTTGATAATCTAATGGGAGATCCCTTGTATGTAACCTTCTGTCTCTCTCTTGCAGCCTTTAAGATTCTCTCTTTGTCCTGAATATTGGCCATCGTAATTATGATGTGTCTTGGTGTGGGTCTTTTCGGGTTCATCCTGTTTGAACTCTGTGCTTGTGTGACTTTTTTCTTCACCACATCAGGAAAGTTTTCTGACATTATTTCTTCAAATAGTTCTTCTTTTTTAAAAAACAAAACAAAACATATTTTATTGATTTTTTACAGAGAGGAAGGGAGAGGGGTAGAGAGTTAGAAACATCGATGAGAGAGAAACATCGATCCGCTGTTTCCTGCACACCCCCCACTAGGGATGTGCCCGCAACCAAGGTACATGCCCTTGACTGGAATCGAATCTTGGACCTTTCAGTCCCCAGGCTGACGCTCTATCCACTTAGCCAAACCAGTCAAGGCCAAATAGTTCTTCTAACCCTTGTTCCTCTTCCTGTTGTTCTGGCACCCCTATTATTCATATGTTGCTTCGTTTCATGTTGTCCCATAGCTCCTTTAGGCTCTCCTCCTGTCTTCTAATTTTTTTCTCCAATTGCAATTCAGTTTGGCTGTGTTTTGCTTCCCTGTCTTCTAGTTTACTAATTCGGTCCTCCGCTTCTCCTAGTCTACTGTTGAAACTCCATGGTGTTTTTTATTGCAGCTATATCACTCTTCATTTCTTCTTGATTCTTACATAAGTTGTTGATTTTTTCATCCATTTCTTCTTGATTCTTGCATAAGGTGTTGATTTTTTCTTCCATCCGGTTTATGAACTCTATGACCCTTATTCTGAATTCTTTTTCTGACATATTTCATGCCTCTGTTTCACTTAGCTGTTTTTCTGGCAATTCCTCATTTTCTTTCCTTTGGGGGTATCTTTGTCTACCCATTTTTGGTCTCAACGACTGATCTAGATGTCGAGTTGTGCAGGGGCTGCTCCTTGGATGGCAGTGGCTTCTCTGGCTGCGGTTGCTCCTCAGGCAGTTACGGTAGCAGCTGCTTCTCAGTTGGCAGCGGCTACCTCTGGTGGGTACTGTTCGCAGCAGTGGTGCCTCCTCTGGCTCGTGGAGGAGGCTGCTTGTATAGCTGCTATTCCTTGGACGGGGGTGGGCTGATTATGAGGTTGCTGCTCCTCTGGTGGTGATGGGTTGCTTGTGTCCGCTGCCCCTTGGACAGGGGCCAGCTGCTCACGTGGCTGCTGCTCCTCAGACAGGGGCAGACTACTCGTGTGGCTGCTGTTCTTTAGATGGGGTCTGGCTGTGTGCTGCTGCTGTTCCTCAGATGGGATGGGCTACTCGTGATGCCGCTGCTCCTTGGACAGGGGCAGGTTGCTTGCAGGCTGCTGCTCCTTGTACGGGTGCGGGTTGCTCATGCAGCTGCTTCTCCTAAGACGGGGGGCAGTCTGCTCATGTGGCTGCTCCTCCTCGCATGGGAGTGAGCTGCTCATGCTGTTGATGCCCCTCGGACAGGGACGGGCTGCTCACCCAGCTCCTTCTCGTTGGACAGGCGCAGGCTGCGTGTGGGTGCTGCTCCTCAAACCAGTGCAGACTGCACAGGGCTGCTGCTCCTTGGACATGGGCAGTCTGCTTATGTGGCTGCTGCTCCTCAGATGGGGGGAGGCTGCTCATGTGGCTGCTGCTCCTCAGAAGGGGGTGGGCTGTTCACACAGCTGCTGCTCCTCGGATGTGGTCCAGAGGCTTGTGCATCTGTTGCTCCTCAGAAGGGGGCGGTCTGCTCACACAGCTGCTGCTCCTTGGATGGGGGTGGGCTGCTCACACAGCTGCTGCTCCTTGGAAGGGGGCTGGCTGCTCGTGCAGCTGCTGCTCCTCGGATGGGGGCAGGTTGCTTGCACAGCTGCTGATCTTCGGACAGGTGCAGGGGGTGGGCTGTGCGCAGCTGCTGCTCCTTGGACAGGAGAAGGCAACGTGAAGCTGCTGCTCTTAGGCCTATGGTGGGTTGCTCATGGGGCTGCTGCTCCTTGGACAGGAGCGGGCTGCTCACGTGTCTGCTGTTCACGTGGTTGCAGTGCCCCGGGCTAAAGCGTTGGGCCAGTCAGAGGAGAGCATGCTTCAGAACTCATAGGAGTGTGTGCCTGTGGTGGCTGGAGCCTCATTGACTGTGGGATCACAGCCTAGGTAGCAGGTCCCTGGCAGGGGTGGCTGTAGAGTCCCAGGTGTTATCTAAGGGCACTCTGGGTGGAGTTGAGGCTGGGCACCCAGTTACAGCAGCTCTCCCCTTCAAAAAGGCTAGGCCTCTAAGGACAAGCTGGCCTCCCGGTACTGTTTGCAATGGTAGCAGAAGCTGCTTAGTTAGGCGAGCCCAATTAGCCTGCCCCTGAAAGTCCTGTGGGATCTAACTGTGACACACACACACACACACACACACACACACACACACACACATCATCTGGCCACACGCTCCTCTTTTACTCCCTCACTCACTCATGCTCTTTCCCTCACTGCCTCATTCTTCCTGCCTCTGTAGTTGGGTCTGGGGTGTTATTGACCTGTTCATGGATGGAGTTTCCTCTCCAGGTGTCTGGTTATGTGGCTTGCTCTCAAGCCCCTTGGCCAGACTGGATAAAATTCACCTCAACAAGACACAACACAGAGGGAACTAAGCACAAATGTACTCACGACACCAATAACCCCAATATAAGTGACCACCTGAGAAAAGAGAGATAGGGCAGAGAAAAGAGAACACAAATGCTATTGAAGAGAGAGAAAAAGATAAGGTTTAAAAGATAAAGGAATAAAAAGGAATATATATATGTAAGACACCACAGAACCAATAGATAAACAAAAAAAAAAAAATACAAACACCATACACCCAGCAAAGAGGATTAGGGCAGAATCTGTAGAGGCTGAGCTTATATAGTGAAAATAAGATTAAGAATTGGATGAATATGGGGAGGACATCAATTTAGTATTGAGGAAGTAGAAAGGGAATAAGTGGAATGAGAAGAAAAAATAATAAATTTACAAAAAAATTGATTTCAAAAATGGTATAAAAAATTAAAAATAGCAAATAAAAAATAGTGATGGAAAAATAATGCGAACAGAAATTAAAAAAAACAACAAACAAAAACAGGAAAACTAAGAAGAAAAGAAGAAAAAAAGAAAGAAAAAGAAAAAAGGGATAATAAAAAAAATAAAAATAAAAGTGAAAAAAGTGGAGTGTCGTTCCTTTGGCTGGCTTATGATTCCATTCGTCTGTACTGTACTGTTTCTCAGTTTCAGGTTGCTGGGGCTAAAGATTTCTCTTTAGGCCAGTTCTTATGTCCTCAGGGAGTATTCAGATTCCTTTGCGTTATTCAGGGTATAATCTGGGTGTGGCTATATTGGTTGCCTGAAGACTGGGGGGAGGGGCTATCTCTCAGGAGAAAATGGTGACCGGGACTTAGGTATGACTCAGCACTAGACTCGCTACCACCTCTCCTGGACCGCCAGCTACTCTCCCCGGATTCCACAAGTCCACACCCTCTCCTGCACCTCAGCCACGGGTAAGTGTCTGTATCTGAAAGGTCCTATGAACTAGGTTCAGTGAAGAAAGGCACAGGCCCCAGCGCGAGGAGGGACTCATCTCTGCAAGCTCCTCTCTTACTGGCACTGCGCGGTCCGGCCAGCCCTTTAGGGCTGCCTCTGAGCTCAGATCCAAAATCCAGAATCCAAGTTCCAAAATCCCCTGCCTCCCGCAGTCCCGTGGACCCTTTTTTCACAGTTAGACACTTTGCCTGTCCTCAGGGACGCGGCTTGGCACCATGTGGTTTCTCCCTGACCCTCTGGGCACAGAGGTCCGGCAGACTCTCCTGCCTAGATCCTTGATTTCACCTTTCTCCAGGGAACCTCTGCCCTTCCCAGCTGCAAACTGTCTCACCAGCTGTGTCTCCTTTGCCAATTCGGGCTGAATTCCACTTGTTTCAGCCGCTCACTCTATTTGCTCTGGGAAAAGGTTCAGGACACGGCTGTCTATTCCGCCGCCATTTTGTCTCTCTCATAACATATCTCTTATATGTTAAAAAATGTTTAAAAGTTTTAAAAGAGAAATTGCATTATTATAGATTGAAGTATTTTATTCTTTTTTTACTTGAAAAATTACATTTCATATTGCAAAGATGTTTACAAGTATTTTATTTTATTTATTTATTTTAAATATATTTTATTGATTTTTCACAAAGAGGAAGGGAGAGGGATAGAGAGTCAGAAACATCGATGAGAGAGAAACATCGACCAGCTGCCTCCTGCACACCTCCCACCGGGGATGTGCCTGCAACCAAGTCATATGCCCCTGACCGGAATCGAACCCGGGACCCCCCAGTCCGCAGGCCGACACTCTATCCACTGAGCCAAACTGGTCAGGCTGTTTACAAGTATTTTAATTTAAGTTCAGTGCACTTTTTCGTATCTGGGTTACATCTTTTTTATTTTAGTATGGCCTCATGGCAAAGAACACTGTATTATTTTAATAATAGCACAGTTGTGACAGAATTACAAAACCATAAAATGTGTAATGTTTTGAACAGTATTCTGTTGGGGTGGAGATTTTTATAGGTTTAGACAAATCTAGATCCGCTTCACCCAGCATATGTTCTATTCAATGATATAAAACATTTTATTTTATATTATTACAAAAATGGAAATGTATAAACATGTCAAAAGGGGCTGTTGATGCTGTCTAACAACATTTATATAAATAGAATTCAGTGCAAGTTACAAAAATTCTGTTGCACTACTATAGTTCTAGTATTTCTATTTTAATACATTTATTTACCACTTGTTTATGTATATGTAGGTGATGTTACTTGAGTTTAAATGTACTTTACTGAGAAAAATTTAAAAAAACACAAAGTATATTTTATTTTATGACAAAGAGCCTTTAACCTCATGGTCAAATACTAATATTATATTTGCTGAGACAAGATTTGAAATTGTATCATGAGTTTTATTTTTCTGACATTTAAAGTTCTACATAATAAAGGTAAAACTTAAGTAATGGTGCTACTTCATTTTTTAAATATTTCTATATAAATAAAATATTGAAGGAAAAAAAAGGTAGCCTTGGACGGTGTGGCCTCTTCCTATGCACCGAAAGGTTGGCTGTTTGATTCCTGGTCAGTGCACATGCCTGGGTTGTGGGCTGGATCCCCAGTAAGGGACATGCAGGAGGCAGCAGATCAATGTTTCTCTCTCACATGGATGTTTCTTCCTCTACCTTCCTCTCTCTCTAAAATCAATAAAAACATATTTTTTAAAAATGTCAATAAATAAATAGTAGAATGGTGGTTAACAGGGGCTGGGGGGGAGGTAATGGGGCATTATTATTTAATGAGTACAGAATTTCAGTTTTGCAAGATGAAAAACATAAGTTCTAGAGATGGTAAGTGGTGAGGGTTGCACAACAATGTGCAGGTACTTAATGACTGAATTGTACACTTAAAATGCTTTAAACGGTGAATATTGTTATGTATATTTTAATACAATTTTTTAAAAATATATTTTATTGATTTTTTACAGAGAGGAAGAGAGAGGGATAGAGAGTTAGAAACATCGGCGAGAGAGAAACATCGATCAGCAACCAAGGCACACGCCCCTGACCGGAATCGAACCCGGGACCCTTGAGTCCACAGGCCGACGCTCTATCCACTGAGCCAAACCGGTTTCGGCTATTTTAATACAATTTTTAAAAAGAGAAAAAAACAGGATTTGATTTTCTGGATTACAACTGAAACTCAAGACTGATAAACCCTAGGCATTTCACAAAGAACATCTTTGAGAATCAATCTTTGTCTCACTTTAAATTATTTTCTTGGAATAAATTTCTAGAAATAGAATCCCTGGGTCAAAGGGCTTGACATTGATAAACTCTCATCTGGATATATATTGCCAAATTGTACTATAGTAAAGGTGCAACAACTTACTATACCAGCAAACAGAAAACCAGAAAAAATAGTTGTTACAAATATAAAAAAGGTGAAAAGTATTAATACAGAAATACAAATTGATAAGGAAAATACATTAAGACCAGAATAGGTAAATTGGCAAAGAAAATGAACAGACATCCTACACACACACACACACACACACACAATGGTTTTTAAAATTATGAAATTGGCTCTGGCCAGTGCAGCTCAGTGATACAGTGGTTAAATCTATATTTATACTTAAAAAAATACGATTGGTAGCCTTAGAAATATAACAATATGGTATCTTAATACAGGTCTTAACAAAGGTAAGCAAATAAAATTTCTCTTTTGAAGGCAGTGTTGCACTGTAACAACTGGATAGAAAAGAATCTCCCCAGCCTTGGCTGGTGCAGCTCAGTGGTAGAGCATTGGCTCGTGCACCGAAGGGTCTCAGGTTCGATTCCGGTCAAGGACACATATCTGGGTTGCAGGTTCGATCCCCATGCTAGGAAGGCAACCAATTGATGTGTCTTTCTCACATCAGTGTTTCTCTCTCTCTCTATCTCTATCTCTCATCTCTCTCTCTCTCCCTTTCACTCCCTCCCTTCTATTCTCTAAAAATCAATGGAAAAAATATATCCTCCAGTGAGGACAACTAAATAAAAAAAAATTATGAAATGGTCCTACCTCATTGGCAACTAAAACAATAATATGTTTTTGAATTAAACTGATAACAACTTCCTATCTCAAAAAATATGAAAGGAGCCCTAGTCAGTTTGGCTCAGTGGATAGAGTGTCGGCCCTGCAGACTGACGGGTCCCGGGTTCAATTCCAGTCAAGGGCATATACTTAGGTTACAGGTTCAATACCTGGCCCTGGTTGGGGAATGTGCAGGAGGCAACCAATCAATGTGTCTCTTTCACATCGATGTTTCTCTCTCTTTCTCTCTACCACCACCCCATCTTTCACTCTTTCTAAAACTCAATGGAAAATATCCTCAGGTGAGGATTAACAAAAGCAATATGAAGGGAATACCCATTCTGTTTTTGTTTTTGTTTTTTTATCAGAAGAGAAAAACTGGTTAGAGTTATAAAATTAGCTGAAAGCCTTGGGAGATCATGACCATACTATTTTGAGTCCAGATGTCAAAGAAAGGAATATTGGATTCATTTACTCATGTAATCAATATTATGAAGGCCGATTTTTTAAAACTTAGAGAAGAGCTACCTATAGGTATATTCTCCTAACCAGGGACTCTAAAAATGATGACTGAAAAAGAATGTGAAGATAAAAAGAAATTCACATCTGAAACATAGAGTCAAAAATTATCCTGACAAAGAAAAACAATGGTAGGTAGTACATTATGAAATTAAAATTATTGCATAGGAAACATTCTGAATTCAATAATAAATAAAAAAGGTCAGGAGAGACATGTAACCTGTGCTGAATATAAAAGGATGGCACAGAGACATATAAAATGTGTTGGAAAAACTAAAGTTCAGAATTACAGTCATGTGTCATTTAATGACAGAGATATGTTCTGAGACATGCATCATTAGGTGATTTTGTCATTGTTCAAATATCAAAGAGTGCACTTACACAAACCTGGATGGTGTAGCCTACTACACACTTAGACTATATGGTATAGCCTATATTGCTCCTAGGTTACAGCTTGTACAGCATGCTACTATACTCAATACTTTAGGCAATTATAATATATGGAAAATAAAAAATGGTAACCTGTGAATAAAATGGTAACTTGTGTAGGGCACTTACCATGAATGGAGATTGCAGGAGTGGAGGTTGCTCTCAGTGAGTCAGTGAGTGAATGGTTAGTTAATGTGAAGGCCAAAGACATTGCTCTACACTGTAGACTTTATAAACACTATGCACTTGAGCTACACTTAATTTATTTAAAAATTTTTTCCTTCTTCAAAAATAAGTTTACCTTAGCTTACTGTATCTTATTTACGTTATAAACTTAAATTTTTTTTAACTTTTCAACTCTTGTAATAACACTTAGCTTAAAACACAAATACTTTATACAAAAATATTTTCTTTTTATCCTTATTCTGTAAGCTTTTTTTTCTTTTAATTTTTTTTTTTTTTACTTTTTTTGTTGTTAAAAGAATTAAGATACAAACACACATTAGCGTAGGCCTACACAGGGTCAGGATCATCAATGTTAATGTCTTTCACCTTCACATCTTGTCCTACCATAAAGTCTTCAGGGACAATAGCATGCATGGAACTGCCATCTTCTGTGATAACAATGCCTTCTTCTATATCTCCTGAAGGACCTGCCTGAGGCTCTTCTTGAGGACGTGTCACTCTTTTCAGAAATATGTCTGTAGTAGTTTGCTTGGTTTGTTTTTCTTTTCATCATAGATTTGCTTGTAAGCAGATAATACACCATGAATATTCCTCTCTATTAATGAAAACCTTTTGGTGTTGATTGGGATCCATGTTTTCAGGCTTTTAAAAAAATTCTTATTTATTTATTTATATTTCTTTCAATTACAGTTGATACTCTATATAAATTTGTTTTCTGTGTTGGAGGGCCCTGACCAGAGTATGCCAGATGTTAAAGGCCCATTTGCCATACGCATGTGCGAAGGCAATGACTCAGCAGTATCACTATACATACTGCGCAGGCACACACTTATATAATCCATTTAGGTTAATGTAACACAGATGTCACTATTTGGCAAGAAGCCTCTTTTGTCTGAGTCAGTATAAAATGTGCTACTGAGCCGGTGGCTGGCTGCTTTGTTAGCAATGGCTGCTTTGTCTGTGATAAAGCATGTCCCATATGAGTGCTGCTGCTCTCATTTTCTTCCAATTCCCAGCGTCTAAAGTGGTCCCATTCCTAGCAGAGGGGGTTGGACCCAACAACTGGCATAGATAGTTGGCAGGATTCTGGGGTAAATACCCGTCTGCCCCGCCAGAGGACATGTGGCTTCTGACTGGTCTGTGGTATCTGGTAGCGGAAGTTCTGATGTCTTGGACACCCCCGGAGGTCTGGGAGCAGGTTGAGATAATGCCAGTGGTGTTAGAGAAGGCGTTGTTGTCCCTGACGGACCAGATTCCCAAAGACCAGCGGAAGGCTGCCAGGAAGGTAGGCTGGTTGCTCCTAACAGCCTTGAAACTGCAACACTGTGAGACGCTGGCTCAGAAAGCCAAGATGCATGAGATACAGCGACTGGAGGAGGCACTGGAGGCACAGGTACACGTGCTAGAGCTAGAGGTAGCCACCTTGGGAAAAGAGGGGCCAGAAGAACTAGATTCAGAAGATGGCTTTGATGGCATTGTTACTGATGATGTGACAGCCCCTGCCCTACAGACGCGACCAACCAGTGAAAATGAGTCTGGAGCACAATCAGGCTGTGGCCCCAAGAGATGGGGCTCAAGGGCCACCCTGAATTTACTACATATACTACTTATACCCCCCACTGAACTGAGAGAATTAGGAAAAAGAGCCGGCAGAGGCCTGGGGAGCCGATTCCAGCGGCGTGGCTCCTAAGGTTATGAGATGATGGTGCATATAGCTTGTAGCTGTCTCTGCCCATAATGGAGAAATTAGCCTCCATACCGATACATCCCTCCTTGTGGCAGCAATTACAGATTAGTCGCCATTTGGGAGCTGGACAGGGAGGTCACTCCCTGACGGTTAATGGTGGTGTCTCAAAGTATTTGGCAAGATGCCAGAGAATTGCCAGAAATTGTGAGTAAATAGACTGCGTATGTAGATTTAGTGCAAGTCACATGGGAAGTGGGCATGAGACAAGCCATGTGTAATTTGAATTCTCTAGGTCCTGATGATGAGCATTTTACAATGTCCATGAAAGACTTGATTCTTGCTGCAGCCCCTCGGGCAGTGTTCAGCTCACTGGCAGCCATTCTGACCCCTTTCATAGGCCGTCTTATACATGAAGTTACTATGGTCATGGCCGGCATAGGGGATGTGGAAATAAAGAGGCAAGAGAAGGGGGTGGCGAGACCTGTGACTGTGCAGAAGACTAAGGTACGTAAGGCACTAAGACAGCAGGCCCAGAATCCATGAAAACGGCGGGAACAGAGCCTGTGTAAGTATCTCGCAGGCAATGTGGATAGACCTGCTGGCAGCGGGGGTTAGGAAAGAGAAAATAGTTCAGCAGCACAATGATGTGCTGCTGGCCCTCGGGAGGCAATTACCAGTAGGAAAGAAATTCCAGAAGCTGCCGAAGAAAGGCAGTTCCCCTAGACCAGTAAGCTTCCAGGACTTTTTAGACTCTCCTGGAAAGGAGGAGTTTGATCTCCTAAACTGAGGAACAGGCTGAGGCACCAGGTTGGCGGGACCCCAGAGGACTGGAGGCTGCATGTAGAACTCATTATATATTGGTCCCCCTGCAACATGTGTTGGCGTTGGTACACACCAGTACAGACTGTAGTTTGTTCTAAGGTAATCTGGACAGATATACGGGCCTGGTAGTTCATATAGAACGGGTATAGAGGGCGATGTTAGGTCTGATCAAATAATTGAATTGATACCCTTCCCCTAGGAACTGGCTTTTTAGGTCATTTCACTATGGACATTCCCTTTGCTGAGACCACTTTTTTTTTTTTAATTGATTTTTTACAGAGAGGAAAGGAGAGGGATAGAGAGCTAGAAACATTGATGAGAGAGAAACATTGACCAGCTGCCTCCTGCACACCCCCCACTGGGGACGTGCCCGCAACCAATGTACATGCCCTTGACCGGAATCGAACCTGGGACCCCTCAGTCCGCAGACCAACGCTCCACCACTGAGCCAAACCGGTTTTGGCCTGAGACCACTTTTCACTTGCAGTGACCACATTCCATTCTCTCCCCTCTGGATATGCATAAAGAAGTCTCTGCCCAGAAAAAGCCCGCCAAAAGTCCTTCAAAAGCCATTGACTCCCGTCACTGGGTGCTAGAGCCATCCAGACTCAGCCACCTGGTGTGTGGATGATCGAATAAATTCGTAATCCCCTACCATTCTGGCCTCATGTGTTCCTCCTTCTGCGACCTAACTGGCAAACTGTCCATGTGCGGCAGGCAACTTTGACACTGGGCATTGGCTGCCTTCCCCCGAAGGCCTATACAGTGTATATCTCTCCCATACCAGAATACATCTTGGGAATGGATGTGCTAAAAGGGTTAACAATTGCAACAGCTCAAGGTGAATTTCGCCTGCAGGTGCGTGTAGTGAATCCCATCACTAGGGGATACCTGCATCATGTGGCCTTAAGATTGCCTAACCCCCACCAAGTAGTCGGGGTGCAGTAGTGTCATCTCCCAGGGGGCCATGGGGAGATTGGACAGACGGTATTGCGACTGGAAAAGGTGAGGATTATCCGAACTGCGCTCAGCCCCTACAGTTCTCCAGTGTGGCCAGTGAAGAAGCCTGATGGCACTTGGCGGATGACCATGGATTACAGGGGACTGACATGGGAAGGTAGAAGTGGAGTTTTGTTGTCCTCCCTCAAGAATATTTGCACAGCCCTACCATTTGTCATGGTTTGGTGGCACAAGATTTAGCTACCTGGGGAAAGCCTCCCACGATGACAATGTTCCATTATACTGATGATATTATGCTAACCTCTGATTCTCTTGCAGATTTGAACACAGCTGCTAGTAGTCTACAGCAAGCCTTGGACTCATAGGGATGGGCGGTCAATGACTGCAATGTCCAGGGACGTGGCTTATCTGTCAAATTCTTGGGAGTTGTCTGGTCGGATAAGACCAAGGTGATCCCTGAAGCAGTCATTGACAAGGTGCAGGCTTATCCCTGATCCACAATGGTGAAACAGTTGCAGACCTTTGTTGGTCTTTTGGGGTATTGGCAAGTGTTCATTACCCACCTGGCACAGTTATTACAGCCATTATATCAGTTGTCCCTGAAAGGGGCAATGTGGGACTGGATGCCAGAGGTAGAGGAGACCTATATAGCTGCCAAGAGAGCAGTAGCCCAAGCCCAAACCCTGCAAATTGTAGACCCAACACAGTCATTCTAGTTGAATGTAACTGTTACTCCTTTGGGGTTTGGTTGGGGTCTGTGGCAACAGCATGGGCAGAGAAGAGTACCCATTGGGTTCTGGTCCCAGTTATGGAAAAGAACTGAGGCTGATACTCTGTCATTGAGAAACAGTTGGCAGTCAGTTATGCGGCCTTGCAGGCCCATGAAGCTATTATGGCACAAAGTAAGGTGCTTGTAAAGACAGCTTATCCTATAGCCAGTTGGCTTAGGTCCTGAGTGACCACAACCACGTCCGTAGTGGCACAAACCCCAACTTTAGCAAAGTGGGGGACCTATCTGGAATAGCAGACAGTGGTGAGTACCAGCCCTCTGTCATAAGAGTTACAAACCCTGTTGGGTTCTGTGACATATGAGACCCTGTCAAGGGATGAAGCTCCTATGGAGGAGCTACTCCCTAGTCCATCCTGAGAGGGTACGCCACCCCTCCCAGAGACCATGTGGTATACGGATGGGTCTAGTAGGGGGAACCCTGCTACATGGACAGCTGTGACTGTTCATTTGGATACTGATGAACTGTGGTTCAATTCAGATGCTGGGAAAAGTAGCCCTTTGGCCATTAGAACAGACAGCTGGGCTGTCTTTAAAGGCTTAACTTCATGGTTGCCACAATGGCACAAACAACAAAGAATGACAGGACATCGCCCCATGTGGGGACAGGAAGTTCTGCATAGGGGTGGACCCATCTAGCCTAAAAGGTTGGGCCAGATGATTGGACACAGCCGTCACATTGCTGAATGAATAGCCCAGGAAAATGGGTACCTCCTCCTTAGATTGAATGATGCAAGGTATCCTCAGACACTGCATGTGCAGGTAAAAACAACAGATGAACTGTTGCGACCCAAAGTACACTCTGGAAATTTGTTGCTGCCTAGGCCTTCTCCCTTGTCAGAGGGGGAGGAAGCAGTGTAGACTTTGCCATGGTCTGTTACAGGAGAAGGGCCATGGGTGGCCCTCTATCCCCTTGGGAAAGCAGATATGACTATAAGTCATAGTTGCACCCCTTGATCCAGCCCTGGCCAATAACAGTGCAGATCCAAGCTGGAAAACACGGGATGGGACCCAACAGGTGTACAGCATAGTGGTTAGACATATATACTTTACAAAATGATCCCCCAATAAGCCTAGTATCTACCTGGCAACATACATAGTTATTACAATATTATTATTGTTATTATCATTATTATTATTACATTATTTTTGTTTTTCTTTTTGTTTTGTTTTGTTTGTTGTTGTTTTTGTTTTTTTAATTACTTTATTGATTAAGGTATCACATAGTTGTCATCAACCCATCATGCATGCCCCCATCCCCCTGTTGTCCGTGATCACTGGTTAGGCTCATATGCAAGCACACAAGTCCTTTGGTTGATCTATCTCCCTTGTCCCCACCCTCCCCTACCTTCCCTCTGAGGTCTGACAGTCTGATCAATGCTGTTCTTGTTCTTCAGTCTATGTTGTTCATCATTTCCCCTAGATGAGTGAGCTCATGTGATACTAGGAATACACTTATAGGAACTGAAAGTGAGACAAGCAATAATGGTTATGCTGAGAGGCAATTGAATCAGTCTATAGTGAGTTTCTTTCTGGGCCAACAGTTCTTTTGAGTCCCGATTTCTATGTCCAAAAGTTGTTTATGTGTACATAGCAGCAATGATATTTCAGTTCTGGATGGTGGACAAATGGTTGTAATGCAGGTCCAACCCTCTCTGGTTTGGTCCTGGGCAATCTGCAGTGACGCACATCTGCTGACTCCTAGTATGGCAAGGCATGGTCAGCGTCTTCCATCTCTGGACTGTTCCTCTTCTGTCTTCATAGCTGGAGCACTCCTGTCAATTCCTCTCTGTTGCAGGAATCCACATGGTCTCGGAGTTGTTTTCTGAAAATATACAAACATATTCTCGACCAAAAGTTAATAAAGGAATATTTTCTATAAATTTGACTTGCGATCCTTTTTCATTTTTTTGCCCAAACGATTTTCCTTTGGATTGTTTTGACTCCGTGTATGTTTTACCTGGGTGTCTTGCTGTTAGTATTACAAATGAAAGTTAATTTCTAAAGTAAAAATTTTCTGGATGTAATTTATTTATAGGATATTTTTCCTTACATGATATTCTTCTACTATCCCTCCTTTTTTGGTTTAAATATTGGGAGGCTATTGGAAATTTTATGCTGTAATCTTGATAGCTTTTAAATTTTACTTTTTTGCACTAAAATGTGACTGCTTTAGGTTCATTATATGTTACGCAATTTTACCATGAGATGAACTACCAATAAAAATTTTAGTTAACACTTTAGGAACAGCTTTTTTGTCCAGTACAATTGATTTTTCTAGAGTATTTGCTTATTTTGATTGGCTAATTTAAATTAGTCTGAAAACTTGACTACTATTTTACTGTCAAATTTAATACTCTAACAACCATCTTGTTTTACCCTGTAAATATTAGTGGAGAGGATTATTTGCCTTCTTGAGTAGACCCTGAGCATTCCTGGTGCTAGGCTGGATTTAGATATCATAGACCCCAGTTCCCCGGATCATGGGTGCAAGACATCTCCATCAAGTCTTGTTGCAGTGAGAGGGCATCTGCTGTCGGCCAAGTCTCTGTTACCTGGGTCCCGATTTGAGCTGGGCATGTGAAGCTGAGCAGCCATGGGGGCAGGAGATCTCCCTCAGCAGAGGTGAGGGTTCAGGCTCCTGCAAACTTGGGGGGTGAAGGTCTGTGCCCCACCTCTGTTGACCCCCAAGTTCTCTCCTGATGGCCCCTATGCGACTGTGCCTGTCTTAGGTTGTTCCTTCCCTGAGGAATCTTACCCGTCTCTGGCTAACCAGCCATCCTCCGGGGCCAAGCAGGGTGATGTGAGGTTTAGTTCTGTCTCCTTGGTTGCCTATGCCCCCATGGCCTCCATGCCCAGCACCTGCCTTAGGATCCCCTCGCCTGCTGGCAGGGTCCCAGCACTGATCCCATATCTTGTGGAACCCAGGTTTCTTCTCCAAGGAGGCCCAGCTCACCCCACTGGGCGAGAGACAGATCCATGGTACCAGCCATCACGAGGTTTCAACCTTGGCATGAACAGAAGCTCAGGCAACAGCTGTGGACAATTGGATTGTGAGAAGCGGGTCCCTCTTGGCCAAGAGGGCAAGAGGGGCCAATTTAGAATGCTCAGGTGCCTTCCCAGGGGGCCCTCTACACAGTGGAAGGGATTAAACCCTTTCATGTCCTTTTTAAATTGCTGCCAGACATTCAAAGAATTAGTTTGTAAGTTTGTTTGGGATAATTGTATAATATGCTGTTGTAATTCTAAAATATCTAGAGATGTGTTACGTTTGTCTCCAAGCACCAAACAGATGATGTTTTTTTTATCCCCACGGGTGCGAGGAACTATTATAAGTAATGGGGGTGATCCAAATCTGGGAAAAATTTTAATGACAGTGTAGAATAATATCATGTAAGGATATTCTTTGTTCTAGTCCATGGCAATTCCCTTTCAAACTGGCTGTCTATTTCTTTTTGTATAGACAAGGTCTTAGTTACATTTTCCGCACCTCTACCGCGGGCAAGTAGTGATAATAGTGATACCCTTTCTTTGGTGTCCTCACAAGCCAGAAACCTCTCTTTAATTGTACATCCAAAGGGGCATTGTTTTGATTTTGTGTCATACAAAAGGGAAGCTGGGTGGAGACCCCTGTGTATTTATACTTTCTTGCCCCACCCATGGACCTCCTGGATGGCCAAGGTGTTTGGTATTATTAGTAACTACATTAGTCAGGGGATCAGCCCACATAAGGGGTCTTACCCATGAAGGGACAGGAGCATAAGTCCAAAATACTTACCCTCTTGTCCCAGTTAAATCACTGTAAATCTGATGATTGCTGGCATGACTGGAAAGGTGTTCTCGTGCATTCTTGGGTTTCTGGTTACCTCACAATTTCTTCCCTGAGGTTTGACATTCTGATTGATGTTTCTCTGTTTCTGGATCTATTTTCCCCCCCATCAGTTTATGTTGTTCATTATATTCCACAAATGAGTGATATTATGTGATATTTATCTTTCTCTGCCTGGCTTATTTCACTAAGCATAATGTTCTCCATCTCCATCCATATTGTTGCAAATGGTAAGAGCTCCTCCTTTTTTACCGCAGCATAGTATTCCATTGTGTAGATGTACCACATTTTAAATCCACTCATCTGCTGATAGGCACTTAGGCTGTTTCCAAATCTTAGCTATGGTGAATTGTGCTGCTATGAACATAGGGGTGCATATATCCTTTCTGATTGACGTTTCCAGCTTCTTAGGATATATTCCTAGAAGTGGGATCACTGGGTCAAATGGGAGTTCTATTTTTAGTTTTTTGAGGAAACTCCATAATGTTCTCCACAGCGGCTGCACCAGTCTGCATTCCCACCAGCAGTGCACGAGGGTTCCTTTTTCTCCGCATCCTCGCCAGCACTTGTCATTTGCTGACTTGTTGATAATGGCCATTCTGACAGGTGTGAGATGGTACTGCATCTCTCTGATGATTAGTGATTTAGAGCAGGTTTTCATATGTCTCTTGGCCCTCCTTCTGTCTTCTTTCGAAAAGTGTCTATTTAGATCAGTTGCCCATTTTTTGATTGGGTTGTTTATCTTTTTGTTAAGCTGCATGAGTTCCCTGTAAATGTTGGAGATTAAACCCTTATCGTTGACATCATTGGCAAATATGTTCTCCCATGCAGTGGGCTTTCTTGTTTTTTCATTGATGGTTTCCGTTGTTGTACAAAAGCTTTTTATTTTGATGTAATCCCATTTGTTTATGTTCTCTTTAGCTTCCATTGCCCTAGGAGCAGTATCAGTGAAGAAGTTCTTTTGGCATATGTCAGAGATTTTTCTGCCTGTAGATTCCTTTAGTATTTTTATAGTTTCCTGTCTTATGTTTAAGTCCTTGATCCATTTTGAGTTTATTTTTTTTATGGTGTAAGTTGGTGGTCTAGTTTCATTTTTTTTGCATGTATCTGTCCAATTTTCCCAACACCATTTATTGAAGAGACTGTCTTGACTCCATTGTATGTTCATGCCTCCTTTGTCAAATATTAATTGAGCATAGCGATTTGAATCGATTTCTGGGTTCTCTATTCTATTCCATTGATCTATCTGTCTGTTCTTGTGCCAATACCAGGCAGTTTTGAGAACAGTGGCTTTGTAATATAGCTTGAAATCTGGTATGGAGATCCCTCCTACTTTGTTCTTCTTTCTCAGGATTGCTGTAGCTATTCGGGTTTTTTTTTATTCCAGATGAATTTTTGGAAAGTTCGTTCTAGGTCTGTGAAGTATGCCGTTGGTATTTTAATGGGAAGTGCATTGAAATTATAGATTGCTTTGGTAGTATGGACATTTTGATGATGTTGATTCTACCAATCCATGAACATGGTATGTTCTTCAATCTGATTATGTCTTCCTCTATCTCTTTTTTCAGTGTTGTGTAGTTTTCCGCGTATAGGTTTTTTACCTCCTTAGTTAAGTTTATTCCTAGGTATCTTAATTTTGTTGGTGCGATGGTAAATGGGATTGCTTTTTTAGTCTCTCTATCTGTAAGTTCATTATTGGTGTATAGAAAGGCCATAGATTTCTTGGCATTTATTTTGTATCCTGCTACTCTGCTGAATTCATTTATTAAGTGTAATAATTTTTTGATGGAGTCTTTAGGGTTTTCTATGTACAGTATCATGTCATCTGCAAATAAGGACAGTTTTACTTCTTCTTTTCCAATTTGGATGCCTTTTATTTCTTCTTCTTCTCTAATTGCAATGGCTAGTATTTCCAACAATTTGTTGAACAGGAGTGGTGAGAGTGGGCATCCCTGTCTTGTTCCTGTTCTTAGGGGAAATGGTTTTAGTTTTTGCCCATTGAGTATGATGTTGGCTGTGGGTTTGTCGTATATGGCTTTTATTATGTTGAGGTATGATCCTTCTAGTCCCATCTTGCTGAGAGTTTTTATCAAGAAAGGGTGTTGGATTTTGTCAAATGCTTTTTTTCCATCAATTGATATGACTATATGGTTTTTATCTCTCAATTTGTTTATGTGATGTATGACGTTTATTGATTTGTGAATATTGTACCATCCTTGAATCCCAGGGATAAATCCTACTTGGTCGTGGTGTATGAGCTTTCTGATGTACTGCTGGATTCGATTTGCTAGAATTTTGTTGAGGATTTTGGAATCTATTTTCATGAGGAATATTGGCCTGTAATTCTCTTTCATTGTGTTATCTTTACCTGGTTTTGGTATTAGGGTGATGCTGGCTTCATAGAAGGAGCTTGGGAGTGTTCCTTCTTCTTGAATTTTCTGGAATAGTCTGAGGAAGATAGGTTTTAGCTCTTCCTTGAATGTTTTGTAAAACTCCCCTGTGAAGCCGTCTGGCCCTGGGCTTTTGTTTGCTGGAAGTTTTTTGATGACTGCTTCAATTTCTTCCATAGTTATCAGCCTATTGAGATTTTTAGTCTCTTCCTGAGTAAGTTTTGGAAGGTTGTGTTTTTCTAGGAATGTGTCCATTTCCTCCAGGTTGTCTAGATTGTTGGAATAGAGTTGTTCATAGTATTTTTTGACAATCCTTTGTATTTCTGCGGGGTCTGTTGTTATTTCACCTCTTTCATTTCTGATTTTGTTTATTTGGGTCCTCTCTTTGCTTCTTGGTGAGCCTGGCTAGAGGTTCATCAATCTTGTTTATCCTTTCAAAGAACAAGCTCTTGCTTTTGTTGATCTTGTGTATGGTTTTTTTGGTCTGTATGTCATTCATTTCTGCTCTGATCTTTATTATTTCCTTTCTTCTGCTCACTGTGGGCTCTTCTTGTTGCTCCTTTTCTAATTCTTTGAGTTGTTGAGTTAGATGATCTATTACCATTTTTTCTTGTTTTTTGAGATAGGCCTGTAGAGCTATACACTTCCCTCTCAGGACTGCTTTCATTGTGTCCCATAGGATTTGCCATGTTGTGTTTTTATTGTCATTAGTCTCCAGGATGTTTTTATTTTCTGCTTTGATCTCATTGATAACCCAATCATTGTTTAGTAGCATGCTATTCAGTTTACAAGTGTTTGAATTTTTTGGAATGTTTTTATTGTAGTTTATTTCTAATATTATGCCATTGTGGTCTGAGAAAATGCTTGATATGATTTCAATCTTTTTGAATTTGGGGAGACTTTGCTTGTTACCCAATATGTGGTCTATTTTTGAGAATGTCCCGTGTGCACTTGAGAAGAACGTATATTCCATGACTTTGGGGTGAAATACTCTGAAGATGTCAATTAGGTCCATCTGATCTAATGTGTCATTTAGAATTGCTGTTTCTTTGCTGATTTTTCGTCCAGAGGATTTTCCATTGATGACAGTGGTGTATTAAAGTCCCCTACTATGATTGTATTGATGTCGATCTCTCCCTTGATATCTTCCAGGAGATTTTTTATGTATTTGGATGCTCCTGTATTGGGTGCATAAACGTTAACCAGAGTTATATCTCCTTGCTGGATTGCTCCCTTTAGTATTATGTAGTGGCCTTCCTTATCTCTTATTATGGCCTTTACTTTGAGGTCTATTTTATCTGATATAAGTATCGCAACCCCAGCTTTTTTCTCATTTCCATTTGCCTGAAAAATATTTTTCCATCCCTTCACTCTCAGTCTGTGTGAATCTTTTCCTCTAATGTGGGTCTCTTGTAGACAACAAATACATGGGTCATGTTTTCTTATCCATTCAGCTACCCTATGTCTTTTGATTGGTGCATTTAATCCATTTACGTTTAATGTTATTATTGATAAGTACCTGTTTGTTGACATATTTTTCCTTAGTGTTTGTGTTTCTTCTTGCCTTTCTCTTTCTTCTTTTTACAGCAGCCCCTTTAGCATTTCTTGCATTGCTGGCTTGGTAGTGATGAACTCTCTTAGCCCTTTTTTGTCTGTGAAGCTTCTGATTCCACCTTCAATTTTGAATGATAGCCTTGCTGGGTATAGTATTCTTGGATTCAGTCCCTTGCTTTGCATCACTTTGTATATTTCATTCCATTCCCTTCTGGCCTGGTGTGTTTCTGTTGAGAAATCAGTTGATATTCTGATAGGAGATCCCTTGTAGGTAACTTTCTGTCTCCCTCTAGCAGCCTTTAAGATTCTTGCTTTGTCATTGGTGTTCGTCAATTTAATTATGATGTGTCTTGATGTCGGTCTTTTGGGGTTCAACTTGTTTGGGACTCTGTATGCTTCTTGGACTTGGATAGTTTTTTTCTTGCCAATATCAGGGAAATTTTCTGTCATTATTTCTTCCAACAGGTTTTCTAGTCCTTGCTTCTCTTCCTCTCCTTCTTTTAGCCCTATTATTCGAATGTTGTTTCGTTTTTTGTCTTCCCAAAGCTCCCTTAGGCTCTCCTCTTGCTTTTTAAGTCTTCTTTCCAGTTGCTGCTGTGTTTGTGTTTTTTCCTACCTTGTCTTCTAATTTGCTGATGCAGTCCTCAGCCTCTTCTACTCTCCTCTTTAAGCCTTCCATTGTGTTCTTTATTGCAGCTATGTCGTTCTTCATCTCCTCTTGGTTTCTTTTCATGTTGGTGACATTTTCATTCAGCTCCTTATAGTTCTCATTGAGTTGTGTGTATTTGTCATCCATCCGTTTAAACATCCTTATAACGAATACTCTGAATTCTTTCTCTGTTAAGCTGCTCGCCTCAAGTTCATTTAACTCCCTTTCTGGTGATTCCTCTTGTTCCTTCCTTTGAGAATTTCCTTTCTGTCTCCCCATGTTTTCCTGTAATGTTTTAATTGTATTTCCAATTGCTTTGCTACCCAGGTTCTTTTGGTGATGGTGCTACTGGTATAATCTCTCAGTTCTCCTGGGCTTGGTAATCTAGTGTAGTTCCCTACTTGAACTATTTGGGTTCTCTTGATGTAGGCCTGCGAGTTTGAGAGGCACAACTGCAGTGTCTAGAGGTCAGCAGTCATGGAGGGTAGTATCCCAATTTTTCTGTCTTGCACCCTAAATTGAAATTATGCTTGCCCAGTGTGGACTCACATGGCTCCATGGAACCGTCTGTCAGGGTGATGTGGCTCGGGGGGCCTGCACTCTGGAAAGGCATGACTGTGTTGCCCAGAGTTCTGTAGTTGTGGGGTGGGCAGACTCAGCTTTTGCTGCTGTACCTGTGGTGGATAGGTGCTTACTCCCAGTGGCAGCTCACAGGAGCACCCGCGGTAAGTTTTCCAGCGTGGCACACTGAAGCACTCTGAAGAGCTCTGGTAGTGTAACTGTGTAATTGAGATGCCTAGATGCTAAAGGTTTTTCTTTTGGGTGGTGCCTATGGCCTCAGGGAGTATTCAAATCCTATAGTGTTAATCAGAGTGGAATCTGGGTGTGGCTATATTGGTTGCCTGAAGACTGGAGGGAGGGGTTATCTCTTAAGAGAAAATGGCTACCGGGGATCCAATGTGACTCAGCACCAGACACGCTTCCACCTCTGCCCACTCTCCCCAGGTTCCACAACTCCTCCCCTTCTCCTGCACCTCAGCCATGGGTAAGTGTCTGTATCCGAAAGGTCCTACAAACTAGGTTCAGTAGAGAAAGACGCAGGCCCCGGCGCGAAGAGGGACCGCGTCTTTACAATCTCCTCTCTTGCTGGCACTGTGCGGTCGGGCAGTTAGCTCTTCAGGGCTGCCTTTGAGCTCAGATCCCAAATCAGACTCCAAGGTCTAAAATCTACTACCTCCCACAGTCCCGTGGACCCTTTTTCTCACAGTCAGACACTTTGCCTGTCCTCAGGGACACGGCTTGGCGCCGTGTACTTTTCCCCTGACCTTTTGGGTTTAGAGATCCGGCAGATTCTATTGCCCAGATCCTTGTTTTACCTTTTTCCGGGAGATCTCTGCCCTTCCCAGCTGCAAACTGTCTCACCAGCCGCTTCTCCTTCGCCAATTCAGGCTGGATTCCTCTCATTTCAGCTGCTCCCTCTATTTTCTCCTGGACAAGGATCAGGACACATCTGCCTATTCCGCTGCCATTTTGTCCCCCCTATTTTTTATTTTTATAATATTTATTGTTGAGAGTATTACAGACATACTCCTTTTTCCCTCATTGCCCTCCTCCAACTGGATCCCGTCCTGTCCCAGGCCTTTATCACCCTATTGTCTGTGTCCACTGGTAATTCACATATGCCTATAAGTTCTTTGGTTAATCTCTTCCTGCCCCTCTCCCCCACCCTTCCCTCTGAGATTCATCAGTCTGCTCCATGTTTCCATGCCTCTGGTTCTATTTTATTCATCAGTTTATTTTCATTAGATTCCTTGTTCATTTAATTTTAGATTCAATTATTGATAGATATGTATTTATTGCCATTTTATTGCTCATATTTTTTATCTTTTCTTTTTCCCTCTCTTTAAAGAAGACCCTTCAACATTTTGTGTAATATTGGTTTGGTGGTGATGAACTCCTTTAGCTATTTCTTGTCTGTGAAGCTCTTTATCTGACCTTCCATTCTGAATGATAACTTTTCATTTAGAATAGAAAGAGTAATCTTGGATAGAGTAATCTTGGTTGTAGATCCTTGCTTTTCATCACTTTGTGCCTTTTTGTTTGTTTGTTTGTTTTTATTGATTTCAGAGAGGAAGGGAGAGGGAGAGAGATAGAAACATCGGTGATGAGAGAGAATCATTGATTGGCTGCCTCCTGCACGCTCCCTACTGGAGATTGAGTTGCAACCCAGACATGTGCCCTTGACCAGAATAGAACCTGGGACCCTTCAGTCTGTAGGCCAATGCTCTATCCACTGAGCCAAACCGGGCAGGGCTTTTCATCACTTTGAATATTTCTTGTCACTCCCTTCTGGCCTGCAAAATTTCTGTTGAGAAATCAGCTGAGAGTCATATGGACACTCCCTTGTAGGTAACTAACTGCTTTTCTCTTGCTTCTTTTAAGATTCTCTCTTTGTCTTTAACCCTTGGCATTTTAAATATGATGTGTCTTGGTGTGGACCTCTTTGGGTTCATCTTGTTTGGGACTCTCTGCACTTCTTGGAATTGTATGTCTATTTCATTCTCCAGGTAGTGGAAGTTTTCTGTCATTATTTTTTTCAAATTGGTTTTCAATTTCTTGCTCCCTCTCTTCTCCTTCCAGCACCCCCATAATGTGAACGTTGGTACACTTGAAGTTGTTCCAGTGGCTCCTTACACTATCTTCATATTTTGGATTATTTTTTCTTTTTGCTCTTCTGATTGGGCGTTTTTTGCTTCCTTGTATTCCAAATCAGTGATTTGATTCTCAGCATCCACTCTACTATTGATTCCCTGTAAATAATTCATTACAGTTAGTGTATCTTTCATTTCTAACTGGTCTTTTATTTATCTCATTGAAATTCTCATTAAGTTCCTTGAGCATCCTTATAACCATTGTTTTGAAATCTCTATCTGGTAGTTTGCTTGCTTCCATTTAATTTAGTTTTTCTAGAGATTTCTCCTGTTCTTTCATTTGGGACCTGTTTTTTAGTCTCCCGCATGTTAGCTGCTTCTCTATGTTTGCTTCTATGTATTAGGTAGAGCTGTTATGTCTTCTGGAATTGGTAGAGTAGCCTTTTGTACTAGTTGTCCTATAGGGCCCAGTGCCACAGCCTTCCCAGTCACCTGAGTTGGGCACTCCAAGTGTACCGCTGTGCAGTCTGTGAGCACAGTTCTACTGTAGTTGAGCCTTGATTGCTGTTAGCATCATTGGGAGGAATTGATCCCCAGACCAATTGGCTATGAGGATCACCTGTGACTACAGTGGCAGAGCTGCTATGCAGGTGACACCCCAATAGAGCAGGACTTGCCTCAGTGGGACTTTGGTGCTCACCATGTCTGCCCCTTGAGTGTGTCACTTGTGGATGTGGTAGGGTTGTAATCTGGCATGGTCTGAAGCTATCCACTGGGTACACAGGCTATGGGGCCTCCTGGGAGGTATAAAGTCAGCCATTGCCCGAGTACAAAAGTGTCTTGTACTGAGGTACAAAGTGTCTTGCCTGAGGCTACCCAGTATGAACTAGAGAGAAATCTTCAGATGGATGCTACTTTTGTTGGGCTTGGAGGTGCCCAGGAGAGGCCAAACTGTGACCCTTGACAAGCTTCTACTAATGTTGGGCCTGGGATCACTTAGCAAGGGGTATGTGGCACACTGAGGCCAGCTGCTGTTTGTTTAAGAGATTTTAGGAAAGTCTGAAGCCTAAGCCAGCACAGGCTATTCATATGGAAAAGCCACTGCAAACAGCTTGGGTGGGGCTGCAAATTGGGTGGGGTGGAGTCTCAGGGAATCACAGGGGAATAGCATTGTGGACAGGTTGATGGAGACACAGATATGGTGATTGCCTATCAGCACTGTGGCAGGGAGGCCTCAGCAAAGGAACAATGACCTCTCCCAGCACTTTTGTCTAGGAGAAAGCTGCCTCTCAGGTTTGTTTTAACTTTTCTCTATTTTTTAAAATTTCTTTATTAATTAAGGTATTACACGTGTCCTTATTCCCCCATTATCCGCCCCCCCCCCATTCATACCCTTACTCCCCTGTTGTCTGTGTCCATTGGTTATGCTTATATGCATGCATACAAGTCCTTTGGTTGATCTCACCCCCTTACCCCCAACCTCCCCTACCTTCCCTGAGGTTTGATGTTCTGATCAATGTTTCTCTGTCTCTGGATCTATTTTTGTTCATCAGTTTATGTTGTTCATTATTTTCCACAAATGAGTGAGATCATGTGATATTTATCTTTCTATGCCTGGCTTATTTCACTTAGCAAAATGCTCTCCAGGTCCATCCATGTTGTTGCAAATGGTAAAAACTCCTTTTTTACCACAGCATGGTATTCCATTGTGTAGATGTACCACAATTTTTTAATCCACTCATCTGCTGATGGGCACTTAGGCTGTTTCCAAATCTTAGCTATGGTGAATTGTGCTGCTATGAACATAGGGGTGCATATATCCTTTCTGATTCGTGTTTCTAGTTTCTTGGGATATATTCCTAGAAGTGGAATCACTGGGTCAAATGGGATTTCCATTTTTAGTTTTTTGAGGAAACTCCATACTGTTCTCCATAGTGGCTGCACCAGTCTGCATTCCCACCAGCAGTGCACGAGGGTTCATTTTTCTCCACATCCTCGCCAGCACTTGTCATTTGTTGATCTGTTGATGATAGCCATTCTGACAGGTGTGAGATGGTACCGAATTGTTGTTTTGATTTGCATCTCTCAGATGATTAGTGACTTTGAGCAGGTTTTCATATGTCTCTTGGCCTTATTTCTGTCTTCTTTCTAAAAGTATCTATTTAGGTCCGTTGCCCATTTATTGATTGGGTTCTTTATATTCCTTTTGTTAAGTTGTCTGAGTTCCCTGTAAATGTTGGAGATTAAACCCTTATCGGTGATATCCTTGGCAAATATGTTCTCCCATGCAGTGGGCTTTGTTATTGTTTTGTTGATTGTTTCCTTTGCTGTGCAAAAGCTTTTTATTTTGATGTAGTCCCATTTGTTTATTTTCTCTTTAGTTTCCATTGCCCTAGGAGCAGTATCAGTGGAGAAATTGCTTTGGCATATGTCTGAGATTTTGCTGCCTGTAGATTCCTCTAGTATTTTTATGGTTTTCCGTCTTATATTTAAGTCCTTGATCCATTTTTAGTTTATTTTTGTGTATGGTGTAAGTTGGTGGTCTAGTTTCATTTTTTTGCATGTATCTGTCCAATTTTCCCAACACCATTTATTGAAGAGACTGTCTTGACTCCATTGTATGTTCATGCCTCCTTTGTCAAATATTAATTGAGCATAGTGATTTGGGAAGATTTCTGGGTTCTCTATTCTATTCCATTGCTCTATATGTCTGTTCTTGTGCCAGTATCAGGCAGTTTGGAGAACAGTGGCTTTGTAATACAGCTTGATATCTGGTATTGAGATCCCACCTACTTTGTTCTTCTTTCTCAGGATTACTGCAGCTATTCAGGGTCTTTTTTTATTCCAGATGAATTTTTGGAAAGTTCATTCTAGATCTGTGAAATATGCCATTTGTATTTTAATGGGGAGTGCATTGAATTTATAGATTGCTTTGGGTAGTATGGACATTTTGATGATGTTGATTCTACCAATCCATGAACACCGTATGTTCTTCCATCTGTTTATGTCTTCCTCTGTCTCTTTTTTCAGTGTCCTGTAGTTTTCTGCGTATAGGTCTTTCACCTCCTTAGTTAAGTTTATTCCTAGGTATCTTAATTTTTTTGGTGTGATGGTAAATTGGATTGCTTTTTTAGTGTCTCTTTCTGTAAGTTCACTATTGGTGTATAGAAATGCCATAGATTTCTTGGCATTAATTTTGCATACTGCTACATTGCCGAATTTATTTTTGAAGTCTAATAATTTTTTGATGTATCTTTAGGGTTTTCTATGTACAGTATTATGTCATCTGCAAATGAGGACAGTTTTATTTCTTCTTTTCCAATTTGGATGCCTTTTATTTCTTCTTCTTGTCTGATCACAATGGCTAGTACTTCCAGTACTACATTGAACAGTAGTGGTGAGAGTGGGCATCCCTGTCTTGTTCCTGTTCTTAGGGGAAATGGTTTTAGTTTTTGCCCATTGAGTATGATGTTGGCTGTGGGTTTGTCATATATGGCTTTTATTATGTTGAAGTATGATCCTTCTATTCCTACCTTGCTGAGAGTTTTTATCAAGAAAGAGTGTTGGATTTTGTCAAATGCTTTTTCTGCATCAATTGATATGACTATGTGATTTTTATCTCTCAATTTGTTTATGTGATGTATCACGTTTATTAATTTGCGAATATTGTACCATCATTGCATCCCCAGGATAAATCCTACTTGGTCATGGTGTATGATCTTTCTGATGTACTGCTGGATCCGATTTGCTAGAATTTTGTTGAGGATTTTGGCATCTATGTTCATGAGGGATATTGGTCTGTAATTCTCTTTCATTGTGTTGTCTTTATCTGGTTTTGGAATTACGGTGATGAAGGAACTTGGAAGTGTTCCTTCCTCTTGAATTTTCTGGAATAGTCTGAGGAGGATATGTTTTATTCTTTATTTATTTATTATTTTTTTAATAAATATTTATTGTTCAGATCATTTCAGTTATTCCTTTTTTCCCCCCATAGCTCCCCTCCACGTGGTTCCCACCGCACCCTCTGCCCTCACCCCCCCGCCACTGTCCTCATCCGTAGGTGTACGATTTTTGTCCAGTTTCTTCCCGCACCCCCCACACATCTTCCCCCCTGAGAATTGTCAGTCCACTCCCTTTCTATGCCCCTGATACTATTATATTCACCAGTTTATTCTGTTCATCAGATTTTTTATTCACTTGATTCTTAGATTCACTTGTTGATAGATATGTATTTGTTGTTCATAATTTTTATCTTTACCTTTTTCTTCTTCCTCTTCTTGAAGAATACCTTTCAGCATTTCATATAATACTGGTTTGGCAGTGATGAACTCCTTTAGCTTTTTCTTATCTGTGAAGCTCTTTATCTGACCTTCAATTCTTAATGATAACTTTGCTGGGTAGAGTAATCTTGGTTGTAGGTTCTTGCTATGCATCACTTTGAATATTTCTTGCCACTCCCATCTGGCCTGCATAGTTTCTGTTGAGAAATCAGCTGACAATCGTATGGGTGCTCCCTTGTACGTAACTGTTTTTCTCTTGCTGCTTTTAATATTCTCTCTTTGTCTTTTGCTCTTGGCATTTTAATTATGATGTGTCTTGGTGTGGTCCTCCTTTTGTTTGGATTCCTTTTGTTTGGGGTTCTCTGCGCTTCATGGACTTGTAAGTCTATTTCTTTCACCAGGTGGGGGAAGTTTTCTGTCATTATTTCTTCAAATAGGTTTTCAGTATCTTGCTCTCTCTCTTCTTCTGGCACCCCCATAATTCGGATGTTGGTACGCTTGAAGTTGTCCCAGAGGCTCCTTACAGTATCTTCATATTTTGGGATTCTTTTTTCTTTTTGCTTTTCCGGTTGGGTGTTTTTGCTTCTTCGTATTTCAAATCTTTGACTTGATTCTTGCGATCCTCTAGTCTGCTGTCGGATCTCTGTATATTATTCTTTATTACAATCAGTGTATGCTTAATTTCTAGTTGGTCCTTTTTCATATCCTCGAGGGTCTCGCTAAATTTATCAGCCTTTTGTAGAAAATTCTTGAAAAACCTTATAACCGTGGTTTTGAACTCTATATCCAGTCGTTTGCTTTCCTCCATTTCTTTCATTTGTGACCTGTTTCTTTGTCTCTGCATTTTGGCTGCTTCCCTGTGTTGATAGAGTGGCTTTGTCTGTTAGGTGTCCTATGAGGCCCAGTGGCTCAGCCTCCCCAGTTACCTGAGTTGGACACTCTTGGTGCACCCCTTTGTGGGATGTGTGCACTGTCTTGTTGTAGTTAAGCCATTGATTGTTGTTGGTATCACTTGGAGGAATTGGCTTCCAGTCCGATTGGCTGTGAAAATCAGCTGTGTCTACGATGGGAGAACTTCTGTGCTGGAGACACCCTTATGGGGCAAGACTTGCTTCAGTGGGGCTTTGGTGCTCATTGAGTCTGCCCCCTGAGTGTGTCCCTTATGGATATGAGGAGTTGTAATCTGGATGGTCCTACTCTGACCACTGGCTCTTGAATCTGTAAGGAGGTACTAATTTAGCCTCTGCCTGAGGCCACCCAGCAGGAGTTATGGAGAGATCTACAGATTCTTCTTCTTTGTTTGGGGTTTGGAGGTGCCCAGATGAGGCCCAGCTGTGAAGCAATGCAAGCTGCTGTGGGGTCTTGGCCCTTCTTTTGGATGTTCTGAGTCTCTGACCCAGCCACAGTTTGTTACGTAATTTTAGAATGCAAAGGGCCAGGCCATTCATATGCAAAGGTCTCTGCGCACAGCTTGGGTGGGGCAGCATCTCAGGGAATCAACAGGGTGGAGCAAACAGCTATGGCCGATCCTCAGCCCTGCCTTAAGCGGCCCCCGGGTCTCAGTGTCCCTCAGTAATCACTGCAAGCACCTCTGAGAGAAAGCCATCCTTGGGTTCCGCCCGATGCCACACAGTCCAGTTTCTCCCCATATGAGTCTCCCCAGAGTCTTGACTGGAACTTTAGTTCAGAGCAGTCGGGAGCTTTTGTCTCCCTCCCGATTGAAAAAGATAACAGTGTCCTCAGTTGCCAGCCCTTTCTGCGCGCGCGCCTCCATACCTTTGCACTTTACTTCCTCACCTCCTCTGAGTCTCAATATGCTTTTCTCTTTCCTTCTAGTTGTAGAATTTCCACTCAGCCAGCCTTTCTGTGGTTCTGGATGATTTCCGTTTTATCTTTTAGTTGTAGTTTTGAAGTGGTTGTGCGAGGCAGCAATTTCAGGTGTTTACCTATGCCGCCATCTTGGTTTCTCTCAAGGATAGGTTTTAGTTCTTCCTTGAATGTTTGGTAAAACTCCCCTGTGAAGCTGTCTGGCCCCAGGCTTTTGATTGCTGGAAGCTTTTTGATGACTGCTTTAATTTCTTCCATAGTTATCAGCCTATTGAGATTTTTAGAATCTTCCTGAGTGAGTTTTGGAAGGTTGTGTTTTTCTAGGAATGTGTCCATTTCCTCCAGGTTGCCTAGTTTGTTAGAACAGAGTTGTTCATAGTATTTTTTAACAATCCTTTGTATTTCTGTAGGGTCTGTTGTTATTTCACCTCTTTCATTTCTGATTTTGTTTATTTGGGTCCTCTCTCTTTGCTTCTTGGTGAGCCTGGCTAGAGGTTCATCAATCTTATTTATCCTTTCAAAGAATGAGCTCTTGGTTTCAGTGATCTTTTGTATTGTTGTTGTTTTTTTTTTTGGTCTCTATGTCATTCATTTCTGCTCTAATCTTTATTATTTCCGTCCTTCTGCTCCCTGTGGGCTTATCTTGTTGCTCTCTTTCTAATTCTTTGAGTTGTAGAGTTAGATGATTTATTACCATTTTTTCTTGTTTTTTGAGATAGTCCTGTAGAGCTATAATCTTCCCTCTCAGGACTGCTTTCATTGTGTCCCATAGTATTTGCCATGTTGTTTTTATTGTCATTAGTCTACAGGATGTTTTTAATTTCTTTTTGATCTCATTGATAACCCAGTCATTGTTTAATAGCATGCTATTCAGCTTCCGAGTGTTTGAATTTTTTGGAATGTTTTTATTGTAGTTTATTTCTAATATTATGCCATTGTGGTCTGAGAAAATGCTTGATATGATTTCAATCCTTTTGAATTTTGGGAGACTTTGTGACCCAATATGTGGTCTATTTTTGAGAATGTCCCATGTGCACTTGAGAAGAACGTATATTCCGTGGCTTTGGGGTGAAATGCTCTGAAGATGTCAATTAGGTCCATCTGATCTAGTGAGTCATTTAGAATTGCTGTTTCTTTGCTGACTTTTTGTCTAGAGGATTTATCCAGTGATGTCAGTGGTGTATTAAAGTCCCCTACTATGATTGTATTATTGTCAATCTCTCCCTTGATATCCTCCAGGAGGGTTTTTTTTATGTATTTGGGTGCTCTTGCAGTGGGTGCATATATGTTTGCCAGGGTTATATCCTCTTGTTGTATCAATCCCTTTATTATTATGAAGTGGCCTTCCTTATCTCTTCTATGGCCTTTACTTTGAGGTCTATTTTGTCAGATATAAGTACTGCTACCCCAGCTTTTTTTTCATTTCCATTTGCCTCAAAGATGTTTTTCCATCCTTTCACTTTCAGTCTGTGTGAGTCTCTTTTTCTGAGGTGGGTCTCTTGTAGACAGCATATATATGGGTCATGTTTTTTTATCCATTCAGCCACTCGATGTCTTTTGATTGGAGCATTTAGTCCGTTTATGTTTAAAGTTATTATTGAAAGGTACTTATTTGTAGCCATTTTTATTTTTTGTGTCTGTGTTCCTTCTTACCTTTTTATTTCTTCTTTTTACCACATTCCCTTTAGCATTTCTTGCATTGCAGGTTTGATAGTGATAAACTCCCTTAGCCTTTTTTTGTCTCTGAAGCTCCTTATTTCCCCTTCAATTTGAATGATTGCCTTGCTGGATAGAGTATTCTTGGATTCAGTCCCTTGGTTTGCATCACTTTGTAAATTTCCTTCCATTCTTTTCTGGCCTGATGTGTTTCTGTTGAGAAATCATTTGATAATCTAATGGGAGATCCCTTGTATGTAACCTTCTGTCTCTCTCTTGCAGCCTTTAAGATTCTCTCTTTGTGCTGAATATTGGCCATCGTAATTATGATGTGTCTTGGTGTGGGTCTTTTCGGGTTCATCCTGTTTGGGACTCTGTGCTTGTGTGACTTTTTTCTTCACCACATCAGGAAAGTTTTCTGACATTATTTCTTCAAATAGGTCTTCTAATCCTTGTTCCTCTTCCTGTTCTTCTGGCACCCCTATTATTCATATGTTGCTTAGTTTCATGTTGTCCCATAGCTCTCTTAGGCTCTCCTCCTGTCTTTTAATTTTTTTCTCCAATTGCAATTCAGTTTGGCTGTGTTTTTCTTCCCTCTCTTCTAATTCGCTGATTCAGGTCTCTGCTTCTCCTAATCTACTGTTGAAACATTCCATGGTGTTTTTTATTGCAGTTATATAACTTCATTTCTTCTTGATTCTTACATAAGTTGTTGATTTTTTTCATCCATTTCTTATTGATTCTTACATAAGGTGTTGATTTTTCTTCCATTAGGTTTATGAACTCTATGACCCTTATTCTGAATTCTTTTTCTGACATATTTCATGCCTCTGTTTCACTTAGCTGCTCTTCTGGCGATTCCTCCTTTTCTTTCCTTTGGGGGTATCTTTGTCTACCCATTTTTGGTCTCACCCACTGATCTAGATGTTGAGTCGTGCAGGGGCTGCTCCTTGGGTGGCAGTGGCTTCTCTAGCTGTGGTTTCTCCTTGGGCAGTCATGGTAGCAGCTGCTTCTCAGTTGGCAGCAGCTCCTCTAGTGGCTGCTGTTTGTACCAGTGGTGTCTCCTCTGGTTGGCGGGGGAGGCTGCTCGCACAGCTGCTGTTCCTTTGACAGGGATGGGCTGATTATGAGGCTGCTGCTCCTTGGATGGGGACGAGTTGCACACAGCCGCTGCTCCTTGGTCAGGGGCCAGCTGCTCACGTGGCTGCTGCTCCTCAGACAGGAGCGGACTGCTCACGTGCCTGCTGCTCTTAGATGGGGGTTGTCTGCATGCTGCTGCTGTTCCTGAAATGGGGCGGGCTGCTCATGATGCTGCCGCTCCTCGTACAGGTGCAGGTTGCTCGCGCAGCTGCTTCTCCTTGGATGGGGGCAGTCTGCTCGTGCAGCTGCTGCTCCTCATACAGGGGACGAGCTGCTTGCGTGGCTGCTGCTCCTCAGGTGGGAGTGAGCTGCACGTGCTGTTGCTGCTCCTTGGACAGGGGCTGGCTGCTCACCTGGCTCCTTCTTGTCAGACAGGTGCAGGTTGCATGTGGCTGCTGCTCCTCGGATTAGTGCAGACTGGACAGGGCTGCTGCTCCTCAGATGTGGGGAGTCTGCTTCTGTGGCTGCTGCTCCTCAGAAGGGGGTAGGCTTCTCACACAGCTGCTACTCCTCAGATGGGGGCAGGCTGTTCACACAGCTACTGCTCCTCGGATGGGGGCAGGCGGCTCATGTGGCTGCTGCTCCTCAGAAGGGGGTGGGCTGCTCACACAGCTGCTGCTCCTTGGGTGGGGACAGGCTGCTCACACAGCTGCTGCTCCTTGGAAGGGGGCTGGCAGCTTATACGGCTGCTGCTCCTCAGATGGGGGCATGTTGCTTGCATAGCTGCTGCTCTTTGGACAGGTGCAGGGTGTGGGCTGTGCGCAGTTGCTGCTCCTTGGATGGGTGCAGGACACGTGAGGCTGCTGCTCTTAGGCCTGGGGTGGGCTGCTGGTGGAGCTGCTGCTCCTTGGACAGGAGCGGGCTGCTCACGTGTCTGCTGTTCACGTGGTTGCAGTGCCCCAGGCTAAAGCGTTGGGCCAGTCAGAGGAAAGCATGCTTCAGAACTCACAGGAGTGTGTGCCTGGGGTGGCTGGAGCCTCGTTGACTGTGGGATCACAGCCTAGGTAGCAGGTCCCTGGCAGGGGTGGCTTTAGAGTCCCAGGTGTTATCTGAGGGCACTCTGGGTGGAGTTGAGGCTGGGCACCCAGTTACAGCAGCTCTCCCCTTCAAAAAGGTGAAGCCTCTAAGAACGAGCCGGCCTCCCGGTACTGTTTCAATGGTAGCAGAAGTTGCCTAGTTAGGCGAGCCCAATTAGCCTGCCCCTGAAGGTCCTGTGGGATCTAACTGTGCCTCACTCACACACACACACACACACACACACACACACACACACACACACACACACACCACCTGACCACACACTCCTCTTTTGCTCCCTCAATCACCCACTCATGCTCTCTCCCTCACTGCCGCACTCTTCCTGCCTCTGTAGTTGGGTCTGGGGTGTTATTGACCCATTCGTGGATGGAGTTTCTTCTCCAGGTGTCTGGTTATGTGGCTTGCTCTCAATCTCCTTGGCCAGACAGGATAAAATTCACCTCGACAAGACACAACACAAAGGGAACTAAGCACAAATGTACTCACGACACCAATAACCCCAATATAAGTGACCACCTGAGAAAAGAGAATTAGGGGAGAGAAAAGAGATCACAAATGATATCGAAGAGAGAGAAAAAGATAAGAGATAAAAGAAAAAGGAAGAGAAAGGAGAATATATATATGGGTAAGACACCACAGAACCAATAGATAAACCAAAAAAATACAAATACTATAAAACAGCAAAGAGGGTTGGGACAGAATCTGTAGAGGCTGAGCTTATATACTGAAAATAAGGTTAAGAATTGGATGAATATGGGGGGGACCTTAATTCAGTATTGAGAAAGTAGAAAGGGAATGTCTGGATAAGAAGAAAGAGAATGAGAAGAAATTAATAATAAATTTACAAAAAAATTGATTTCAAAAATGGTATAACAATTAAAAATAGCAAATAAAAATAAAATATAGCCTAAACCGGTTTGGCTCAGTGGGTAGAGCGTCGGTCTGCGGACTGAAAGGTCCCAGGTTCGATTCCGGTCAAGGGCATGTACATTGGTTGCGGGCACATCCCCGGTGGGGGAGTGTGCAGGAGGCAGCTGGTCGATGTATCTCTCTCATCAATGTTTCTAGCTCTCTATCCCTCTCCCTTTCTCTCTGTGAAAAATCAATAAAATATTTAAAAAAATAAAATAAAAAATAGTGATGGAAAAATAATGTGAAAAGAAATAGAGAATAAAGCAACAAACAAAAACAGGGGAAAAAAGAAGTAAAAAAAAAAAAAGAGAAAAGGGATAACAAAATAATAAAAAAATAGAAATAAAAGTGAAAAAAGTGAAGTGTCGTTCCTTTGGCTGGCTTATGATCCCAGTCATCTGTACTGTACTGTTTCTCAGTTTCCCATTGCTGGGGCTGAAGGTTTCTCTTTAGGCCAGTCCCTGTGGACTCTCAGGGACTATTCAGATTTCTTTGTAATCTGGGTTTAGCTGTTTTGGTTGCCTGGAGACTGGAGGGAGGGGCTATCTCTCAGGAGAAAATGGCGGCCCAGGACCCGGGCTCAGGTATGACTCAGCACGAGACTCACTACCTCCTCTCCTGGACCACCTCCCCTCCCCAGATTCCACAAGTCCACACCCTCTCCTGCACCTCAGCCACGGGTAAGTGTCTGTATCCGAAAGGTCCTATGAACTAGGTTCAGTGAAGAAAGGCACAGGCCACAGAGCGGGGAAGGACTGTGTCTCTGCAAGCTCCTCTCTTGCGGGCACTGCGCAGTCCAGCCAGCCCTTCAGGGCTACCTCTGAGCTCAGATCCAAAATCCAAAGTCCTAAATCCCCTGCCTCCCGCAGTCCCTTGGACCCTTTTTTCACAGTCAGATGCTTTGGCTGTCCTCAGGGACATGGCTTGGCGCTGTGCGGTTTCCCCCTGACCCTCTGGGCACAGAGGTCTGGCAGACTCTCCTGCCTAGATCCTTGATTTCACCTTTCTCCAGGGGACCTCTGCCCTTCCCGGATGCAAACTGTCTCACCAGCTGAGTCTCCTTTGCCAATTCGGGCTGAATTCTATTTGTTTCAGCTGCTCACTCTATTTGCTCCAGGACAAGGCTCAGGACAAGGCTCAGGACACGTCCGGCTATTCCGCCGCCATTTTGTCTCTCTGCCTCTTAGTTCTTGCTGGGATGCCAGATAATTTAGTTTCTCCCTGCATGTCCCTCATTCTTTCAAACTGCTGCCCCAGCACTGGAGCTCAGAGTCAGTCTAAGTCTGTCTGTGGGCCTATTAAGAGAAACTGCCTGGGACTCCAGCAGCCTCCATCTTACTCAGCTACAATCCCCACTGGTTTTTATGGCCAGGGTTCCAGCACTGGAACCCTGGACTAAGGAATCTGGTGTGGGGCTGGGATCCCTTGCTCCTCATGGTGAGGGATGGGGAGTCTCCCCAGCCAAGATATCCCTCCCAATTAAAAAAAAATGCCACACGTGTTTGTGGGACCAGCCCGTTCATTACTCCATCCCTCCTACCAGTCTCAATGTGGCTTCTTCTTTAATTCTCCACTTGTAGGGTTTCCATTCAGCAAAATTTCAGGTTGTTCTGAATGGTGGTTGCTCTGTGGTTTAGTTGTAATTTTTATGTGGTTGTGGGAGGAGGCAAATACTGCATTTAGATACGCCTCCATCTTGGCCCTCCTGTTTTGTTTTGTTTTGAATATATCTTTATTGATTTGAGAGAGGAAGGGAGAGGGAAAGAGAGATAGAAACATCAATGATGAGAGAGAATCATTGATTGGCTGCCTCCTGCACATACCCTACTGGGGATCAAGCCCGCAACCTAGGCATGAGCCCTTGACCAGAATCGAACCTGGGACCCTTCAGTCCGCAGGCTGACTATCCACTGAGCCAAACCAGCTAGGGCCTGTTTTGAGTTTTAATCACCCTATGCCATTTTACTTCTCACTACACTGTCTGTGTTTTATCTATCTGTATCAATTAGAGTTCATTTCTCTGAGTGGTACAGAATTTATCTGAGTGGTATAGAATAAGGAATTTTTTATAAGGTCTGGTCTCACATGATTGTGGAGCTGATGGAGCAATTTATACATGTTATTGCCTCTATATCTTGTGTTGAGACTGCATTCAGGGAGGAAAACTGATTGTTTATGAGAACAAGGACAAACTGGAATCTGGGAGGAGGAATTGAAACCTACAACAACTGGAATCAAGGAAGAGAAACAGAACTAGTGTCTGTCTCTCACATCTCCAATCTCAATCATGTGGGTGACCACTATGTTACTGAATACAAGGGGTTCACTGCTTGGGGTATTCTATTCAAGAATAAGATGTGGTTGTCGTTGGGGAGTTTTATTTACTTGTATAAAGTAAAAGAGATGGGATTCACATTCAAAGTTCTATCTCCCTGAGGAGATGCTTAGCAATTGTTTATATACACCATTTGGTCAATTACCTGTTGGCTTTTTCTTGGCAGTTGGCTAAATTTATCCATTGGGTTTTGGTCAAGCTTATCAGATTACAGCAGCATCTGCAAAATACTGTGCTACATTTGAACGTTTAACAAGTATAGCTTGAGACCTTGTGACCATTGTCCTAGGAGAAGCTGGTGCCCTGCATCATAAAACTACATTTCCACTTGGACCTTGCCTTAGAGAATCTGAAAAATGAGGTCTGGTAGTAGCCAGATGAGTCTTTGGTCCGTGTGCTGCCCCACAACAAGGTAATCCAGGAGATCAGCAGCCACATGAGCAAGCTACCACAGTGCTCCAGGTTCTGCACTGACTTTCCAAAGGTAAGAAAAAATATACATGGTTGCAACTTCACTTCTGCCCTCTAAATCTCATAGAAAATGTGTCTTGTAACTAAACCTAACCAAACCCATATAGGGTAGGAAATTCTGTGAAATATAGTTCTAGTTTACCAAATGTGACACAATACAAAGCCAACACCTCATCTATAAACCAAGAAACTTCATTTCCTTTAGCTATAAAGTGTAGTTTACCTGGATTATTGTGAGGATAACAAGATATTTCCTATGGGCATATGTGTGTGTGTGGGGGGAATCTCACCCATTTAAATGGGAAAAGTTTGCATTTTTGAAACATACACATTTGTAATTTCAGACTAGACATTTTCCCTTAATTTCAATTCCATATATCCAGTTCTCTACTTGACATCTCCTCTTGGATAACTAATAAAGATATCAAAATTATGTCTAAAACTGAACTTTTGATCTTTCTTTCTCCTGCCTCCCAAACCAAACCATTCCATCTACTGCCTCCCCCATTTTAGTAAATGGCAACTCCAGCCTTCTTATTGCTTAGGCCAAAAAATCTTACAGTCATTCTTGACTTACTAGTATTTCTCATACCTCATAGCCAACCCATTAGGAACCAGGAACTCCTGGTCTCTCAACATTCAAAACATAACCATCTCCACTGCTACCACCTTGGCTTTAGCCACCACCATTGTCCCTCACCTGGATTATTGCCATACCTCCTAACGGGGCTGCCAGATAAAATACAGGCTGCCCAGTTAAATTTGAATTTCAGGTAAACAGCAGATAATTTTTTAGTATGTTCCATACCATATCCTCTGCCTGTAACATCCTTCTCTCATCTCTCTATGTCGCAAGCTCCCAATTCTTTCAAGTATTTCCTCAAATGTCAGCTTTCAATGAGTTTTTCCCAAACAACCTTATTTTTAAAAAAATTTTAAATTGATTTTTAGAGAAAGAGTGGAAGGGAGGAAGGAAAGAGGAGGAGGAGGAGGAGGAGAAGGAAGAGGGGAAGGAGAAGGAGGGAAACAATGTGAGAGAGACACATCAATTGGTTGCCTCTCACACACACCCTGACTGGGGCCAGGGATTGATCCTGCAATCCAGGTACATGCCCTTGATGGGGCATCAAACCTGTGACCCTTCCTTGCATGGGCCGCTGTTCTAACTACTTAGCAACACTGGCCAGGGCCATTGGTTGATTCTTGTATGTGCCCTGACTGAGGATCAAACCCACAACCTTGGCGTATCTAGACAATGCTCTAACCAACTGAGCTACTGGGCCAGGGCCCTGGGGGCAGTTTTGCTTTTTTGTTTTCATTCTGTATGTTTTGTTCCCTACTGTTATCTTCAGCATGTACAACAATGCCTCATCCACAGTAACATTTAATATATATTTTTGAATGAATGAAGGAATGAGTGAGTGAATGAACGAGCCTGTATTTGAACAGGGTATCTGGTCAAAATTTAACTATTGCCCAGAGCTTATTGGAGAAAAACAAGGAAGAGAGACAAGTAGCTAGTAAGTGTGGATCCTTGACATATTTGTAGGCATTTCCAACTCATCCCTAGGTAGAGTGAGAATAAGTGCTTTAAGGCAGTGTTTTTTATATTTTATTGCACATATGAATCCACTGGGGATCCTGTTAACATGTAGGTTCTGGTTCAGCAGGTGTGGGGTGGGGCCTGATAGTTTGCATTTCTCATAAGCTCACAGATGATGTTGATCCTGGCACCCTGGGAAGCATACTTTGAGTAGCAAGGTTTTAAGGCATTACTGAAGACTGGTCTCAGACAATATAGCCAAAATATGACCAGCTGGGAAATAGTTACTGCCAGTGATTCAACCTACTAAGAAATAGAGTAATCAATTTTGAACAGAGGTATCTGGTTCATTATGACTATTTGAAACAAGGACTTTGCCCAACAGCTATGGTCCTAAATTTAATAACACACTTGGCTATGTTTCAATGTGGGAGTGTTATCTCAGTTGAACTGGCACAAACATGAAAAGTAAGTTATGGAGGAAAAGGGAAGGCTAACATTGCTAAGTTTAAGGACTCAAAGAAATGTGATTGGCATAGGGGATATTTGGAATGAGCATGCTGTTATTTTGGTACTACTTAAATCACACCACATGGGGTCTTTCTGTAACCAAAACCAAGGTTTGTCTACCTGCCACCATGAAAACCAAACTCATGAGACAGGTGCTGGTAAACAGGAAATTGATTTATTCAGGTGCCGGCAACTTGAGAAGATGGGGGACTCTGGTCCCAAAGCCCATCTTAACATCTCAGTGCAGGTAGGGGTTTTATGGAGAGGGAGAGGGAAATCAGAACAAAGAGATCAGGAGGAGGAGAAGTGGATGTGCAGGCAGTATCCTTGCATGTCCCAATATGGATCTTTAATGTCAGCATATTGGAAGTGGTCAGTGCTAGCCAAATTCCTGTGGTTGTGCAATCTGTGTCAACTGAAGTTGTGATCAAGGCTATTTCTTATAGAAGCAGGAACTGGAACTGCTTATGCCTGCAATTATGCTTATAAGGAAATTGTCAGTATGTGAGTTGTTTTTTAAATCAATTTATTAGTACATTTTATTCTAATCCCATTTCATGGTTAGTCAGAGTAGTATAAAAGTTTTATTCCTTGTTAAATTTTCATAGGTTAAAAAAGCTTTCTTCAAAATAGGAAATTAGCAAGTCAGGCAGCTCCAGACCAATAACTGACTTACATGCCCAAGTTCCTATGGCTATCTTTCTATCCCTAAGTGCTCAGGCCAAGAAAATAACAGAAACCATTTACCACTTTTTTGTGTGTTTTGGAAACATTGTTCCATTACTACTAAGTCTCACAATTCTGAAAATTAAGTATTATCATCTTCATTTTGCAGTTGAAGAAAATGAGGATAGTTAGGTTGAGCAACTTACCCATGGTCACAGTGGCAGGCAGAATAATGTCTCCTCAAAGGTGCCCATGTCCTAATCTCCAGAACCTGTGAATGTTATTTTACACTAGAAGCCCGGTGCACAAAATTCGTGCACGGAGGGGGATTGTCCCTCAGCCCAGCCTGTACCCTCTCCAATCTGGGACTCCTGGAGGGATGTCCAACTGCCCGTTTAGGCCCTATTCTGGGATCGGGCCTAAACGGGCAGTCGGACATCCCTCTCACAATCCAGGACTGCTGGCTCCCAACTGCTCACCTGCCTGCCTTCCTAATTGCCCCTAACCGCTTCTGCCTGCCTGCCTGATCACCCCCTAACCACTCTGCTGCCAGCCTGGTTGATGCTTAACTGCTCCCCTGCCAGCCTGTTTGCCCCCAACTTCCCTCCTCTGCCAGCCTGGTCACTCCTAACTGCCCTCTCCTGCAGGGTTGATCACCTCCAACTGCCCTCCCTTGCAAGCCTGGTCCCTCTCAACTGCCCTCCCTTGCAGGCCAGGTGCCTCCCAACTGCCCTCTCCTGTTGGCCATCTTGTAGTGGCCATCTTGTGTCCACATGGGGGCAGGATCTTTGACCACATGGGGGCAGACATATTGTGTGTTGCAGTGATGATAAATCTGTATATTACTCTTTTATTAGATAGGATAGAGGCCTGGTACAGGAGAGGGGGCCAGCTGGTTTTCCCTGAAGGGTGTCCTCAGTCAGGGTGGGGTTCCCTTGGGGTGTGGGGTGGCCTGAGCAAGGGGCCTGTGGTGGTTTGCAGGCCAGCCACACCCCTGGGGACCCAAGCAGAGGCCCTGGTATCTGGAATTTATTTTCCTTCTACAATTGAAACTTTGTAGCCTGGAGCGGAGCCAAGCCTGCTGCTCCTTCTGGGGCTGCAGCCATTTCTGTGGCAGTTAATTCACCTTCTACAATTGAAACTTTGTAGCCTTAAGCGGGTGAGCCCGGCCAGGGTGTGTGGAAAGCTTTGCTTCCCCTGTTGCCAGCGGCAACCCTGGCCTGCTCTCTCAGGCTCCGTTCTGCCACCATTTCTGTTTGAATTTGTTTACCTTCTATAATTGAAACTTTGTAGCTTGAGTGGAGGCTTAGGCCTGCAACAGCTATGGAAAGCTTGGCTTGCTCTGTTACCTGGGAAACCTTGCTCTCTGTGGCTGTAGCCATCTTGGCTGGGGTTAATTTGCATACTCGCCCTGATTGGCTGGTGGGCGTGGCGTGGCTGGTGGGTGTGGCTTATGTAGCGGAGTAATGGTTAATTTGCATATTACCATTTTATTAGAGAGGATGGCAAAGGACTTTGCAGATGTGATTAACCTTTTGCACTCAGATGTCGAGTGTGACTCGACACAGTTAGCATTAAATCCCGAGTGGAATAAAGGAATCGAGAAAAAAGCAAGCGAGTGCAAAGGGTTAAGGATCTCAAGATGGGGAAATTATTCTGGATTATCTGAGTGGGCCCAATATAATCACACAGGTCATTATATGAGGGAGGCAGAAGGGTCAGAGGTAATAGTACAAAATGTGATGATGAAAACAAGAGGTTTGAGTGATCAGGAAGGGGCCATGAACCAATGAATGTAGGCAGTCTATAGAAGCTGAAAAAGCCAAGGAACTGAATTCCCTGTACAGCCTAAACAAGGAATACAGCCTTGCTGACAACCTTGATTTTAACCGTGAGACCTATTTCAGACTTCTGACCTCCAGAACTGTAAGAATACATCTGTTTTGTTTTTTGACACTAAATTTGTTGTGATTTTTACAGCAGCTACAGGAAACTAATACAATCATCCATCTGGTAAATGGCAGAACTTGGATTTTGCAAATAGGTCCAGTGGGCTTCAAAATCAGTGCTCTTCCCATCACTATGGCGATACGGTGTTTTTAAAGAAATGGTGGATGCAAAAGTAGAAGGGAGTCCTAGCTGGTTTGTCTCAGTGGATAGAGCATCAGCCTGCAGACTGAAGAGTCCCGGGTTCGATTCTGGTCAAGGGCACATGCCCAGGTTGTACGCTCAACCCCCAGTAGGGGGGCGTGCAGGAGGCAGCCAATCAATGAATCTCTCTCACAACTGATGTTTCTATCTCTCTCTCTCCCTCTCCCTTCCTCTCTGAAATTAAAAATATACATTGAGTGGCCATATTATTATGATCTCTGAATGCATAATAATCTGGCCACTCAGTATATATATTAGAGGCCCGGTGTATGAATTTGTGCATGGGTGGGGTCCGGCCAGCCTGGCCAGGAGGAGGGGATATGGGTGGTTGGCTGGCTTGCCTGCTGGTCGAACTCCTGGTCGAGGGGACAATTTGCATATTAGCCTTTTATTATATAGGATATACACTGAATGGCCAGATTATTATGCGTTCAGAGATCATAATAATCTGGCCAGTCAGTGTATATATATATATGTGTTAAAAAAAAAGTGGAAGGGGAAAAGTTGCAAGAAGCAAGAGGAGCTTAGTAGAATTGATCCTGGGGTATATATATCCTCAAATAATCTCTTGCACATAGCCTGATGTTTTTATATTTCAATAGTTATAAAGTTATTTGGATTTAAAAGTATTCTTTTCAAATGATTCCAAATACTTCTGGCCAGATCTAAAGGTCATTGGCTTGTTTGAATGGATTACGTTAATCTCATTTTTTCTCCTATTACTTGTTGAAATAATTGCAATGAAAAAAATGAGATTTTTCCCAGCTGGTGTTAGTCAGTGGTTGGACATCAACCTATGAACCAGGAAGTCATGGTTCAATTCTCAGTCAGGCACATGCCCAGGTGGCAGGCTTGATCCCCAGTGGGGGACATGCAGGAGGCAGCTGATTAATGATTCTCTCTTATCATTGATGGTTCTATCTCTCTCTCCCTCTCTATAAAAAGAAGGAAAAATAGGGATTTAATATAGAGGGAAGACATAGAGGGAAGATGACCATCCATAAGCCAAGGAAAGAGGTCTCAGAAGAAGTCTTGCCAACACCTTGATCTCAGACTTCTAGAACTCCAGAACTGTGAGAAAAATTTCTGTTGGTGAAGCGTTTCAAGATAAATGAGGTTTTGATTGGGTAAGGTGAAGCAAGTAATGTTGACATAATGGACGCACTTCAATTTATAGACAGGCCTGGTGGGAGGGAGCACGGTGCTGACAATGAAAAGCTGGGTGCCATTAAAGGGCAGTAGGTACATTATGCCAAAAACTATTCAATCTAGTTTGAACTTTTCCAGAGAAGGCTGACTATATGAAAGCTTTCATATTTCTTAAATTTTATGAGATCCTATATATACTAGCAACTTCGCTTAAACTTTCTCCTCAAGAGCCTTGCCTTTCATCCCTTGCTTGTAATTTGTTTCCACAACTAATGGTCACATCTCTGAAAGGGAATCTATTAAGCAAGTAGGGCTGGCTGGCCTTAGTCAAATTTGTGAAAAAGGTAGCTGTACCTCTCTCACCTGTTTAAATTTTCACAGAGCTTCTGATGCCTTAATCTAGCAAGTATTTCCCAACAGGAAAGTTTTCTAGTTTTTGTTTGTTTTTTGGGGAGATTTTGAAACCTCACCTGGGATGTAATCACTGAACGCCCTTCTCAGAGGTTAGTCAAGATGCCAAAAGAAAAGGAGGCTGACCAGGTAAGTTAACACCTCAGGGATTTTCCTCTTATGTGTCCATTTCACCCTAAATAATCCCAAGGATTTTTTTTGGGGGGGATGAAAATTAGTGTTCCCTTACAAATAAATTTAAAACCCTTTCCTTAACTCAAAGAAGTGTTTAGTATGGGAATGTGTTTGGAGTGGGATATTCAAACAAACTTTACAGAGCTTCCAAAATTCCAAAAAAGCTCTTGTCTCTGTTTAGGTCATTTGGGGTAGACAATCTATCAAGAATGTATTAGAGACTATACAGGGAAAGAAGACATTTATATCCCTTTCTTTGTTTCTCTTCTTCACTAAATGATACAGCAAGTGGAGTCTGAAGGAAAATAGATTTCTTCCCTCCCACTCTCAGTGAATACATGGTGCTGCCTCTAATCCTGCCCCATTGTTAACAGTAAAAAACTAAACTAAACTAAAAACACAGGGCAGTTTGGAACTGCTGATAGAGGATTTGGATGATTTAACAAATGAGACACTGATAAAAACATTTTTTTTACAATCTATATTATAAAAACCCAGTGGCCCTAACACCATAATGACCAAAGACCAGTCACCAGGAGGCTGCGTGCACAGCAAGGCGTGCACGGGTGGGTGAAGACTTGACGCTGCGTCCCACGGTGCCAGCAGGACTTGACGCTGGGTCCCATGGTGCGCCGGGTCTGAGTCTCATGTGATTTCATGCGCTGGGCCCCTAGTACTATATAAAGTTGAAGACACATCCTTGGCAGATCAAAACATGATAAATTACATGCTTATGGAAAAACAAACTACTAAATATCTTGACTATAGTAGACTAGAAGCCCGTTGCACAAAGTTTCATGCAAAAGACCTTCCTTCACCTGGCTGCTGGCACCAGTTTTCTGCCAGCACCAGTTTTCCTCTGGCCACCCGCTGATCGGAGTGCCTTCCACCAGTGCGATCAGCCACCCCGAGTTCCTCCAGCACCAGTTTTCCTCTGGCCGCCCGCCGATCGGAGCACCTCCCACCAGCGCCGCCGGTGGAGGAACTCAGGGTGGCTGATCACGCTGGTGGGAGGCACTCTGATCGGCGGGTGGCCAGAGGAAAACTGGTGCTGGCAGAAAACTGGTGCTGCAGCCACGCAATCGGCCACCCTGAGTTCCGCCACCGGCGCCTTCCGCCGGCCCCATGGGTCCTCCTGCAGCGCCGGCCGTTGGGGCTGGCAGGAGGAACAGGGGGCAGGGACTCGTGAGTCCAATTGGCCACCCCGAGTCCCGCCCCCAGCCTCCCAAAGGCCCAATCGTGGGCGTAGCGGAGTGATGGTAATTTGCATATTACCATTTTATTAGGTAGGATGATTATTGCACAACATTGCCCACTGCTGTTTGGGTAGCAAACAATCAATGTTTAACAATGTTTAGGTTAAACATTTCTTGAAGTAAAAACATAAGGTTGAGATGCCTGGTTTTGGCTACAAAAGGCATTTATTATCAAATAGAGGCCTGGTGCATGAAAATTCATGCACTGGAGGGGGTGTCCCTCAGCCTGGCCTGCCCCCTCTCACAGTCCGAGAGCCCTCAGGGGCGAGAGGCGACCTGGCAATCAGGGGAAGACAATGCCCCATCCCACCTCTGCTGCTGCCACTGCCGGAAGCGCAAGCCTCGGGCAGCCCTGGTCACCTGAGTCTCAGGTGGCCCTGTGCAGCTGGGCAGCCGCAATCCGAGGCTTGCCTGCGCCTCGGGCCGGCCCTGGGCAGCTGGGCAGCCAACATCTGAGGCTTGCATATGCCTCAGGCATCGGCTGGGCAGCCACCATCCGAGGCTTGCCTGCACCTTGAGTTGGCCCTGGGTGGCTGGGGGGCTGAGGGTACTGGGGGATTCTGGAGGCAGGCATGAGGAGCAGCCGTGCCCGCCTGGGGGCAGACCCGGCCTTGCTGTGTGCCTGCCGCCCCGGTGGGGCTGAGGGGACTGGATGCCGCCATCTTGTGTCTGTGGGTGCCGCCATATTTGAGGGCGGGGCAGTCAGTTAGTATATTCCCTCCTTATTGGCTGTGGGCACCGCCATCTTTGAGGGTAGGACTGTCAATTAGCATATTCCCTCCTTATTGGCTGTGGGCACCGCCATCTTTTTGGGTGGGACATTCAATTAGCATATTCCCTCCTTATTGGCTGTGGGCGCCTCCATCTTTGCAACAGCATGAGGGTCAACATATTTCCTCTTTATTAGATAGGATGCCATTACAAAAGCTCTTTTAATTGAAGAACCAGAATTTTTCCTCCTGTGCTTTATCTGGTTACTCATAACAGATAAACTTTGAGAAGGATAAGAAAATTAGTGTACCTTTCCTTGAATGGTGGCAGGCCTCCAAGACCAGCCAAGGGCCAGACTGGAAATAAAACCAAATTAAGAACATACACCCAGAATTACCAATTCAGGTGCTGAGGAGGAGACTTATATCAAGGAAGGACAGAAAACACCTGGAGCCGGTCAGAGAGAAAGCCTCAGTTTCTGTTTTGTGTTGTTTTTTTTTAAACCCAGAGCACAGGTGTTTCATCTCTGCCCCTTCATATACACCCCCCCTCCACCACCATTTTATTTCTCCTTATATTTCTTCTTTCTTACTTTTCTTCTATCGTTGTTTCTCTCTTTTCTCTTTCCTAATTCTCTGGTGGTTGCTTTGGTTGTTGTTATAGGGGATCTTGTGTATATTTCTGTTTCATTTGTTTTCTTTTGTGTTTGTTGTGTTTTGTTCTGTTCTCTTAGCACATCCACAAAAGCATGCATGACATGGTCAGGGGTGAGCCTCACAGTCAGCCAGCCTGATAGAAGATTCCATCCATGATTGGGACAACAATATTTGAGATCCAGTTACAATAGGAGAACCCAAATAACTGAAACAAGGGGCTTTCCTAGAGCAATGAGTTCTGGAGATCTAAGAGAGTACACCACTGGGTCCCACAAAACACCTACTCCATAAGACCACCCCACAAAGTCTGGGAGGCATAGAAGTTTGACCTAATACATAGAAACAAATACAAAGGGACAGCAAAAATGGGGAGACAAAGAAACAACCCCCAATTGAAAGACAAGGAGGAATCACCAGAAAAGGAACTAAATGAAATAGAGGCAATTTGTCCGATAAAGAATTCAAAGTAATGGTTGTAAGAGTACTCAAACAACTTAGTGAGAAATACAAGCAACTTAATGAGAACTACAGCAGCATAAAGAGGTAGAAGCCATCAATAAGAATCACGCAGAAATGAAGAATAACATAGCTGAAATTAAAAAAAAAAATCAACAGTAGACCAGTAGAAGCTGAGGACAGAATCAGTGAAATAGAAGACAACGTAGAAAAAAACACCCAATTAGACCAGCAATTGGAAAACAAATTAAAAAGTAGGAGGAGAGTCTAAGGGAGCTTTGGGCCAACATGAAACATAACAATAGTCACATCACAAGTATTTCATAAGGAGAAGAATCTGAGAAAGGAATAGAGAACATGTTTGAAGAAATAATGGCAGAAACTTTCCCTAACCTGGTAAAGGAAAAAAATCACTCAATTTCAGGAAACAGAGAGTCCCAATCAAGATGAACTCCAAAAGACTCACACCTAGGCACATCATAATTAAAATGGCAAATATTAAAGACAAAGAATCTTAAAGGCTGCAAGAGAGAGACAGAAAGTTACCTACAAGGGATCTCCCTTTAGACGGTCAGCTGATTTCTCAACAGAAACACTTCAGACCAGAAGGGACTGGCATGAAGTATACAAAGTAATGAAAAGCAAGGGACTGAACCCAAAACTACTCTATCCAGCAAGGCTATCATTCAAAATTAAAGGTGAAATAACCAGCTTCACAGAGAAAAAAAAAAAGGTTAAAAGAGTTTATTATCACTAAACCAGCACTACAAGAAATACTAAAGGGACTATTGTAAGAAGAAGAAATAGAGCAAGAGAAAGGAACACAGGCATAAAGAGTAAAAATGGCAACAGATAAGTACCTATCAATAATAACTTTATGTAAAGGGCTTGAATGTTCCAATCAAAAGACATAGGGTAGCTGAAGGGATAAAAAAAAACAAACATGATCCATATATATGCTGTCTAAAAGAGACCCACCACAGCCCTAGCTGGTTTGCCTCAGTGAATAGAGTGTTGGCCTTCAGACTGAAGGGTCCCAGGTTCGATTCTAGTCAAGGGCACATGCCCAGGTTGTGGGCTTGATCCCCAGTAGGGGACATGCAGGAGGAAGCTAATCAATGATTCTCTCTCATCATTGATGTTTCTCTCTTCCTCTACCTTCCTCTCTGAAATAAATAAAAATATATTTAAAAAAATTTTTTTAAATAGAAGAGACCCACCATAGAAAAAAAGAGTAACACAGAATGAAAGTGAAGGATGGAAAAATATTTTTCCATGTAAATGGAAATAAAAAAAGGAGGCATAGCAATACTTGTATAAAAAAGATAGACTTCAAAATTAGGTGATAAGAAAAAAATGAAGGCCACTTCATAATACTAAAGAGAATGATAGAATAAGAGGGTATAACTCTGATAAACATATATGCATCCAATACAGAAGCACACAAATATATATTTTGAAAAAAAAGTTCTGGAAGTTTTAAGGGAGGTATCAACAGTAATACAATCATAGTAGTGGACTTTAACACCCCACTGACATCACTGGATAGATCTTCTAGACAAAAAAATCATCAAGGAAATAGCAATCCCACACAACACACTGAATCAGATGGGATTAACTGACATTTACAGAACATTTCACTCCAAAGCTACAGAATATACATTCTTCTTAGGTGCTCATAGGTCATTCTCAAAGATAGACCACATGTAAGGACACAAACTAAGTCTCTACAAGTTCAAGAGGACTGAAATCATATCAAGCACCTTCTCAAGCCACAATGGCATGAAATTAGAAATCAACTACAAAAAAAATACTCAAAAACATTCAAACACATGGAGGCTAAACAAGCATGTTATTAAACAACTAGAGGCCTGATGCACAAAATTTGTGCAAGGGGCTCAGCCCCTGCCACTGAGGCTGCTGCCTCAGTCTCAGGCCCCCACCGCCGTGGCTTCCTCCAGAAGGTTGGCTGGAAGGATGTCTGGTCTAATTAGCATATTACCCTTTTATTATTATAGATGAATGGCTTACCAAAGAGATCAAGGAAGAAAGAAAAAACTTCCTGGAAACAAAGGAAAAGGAACACACAACAACCCAAAATCTATAATCTATGGGACACAGTGAAAGCAGTCCTGATAGGGACAGTCATAGCATTACAGGCCTACCTAAAAAAACAAAACAACAAAAATAAAACCAACACAAAAAAACAAACGAAAAAAACCTTCTGATATACTATCCAACCATACAAATTAAAAAATTAGAGTATAAGAAAAGCCCAGAGTAAGTAGAAGTAAGGAAATAATAAAGATTAGAGCAGAAATAAATGACATATAGATGAAAAAATATCAATGAAACCAATAGCTGGTTCTTTGAAAAGATAAACAAGATTGAAGTACCTATAGCCTCACTCATCAAGAAACAAAGAGAGAGTACCCAAATAAACAAAATCAGAAATGAAAGAGGTGAAGTAACAAATGACCCCACAGAAACACAAAGGATTGGCCCTAGCTGGTTTGGCTCAATGGATAGAGCATCAGCACACGGACTGAAAGGTCCCAGGTTTGATTCCAGTCAAAGGCATGTACCTCGGTTGCAGGCTCAATCCCCGGCTTTGGTCAGGGTGAGTATAGGAGGTAACCAATTGTGTCTCTCTTACATCACTGTTTGTCTCTCTCTATCTCTCCCCCTCCCTTCCACTCTCTCTAAAAAAAGCAATGGAAATCCTAGGGTGAGGATTAACAAAAAAAAGAAAGAAAAAAAAGAAACAACAAAGGTTTGAAAAAAAATACTATGAACAACTATTTCCAACAAACTGGACAATCTGGATGAAATGGACATATTCACACAAATACAATCTTCCACAACTTAATCAAGAAGAATCAGAAAACCTGAACAGGCTGCTAACTAATAAAAATGAAGCAGTAATAATAATAAAAAAAAAACTGCTAGCAAACAAAAACCCTGTTCTGGTTTGCTTCACAGGAGACTTTTAGGAAACATTCAAAGAAGAACAAACACCAAGCCTCCTCAAACTATTAAAAAAAATCCAAGAGGAAGAACACTTCCAAGCTCTTTTTACGAGGCCAGCATTAGCCTAATTCTAAAACTAGATAAATACACTACAACAAAGGAAAATTATAGGCTAATATCCCTGATGAACATAGATGCTAAAAATCTTCAACAAAATATTAGCAACTTGGATCCAACAATATATTAAAAAGATCATACACCATGACCAAGTGGGATTTATTCCGGGGAAGCAAGGCTGGTACAATATTTGCAAATCAATAAATGTGATACATTACATAAACAAATTGGAACACTAAAATCACTTGATCATATAAATTGATGCAGAAAAAGCCTTTGACAAAATCTGACACCGCTTTTTGATAAAAACTCTCAGCAAAGTGGGAATAGAGGGATCATACCTTAACATAAAAGTCATATATGACAAACCTACAGCCAACATCATACTCAATGGTCAAAAATGAAAAGCATTTCCCCTAAGAACAGAAACAAGTCAGGGATGTGAGCTTTTCCCACTCTTATTCAACATAGGACTGGAATACCTAGCTACAGCAATCAGACAAGAAGAAAAAAATAAAAGGCATTCAAATTGGAAAGGAGGAAGTAAAACTCTCATTATTCGAAGATGGGATGAAAACCCTAAAGACTCCACCAAAAAATTACAGGATTTTAAAAATGAATTCAGCAATGTAGTAGGATACAAAATTAACACCCAGAAATTGATGGCATTCTTATTTTTAATTGTTCTTTTTAAACATATATATATTTTTTTATTGATTTCAGAGAGAGGAATGGAGTTGGAGAGAGAGATAGAAACATCAATGATGAGAGAGAATCATTGATCAGTTGCCTCCTGTACTCATGTGCCCCAACTGAGAATTGAACTGTGATCTCCTGGTTCATAGGTTGAAGCTCTACCACTGAGCCACGCCAGCTGGGCTTGACAGTATTCTTATATACCAATAATGATCTCTCAATAAGAGAAACTAAAAAGGCAATTCATTTCACCATTGCAACAACAACAAAATTAAAATACTTAGGAATAAACTTAACCAAGGAAGTAAAAGGCCTGTACTTGGAAAACTACAGGACGTTGAAAAAAGAGATAAAGGAAGATATAAACAACTGGAAGAATATACCATGCTCATGGCTTGGTAGAATTAACACCATTAAAATGTCTATACTAGTATTACCCAAAGCAATGTATAGATTCAATGTAATCCCTATTAAAACACATGGCTTATTTCATAGAAAGGAACAAAGTTGGAGGGATAACAATACCAGATATCAAGTTATATTACAAAGCCACTGTAATCAAAAACAGCCTTGTACTGGCACAAGAACAAGCATATAGAGCAAGTGAACAGAACAGAGAACCCAGAAATCGACCCAAGCTATTATGCTCAATTAATATTTGACAAAGGAGACAACAGCATCCAATGGAGTAAAGACAGTCTCTTCAACCTGGCCGGTGTCACTCAGTCGTTGAGCACCAACCCATGAACCAGGAGGTCATGGTTCAATTCCTGGTCTGGGCACATGCCCGGGTTGCAGACTCGATCCCCAGTAGGGGACATGGAGGAGGCAGCTGATAGGTGATTCTCTCTTCACTAATATTTCTATCCCCTCTCCCTTCCTCTCTGAAATAATAAAAATTTTAAAAAGACAGTCTTCAATAAATGGTGTTGGGAAAATTGGACAGATACATGCAAAAAAAAAAGAAAGAAAAAAAAAGAAACTAGACCAACTTACACCATACACAAGAATAAACTCAAAATGGATAAAATACTTAAATATAAAACCATAAAAATCTTTGAAGAAACCATAGGCAGTAAAATCTCAGACATTTCTCATAGCAATATGTTTCGCAATACATCTCCTAGGGCAGGGGAAACTAGGGAGAAAATAAATAAATGGGACCATATCAAAATAAAAAGCTTCTGCATAAGAAACCATCAACAAAATGAAAAGGGAGCCCACTGCATGGGAGGACATGTTTGGCAATGATACAAAGGATAAGAGGTTAATTTTCACCTTACCGGTTTGGCTTGGTGGATAGAGCATCGACCTGCGGATCAAAGGGTCCTGGGTTTGATTCCTGTCAAGGGTATGTATTTTGGTTGCAGGCTTCTCCCCGGCCCTGGCCCTGGTCGGGCCCTATGCAGGAGGCAACCAATTGATGTGTTTCTCTCACATCAATGTTTCTCTCTGTCTTTCCCTCTCTCTTCCACTCTCTCTAAAGATCAATGGAAAAATATCCTCAGGAGAGGATTAACAAGAAAAAAAAGAGGTTAATTTCCAAAATATATAAGGAACTCATACAACTGAACAAAAGGAAGACGAACAATCCAATTAAAAAATGGGCACAGGACCTAAATAGATATTTCTCCAAAGTGGACATACAGAAGGCCAAGAGAGTATGAAAAAAATGCTCAAAATCACTAATCATCAAAGAGATGCAAATTAAAATGACAATGAGGTATCACCTCACACCTGTCAGAATGGCTATTATCAACAAGTGACAAGTACTGGCGAGGATGTGGAGAAAAGGGAACCCTAGTACACTGCTGGTGGAAATACAGACTGATACAGCCACTATGGAAAACAGTATGAAGTTTCCTTTAAAAACTCAAAATGGAACTGCCATTTGACCCTGTGATCCCACTTCTAGGAATATATCCTTAGAAACCTGAAACACCAATCAGAAAGAATGTATGCACCCCTATGTTCATAGCAGTACAAATTGCAATAGCTAAGAACTGGAAACAGCCCAAGGGCTCTCAGTAGATGAGTGGATAAAAAAGCTGTGGTATATTTACACCATGGAATACTATGCAGCTGTAAAAAAGAAGGATCTCTTACCCTTTGAGACAGCACAGAGGAAACAGGAGAGTATTATACTAAGCGAAATAAGACAGTCAGAGAAAGACAATTATCACATGATCTTACTCATATGTGGAATCTAAAGAACAAAATAAATTGATGAACAAAATAGATTCAGAGACATAGAAACATAGAACAGACTTATAGATCTTAGAGGGAAGGTGGGGGTGGGTGTGCGGGTAGGAAGATTAACCGAAGATCTTATATGCATATATGCATAACCTATGGGCACAGAAAATTGGGTGGTTAAGACCTGGGGTGGGGGGAGAGGTGGGTTTGAAGGGGTCAATGGGGAAAAAAGGGTACATCTGTATTACTTTCAACACAAAAATTAGTATAAAAATAGTTAATAAGGCCACGCCCCTGGGTCCGGGTGAGGCCATGCGCCCCTGGGTCCGGGTGAAGCTGGATCCCGGGTCCGGGTGAGGCTGTGTGCCCCTGGATCCGGGTGAGGCTGGGTCCCGGGTCCGGGTGAGGCCATGCGCCCCCGGGTCCGGGTGAGGCTGTGCGCCCCTGGGTCCGGGTGAGGCTGGATCCCGGGACCGGGTGAGGCCGCGCGCACCTGGGTCTGGGTGAGGCCACGTGCCCCAGGGCCCAGGTGATGCTGGGTCCCAGGTCCGGGTGAGGCCGCGCACCCCTGAGTCCGGGTGAAGCCGCGCCCCTGGATCCGGGCAAGACCAAACCAGAGGGAGTCAGACCTGCATTACCACCATTTGTCCACCATCCAGAGCTGAAAAGTTAGTGCCGACATGTACACATAAGGAACTGGTAGACATTGAAATTGGGTCTCAAAAGAACTGTTGGTCCAGAAAGAAACTCACTACAGACTGACACATTTGCCTGTCAGCATAACTATTATTGCTCGTCTCACATTCGGTTCTTATAAGTATATTTCTAGTAACACATGATCTCACTCATCTAGGGGAAATGATGAACAACATAGACTGATGAACAAGAACAGAACCAGAAACAAGGAGGCATCGATCGGACTGTCGGGCCTCAGAGGGAGGGTAGGGGAGGGTGGGGGGAGGGGGGAGAGATCAACCAAAGGACTTGTGTGCATGCATACAAGCCTAACCAATGGTTAAGGACAACAGGGGGTTGGGGACATCCATGGGGAGGGGTGTGGGATGGGAATGGGGGGATGAGGACAAATATGTGACACCTTAATCAATAAAGAAATTTTTTTAAAAAGTTAATAATTTGACATGAATCTATATACATTTTATTGATAAAATAATATTTTTAAATATAGAAAAGTAAGAACTAAACAAACAAAAAATCCAAATGGAGTTATTCCAGGAATGTTTTTATTATCATTAAAGTAACCAATAACCAGATGCCTCACCCCAAAAAAATAACAAGAGTAAAATAAATATTAAGAAAAATTATTTTAAAGCAAGATCCACAAGTAATGGAAAAGTTTTCTAAGAACATACACTCTTGATTTTAAGCTGTGTACATAAAATATATGTATGCTTAAATTTTTGGACATGTCTGTCTACAGTGCTATTTAAGCATTCTGAACAAAGAATACATTTGAAAAAAGAATACTTTTTAAAAAGTTAAAGCACAATATAAAATTATTTATTCACAAGGCATCAAATTTTACACTCTAAAATGTTGATACTAAACAAGGAAAAATAGGATTTCTATTTTCACAAATAACAACCATACTTTATACTATGACACTAAATACTTTAGTTGTGTTTTAAGCTTTGAAATTCAAAAGGCATCTTTGGATATTTAAGATAAAAGGCGCCCTCCGGAGTTGAGTCCGAACCAGCACTGGATATCAAAACATCCTTGTTAACTTCAGACTGAGGGCATGGTTGCTGAATGAATACAGAAGAGTGATAAAGGAATAACAAATAAACAACTTCAAATATTAAATTCAAATATACAGTAGTGCCTCCTTATCTGTAGTTTCAGTTTCCCCTATCAGCTATACATGGTCAACCATTGTCCGAAAATCTTAAATGAATAATTCCAAGAAAAAGACAATTCATAAGTTTTAAATTGTGCACCATTCTGAGTATTGTGATGTAATCTCACACTGTCTCAGTATGTCCCACCCAAAATATGAATCATCATTTTGTCCAGCATGTCCATATTATAAATACTCCACACCCATTAGTCACTTAGTAGCCATCAGTTATCAGATTGACTGTCATGGTATCACATTGCTTGTGTTCAAGTAACCCTCATTTTACTTAATAATGGCCCCAAAGTGCAAGAGTAGTGATGGTGGCAATTTGGGTATGCCAAAGAGAAGCCATACAGTGTTTAAGTGAAAAGGATGTATGTAGGGAAAAGCATAGCATATATAGGGTTCAGCTGTATCTGCAGTTTCAGGCATCCTCTGGGGGTCTTGGAACATACCTCCCACAGATAAGAGGGACTACTATGAATCTATTTTCCTTCTATAGGGTAATACGTGTGTACATATGTATGTATTTATATATGTACATGAACAGATATACACACATACATACACATTTCTAATATTTGTTCTCGCTAGTAACCAGTTTCTTAATGCTAATTTTAACTGAAAGCAATGTTTTTGATTCTCTCTACATATCACCTCTCTCTCCCCTGTGAATCAGGGTGCTCTATGAAGCTAATGGGAGTTCAGGATTGCAAAGGACAACTTGTGGTAGAGAACTCAAAGATGGCTACAGATACTTAAAGCAGGATTGTTTCTAAACAGCATGCTTTGTGTTCTGGTAATAAGGGCTGAAATTATATCATTGATTTTTCCCGGACTATAGGCTGCTCTTCTCACTATCCTATAACTTTGGGTCCCTTGGCAGGTGGGGCCAAGAGCACAACTCAAATGCACATATAATAATAAAAGTGACTGGCTTCAGAGAGAGAGAGGAAAAAAGTAAGAGAGAGTGAGTGACGGGAGGGGTGTTTCTTTTTTCAAAAGTCTAGTATATACCTATCATATTAACTGTTTCTTCTGGAAGAAACAAGTTATTGTATGATGGGCCACTGGAATAAATAATAAGAAACATTAAAATTCAAACTGGTAGCATGGAAGATGGCATAGGCATTGGTCTAAGAACCTAGACATACAAATTCATTCTTATTTCATTAAAAATGTGTTTGCCTTTCTAGATTAATAGCACCTTCATCAAGTTTCAGTTCTTTCTTTAAAATAGCTGAGATAAAAATGAGATCTTCTCTAAATCTGAAAAGACAACATGAAATAATGTAAACTTTTTTTGTGTATGTATGAAAAGATGAGAGAAAGAAAGTAGACTGGGAAGAAACCCATCCCCCACTACCATCTGATTTCAGACTCTGCTCTTTAACAATGATTTTTAATATTTATTACTGACCTCAAGCAGAGAAAAGAATTAACATTTACTGAGTACAAACCCTATGTACTAGGCACTGTGTTAGCAGCTTTATGGCAATGGGAACAAAATATTGGAAATTTATTTATGAGTTCACTTACATATTCTACATATGAAATCCATCTTACAATTACCAAGGAAATTTTAATAGTGATACAAGTACAGTACCAGATCTCTGGCCAGTGTATAAACTCCCAGGCACTCACAGAGGAATTTCTAAATTTATATGGTAATGAGAACAAACCTCTGAATTTGCCAATCACACTAATTAACAAGTGCATAAGTTTTAAACTAAAGAAAAGTAGAGATTGGCCTAAAAGATATCACAACCTAGAGAAATTCTCATTTCTGTATTATAATTTATTTTATTTTTGGTAAAAGAAGTTTTGTATAATAGCATTGAAAGTCATTTTGAGTGGTTATCTAAAACACTAAAAGACAATTAAAATCTATTAAGTTATATATACCAGCTAAGGACAAATATATACCATAAAAGGACAAATTTAATGAACCCAAGTAATTTTATATGACCCTTATATGTTAAAGATGGTAAAAAAAAACACCTTTAAAAATGTTTTTATTGATTTCACAGAGGAAGGGAGAGGGAGAGCAGGCGATAGAAACATCAGTGCTGAGAGAGAATCACTGATTGGCTGCCTCCTGCATGTCCTCTACTAGGAAGCGAGCCCAAAACCCGGACGTGTGCCCTGACCGGGAACCAAACCATGACCTCCTGGTTCATAGGCCGATGTTCAACCACTGAACCACACCAGCTGGCAGTAAAAAAATCTTTGAAAAGTCTTTGATCTTTGAAAAAAATCAATTGTGGAAGATGCTTAAAAATCTTAAGTTTCTGGATTGAGGCTGATACACTACACTAAAAACAACCTAGAGCTGAACTCTGCAGGAGTGAATTGAAAGCTTGCACCAAGCTAGAGTGTCACTGAAGGAAGAACCTGATATACTTTTAACAACAATGGAAAGATGAGATGGGAAGCAGGGAATTATAAGGACCTATAAAGTCTTTTGAACTACAAGATAAAGAAAGGAACTAGATATTGGAAATATTGTGTTAATTTTATCAATGAAAAACCACCCATACTTAGCTTACTCAAAAGGAGACACAAAAGAAAACATACTGGGTCATCTAAGAAAGCAAATACAAAGACAAAGATGTACAGAAAATAAGGGGGAAAGAAAGCCTGTAATAATGAAGGCACACCTATTTTCAAACAGTTTCTACTATTTTCCTCCTAAAACTAGATGCTTTACACAGTGCTTTGAAAGCCACTGTTTCCCAATCTGGCAGGGATGAAGGCTCAAGAATCTCCTCAAGATCATGCTCTCAAATCTTCAAATTTTTAATTATCCTTCTCTTGAGGTTTCTTTTGTCAAATAAAAGAATCATCTATCACTTTAGCAGCAGTTTGGCAACCTTCCATTGTAGGGCTTGCTGTAAACCTCACTGGCCTACCTGATTGGTTGCTAGTGAAAACAAAAAATAATGGAAGTTTATTTTTAATAAAGCTGGGTTCAGAGCTGATGCCCTGAAAAGTATATTTTTGTCATCAGAAAAATGCAATCCAAATAGAATCCCTAATATAAGAGTGTAAAACCTATACAAAATCCTTTCATAATATTTTGAAAAGCTAAGGTGGCATCAAGTATACTGTGTCAGTGTACAAAACATGAGCTTGTAGCACTCTTTGTGGACTGTTACAATGCAGTGTCGTCATCTTCCCTGCAGTCCCCTACCAGGAGTGAATGCTTGTCAGGTTCACTGGTACCAACGCTGTTTAGGGACCGTTTATCAGACAGTAGTGAGTTTATGGAGGCTCTGCTGTAATTAACAATCCGGTCCAGCAAACCCAGTTTAGGAGAATTTCTTGAGGTGTCATCTATTCCGACATGAACGCTGATTTCTGAAGGACTTTTCTGTCCCATGTGGCTTCGGGCATGCAGTTCGTAATTCTCATAAGTCGGTTTCCTATAACTGGACACATGCAAAAGTACACTAGTTTGAAATAACCAAATGTGAACTGGATGCTTGTTACATTAAAAAATGAAGAGATTTACCTGTATGAAATGTACAAAGATGGTCCCTGCTAGGAAAGCTCAAAAGGAATGGTGTGTAGTCACATGATCAGAAATCCTACCTCTCAGAGCCAATGTATTCGATTTTATCCCACTTGGTGCTTGTGCTTGCTATGTATAAACTATATAAAGTGATAATTACATAAGTGACATTTATTATTAGGACAGTTTGGGCTTATTGCAAGAATAAAACCTACCAAGACTGACTGTGGAAGATAAAAGTAATATAAAACACAAATGTGAACAAGCCATCATACTTACAGTTTAAGGAAGAGAGAAGAAAGTACTACTGAAACAGATGAAGCAGCCATTGCAGCAGATCCCATCCAAGGCTGCAAAACCAAACCAATGGGCATAAACACTCCTAGGAAACAGGTGTGGATTTGTTACAGCAGATAGTACTAAACAGATCACCAATGTGTTTCTAATACATATTTACAAATCATTTCCTCATTTGATATTTATTCATCAATTAATATTCCTGTTGGTGGAGATTTATGTGGTTGTCAGTTTTTCACTAATAGAGTATTACTGTGAACATTCTTGTGCATGTCTCCCTGTGCACGTGTTTGAGAATTACTCTAGAGTCACACCTAGAGGTGAAGCTGCTGGGTTATATATAACATGGGCACATTTTCAACTTTAGGTGGATATTCCTCAGTTGCTTTCCAAAGTGGCTGTAACAGATTACAGTACTATCAAAAACTTGTCCACACTTGGTTTTGACAGACATTTTAATATTTGCTCATATGATGGGTATGAGATAGACTTATTGTATTTTTAAATTTTTATGTACGTAACTGTATTTTCTACTTTTTCTACAGAAATCTTATATAACTTATATATATTTTAAAAAATAACTTGCTCCACGAATTAATCTATCTGGATTTTTAAAAATTTGTTGATTTGAGTGAGAGGAAGGGAGAAAGAGAGAGAAACATCAATTTGTTGTTCCATTTATTTATGCATTCATTGGTTGATTCCTTTTTTAAAATATATTTTTATTGATTTTAGAGAGGAAGGGAGAGGGAGAGAGATAGAAACATCAATGGTAAGAGAGAATCATTGATCGGCTGCCTCCTGCACGCCCTCCACTGGGGATCGAGCCTGCAACCCGGGCATGTGCCCTTGACCAGAATCGAACCCAGGAACCTTCAGTCTTCAGGCTGGTGCTCTATCCACTGAGCCAAACTGGCCAGGGCATCATTGATTGATTCTTGTATGTGCCCTGACCAGGGATCAAACCCACAACCTTGGTGTGTTGGGTCAACACTAACCAACTGAACTATTCGGCCAGGGCTAATCTCTCTGGATTTTAATTGTTCTTTTACTCTTTGTCCTTTCAGCATTTGTGTTTATCAACAACTTTGTAATTGCTCTCATGTCATTTTGTTTTTCTTCGGCTCTCAAACCAGAGAAAACAGGAAGAAAATGACAACTATTTCTCATGTTATTACTAACCTCTACCAAGCCCCCAAGTACAGGAGATTATCAGGTGTTTCTTAAATAACTAGAGGCCTGAAGGACGAATTCATGCACGGGTGGGGTCCCTCTGGGTGGCCTGCAGGGATCGGGCCGAAACCTGCAGTCCAACGCTGCCTGCAGCTCCTACCTGCTGCTCCTGCTCATCCCAGCCCCACTGTGCCTGCCGCGGGCTCACCTCCAATCAGTCCCAATCGGGAGAGGCTCGCGCTGCCATAGCAGCGCTCGCCAGCCTTGAGCCCTGCGGCTGCCACCCTCCCAAGGGGAGTGGCCTGTGGGATCAGGCTGCAACTGGCTCTCCGACATCCCCTGAGGGGTTCCGGATTGCGAGAGGGTGCAGGTCAGGCTGAGGGACCCCACTGGTGCACGATCGGGCCAGGGAGGGACCGCGGGAGGGCTCCAGGGCATGTCCGGCCCATCTCTCTCAGTCCTGATGGGCCAGACCCCAGCAGCAAGCTAACCTACCTGTCGACGCATCTGTCCCCTGGTGGTCAGTGCACATCATAGCAAGCAGTTGAGCAGCCTTAGCATATCATTAACATACTAGTAGCCCTGTGCACAATCCGTGCGCCAGTAGGCCGCTGCCACCCTCCTGTAGCTCTTCGCCCACTGCCCTGCCTTCCTGTAGCTCCCCCACCCCCCTCACAGCTTGCTGTCCTGCCCCCTCCTGAAGCTCCACCTCCCACTTGCTTGCTGCCCTGCCCCGTCCTGTAGCTCTGTGCCACCCACTTGTAGTTCGCTGCCCCACCCTCCTGCAGATCCGTGATCTGGTCGTTATGTGGTCGGTTGTTACACCTCAGGGCGTAACAGATAATTAGCATATTCCTCTCTTATTATATAGGATTACGCTTTGATTGGTTGTTCAGTTGTTCTGTGGTTCAGTCTATTTGCACATTACCCTTTTATTAGATAGGATTCTAAATTGCTTTTTCTTGGTCATATTCCTTCATTCAATATTTCTCATCTGGTCCACAAATGTAAAAAAAACCCAAAAAAACCTATTGGCTATTGTAACATTACATGAAGAGCAAAAAATTCTCTGTATGCTATAATTACAACTATGTGACCAGACAAAAACTAATGCAGAGTAAAAAAAACCTGAAGTAAATAGACTAAATGCTAACAGTAGTTGTATTTAGGTAGTGAGAGTAATGGTAAATTTGTTCCCTTAAGCAAAAAAATCCTATATAATAAAGAGGTAATATGCAAATATGTCACACCCTCACAAGATGGCTGCCTACACCCAGGCTGGCGGGGGGTTAGTGAGGGACGACCAAACGACTGAACAAGCAGGCTGCATGGGGCAACCAAGCAGGCAGGGGGGTTAGTGAGGGACAACCAAACGACTGAACAAGCAGGCTGCGTGGGGTGACCAGGCCAGCAGGGGGGTTAGTGAGGGATGACCAAACGACTGAACAGCAGGCTGCGTGGGGCGACCAGGCCAGCAGGGGGGCCGTGAGGGGCAACTAGGCTGGCAGGGGGGGGCAGTTGGGGGCAACCAGGCCAGCAGGGGGGACGGTTGGGAGTGACCAGGCTGGTGGGGGGTGCAGTAAGGGGTGACCAGGATGGCGGGGGGGGGGCAGTTAGGAGCGACCAGGCCAGCAAGGAGGGGGCAGTTGGGGGCGACCTGGTTGGCAGCAGGGGGCAGTTAGGGGTGATCAGGCAGGCAGGCAGGTGAGCAATTAGGAGCCAGCAGTCCAGGATTGTGAGAAGGATCTCGGATTGGAGAGGGTGCAGGCTGGGCTGAGGGGACCACCTCCCTCCATGCACAAATTTCATGCACTGGACCTCTAGTATATATATGTATATGTATGAGAGTATATGTAGAAAGAGATGAGGCAATGTAACAAAATATGATTAACTGATGAATTTAAGTAAGTGTATCATTTTTTCCCCTGCCTATGTAGGTTTGGAATTTTTCAAAATGTAAACTTGGAGAAAAAGATAAAGTAAAATAAAATAAACCTGTCAGAATGCTTATACATTCTAGACCATAATGAACATTGCTGAAAATAAAAACGTTGATTTTAATATTACCTCTCAGCATACCAGCAGGCTATACACAAAAAATAAGCTCAAAACTAATAAAAAGACTAAAACTTCCAAAATGATATGTCTCTAATGACCTCAGAGGAAAAAGCAATACTAGTTAACAGTCACATACCAGCAGCTATAGGAATTCCAACCAGATTATAAATTAGAGCAAAGACAAAATTAATCCGAATCCTCTTGACTGTCTTCCTTGATAAATCAATACTTGCCACCACATCCAGGAGATCATTCTGAGAACAGAAATATTTGTGATATTAGCAAGAGACTCTAACTTAACTAGTAATTTTTACATTTGATACTGTGTATATTGAAGATGACATGTACCTTAGGGTAATATGTAAATTAACTACAAATCTCAGATATTGCTAAAAACTTGAGTCAGCCTTGGAAGATGTTTTTCAAGAACTTTTCTGAGTGCTGAAAACACATTAGGGTTGTATGCTGGTAGAGGGATTAAATACTATTAAAATAACCTCACTATTTATTGAAGATAATTTTAAATATAGTCCCAAATCTTGTTCTTCCCTTTAGAAACTTGTCATTTTCATTTGCTTTGCTGGATTAAGAAAGTCTAGAAGTAATTAGTAAGACTTCTCATACACTCATCTCGAATTCTCCCAGTCTCAATAGCTGGGAGCGTGGGAATTAGAACAGAATCATCCTGCTCGATGCACTTTATGACACTATCCCTGACCATGTAGAGCAGATTTACACTCCTCAAAGTGCAGGCTACGGGACTTACCCTTATCAAAACCACATCGGCCGCTTCAATGGCTACATCTGTGCCTGTTCCAATGGCAATCCCAACATTGGCCATTGCCAGAGCTGGGGAGTCATTGATTCCGTCTCCTACCATTGCTACCCGTTTCCCCTCCTCTTGAAGTTGCTTCACCTTAGCAACCTTGTGGGAAGGTAGAACTTCAGCAAACACCTTAGTAATGCCAACCTATGTCAGGAAAAATAGACTCAATTCAAAAAAATATTACCGAGTACCTGAAATATAACTCAGCAATGAGTCTTCATTTTCTGCCCACCACATGCCCAAATTTTAAAAGACTGGTAATACCCAGTGATAGTAAGGATAGGAAGAGATGAGCTTCCTTATACACTGTTGGTGAATGTGTAAATCGGCACTGTCTTTTTGGAGGGTATTAGGCAGCATCCATCAAAGTGTGCACATCATTTGGTTCAGCAATTTCACGTCAAGCTATATTTTGTACAAATTTATACGTGACAAAAAGAGGTATGTCCAAGGATGCACATTACTACCCTGTTTGTAACAACAAAATTTGCAAAACCACCTAAGTGCCCATCATTAGAAGAATGGTTAAATAAATCATGATACAGCCATACCATGGAATTCCTTGCAGCAATGTAGAAAGAATAAATAACTTTATATGTTTAGACATGGACAAAGCTCCAAGGCAATATACTGTTATGTAAAAAAGCAAACTGCTAAACAATCTATATAAAAATGATCCAACTGCCCGGTCAGCATGGCTCAGTGATTGAACATCTATCTATGAACCAGGAGGTCACAGTTCGATTCCCTATCAGGGCACATGCCCGGGTTCTGTGCAGGAGGGAGCTGATGAATGATTCTCATCATTGATGTTTCTATCTCTCTTTCTCCCCATCTCCCTTCCTCTCTGAAATGAATAAGAATATATATTTTTAAAAGATTATTCCATTTATGTTGAAAATGGAATAATCTTTTAAAAATATATATTCTTACTCATTTCAGAGAGGAAAAAAAAGACTTATATTAGTTCAAATAAAAAAATAAAAAAGATTATTCCATTTATGTTGAAAATACCAAAATGATACATTTGTATATGAACATGTATACATATGAAAAAGTGTGGGTGATAGGACTTGACAGGAAGCTTGGGAAAAGGGTGAGGAACTTTTCACTTTATAACCTTCTGTATTTATACAAGAATGCATTCATGCCCTAACCGGTTTGGCTCAGTGGATAGAGCATCGGCCTGCGGACTCAAGGGTCCCAGGTTCAATTCCGGTCAAGGGCATGTACCTTGGTTGCGGGCACATCCCCAGTAGGGGGTGTGCAGGAGGCGGCTGATCGATGTTTCTCTTTCATCGATGTTTCTAATTCTCTATCCCTCTCCCTTCCTCTCTGTAAAAATCAATAAAATATATTTTTAAAAAAGAATGGATTCATATATTACTTGTGTTATTTAATAGAAGAGGAGACAAGGCATTACTAAGAAGAAAAGACTAATATGAGAAAAGTTTTGACGGTAAGACAAATATAGGTGTCAGTAGCAGAAAAATGATATGTCAAATGATGTACTAGGAAGATGGTTTCATCAGTGGTGTTCAGGATGAACTGAAGAGGAAAGTGCATGAAGCTAGTGCTGTATTTTTGGCATAAGAAGATTAGAGCCTGGCCTAGGCTGGCAACACTGGTGAAAAATCTGAGCAACATTTCAAAGAAAGCATCAACAGAAACTGGTGCACAATGTCACTTAAGCATCTCATGAACTAAGTAAATAGCTTTCTACTTATTACAGTAGCACAGAAAGCCCAAATTCCTGCCTGAATAGCATGCCAATTTTTTTTAAAATATATTTTATTGATTTTTTACAGAGAGGAAGAGAGAGGGATAGAGAGTTAGAAACATCGATGATAGAGAAACATCGATCAGCTGCCTCCTGCACAACCCCCACTGGGATGTGCCCGCAACCAAGGTACATGCCCTTGACCGGAATCGAACCCGGGACCTTTCAGTCCGCAGGCCGACGCTCTATCCACTGAGCCAAACCGGTTTCGGCAGCATGCCAATTTTTTAAGGAACCAGATATGTCTACTCAGGGGTAATGAAAATAATAGATAATATGAATTTTTTAGTATTTGAAGGCAAAAAAGGAAATGTATATAAAGAATTAGAAGTGCCCCAGCTGGTTCTGTTCAGTGGTTAGAGCATCAGCTGACTGAAGGGTCCTGGGTTTGATTCCGGTCAAGGGCAGGTACCTCAGTTGCAGGTTCGATCCCCAGCCCGGGTTAAGGCTTGTGCGGGAGGCAACCAATCGATGTTTTTCTCTCTCTGCCTCTCCCCCTCCCTTCCACTCTCTCTAAAAATCAATGGAAAAAATAAACTTGGGTAAGGATTAACAACAACAAAAGAATTAGAAGTTACTACATACCCCACCCCAACAACTAAGTAAACCAATTACCTGAGAAGCAATAGATCTAGCTGTTTTACTATTGTCTCCAGTCATCAGAATTACTTCCAAGCCCATGGATTTTAGAATATGGACAGCCAGTTCTGCTTCAGGCTTCACTGTATCAGCAATAGCTATCAAGCCGCACAGCACATCTAGTATAGGAATACCAAAAAAAGAAGAGAGTTTGGAATACCAAGAAAGCAGAATAATATTCTGACTTAAAATTTCAAAAACAAAATAATTTTGTGAAGGAAAATTGTTCAGGGCTTGGCTTAACTAAAAATATCACCAAGCCAACACAGAGTTTATACCACAAACTCTATAACAAACCTCCATGTTTGTTTATGAAAATTTCATAGAGTAAGATAGGGGTTATTAATAAAGATAGTAACAGGAAAATGAACAGAGGAACCTTACTGGATACTAAAAGACCCCCTTTCTTTCCTTAGAGAAGTATTAGCCAAAGCCCAAACAATTTAGCTAATTTACAGGCAAATGAACTGAAAACTAATACTTTTTTTTTATTTTTACGATAAAGGAGTGGCTAGAGATAAAACTGGCATTTCACTAGGGGAGGGGAGAAGTCACTGCAAGTAGTTATTTCATTTTTAAAAAGAAAAGTATATGGTATTTTCTGCTTCTTCCTAGACTTCAAAAGGCCTTATAGTAAGATACTGCCTTCATACTTAGCAAGGATTATAAATGTTGACTAATTAATCTCACAGCTAGAAATTTACCCTAAGAAGTAATTTAACAAAAGAAAGGACCTAAAACCTCAATATGTTTATTGTAGTGTTATTTACAATAATGAAATATCAGGAATAGCTTAAATTTACAACAGGGGAATGATTAAATTAAATATAATGTGTAAGTTTGATAAATTATGCAGCATTAAAATAAAATTGGAAAATATTTGGTATTAAATAAAATAAAGCAAAATAAAATAGTATGTATATAAGAAATTTTAATTTTGTATTCAATTTTATTGAGGTAAAATTTATATACAATAAAATGCAACCATATGTACTAATAGTGTAATTCTCTTTGTGAATGTATATGTATGTATATACATATATAAACCAGAAATGGAATATATACAGTTAAAACTGACATTGTTAGAATGATGAGATTATAAATATTATTTTACTTTGTTATTAGTTTAATGTTATTTCATTTTTAGGTTTTAAAAAAACTTTGATTAGTTTTTTTTAAAAAAAACACATAGGCTAGGGAAGAAAATAAAGTCAGGCAAATGCAAGAGAATTTTAAATTTATCTATAACAAATTGTATTGCTAACATTTTCATTGCATTCAGGCCGCTTTAAAATAATCCTTAAAATTCAGAAGTCTCTCAAAAATACACATAAAACAATAGCTGAGATCACAACACTGAGTCATAGTGTACTCATTGAAAACCTTACCATCAATTGCCACCAATACAGCAGTACGACCTCTTCTCTCGTGTTCAGTCATGGAATCATCTACATCATTATTAATGACAAGACCATTTCTAGTCATCCACTCCCGGTTACCAATGAGGACTTTGTAGTGCTGAGCATTAAGAGCTTCTGAGTATGAAAGAGCATCTGAAAGTACAGAAATAACATTTAATGAGCTCATTTTATATTTATAACAATCCCATGAGGCACATTCTTCCTGCCTAACCTTGCACAGTCACTACATTGTATTTTTAGTAGAATGCAGACTACAACACTGCTTTCCAAATTTTGAAGAAACATACTCTGCTCCTCCATGCCCGTGGGCTTTTGAATATGTTGCTGCCTCCACCTGGAACATCCTTACCCCTCCTCTCAAAATACTAAACTGCATCATATTCTTTTTTAACCTTTTGCACTCGGATGTCGAGTGTGACTCAACACCGTTAGCATTAGAATAAAGGAATCAAGAAAAAAAGCAAGCGAGTGCAAAGGGTTAAAAATATATTTTTATTGATTTCAGAGAGGAAGGGAGAGGGAGAGACAGAAACATCAATGCTGAGAGAGAATTATTGATCAGCTGCCTCCTGCACACCTCCTACTGGGAATTGAGCCCAGAACCCGGTCATGCGCCCTGACTGGGAATCAAACTGTGACTTCCTGGTTCATAGGTTGATGCTCAACCACTGAGCCACGCCGGCCTGGCTGCATCATATTTTTCAGGAGCCTGTTCAAATGTTACTTTCTTGGTGAAGCTTTCCTTTTGGCCTTTCCCTTTGACCTTCTAAAGTAATTGCGTTAAATTAAAAATATTTATTGTGGATCAGCAGTTGAATGTGGTTAAATGAAAACATACAACCATACTGATGTCTCAGTGTAAGCGTGTGACTATTAACTTTAAGTAGGCCCTTAGTGCTGTCTGGCAATTCTATTATGGTTCCCTAGTCCATTCATTCTCCATTTCTTCTATATCTCTTCTCCCATTCTCATACCAGAGGATAACTCTGCATCCTACTTCAGAAAGAAAATAAAAGCAATCAGAATAGAACTTCTTCAAGCTCTCATTGCCACATCTACTCAGCTACCTGTCTGTATCTGTGTACACATTAGTCTAGCTTCCCTTCTATCATATACTGCCCCTGCTCCTATTTAAGGACAACCTCTCTACTTTTGCACTAGCTCCCCATCCTTTGCATATTCTACAAACATCTCTCTAACAACTCACCCCTCTCTCTCCTACATAATCACATTTTCTATCTCTACTATACATAGTCCTATCTTTTTTTAAAAAATCCCTTTCTTGATCTCACTTACCTCTCTAGCTACTGTCCCATTTATCTGCTTCTATATATATATATATATATATATATATATATATATATATATATATATATATATATATATATATATATATAGCAAAACTTCTCAGAAAGTGTTAACTTCATTGGCAGCTCCAATTTATATCTTCCCTTTCTCTTATGAACCCATTCCAATAAAGTCTTTGTTTCTACTACTTCAAAGAATTGTTCATACAGTACAACCAATGACCTTTACTTTAATTATCATAATGGCAAATTATCAGTCCTCATTTTACTTGCCCTATTAGCCGCATTTTACACAGATAATCACTCCTTTTTTTTTTTTTTTTTTTTTATACTCACTACTACTTGAAATACTTTCTTCACTCGGCTTCTAGGACACCACATTCTTATGAATTACCTACCTCCTCACTTACCACTTCTTCTCAGTCTTTTTCTGATTCTTCCTCATCTCCCTGATCTCTTAATTTGTAGTGCTGCAGGGCTCAATCCTTAAGCCTCCTTTTTACCCTCTATATAGTCTCACTCCTTATTGATCTTATCCAATCTCATGGCTTTAAATGCCATCTATACCAGTGCTGTCCAATAGGATTTTCTTTAGTGATGGAAATGTTCTATATCTGCTCTGTTCAATACATTAGGCACTAACAACATGTGGTGATTGAGCACTGAAATGTGGCTAGCATGATTGAAGGCTGAATTTTAAATTAAATTTAACTTTACTTAAATTTTAGAAGTCACATGTAACTAGTGACTACCATATTGGACAGCACAGATCTATAAGTGGATCTCCCAAATCCATATCTCCAACCCAGTCTGTTTCCTTGAACTCCAGACTTGTGCAGCCAACTACCTAGCTGATAGTTCCATTTACATGACATCTTCACTTGAATATCTAATAGGCACTCAAAATTTACATGTTGAAAACTAACTCCTGATCAGTTTTCCTCAATATTGCTCCTGCTGTGGTCTTCCCCAACTTATTTAAATGGCAACTCTACCCTTCTAAATTGCTTAGTCCACAAACCTTGGCATAATTCTTTTTTTTTCTTTTTCAATTATAGTTGACATAAATTATTACATTAGTTTCACATGTACAACCCAGTGGTTAGACATTACATAACTTATTAAGTAATCATCTCAATAAATCTCACACCATACATAGTTATTAGAATACTAGTAGCCCTGCGCACGAATCTGCACACCAGTAGCTCTCTGCGGGGCCTGGCCACTCCACGCCCACTGCCCAGAGGCTCTCTGCAGCCCAGAGGCCCATCCACGGCCAGGCGCAGAACGCTTGCCTCGTCGCTGCGGCAACAAAGCAAGCATTCTGCCAGGCCGCTCACACTGCCCACTCTCAGCGGCTGCCCCCCACCACCCCGGGACTGGGGGGCTCCGGCAGGGCTGAAAGAACTGGGCACCTCCATCTTTGTGACAAAGTGACAATTAATTTGCATATTACCCTTTTATTAGATAGGATTATTGACTATATTCCCTATGCTGTACTTTAGATCTCCATGAGTATTGTGTAATAACCAATTTGTACTTCACTTTTTTCACCACCACCCCCCTTCACCACAATCCCTCTCCCATCTGGCAACCATCAAAATGTTCTATCTATGAGTCTGTTTCTATTCTGCGTGTTCATTTTGTTTTTTAGATTCAATTGTTGATATATATATATATATATATATATATATATATATATATATACATATATATATATGTATATATATGTATATACATATATATATATACACATATATATATGTTTGCCATTTTGTTGTTCATAGTTTTTAAATATATCTTTATTGTTAAAAGTATTACAGATGTCTCCCTCCCCCCTCCCATTGACCCCCTGCTCCCCACTCCTGCCCCCTGTTGTTCATAGTTTTGTTCTTTTTCTTCTTCTTAAAGAAGACTCTTTAACATTTCATATAATGCTGGTCTGGTGGTAATGAACTCCTTTAATTTGTTATTGTCTGGGAAGCACTTTATCTGTCCTTTGCTTCTAAATGATAGCTTTACTGGGTAACGTAATCTTGGTTGTAGGTCCTTGCTTTTCATCACTTTGAATATTTCTTGGCAATCCTTTCTGGTTGCAAAGTGTGGAGAAATCAGCTGACAATTTTATGGGAGCCCCCTTGTAGGTAACTAACTGCTTTTCTCTTTCTGCTTTTAAGATTCTCTCTTTGTCTTTAACCTTTTTCATTTTAATTATGATGTGTCTTGCTGTGGGCCTCTTTTGGTTCATCTTGTTTGGGACTCCCCTGCATTTCTGGGACTTGTATATCTATATCTTTCACCAAGTTAGGGAAGTTTTCTGTCATTATTTTTTCAAATAGGTTTTCAATTTCTTGCTCTCTCTCGTCTTCTGGCACCCCCATGATGTGAATGTTGGTACACTTGAAGTTGTCCCAAAGGCTCCCTACACTATGCTAATTTTGGGGGGATTCTTTTTTTTCTTTTTGCTGTTCTGATCGGCTGTCCTCTGCTTCCTTAACTTGCCAATCTCTGATTTGGTCCTCTGCTTCATCTTCTCCACTGTTGATTTCCTGTAATGTATTCTTCGTTTCTGACTGGATCTTTTTTATGTTTTCTAGTTCTACTTTTATGCTTCCTATTTCTTTTTTAAGTTCTCACTAAGTTCATCTTCTCTTCTCCGGAGTTCATTGAGCATCCTCAAACCAGTGTTTTGTACTTGGCATCTAGTAGATTGCTTGTCTTCATTTTGTTTACTTCTTTTTCTGGATATTTGTTCTGTTCTTTCATTTGAGCATGTTTCTTTGTCTCTTCATTTTGGTAGCCTCCCTGTGGTTGTTTCTATGTATTAGGTCAGTGGTCGGCAAACGGCAGCTCGCGAGCCACATGTGGCTCTTTGGCCCCTTGAGTGTGGCTCTTCCACAAAATACCACGTGCAGATGCGCACGTACAATACAATTGAAACTTCGTGGCCCATGCGCAGAAGTCGGTTTTTGGCCTGGGTGAGTCTATTTTGAAGAAGTGGCGTTAGAACACTCAAGGGGCCAAAGAGCCACATGTGGTTCGCAAGCCGTGGTTTGCCGGCCACTGTATTAGGTAAAGCTTATATGTCTCCTGAGCTCAGTAGAGTGGCCTAATATAGTAAGTGTCCTGTACGGTTCAATGGCACAGCCTCCCTGATCACCCAAGCTAGGTGTTCGAAGTGTGTCCCACATGTGGGCTATGTACACTCTCTCCTTGTAGTTGAGCCTTGATCACTGTTGGCACGCCAATGAGAGGCATTTACTCCCAGGATATTCAGCTCCAAGCACTGGCTGCAACCACCAGCCACCAATCTCTAAACACTACAGAGGATCAGCTGTGCAGGGGCCCATCCCACAAAACAGGACTGACTTCAGCAAGGCTCTGGTGCCCACTGTGTCCACTCCTTGAGTGTATCGGGTGCTTTGATGTGGTCTGAAGCTGTCCACTGGGTGTGCTGGCTCTGGGACCTCCCAGGAGGGGCAGGCCACAGTCACCACCTGTGTCCTGCTTAGGGCCACTGGTCATGAACTACAAAGTGATCTGCCAATGGCTGCTACTTGTGCTGGGCTTGGAGGTACCCAGGCAATTCCAAGCTCTGATCCAAGGCTGGCTGCCACTAGTGCCAGGCCTGGGGCCAATTAACAAGAGGTAAAGGAAACACTGAGGCTACATGCTGCTTGTTTGAGAGATTTTAGGAAAATCTGAAGCATGAGCCAAAGCAGGCCATTTTTATGGAAAATCCACTGGAAACAGCTTGGGTAGGTATGTGTCCCTCAGCCCAGCCTGCACCCTCTCCAATCTGGGACCCCTCGAGGGATGTCTGACTGCCCGTTTAGGCCTGATCCCACCAGGATCGGGCCTAAACAGGCAGTCAGACATCCCTCTCACAATCCAGGACTGCTGGCTCCCAACTGCTCACCTGCCTGCCTTCCTGATTGCCCCTGCTTCTGCCTGCCAGCCTGATCACCCCCTAACCACTCCCCTGCCAGCCTGATTGATGCCTAACTGCTCCCCTGCCAGCCTGTTTGCCCCGAACTGCCCTCCCCTGCAGGCCTGGTCACCCCTAACTGCCCTCCCCTGCAGGCCTGGTCCCCCCCAACTGCTCTCCCTGGCAGGCCTGGGTCCCCCCCAACTTCCCTCCTCTGCTGGCCTGTTCACCCCTAACTGCCCTCCCCTGCAGGCTTGATCGCCCCCAACTGCCCTCCCTTGCAGGCCTGATTCCTCCCAACTGCCCTCCCCTGCTGGCCATCTTGTGGCGGCCATCTTGTGTCCACATGGGGGCAGCCATCTTTGACCGCATGGGGGCAGCCATCTTTTGTGACGGTCAATTTGCACATTATTCTTTTATTAGATAGGATAGAGGCCTGCTGCACGGGTTGGGGCCGGCTGGTTTTCCCTGAAGGGTGTCCCAGATCAGGGTGGGGGTTCTCTTGGGATGTGGGGCAGCCTGGGCAAGGGGCCTGTGGTGGTTTGCAGGCCGGCAATGACCCCAGGCGACCCAAGCGGAGGCCCTGGTATCTGGGATTTATTTATCTTCTATAATTGAAACTTTTTAGCCTTGAGCAGAGCCAAGCCTCCTGCTCGTTCTGTGGCCGCAGCCATTTTTGTTGGGATTTATTTATCTTCTATAATTGAAACTTTATAGCCTTGAGTGGAGGCCTGGGCCTGCCAGGGTGTGCGGAAAGCTTGGCTTCCACCATTGCCGGGGAAACACGAGCCTCCTGCTCACTCCGTGGCTGCAGCCATCTTGGTTGGGTTAATTTGCATACTCGCTCCTGATTGGCTGGCAGGCGTGGCTTGTGGGTGTAGTGGAGTGATGGTTAATTTGCATATTATTCTTTTATTAGATAGGATATATGATTTATTTGCTCACAGTCTTGTGTTCCCCCATCAGGAATGTAAGTTCCATGAGATAGGGACTTTCTTCTGCTCACTGTTGTTTCTTTAGTATCTTAAACAGTGATTAATAAAAGCTGTCAAATGAACAAAATTACTATGTGTCAGTGTGCTTGATACTAGAAGTTCATGGAAAAATAGAAAGAAATTACAGTTTAGTAGAATCATATAGGAAAATAAAGAATTTCCATGCAGTGTGCCTAGTACAGAGACTAAGTACAGTTATGATTTTAAAAGAAGAGCAAATATATCTGCCTATGCAGGTTAGTCAGTGAAGGCTTCACTGAAGAGAGATGTGAGCTGAATCTTAAAAAGATGAAAGTAAGTTAATGAGGTAGATGCCATTGTGAACAAGGACATTACCCAGAGAAAATAGTAAATGAGCCCTAGCCTGTTTGGCTCAGTGGATAGAGTGTCGGCCTGTGGACCAAAGGGTCCCAGATTCAATTCTGGTCAAGGGCACATACCTTGGTTGCAGGCTCCTCCCCGGCCCGGACCCTGGTCGGACTTGTGCAGGAGGCAACCAATCAATGTGTTTCTCTCACATCGATGTCTCTCTCTGTCTTTCCCTCTCTCTTCCACTCTCCCTAAAAATCAATGGAAAAATATCCTCAGGTGAGGATTAACAAACAAACAAACAGTAAATGAAATTATCTAAAAAGCATGAAATGACATGTTATAAGGAGGAACAATAAGTAGTTCCATATGGACAGAACACAGAGTACATGGTGGGGGGCTAGCAGTGGAAAAAGACAATATGGGTAGTGTGGGGAGGCAAGAAATATATCCTGGGGAACAGATTGTGAACAAAGTCCAGAGAGACTGGACTTTGTTCTGCAAGAGACAGAGAGCCAGTAAAGTTAGGATCATTAACAGAATTCCATGGAAGGGCTTTATGATATATGCAAACCTCTGAAACAGAAATTTTCTGGGAGGTGAGCATAGCTTTCATCACATTCCTCCAAAGGTTCATGATTTAAAAATAGATTATAAGCCACCATAGTAAAAGGTATTAGAAAGTAATATAATCAGATTTGCATGTTAGCAAAATAACTTGAGCACAAATGGGTGGGGAGGTGGTGGAACACTTAGGTGTATATATCATGTTTTGGGGCAGATGGATAGACCAACAAGAAACTCAAGAAACAGGGCTTGGCTAGAGATATTGATTTTGGAGTGGCAGTGGAAGCTCACATGTGGTAGAATAAGCAATAGGCATGAATTAAATTGTACAGAGAGAGTATGTAAAATGAGAAAAAGACAAACAACAAAACCCCAAGAGCAGAAGAAAAGAGGAATCAGAGGAGGATTAGAAAGAAAAACCAGGTAAGTGAGAGGACAATCTAGAGAAAGCAGGGTCATAGAATAAAGGGAAGAAAGAGTTTTAGGAATGAAGAAATGATCAACATTGCCAATTGCTTTAGTGAGGTCATGCAGGCAGAAGACTGAGAAGTGACCACTGCAGAGGGTATTAAATAAGGTCATCAGTGGACATAAAAAGAATAGTTTTAGTAGTATGGATGGGGCAGAAGCCAGACTGAGCCATGAATAAGTGAATTCAACAAGCCTAGGCTACTATTTCTACAAGCGTGGATATAAAGGGAAAAATAGGACAAAATATTGATGGGAATATAATGATTTTGATGGAACAAGTATTTATATACTTAGAAAAAGGATCTAGTACAGAAAGAGAGCTGAAAAATAAATAAACAAGGCGACATAAGAGAGGGATGTCCCTGAGGAATCAAAAGAGGGTGGAGAGCCCTAGCTGGTTTGACTCAGTGGATAGAGTGCCGTCCTGCGGACACAAGGGTCCCGGGTTTGATTCCAGTCAAGGGCACATGTCTGGGTTGCAGGCTAGATCCCCAATGGGGGGTGTGCAGGAGGCAGCTGATCAATGATTCCCTCTCATCATTGATGTTTCTATCTCTCTGTCCCTCTCCCTTCCTCTCTGAAATCAATAAATGTATGTGTATATATATATAAAAATAAAAGAGAGGGTGGAGGTAGAAGGAGGTAGAGGAGGTGGCAGGGGGCATAAAGGGGATAGTGATGGGGAAAAAAAAATATATATATATATATATCCTATATAATAAAAGCCTAATATACAAATTGTTCGACCGGGAGTTTGACTGCTCGCTATGACGTGCGCTGAGTACCAGGGGGCGGTGCAGAACATGGTGGGCGTTGGTGACGTGGTGCTGGCAGTGGACAGCAGTGGAGGCGCTGCCGTCCCTGATGGGCCCCGACAAGATCAGGATAGCGGGGGGATGGTGGAGCAGGTGAGCGGGCGGCACCAGGCCAAGGCGGGTGTGAGTGGGGGCCTGACTGCCCCGCCGATCATACCACAGACGGCGACCAGCAATGGCATCAGGGTTGGGGCTGCCGCCCAGCTCCCAGGCACTGAGAGAGCCAGGCAGGGGGCCTGGCCCTGACTGATTGCCCCACAGGCGGAATGGTGGAGCAGGTGAGGGGGAGGCGCCAGGCCACGGTGGGGTGCCAGGCGGGGCTGCGGGGCTGCAAGGCTGGGGACACAAACTGGGGCTGCGAGCCTGGGGGCACAAGCTGGGGCCCAATCCCCAAAGGCCACCCCGAGGGACTCCAGCCCAGCCTGTACCTTCTCACAATTTGGGACCGCTGACTCCTAACCGCTCACCTGCCTGCCTGCCTCACCGCCCCTAATCACTCTGCCTGCCTGATAACCCCTAACCCCTCTGCCTCCCTGCCTGATCACCCCTAACCACTCGCCTGCCTGCCTGTTCGCCCCTAACGGCCCCTGCTACAGCCGGAAGGACATCCGGAAGGACTTCCGGAAGGATGTCCGGAAGGTTGTTCAGCTGTCCAGTCTAATTAGCATATTATGCTTTTAATATATATGTAAAGAGAGGATGGAATCCAGAGCAAAGAGGGGGGATTCATTAGACAAGATGAAAAAGGAATAAATCTGGGGGAGGGAGAGGTGTCTGGGAGCCTTAATTTTCTTATGTGAAAAATAAGCCAGATAATTTGCTTAAGGAACTACAGGTAAGGCCACAGGATCGTGTGAAGGATATTAAAAGTTTGGAGTCTAATGAACAAAATAAACTGATGAACAAAATAGAGCCAGAGACATAGACGCATGGAACAGATTGTTGAATCTCAGAGGGAAGGCAGGGTAGGTGGGTGTATGGGAAGAGATCAACCAAAGAACTTGTATGCATGTATGCATAACCCATGGACACAGACAATAGGGTGGTGAAGGCCTGGGGTGGGGGGCGGGGGTGGGTTAGAAGAGGTTATGGAGAAAAAAGGGGACATAAGTGATACTCTCAACAATAAAGATTTTTTTTAAAGTTTGGAGTAGCTACAGATGAGAAATAAAAGAAAGCTGAAATTAGATGGAATCAAGGAGCACAGTTGAGGACTACAGCAAAGAAGGAACCAAGATGGCCAGGTAGGTAAACACTAGTACTCACCGCCTCCCACAACCACATCAAAATTACAACTAAAATACAGAACAACCGTCATTCAGAACCACCTGAAAACTGGCTGAATGGAAGTCCTACACATAGAGAAGTGAAGAAGAAAGTACATCAAACCTGGTAGGAGCGGTGGAGGCATAGAAAGGGCTGGTCCAGCACCCATGTGTAGAGGTTTTTTCAATCAAGAGAGATATCTTGGCTGCAGAGGCCTCCCGTGAGGAGTAAGGGATCCCAGCCCCACACCAGACCTCGCAGCCCTGTGTTCCAGAGCGGGGAAGAAAAGTCCCCATAACTTCGGGCTGTAAAACTCAGCAGGGACTGTGGCTGAGTGACATGGAGGCTACTAGAGCCCCAGGCAGTTCCTTTTAAAGGGCTGACACATGGCCCTAACCAGTTTGGCTTGGTGGATAGAGCGTTGGCCTGTGGACTGAAAGGCCCCAGGTTCGATTCCAGTCAAGGGCATGTACCTTGGTTGCGGGCACATTCCCAGTGTGGGGTGTGCAGGAGGCAGCTGATCGATGTTTCTAACTCTCTATCCCTCTCCCTTCCTCTCTGTAAAAAAAATCAATGAAATATATTTAAAAAATAAATAAATAAAGGGCTGACACATGAACTTACACAGTCCTGCTGCCTCTGTGCTCTGGTGCCAGGCAGCAGCTTTGGGGGATGCAAAGACTTATAGGAAGGAGCTGGATTGTCTGGTATAAGGGCAAGAACCTGGGGGCAGCTCTCTGACGTGTAGACAGGGGTGCTTATTATTATTCCTGTGCTAGAACCTCCCCACAGAGCTGACTGGCAGCCACATCCAACTCTACACATCCAAAGTGACACACTCAAGAGGTAGACTCAGTGAGGACCAAAGCCCCACTAAAGCAAGTCCTGCTCCATAGGGGGGTCTCCTGCACTGCAGCTCTCCCACTGCAGTCACAGCTGGTCCCCACAGCCAATTGGCCTGGAGGTCAATTCCTCCCAGTGACGCCAACAGCAATCAAAGCTCAACTACAAGACTGTGCACACAGCCCACACAGGGGCACACCTAGAGTGCCCAGCTCAGGTGACTGAGAAGACTGAGCCACTGGGCCTTACAGGATACCTACTACACAAGACCACTCTACCAATTCCAGGAGACATAGCACCTCTACCTAATACAAAGAAACAAACACAGGGAAGCAGCCAAAATTCAGAGACACAGAAACATGTCACAAATGAAAGAAATGGAAGTAAGCAAACTATTGCATATAGAGTTCAAAACAATAGTTATAAGGTTGCTCAAGGATCTTAATGAGAGCTTCAAGGGACTTAGTGAGACTTTTAAGAATCTTAGTGAGAATTTCAAAGACCTGAAAAAGGACCAGTCAGAAATTAAGCATACACTAAATGAAATAAAGAATAATTTACAGGGATTCAACAGTAGAGTAGAGGATGATTCTGAGAATCAAATCAACAAATTGGAACATAAGGAAGCAAAAAACACCCAATCAGAACAAAAAGAAAAAAGAATCTTTAAAAAATGAGCATAGTGTAAGGAGCATCTGGGACAATTTTGCATTATGGGGGTGCCAGAAGGAGAAGAGAGAGAGCAAGATATTGAAAATGTATTTGAATAGCTCCCCTCCGCCTCCTGCCCTGGCGAGTGGGGGCCGAGCCTGCTTCTCCGCTGAGGGACCAGTTCTGGGGAGCCAGCCAAGCTGCACTATTCACTTCGTTGGGTGGACAGGTCCACGGCTCTTGGTGAGGGAGTGAACCTGCGCAGGTGTTTACCCATGAGGGAAGGGAGCAGGACTGCAAACTTCCAGGAGAGGAGGAAAAAATGGCAGCGGAATAGACAGATGTGTCCCGAACCTTCTCCTGGAGCAGATAGAAAAAACAGCTGAGGGTGACATGGGGAGTGTTTGTTGGTGAGTTGAGGGACAGCGATACTCCAGGAGTTGGTGGGGGACTGCTGGACAGGGCTCCCCTGACCAGGCAGACCCCACTGCTGCTGGGTTCCCTCCTGGAGCAACCGTCTCAGACGCGGACACTGTGCCATCTTGAAGGGGAAAGTAGATGTTATCGGAAGCTTGAAAATCCACAACTGCGGCACCCACCGAACAGCTGCGAACCCCAGAGCACCGGTCCCCAATTGGCACAAACATGCGGATTCAGAGGAGCTCTATACTCCACCACGGAAAGGTCAGATTTCACCTTGGATAAGAAGAAAGAGAACTACATAACCAGACACCCGGAGAAGAGAGACCATGGGGAGACAAAGAAACAGCCTGCATATGAAAGAAAAGCAGGCATCACCAGAAAAGGAAGTAAAAGAAATGGAGGCAAGCAACCTGCCAGAGAAAGAATTCAGAGAAATGGTCATAAGGTGGCTGAAAAGAATGGAAGACAAATTTGACAATATGTGTAAGAACCAAGAGGAAATGAAGAAATGAAAAATGGCATCGCTGCTGTAAAGAACTCAATAGAAAGCATCAAGAGTATACTAGAAGAAGCAGAGGACCACATCAGTTAGCTAGAAGACAAGGTAGGAAAAAATACCCAAGTAGAACAGCTTCTAGAAAAAAAAAATTAAAAAGCAGGAGGAGAGCTTAAGGGAACTTTGGGACAACACGAAACAAAACAACATCCGCATAATAGGGGTGCCAGAAGGAGAGGAAACTGAGCAAGGAATAGAAAACCTGTTTGGGAAATCAATAAAATTTTTTTTAAAGAAGAAAAAAAAAAAAAGAAAACCTGTTTGAAGAAATAATGACAGAAAACTTCCCTGATATAGAGAAGAAAAAACCCACACAAATCCAAGAAGCTCACAGAGTCCCAAGCAAAATGAACCCCAAAAGACCGACGCCAAGGCACATTATAATTAAATTGGCAAACACCAATGACAAAGTAAGAATCTTAAAAGGGGATAAGAGAGACAGAAAGTTACCTACAAAGGAACCCCCATCAGACTAGCCACTGATTTCTCAACAGAAACTCATCAGGCCAGAAGGGAATGGAATGAAATATACAAAGTCATGCTAAGGAAGGGTCTGAATCCAAGAATACTGTACCCAGAAAGGCTATCAATAAAAACTGAAGGGGAAATCAGGAGCTTCACCGACAAAAAAGGACTAAGGGAATTTATTACCACCAAACCAGCAATGCAAGAAATGCTAAAGGGTCTGCTGTAAAAAAAAGAAATAGGAAGCAAAGAATGAACACAGGGATAAAGAATAAAAATGGCGAAAAATAAGCACCTATCAATAATAACTTTAAATATAAATGGGTTAAATGCCCCAATCAAAAGACATAAGGTGACAGATTGGATAAGAAAACAGGACCCATATATCTGCTGTCTACAAGAAACCCACCTCAGAAAAAAAGAAGCATACAGACTGAGGGTAAAGTGATGGAAAAAGGTTTTTCAGGCAAATGGAAATGAAAAAAAAGCTGGGGTAGCAAATACTTATACCTGACAAATTAGATTTCAAAGTGAAGGACATAACAAGAGATAAGGAAGGCCACTTCATAATACTAAAGGGAGCAATCCAACAAGAAGATATAACTCTGGTAAACATACATGCACCCAATACAGGAGCACCCAAATACATAAAAAAACTCCTGGAGGATATCAAGGGAGAGATTGACAGCGAGACAATCATAGTAGGAGACTTTAATACCCCACTATCACCATTGGACAAATCCTCTAAACAAAAAATCAGCAAAGAAACATCAATCCTAAATGACTCACTAGACCAGATGGAATTAATTGACCTCTTCAGAACATTTCACCCCAGAGCCACAGAATATACATTCTTCTCAAGTGCACATGGGTCAATTTCAAAGATAGACCATATTCTGGGTCATAGGCAAAGTCTCTTCAAATTCAAGAAGACAGAAATCATATCAAGCATCTTCTCAGATCACAGTGGCATAAAACTGGAAATCAATTACAATAAAAAACAATCCAAAAAAATCGAACACATGGAGACGAAACAGCAGCTATTAAACAATGACTGGGTTACCAGAGGAATCAAAGAAAAAATAAAAACCATCATGGCAACAAACGACAATGAAAACACAACAATCCAAAATCTATGGGACACAGCGAAAGTAGTCTTGAGAGGGAAGTTCATAGCTCTACAAGCCTACTGCAAAAAACAAGAAACAGCCAAAACCGGTTTGGCTCAGTGGATAGAGCGTCGGTCTGCGGACTGAAAGGTCCCAGATTCGATTGCGGTCAAGGGCATGTACATTGGTTGCGGGCACATCCCCGGTGGGCGGTGTGCAGGAGGCAGCTGGTCGATGTATCTCTCTCATCGATGTTTCTAGCTCTCTATCCCTCTCCCTTTCTCTCTGTGAAAAATCAATAAAATATATTTTTAAAAAAAACAAGAAACAATGGTAATAAATTACCTAACCCTACAACTCAAAGAGTTAGGAAGAGAGCAACAAGAAAAGCCCAGTGTAAGCAGAGGAAGGAAATAATAAAGATCAGAGCGGAGATAAACAACATAGAGACAAAAAAAAAAAAAACAATATAAAAGATCAACAAAACCAAGAGCTGGTTCTTTGAAAGGATAAACAAGATTGATGAACCTCTAGCCAGGCTGACAAAGAAGCAAGAGAGAGGACCCAAATAAACAAAATCAGAAATGAAACAGGTGAAATAACAACAGACACCACCAAAATACAAAGGATTGTTAAAAAATACTATGAACAACTCTATTACAACAAACTGGACAACCTGGAGGAAATGGACACATTCCTAGAAAAATACAACCTTCCAAAACTCAATCAGGAAGAATCTAAGTAACTCAATAAGTCAATAACTATGGAAGAAATTGAAGCAGTCATCAAAAAGCTTCCGGCAAACAAAAGCCCGGGGCCAGATGGCTTCACAGGGGGATTTACCAAACATTCAAGGAAGAACTAAAACCTATCCTCCTCAGACTATTCTAAAAAATTCAAGAGCAAGGAACACTTCCAAGCTCCTTCTATGAAGCCAGCATCACCCTAATACCAAAACCAGATAAAGACAACACAATGAAAGAGAATTACAGGCCAATATCCCTTATAGATGCCAAAATCCTCAACAAAATTCTAGCAAATCGGATCCAGCAGTACATCAGAAAGATCATACACCATGACCAAGTAGGATTTATCCCAGGAATGCAAGGATGGTACAATAACTGCAAATCAATAAACGTGATAAATCATATAAACAAACTGAGAGATAAAAATCACATAGTCATGTCAATTGATGCAGAAAAAGCATTTGACAAAATCTAACACCCTTTCTTGATAAAAACTCTCAACACGGTGGGAATAGAAGGATCATACCTCAACATCATAAAAGCTATATATGATAAACCCTCAGCTAACATCATACTCAATGGGCAAAAACTAAAACCATTTCCCCTAAGAACAGGAACAAGACAGGGATCCTGTTCGACATAGTACTGGAAGTATTAGCCATTGCAATTAGACAAGAAGAAGAAATAAAAGGCATCCAAATTGGAAAAGAAGAAGTAAAGCTGTCCTTATTTGCAGATGACATGATATTGTACATAAAAAAACCGAAAGACTCAATCAAAAAACTAACAGACTTAATAAATGAATTTGGCAATGTAGCAGGATACAAAATTTACACCAACAAATCTATGGAATTTCTATACACCAATAGTGAACTTACAGAAAGAGAGACTAAAAAAGCAATCCATTTACCATCGCACCAAAAAAATTAAGATACCTAGGAATAAACTTAACTAAGGAGGTAAAAGACCTATACACGGAAAACTACAGGACACTGAAAAAAAGAGATAGAGGAAGACATAAACAGATGGAAGAACATACCATGTTCATGGATTGGTAGAATCAACATCATTAAAATGTCCATACTACCCAAAGCAATGTATAGATTCAATGCACTCCCCATTAAAATACAAATGGCATATTTCACAGACCTAGAAAGAACTCTCCAAAAATTCATCCCGAATAAAATAAGACCCCGAATAGCCACAGCAATCCTGAAAAAGAGAACAAAGTAGGTGGGATCTCAATACCAGATTTCAAGCTGTACTACAAAGCCACTGTTCTCAAAACAGCCTGGTACTAGCAACAAGAACAGACATATAGACCAATGGAATAGAATAGAGAATCCAGATATCGACCCAAACCACTATGCTCAATTAATATTTGACAAAGGAGGCATGAACATACAATGGAGTCAAGACAGTCTCTTCAATAAATGGTGTTGGGAAAATTGGACAGATACTTGCAAAAAAATGAAACTAGATCACCAACTTACACCATACACAAACATTAACTCAAAATGGATACAGGACTTAAACATAAGACGGGAAACCATAAAAATACTAGAGGAATCCACAGGCAGAGAAATCTCAGTCATATGCCAAAGCATATTCTTCACCGATACCACTCCTAGGGGAATGGATGCTAAAGAGAAAATAAACAAATGGGACTACATTAAAATAAAAAGCTGTTGCACAGCAAAAGAAACCATCAACAAAACAACAAGAAAGCCCACTGTATGGGAGAACATATTTGCAAATGTTATCACTGATAAAGGTTTAATCTCCAACATCTACAGGGAACTTATACAACTTAATAAAAAGAAGATAAATGATCCAATAAAAAAATGGGCAACGGACCTAAATAGAATCTTTTTGAAAGAAGACAGAAGGAAGGCCAAGAGACATATGAAAACCTGCTCAAAGTCACTAATCATCAGAGAGATGCAAATCAAAACAACAATGCGGTACCATCTCACACCTGTCAGAATGGCAACCATCAACAACGACAAGTGCTGGTGAGGATGCGGAGAAAAAGGAACCCTCGTGCACTGCTGGTGGGAATGCAGACTGGTGCAGCCACTGTGGAGAACAGTATGGAATTTCCTCAAAAAACTAAAAATGGAACTCCCATTTGACCCAGTAATCCCACTTCTAGGATTATATCCCAAGAAACTAGAAACACCAATCAGAAAGGATATATGCACCCCTATATTCGTAGCAGCACAATTCACCATAGCTAAGATTTGGAAACAGCCTAAATGCCCATCAGCAGATGAGTGGACTAGAAAACTATGGTACATCTACACAATGGAATACTACGCTGCTATAAAAAAGAAGGAATTCTTACCATTTGCAGCAGCATGGATGGACCTGGAGAGCATTATGTTAAGTGAAATAAGCCAGGCAATGAAAGAAAAATACCATATGATCTCACTCATTTATGGAAAATAAAGAACATTATAACCTGATGAATAAATAGATACAGAGGCAGTAAAGCACCGAACAGACTGTCAACTTACAGCGGGAAGGCTGGGGAGTGTTGGGGAGGGAGGAAAATAGATCAACCAAAGGACTTGTATGCATGCATATAAGCACACCAATGGACACAAGACACTGGGGAGGTGGGATGAGGGCATGCGACAGGGGGTAGGGAAGGCTGGGGGAAGGTCAATGGGCAAAAAAAAGGAGATATATCTACTAATATATGTAATATTTTAAACAATAAAAAAGTAAAAAAAAATAAAAGTACTTAATAGGCAAGCAAAAAAAATAAAGAAAGAAAAGAAAATGTATTTAAATAAATGACAGAAAACGTCCCCACTTAGCAAAAGAAATAGTTATACAAGTCCAGGAAGAACAGAGAGTTCCAATCAAGAGGAACCTAAAGAGTCCCACACCCAAGAAACATCATAATTAAAATGCCCAGGGTTAAAGACAGAAAGAGAATATTTTTAAAAATATATTTTTTATTGATTTCAGAGAGGAAGGGAAAGGGAGAGAGAGAGAGAAACATCAACGATGAAAGAGAATTATTGATCAGCTGCCTCCTGAATGCCCCCTGCTGGGCTGCTGGGGATCAAGCCCAGAACCTGGGCATGTGCCCTGACTAGGAATTGAACAGCAACCTCCTGGTTCACAGGTCGATACTCAACCAGTGAGCCACACTGGCCAGGCAAAATGAGAATCTTAAAAGCAGCAAGAGAAAAGCAGTTAGTTACCTACAAGGAAGTGCCCATATAACTGTCTGCTGATTTCTCAACAGAAACTTTGCAGGCTAAAAGGGAGTGGCAAAAATATTCAAAGTGATGAATAGCAAGGACCTACAACCAAGATTACTCTACCCAACAAAGCTCTCATTTAGAATTAAAGGTCAGATAAAGAGATTTACAAACAAGAAAAAGCTAAAGAAGTCCATCACCACCAAACCAGTATTACATGAAATGTTGAAGGGTATTCTTTAAGAAGAGGAAGAGGAAGAAGATGAAGAAGAGAAATCTCTTCTTCATCTAATCAGTTTGGCTCAGTGGATAGAGCTTCGGCCTGCAGACTCAAGGGTTCCAGGTTCGATTCCAGTCAAGGGCATGTACCTTGGTTGTGGGCATACCCAGCAGGGAGTGTGCAGAAGGCAGCTGATCGATGTTTCTCTCTCATCGATGTTTCTAACTCTCTATCCCTCTCCCTTCCTCTCTATAAAAAATCAATAAAATATATTTTAAAAAATATATGAATACTATGCAGCTGTAAAAAAGAAGGAACTCTTACCATTTGCACCAGCATGGATGGACCTAGAGAGCATTATGCTAAGCAAAATAAGCCAGTCAGAGTAAGATAAGTATCATATGATTTCACTCATATGTGCAATCTAATGAACAACATAAACTGATGAACAAAAATAGACCCAGAGACATAGAAACATCAAACAGACTGTCAAACCTCAGAGGGAAGTCAGGGGAGGATGGAGGGGGGAAGAGATCAATCAATGAACTCATATTCGTACCAGTATATGCATAACCCATAGACACAGACAATAGGGTGGTGAAGGCTTGGGGGGAGGGGAGTGGGAGAGGGCAATGGGGGAAAAAGGGACATATGTAATACTTTCAACAATAAAAACTTATAAAAATATGAATGATAAAATGGCAATAAATACATATCTATCAATAATTGAATCTAAAAATCAAAATAGAATCTAATGAACAAAATAAACTGATGAATAAAATAGAATCAGAGGCCTGAAAACAAGGAACAGACTGACGAATTTCAGAGGGAAGAGGGGAGGGGGGGCGGGAAGAGATTAACCAAAGAACTTATATGCATATATGCATTACCTATGGACACAGACAATAGGGTGGTAAGGCCTGGGGCAGAGCGGGAACCAGGTGGAGGAGGGAATGAGGGGTAAAAAGGGGGACATCTATAATACTCTCAACAATAAAGATTTTTTTTTTAAATAGGAGCATAGTTGGAAAATGTTCTCAAATAACTTGAGTGAAGCAATCAGAGGCCTATGATAAAATTGATCTGCAAGAATGAAACCATAATGCCAATTTTTATTTATTATATAACAGTTCAAGATTATAAATTAGACATCCGTTAATTACTGTCCCGTAATTGGTACTACAAAGAAAATTAGCTTACTTGAGAGCTGGGCATCAATAATCATGGAAGATGAAGTTGATGACTGTTCATTACTTGCATCAATTTGAACCAGGGATGCATTTTTAATATTATTTTCCTCTATCTTCCAGTTATTCTTATGTAGCAAGCCTTCAATATTGGTGACTTTACAGCTAATACCACAGCCTGGCACAACCTGGAAATCTATGCACGTACCCAAGGTTTCAGTGTCCAGCTCCTAGCAAATAGAAACAAAAGGATTTATACTATTGTTCTAATAATCCAAGATCATCATTAGCAAGATCAAAGATTACTTTTGGTTAATTTAAAATGTTTAGAACAACATTATCACTTATCATTGTCTATTTGACAGTGAAATTTTTGGTCTTTATATTAACTATTATGTTTTATTGCAGTGAAAGGACACAGATTAAAATCAGCAAAAGAAAGAGGTTCATAGGACAGGTTCAAGAGATACCCAGCATGGAACTTCCAGTGGTCCCCTGCCAATAGAGTCATGTGAATAATGCTTAATTCACTCAGCAAGTATGTATGATGATGTCTATGGAGTGTTGCCAACCAGGGATGCTCACCTGGAACTTGGTGTCCAGAGTTTTTACTGGGCCTCAGTCATGTAGACATGACTGACCTTCTCCATTGCTGGCCTTAGTCTCTAGCCCTTCCAAAGGCTGAGCTAATACAGCATGGCCCTAGGTCTCTCAACATAAATCATATCATTAGCATAGACCAGGCATCCTAAAACTATGGCCCGCGGGCCACATGCGGGTGTTTTTGCCGTTTTGCTTTTTTACTTCAAAATAAGATATGTGCAGTGTGCATAGGAATTTGTTCATAGTTTTTTTTAAACTATAGTCCGGCCCTCCAACCGTCTGAGGGACAGTGAACTGGCCCCCTGTTTAAAAAGTTTGAGGATCCCTGGCATAGACTATCTGGCATGGCCCAAAGCCCCCAGGTAAACCAAGACATTCTTTTTTTTTTTTTTTTTTTTTTTTAAATATATTTTATTGATTTTTCACAGAGAGGAAGAGAGAGGGATAGAGAGTTAGAAACATTGATGAGAGAGAAACATCAATCAGCTGCCTCCTGCACACCCCCCACTGGGGATGTGCCCGCAACCAAGGTACATGCCCTTGACCGGAATCGAACCCGGGACCCTTGAGTCCGGAGGCCGACGCTCTATCCACTGAGCCAAACCGATTTCGGCTACCAAGACATTCTTATCAGGCAGCATACTCCAAGGACTTGGATGTTACCACCTAGGAGCTAGGGCCAAAGGCCAAACCTTTGGGCAAGTTTAATACTTTACTACACAGACTCACAGAGGAGGACTTGTATAGCTTTTATCACCTATATTTAAATGATAGTGGATTTTAATAAGATCAAAGGAACCAAGTGTTGAGTATAATGTCCAAAGTTACAGGAGACCCTCAGAATCCTTTGTTTTAATCCCACTCTCTAAAATGTATACCAATCTTAGGGAAAGAAAACATGGATGATTTATCAATATTCTTTGCCCTTTCCAGTAGAGAATCACAAGTTAAATATTTAATTCTACTGTCAGGTCAGATTTTCTGTTCAGTACAGGGCAAAGGGCAAAACAAAGAACAAGGCATTTAGTTACTAGAGTGCCTCTCTAGAATAATTCTGTGTTCTTAGTAAACCAAGGAATTCTGGCTCTTTATATCTTCATCCTCTAAGTTGTTCCATGTGCATGTAAAGAAGCCAGGTCAGTAATAGTTAATAGGTAAGAAGGAAAAAAAAAAAAAAACAAATAGAGAAATGGAAACATTAATGGTAGAAATTGCCACATTTAAACGATAAAAGTATGTGAAATAACTTACAAAGAACGTATACAAAGCAATGAGAAAAAGGTAAGCAACCCTATGGAAAAATTGGCAAAGGATTCAAGCAGACAGGTTACAGAAAAAGAAATTCAAATTATTAATACATATATGAAAATATGCTCAACCTCATTCATAATTAAGAAATGAAAAGCAAACCACCAATGAGTTAACATTTTTTACTTATTATATTGGAAAAAATAGTGTTGGTGAGAATGAGGAAATGGGCAGTCATAATTTCTGGTGAAAGTATACACTATTACAACCTTCCATGTGGGTGTTGGTTATATTTTTCACATGGGCATCGGTAGTATTCATCAAATTTTAACTGCATGATTTCCTTTTTTGGGTTACTGCATGTGGTTTTTGGTTTTTCCTTTTGCTGAAGGCAGTTTTGAGGTCAGAGGTTAAATGTATTTGGAGAAAGGCACCATTGGTGATCTTAAACTGAAATAAGATTTGTAACCCTTAGTTTGTAACTACTCAAACTCTCTTTTTCAGAGATCTTTTCGAATTTCCTGTGTTATTTCTAAATATAATTTAATAAGTACCCCCCAAATTTAACTGCATGTATCCCTTCATCTAGCAATTGCATTAATAGGCATTTAACATAGAGATAAACTTGCAAAAGCTGATAAGGATACTAACTGTATACTGTAAGAGCCAAAACCCAATTGTACAATAGAATATAATATAGCCGAGAATGGCAGAAAGATGGCGACCGGCAAGAAGGTAGGGAGAGAGAGAGTGTGAGTGAGGAACCCATAGAGGAGAGTGTAGACGTGTAGACGTGTGTGGTGTGTGTGTGTGTGTAAGAGCTAGGGTCAGTTAGATTCTGCAGGTCTTCCAAGGGGCTGCCTAACCGGGCAGTCCTAGACGGCGGAGCCCCGCGCACAAAGCGGACACTTCTCGGCGGCTGGTGGGGACGCGGAGACCACACCATCTTGAGAAACAGAGCTGCCTGAAACTCAGATCCTGGCTTCTGACACAAACCAGGACCCTGCAGCCACTGGGGACAGAGAACTGCTATCATAGCTTCAGAGGAAGAAACAACAAGAATCCAGACTTCCCGGCAGATTCCCGTGAGTCAAAGAGCCTATCCCCCTCCCCGCAGGCGCGCGCAGATAGCGCCAAAGTAACTGATAGACATGCCCCTCGCGCAAGCTGCAGAGCTTTGCTCAGGGACGCGCTCCCCCTTAGGGAATTTGGCGCGCAGGACAGAAGCAGCTCACCTTTGGGGAAATCTGTCAGTGTGCACAGAGGGCTCCCCTTCGGGGATTTGGGGGGAATTTGGCTTGCGGGTCACAGCTCCCCTTCGGGGAATCTTAGAGCATGCACAGCGGGCTTCCCTTTGGGGAATTTGGCGCCCAGGACGGACTCCGCCCCTCTTCGGGGATTCTGGGAGAGTGCACTGAGGCAGCTCACCTTCAGGGATTTGAGAGTGTGCGCCCTAGCCGGTTTGGCTCAGTAGAGAGAGCACACACAGGACGCAGCTCCACTTCAGGGAATTTGGAACATCGGACACAGCTGCCTGGGATCCCTGACTCACAGCACATTCACACTAAGAGCCAACGACCCCAATTGATGGTGCATGCACACACAAGGACCCTGATTCTCAACGAGAAAACGCACAAGGCAACAGAGACTCTGACACTCGATTCTTGGTGCAGACACAGGGAAACTCTGACTCCTGGCACATGCTAAGGATCTCATTTTCAGCACATACCAATAGTGTGGTGCAGACAGGGCCCCTGATTCTAAGTGTGCACACGAGACCACACAGAACACTGGGGACACTGACCCTGGGCAAGTCTGGTTCCCACCAACCAAAGGCAGCCACACGTCCTAGTGTCAGAGCACTTCAGTGAAACTCGGGTGGAGCGAAGTACCCACAGCACACGGCCCAGGTCCACGCAAACAGAAGCTTGAGCTTTCTGGTGATAGCCAGAATGGGGAAACGAAATAACTCACAGAGGAAAGAAAATGTGGAGTCGCCAAGAAAGGAAATTAGTGAAACTGAAGCTTGCAACATGACCGAAAAGGAGTTCAGAGCAATGGTCGTGGAATTTATCCATCGGATGGATGAGAAAATCAACAACTTATGCAAGAATCAGGAAGAAATGAAAAGTGATATAGCTACAATCAAAAACACCATGGAAAGTTTCAACAGTAGACTACAAGAAGCAGAGGACCAAATTAGTGAGTTAGAAGATCAGGTACAGAAACAAACTCAATCTGAACAGCAATTGGAGAAAAAAATTAAAAAGCAGGAGGAAAGCCTAAGGGAGCTTCGGGACAACATGAAACGAAGTAACATGCGTATAATAGGGCTGCCAGAAGGACAAGAAGAGCAGCAGGGATTAGAAAATCTATTTGAAGAAATAATGACAGAAAACTTCCTGGATACGGGAAAGATAAAAGTTATGCAAGTACAGAGAGTCCCAAGCAGGATCAACCCCAAAAGACCCACACCAAGACATGTCATAATTTCAATGGCAAATATAAATGATAAAGAGAGAATCTTAAAGGCGGCAAGAGAGAGACAGAGAGTTACCTACAAAGGAACACCCATCAGATTGTCAAATGATTACTCAACAGAAACACAACAAGCTAGAAGTGAATGGAAGGAGGTATACAAAGTGTTGCAAAGCAAAGGACTGAATCCAAGAATACTATATCCAGCAAGACTATCAATCAAAATTGAAGGGGAAATCAGGAGCTTCGCAGACAAAAAAAGGACTCAGGGAGTTTATCACCACCAAACCAGCAATGCAAGAATTGCTAAAGGGAATACTGTAAAAAGAAGAAATAAACAGGTAAGAAGGAATACAGACACAAAAATAGATATGACTACAAACAAATACCTTTCAGTAATAACTTTAAATGTAAACGGACTAAATGCTCCAATCAAAAGACATCGAGTGGCTGAATGGATAAAAAAACATGACCCATATATATGCTGTCTACAAGAGACCCACCTCAGAACAAGAGACTCACACAGATTGAAAGTGAAGGGATGGAAAAATATCTTTCAGGCAAATGGAAATGAAAAAAAAGCTGGGGTAGCAATACTTATATCTGACAAATTAGACCTCAAAGTAAATGCCATAACAAGAGATAAAGAAGGCCACTTCATAATACTAAAGGGAGAAATCCAACAAGAAGAAATAATTCTGGTAAACATATAAGCTCCCAATATAGGAGCACCCAAATACATAAAAAAACTCCTGGAGGATATCAAGGGAGAGATTAATAGCAATACAATCATAGTAGGAGACTTTAATACCCCACTATCACCATTGGACAAATCCTCTAAACAAAAAATCAGCAAAGAAACAGCAATCCTAAATGACTCACTAGACCAGATGGAATTAATTGACATCTTCAGAACATTTCACCCCAAAGCCACAGAATATACATTCTTCTCAAGTGCACATGGGTCATTTTCAAAGATAGACCATATGTTGGGTCACAGGCAAAGTCTCTTCAAATTCAAGAAGATAGAAATCATATCAAGCATCTTCTCAGATCACAGTGGCATAAAACTGGGAATCAACTACAACAAATACAATCCAAAGAAATCAAACACATGGAGACTAAACAGCATGATATTAAACAAGGACTGGGTCACCAGAGAGATAAAAGAAGAAATAAAAAACATCATGGCAACAAATGACAATGAAAACACAACAATCCAAAATCTATGGGACACAGTGAAAGCAGTCTTGAGAGGGAAGTTCACAGCTCTACAAGCCTATTGCAAAAAACAAGAAACAATGGTAATAAATTACCTAACCCTACAACTCAAAGAGCTAGAAAAAGAGCAGCAAGAAAAGCCCAGTGTAACCAGAAGGAAGGAAATAACAAAGATCAGAGCGGAGATAAATGACATAGAGACCAAAGAAACAATACAAAAGCTCAACAAAACCAAGAGCTGGTTCTTTGAAAGGATAAACAAGATTGATGGACCTCTAGCCAGGCTCACCAAGAAGCAAAGAGAGAGGACCCAAATAAACAAAATCAGAAATGAAAGAGGTGAAATAACAACAGACCCCGCTGAGATACAAAGGATTGTTACAAAATACTACGAACAGCTCTATTCCAACAAACTGGACAACCTGGAGGAAATGGACATATTCCTAGAAAAATACAACCTTCCAAAAATCAATCAAGAAGAATCTCAACAGCTCAATAGGCCAATAACTATGGACGAAATTGAAGCAGTCATCAAAAAGCTTCCGGCAAACAAAAGCCCGGGGCCTGACGGCTTCACAGGAGAGTTTTACCAAACATTCAAGGAAGAACTAAAACCTATCCTCCTCAGACTATTCTAAAAAATTCAAGAGCAAGGAACACTTCCAAGCTCCTTCTATGAAGCCAGCATCACCCTAATACCAAAACCAGATAAAGACAACACAATGAAAGAGAATTACAGACCAATATCCCTCATGAACATAGATGCCAAAATCCTCAACAAAATTCTAGCAAATCGGATCCAGCAGTACATCAGAAAGATCATACACCGTGACCAAGTAGGATTTATCCCAGGAATGCAAGGATGGTACAATATCCGCAAATCAATAAACGTGATACATCACATAAACAAGTTGAGAGATAAAAATCACATAGTCATATCAATAGATGCAGAAAAAGCATTTGACAAAATCTAACACCCTTTCTTGATAAAAACTCTCAACAAGGTGGGAATAGAAGGCTCATACCTCAACATAATAAAAGCTATATATGATAAACCCACAGCAAACATCATACTCAATGGGCAAAAACTAAAACCATTTCCCCTAAGAACAGGAACAAGACAGGGATGCCCACTCTCACCACTCCTGTTTGACATAGTACTGGAAGTATTAGCTATTGCAATTAGACAAGAAGAAGAAATAAAAGGCATCCAAATTGGAAAAGAAGAAGTAAAGCTGTCTTTATTTGCAGACGACATGATATTGTACATAAAAAATCTGAAAGACTCCGTCAAAAAACTAATAGACTTAATAAATGAATTCGGCAATGTAGCAGTATACAAAATTAATGCCAAGAAATCTATGGCCTTTCTATACACCAATAGTGAAATTACAGACAGAGAGACTAAAAAGGCAATCCCATTTACCATTGCACCAAAAAAATTAAGATACCTAGGAATAAACTTAACTAAGGAGGTAAAAGACCTATACACGGAAAACTACAGGACACTGAAAAAAAGAGATAGAGGAAGACATAAACAGATGGAAGAACATACCATGTTCATGGATTGGTAGAATCAACATCATTAAAATGTCCATACTACCCAAAGCAATCTATAGATTCAATGCACTCCCCATTAAATTACCAACGGCATATTTCACAGACCTTGAAAGAACTCTCCAAAAATTCATCTGGAATAAAAAAAGACCCCGAATAGCCACAGCAATCCTGAGAAAGAAGAATAAAGTAGGTGGGATCTCAATACCAGATTTCAAGCTGTATTACAAAGCCACTATTCTCAAAACAGCCTGGTACTGGCACAAGAACAGACATATAGATCAATGGAACAGAATAGAGAATCCAGATATTGATCCAAACCACTATGCTCAATTAATATTTGACAAAGGAGGCATGAACATACAATGGAATAAAGACAGTCTCTTCAATAAATGGTGTTGGGAAAATTGGACAGACACATGCAAAAAAATGAAGCTAGATCACCAACTTACGCCATACACAAAAATAAACTCAAAATGGATACAGGACTTAAACATAAGACGGGAAACCATAAAAATACTAGAGGAATCCACAGGCAGCAAAATCTCAGACATATGTCAAAAGAACTTCTTCACCGATACTGCCCCTAGGGCAATGGAAGCTAAAGAGAAAATAAACAAATGGGACTACATCAAAATAAAAAGCTTTTTTACAGCAAAAGAAACTATCAACAAAACAACAAGAAAGCCCACTGCATGGGAGAACATATTTGCAAATGGCATCACTGATAAAGGTTTAATCTCCAACATCTACAGGCAGCTTATACAACTTAATAAAAGGAAGATAAATGATCCAATAAAAAAATGGGCAACAGATCTAAATAGAATCTTTTTGAAAGAAGACAGAAGGAAGGCCAAGAGACACATGAAAACATGCTCAACGTCACTAATTATCCAAGAGATGCAAATCAAAACAACAATGCGGTATCATCTCACACCTGTCAGAATGGCTTTCATCAACAAATCAACAAACAAGTGTTGGCGAGGATGCGGAGAAAAAGGAACCCTCGTGCACTGCTGGTGGGAATGCAGACTGGTGCAGCCACTGTGGAGAACAGTATGGAGTTTCCTCAAAAAACTGAAAATAGAACTCCCATTTGACCCAGTAATCCCACTCCTAGGAATATATCCTAAGAAACTGGGAACACCAATAAGAAAGGATATATGCACCCCTATGTTCTTAGCAGCACAATTTACAATAGCTAAGATCTGGAAACAGCCTAGGTGCCCATCAGCAGATGACTGGATCAGAAAACTATGGTACATCTACACAATGGAATATTATGCTGCCATAAAAAAGAAGGAATTCTTACCATTTGCAGCAACCTGGATGGAATTGGAGAACATTATGTTAAGTGAAATAAGCAGTCAATGAAAGAAAAATACCACATGATCTCACTCATTTATGGATAATAAAGAACATTAAAAACTTGAACAAAAAGATAGCTACAGAGGCAGTAAAGCATCAAACAGTCTGTCAAATTACAGCAGGAAGGTTAGGGAGAGGTGGGGAAGATAAGAGATCAATCAAAGGACTTGTATGCTTGCATATAAGCATAACCAATGGACGCAAAACTCTGGGGGGTGAGGGCATATATGGGAGTGGGGTGGGGGGGCAATGGTAAGATATGTACACATATAATACTTTAATAAAAAAATTGGAAAAAAAAGAATATAGCCATTAAAAACAATGAGACAGATCTATATGTCTTGATATGGAAAAATCATTTAATAAAATTGAAAAACAAGGTACCAAATATTGGTCATTGTGTGACCTTTCTATGTAAAGTTTAGAAAACAATAAATGTATATATTTTGTTATATGCATTAAAAGTGGTTAATAGATGCACAACAATGAATATAATAAAAAGTATTGCATTGTATACTTTATAAGGGTAAACTTTATAGTATGTGAATTGTATCTCAAAAAACTGTTATTTAAAAAGACTGTTAACAGGTTAACACTTCTTAAAGTTTGGAGAGAGAAATTATGGAAGTAGGCAGGGAATAAGACTTTCCCTTTTCCTTATGCAACTCTCTGATCTGAAGTTTCTTACCATAATTTGTATTACTTATTTTCTTTAGTCAACAGGAGTTATCTGTATAGCATTATAATTAATTCCTGTTTTCACCTTTATATTTCTCTATATGAAGAATCAGACATATCATAAAATAAAATAAGAAAATAAAGTCTCTGTAAGCCTTATATCAACTATCTACATAAATCATAGTCAAATGTGTTTGGATTTGGTCTGAGTAATTCCAATAGTAGATGACTACATTACTAAACAAGGGGAAAAACCATACCTGTTTGCAGTATTTGGTTATGGCTGCTCCTAGAGGGTGTTCACTGTGACTTTCAGCAGTTCCCACAATGGCCAGGATCTTATTACGTGATATTCTGTTACTTTCCACTAGAACCTTTATTTGACTCACTACTGGGGTTCCATGGGTAATGGTTCCAGTCTTATCAAATACTACTACCTTTACCTGTAAGAAAATTAAAATACAGTACACCTATATGACTTGATAATCCTTAATATCACCTTTCCAGAAATGAGAAAGAAGTTTACTTCTTAATAAGCTTGGACTTAACAAACTGTCTTTGGGAGAATAAGGGAAGAAATACCTTTAGTTACTTCCCCCCCACACACACACACACACACTGCAAATGTTTAACCTACTGTGGATACATGTTAAACACCTAGAACTAATTGTTAAAGGTTAACTGTTAATAGTTAATTAAGAGATGCCTCTAGTGCAGTGGTTCTCAACCTTTCTAATGCCGTGGCCCTTTAATACAGTTCCTCATGTTGTGGTGACCCCCAACCATAAAATTATTTTCATTGCTACTTCATAACTGTAATTTTGCTACTGTTATGAATCTGTGTTTTCCGATGGTCTTAGGCAACCCTGCTAGCCGTTCTCAACCTGTGGGTCGTGACCCACAAGTTGAGAACCGCTGCTGTAGAGCCGACCCTGCTAGCGGACCCACAGGTTGAGAACCGCTGCTGTAGAGCCTAAGACCATCGGAAAACACAGTTATTTACATCACGATTCATTAACAGTAGCAAAATTACAGTTATGAAGTAGCAACGAAAATAATTTTATGGTTGTGGGTCATCACAACATGAGGAACTGTATTAAAGGGTTGCGGCATTAGAAAGGTTGAGAGCCACTGCTCTAGTGCCTCCAGGGAAAGATAAAGACTTTAAATAGCAATGAATTACAGATCTACAGGGGAAATCTGGGCATTAGGAAGATAATTATAAAAGAAAGGTAAATAATTAAGTTGAAGTGAGCATCAGATAAAACCTGCTGGGCTGCTTTGACTTTATTGAAGAGAGAGCTCAGGGAATCAATGAGGGAACTGCAACCCAGACAGGAATAAGGAAGAGTCTGCAATTAGAAAACACAGTCACCTCACAGTAAACTCAAAATACAAACCCTGAAAAATAAATAGCTTGAGGAACCGAGATGAAAAAATATGACAACTAAATAGAAAGCATGATTCCTGACAAGGGGAAAAATAGCTATAAAAGCCCACCCGGTGTGGCTCAATGGTTGAGCGTTGACCTATGAACCAGGAGGTCACGGTTCGATTCCAGTCAGGGCACATGCCCAAGTTGTGGGCTCAATCCCCAATGTGGGGTGTGCAGAAGGCAACCAATCAATGATTCTCTCTCATCATTGTTGTTTCTATCTCTCTCTTCCTCTCCCTTCCTCCTTGAAATCAATAAAAACATATTTTTAAAAAATAGCTATAAAGGATATTTTGGTGACAACTGAGGAAACTGGAATATGGACTGTTGATTAGATAATAGTATTATATCAATATTGATTTGTTGATTTTGAACTTTGTACTGTGGTTATGTAAAAAAATATCATTCTTCTTAGGAAAGGAGGCTGATATCTGTAGTAAAGGATATACAGAAATTCTTTATACTATTCTTGTGATTTTTCTTTAAGTTTGAAATTATAAAAAAAAAATTCCTATAAAAATAGCCTGTATTCACTAGATGAGGTTCCAAATCTGTTTTAAACTATGTTCCGGGTTTAGTATATGCATGAATCTCTATATAGTTCATATTCTCATAATAAGAACATACTAGAAGGAACATGGTTTTAGTTGAAGTCAAGCAGCCTTGATTGAGATTGTTATGAAAATCCTAATATGAGAGAGACCAGGGGTAGGATTATATTCCTGAAATCATAGTTGTAAACTGACATCTGGTGGCAGAAAGGCAAAGAAACTGTAATGTAACCACAAGTGCTACCTCACGGTGAAGAACACAAACATGGAGTCACACACAAATAGGTTAGAAGCCTCAAAGACCTGGGCAAACACCTCCTCTGTCTTCCTGCCCCGAAGACTTTTCTAGTCTGAGCAGGGATAGGATTCCAGATTTTCCACATCAGCATCTGCTCTAAGAGTGTAGGACTCTAGTAGTTTTAGAGGCCTTAGATAATTAAGGACAATCTGGAGCAGAACCAAAATAACACATTTCCTACCTCGACCCTCAGGATAGTGCCAGAAGCTTGGCTTATGGACCAGGTGGAAATAATTTAGAACTCTGTGTTTCTCAGTAGGTGTGCTATTGCCAGTTTGGATGGGACAATTCTTAGTTCTGGGGACTATCTTACCTTATGAGCCATCTCCAATGGCTCGCCACCTTTGATTAGTATGCCATTTTGAGCGCCTACTCCTGTACCCACCATCACAGCAGTTGGAGTCGCCAGACCCAGTGAACATGGACATGCAATGCACAGAACTGTGATAGAGGCTTGGAAAGCAAAGCGTAATATTGTTTCTGTTCGGGAGATACTTCTGTTGTAGCCCTTTAGAAGAAAGGCATGAATTTTGGTTACTGATTTAGAGCTATATAAAACAAAGTTTAACTCTACTGAAATAAAAATCTCAATTTTGAAGTTATACATAATCCTACTCAACTACCAATTTATATGTTTTAGTTACTAGTAAAAAAACATTTAAAATGTTTTTATGAATAAAAGAAATTGTGACGTAACTGGTAAACAAGTCATGGTCCCAAATCAAGATTTCAATTTTACTAATTTACAGTTACAAACTATGGAGTGAATATAAGAAACATAAAAGTCAGCTTTTTTGCCTCATATTAACAGTAAGTATTTTTATTAGGGACTTTCAAAAATAGCTGCACACATAGGACCTAATTCTCAACAAATTTGATCATAATAAAAAGAAATTCTGAATCTCTGTATACTGAGACCTACCTTCCACACTCCTTTCTGAAGACAATGAAAAAAAAATCACCCAGCATACAAAGGGAGCTTAATCACATTTCAATAAAATTCTTTTGGATGTAACTGTGAACTGAGTATATCTGGTAGTATAGCTCTTTTTAAAAAATATATGTTTTTGTTTATTTTAGAGGGAGAAAGGAGAGGGGAGAGGGGAGAAGGAGAATCATCAATCAGCTGCCTCCTGCAGGATGACTTTAACCAACTGAGCCACACCAGCCAGGGTTATTTATTTAATTTGTTTATTTATTTGTTAATTCTCACCCAAGAACTTATTTTAGAGAGAGTGGAAGGGTGGGAGGGAGAGGGGGAGAGAGATATCGATGTGAGAGAGACATACCGACTGGTTGCCTCCTGCACATGCCCCCACTGGGGTTGGAGATTGAACCTGAAACCCAGGTACATGCCCCTGACTGGGAATTGAACCTGTGACCCTTTGGTGCATGGGCTGACACTCTAGCCACTGAGCCCACCAGCCAGGGCAGTATAACTCTTAATGGCATTGAATATTTGTTTGTGTGGGTAAATATAATTGACTGTACTAGAAGAAATCTCCTAAGATCCCCTGAACTCATGATACACATTCCAAAATACCTCCCAGCAATTCTCTTCAATGTTTATTTAACCAATATGAATCAGTTAAAGAACTTTTTTTTATTATACTAATGACCATACTATGGAATAGGTACACAGTTGTTATGATTCTACTTGTTCTTTAATTGAAGGGCCAAACAACATAAAACACTATACAGAACAGCATTTTTTAAAATAAAGAAACACAACCAAGTAAGACTTTCTTAGCAATAATGGTTTTACAGTGCTAGTTTCTTACTAAGTTCTCAAATACTTAAACTAAGTGTTCATCTATACAGTAGCAGAGTTGGAAGGGACTTTCATAAACATCTAATCTCATGTTTTCATATATGTCAGATGTGCATGTTTTCACCTACATTAAATCCAATCCGGCAATTTAGGTATTATCATCATTATATTACAGATGACAAACTGAGGCTAAGAGAAGTGACTTAAAGGTTATATCTCTAAAATGAAGCATAGTCCAGGTCTACTTTATCATTTTATGACATAATACTTTAGAGACTATCATAGAACTAGAGAGAAGCAGGCACTAATATTATCTTTAAAAAATATTTTAATTGATTTTAGAGAGAGGAAGTGAGAGAGAGAGAAAAGCATTGATGTGAGAGAGAAACATCCAATGGGGATCTAATAGGTAACCTGGGTGTGTGCCCTGACCAGGAATTGAACCTGTGACCTTTTGATACGGGACAATGCTCAACCAAATGAGACACACTGGCCAGGGCCCAATATTATCTTGCATTTATAAAGCATTTAATAAAGTACTAAGTGTTTCTAATATATAATCTTATTTAACTTTCACAAGTCATGCAGGATGGGATTATTAAAATCTCACTTTATAGATGAGGAAAATGAAGCTCATTGAGAAATTACATTGACCTAAGATCACACAGATGGTATGTGGCAGAGCTGAGATCCCAAGATTTTCCTCAATCCTATATAATAAAAGAGTAATATGCAAATTGACTGTCACTCCAACACACAAGATAGCTGCCCCCATGTGGTCAAAGATGGCCGCCCCCATGTGTACACAGGATGGTCACCACAAGATGGACAGCAGGGGAGGGCAGTTGTGGGCAATCAGGCCAGCAGGGGAGGGCAGTTAGGAGGGACCAGACCTGCAAGGGAAGGCAGTTGGGGGCGACCAGGCCTGCAGGGTAGGACAGTTGGGGGGGACCCAGGCCTGCAGGGGAGGGCAATTGGGGGGGACCAGGCCTGCAGGGGAGGGCAGTTGGGGGTGACCAGGCCAGCAGGGGAGGGTAGTTAGGGGCAACCAGGCCTGCAGGGGAGAGCAGTTGGGAGCAATGAGGCCTTCAGGGGAGGGCAGTTAGGGGTGACCAGGTCGGCAGGGTAGGGCAGTTAGGGGCAACCAGGCTGGCAAGGGAGGGAAGTTAGGGGTGACCGGGCCAGCAGGGGAGGGCAGTTGGGGGCGACCAGGCCTGCAGGGGAGGACAGTTAGGGGCGACCAGGCTGGCAAGGGAGGGCAGTTAGGGATGACCAGGCCAGGAGGGGAGGGCGGTTATGGGCAATTGGGCCAGCAGGGGAGCAGTTAGGCGACAATCAGGCTGGCAGGGGAGTGGTTAGGGGGTGATCAGGCTGGCAGGCAGAAGCAGTTAGGGGTAATCAGGTAGGTAGGCAGGCGAGCAGTTGGGAGCGAGCAGTCCTGGATTGTGAGAGGGATGTCCGACTTCCCGTTTAGGCCCGATCCCACTGGCAGTCGGACATCCCTTGAGGGGTCCCAGATTGGAGAGCATGCACCGGGCCTCTAGTATATCTATAGTCCTTTGTGATAGCAAAATAATGCTGGAAATGAGATTAGGTATAAAATGTAAAAGTTCACTGCCTGCTTTGGGAAAATCAACATGTGATAATGAAAAAAATCTTTCTAAAAGGAAATCTTTTATATTTACAGAAATGCAAATGTTATTCTTATCAGCCTCCCACTCCAGTCCCTTAAAGATACTAGTAATTATTAAGGTTACTTTCCAATTAATTACTTATGCAAAAAATACACAAACTGTTTTACATATGGTAAAAAATTGTTATATGTCACACTTACAGCAAAGTAGGTTTCCACAACTTGAAAATTCAGAAATCCAATTATAATCCAAACCAAGAGGGTAGCAATGGAAATAATAACAATAAAAGGAACAAAGTAGCCACTGAGTTTGTCTGCAAATTGCTGGATAGGAGCCTAGAATTTAATAATAATAATAGTAATAATAGTGATATATATATAAATCAAAGTCTCCTTTTTATAATAAATAGAACACAGAGCTTTTTAAATAAATTCCTTATTAATGCAATTAGAATTAATCAAAGGAAAATATGAAAACTAAATAAAGATTTATACTGAGTGAACTTTAAATAAAATACTTTCTGTTTCTCCTAGGGAGTTAAGTTACCTTTGATGTTTGTGCCTCCTCCACAAGTTTTACAATTTGAGAAAGGGTTGTGTCTGCTCCAACATGGGTTGCACGGATAAGTAGTGACCCATTCTGGTTAATGGAACCAGCAATCACTGTGCTGCCAGATTTCTTAGCCACAGGCATTGCCTCCCCTGTATAAGGAGTAAAGATAGATTTAGGGAGTATAAATAAGCACTATCTTGAAATATACCATTATTTGTTAATTGTCAAAAAATATCTAGAAAGAAAATTCTTACTTCATGAAATAGAATTTGGACAAATGCCCAGGTGAAAGCTGCCCTATTTCCTTATGTCAGTTCTGGGTCAAACGTAGGCATACTGTCTTAAACTGGAAAAACCTAATATGCTAGCTCTTGTTGGAAGATCCTTTTGGAACTCTACTCTAGTTTTAGATCATTTTATTCTCAGCCTATTCCCAAGGAACATTTATACATGTGGGAGGGAGTTCTTGTAATAACTGCTGGTGGGTGATGGGGTGCTGCTACTCTAATTAGTGGGCCAGGGTCAAGAATACTAAGTGTACTACAATGTGCAAGCGAGTCCCTCAGAACTAAGAATTGTCCCATTCAAACTGGCAATAGCAGACATACTGAGAAACACAGAGTCCTAAGTCCGTGGTCGGCAAACTGCAGCTCGCGAGCCACATGCGGCTCTTTGGCCCCTTGAGTGTGGCTCTTCCACAAAATACCACGGCCTGGGCGAGTCTATTTTGAAGAAGTGGCGTTAGAAGAAGTTTAAGTTTAAAAAATTTGGCTCTCCAAAGAAATTTCTATCGTTGTACTGTTGATATTTGGCTCTGTTGACTAATGAGTTTGCCAACCACTGTCCTAAGTTATTTCCACCTGGTCCATAAGCGGAGCTCCTCCTGTCACTCTCCTAAGGGTTGTTATGTTGGTGCTGCTTCAAATTGGCCTTAGTTATCTATGTCTTCTAAAACTGCTCTCTTAGAGCAGACGCTGATGTGGAAAATCTGGAGTCCTATCCTTGCTCAGACTAGAACAATCTTTAGGGCAGGAAGACAAAATAGGTATTTGTAAGGTAAATTGCCAAAGTCTTACTGGGCTCTACAGGAGAATTAGACAATTTCCTGTGGTTATATGTTTTAGTAACTAAAAATTCTTAGTGAAAAGAGCCTTCACTTAGCATAACTAAAACCACAAAGTAAATCTGCAGAAATTGACTTAATACAGTCTTTAAAAAATATGTTTATTGATTTTTTTTTTATAGAGAGGAAAGAGAGAAACATTGATCCTACTGGGGATCAAGCCCACAACTGGGGCATGTGCCTTGATTCAGCATCGAACCAGCAACCTTTTGGTGCATGAAACGACACCCAACCAACTGAGCCACACCAGGCAGGACAATTTAATACAGTCTTAAAATAACTCATATTCTTTTTGCTCATTATTTACTCATTCCAATTTCTACAAAAAGCTCTTCACCTTGCATGCCTATTTTTCATTAACATTTTGGATTCACTTCACTTTCATGACCCTCTGAAGAACATACCTGTGATGAGGGACTCATCTACCATAGAATGTCCTTCAATAACACGACCATCCACTGGAAATTTGCCTCCTGGAACCACTTTAATGATATCTCCACGTTGCACAAGTTCCACATCCACTTGTTCTTCACTGGATATGAGTTAAAATAAAAAACATTGTTATAATATGCTTCTCATGCTGATTTTTCCATGCAAGCTTTTCAGTTCACATCAAGCTGTGGCTCCATAATTGTTACTAATGGAGGCTAGAATCATCATTTAAGGTAGGAACTACAATGTCAGTCTATTAACTGGTGAAGGACAGCTCAATTTCTGGTACAAAGTAGGCACTCTAAATATTTATTGAATAATAGTCATTCATTCATAAATGAAAACCTTAGAAAATAATGTAATAGATTTTATTTAACTAAACAATTTATTTGTTGTATAAATTTGTCTAAATAATTTTATGAGTATACAAATGAGAAATACAAAAGAATGAAATCTAGTCAAGCCTTTACCTCTAACTTCTAGTTTACAGGTAACACAGGAGTTATAAAACAAGTTAAATGACACCACACAGAAGCAAAGACAAATCCAAACTGGGATATTATACAGGACAACTGATGGATGTTTCTTTAATAAGTCAATTGTATGGAGAGGGAGAAGGGGGGAGGAAAAAAGGAATGTAAAAGAGAAAGATGAGCTGTTCTAGATTAAAATAATCATGCATTTGATTAAAAGAATCAAATGTAATCGACCCATGGACCTTGCTTGAATTCCATTTCAAACAATGAAACTTAAAACATTTCAGAACAACAGGAGAAATGTGAATATAGACTGCATATTAGATGATATTAAGGAGTTTTTGTTCATTCTGTTAGATGCAAAATGGTGTTACAGTTATAAATGTGAATAATTGTTAAATCTGGGAGATGGATTATGTGCATTCATTATACTCTACTCTCTACTTCTGTATATATTTGATATTTTCATAAGGAGGAAAAAAGGAAAAGTGGGAAGAATAAAGATAAATACCTCAAAAGGATATTATCAGAGTCAATAGTTACAATAGTTGCTTCTGTAGCTTGTAGTGAAATTAGCTTGGCAAGAGCCTCTGATGTTTTGCCCTATAAATGAAAAAAACAGTCAACAATGCTATGGAAGAAAAAGCCCAGGTATTACCTAAAATAAAGATATAATCTTTAATATTTACCCACAAGACAGCTTTAGGAATATTAATTAGTTCAAGTCAGAAAATATTTTACTTCAAAAATATGAAGTACACAAAATATAAAATGTATAATTAGCTATAATTTATAAGTAAATAATGTAAATTAATAAGAAAAACATCAGGAACCCAATAGGTACACAAGCAAAGGACATGAATAGGCAATTCATTTAAGAAGAAATATAAGCCCTGGCCAGGTAATTCAGTTGGTTAGAGCATTGTCCACTATACCAAGGTTTCAGGTTCAATCTCTGGAAAGGGCACATGTGAGAAACAACCAGTGGAACATAAATGTGTGGAACAACAACAAATCAATGCTTCTCTCTCTCTAATAAATCAATTAAAATTTTAAAGAAGAAATATAATATCTGATGTGTGGAAAAATGTTTATCCCTGCTATTAATGCAATAAATGCAAACTAAAGCAACTATATTATACCATTTCAAGAATTTAGATAAGAGTCAGTGCTGATGAAGTTGTAGTAAAACTACATCACTAACATACCCTTGCTGGCAAGAATTGTTTCAACTTGTAGCATAAACTACAGAAAGCATTATGTCTTTTAACCATATGCTTTGTAATTTATCCTAAGACACTAATTCAATAGAAATGACATTAGACATGAATATGTTTAATGCAGGTTTATCTAAAATTAAAAATTGGAGCCCGGCCAGCGTGACTCAGTGGTTGAGCATCAACCTATGAACCAGGAGGTCACGGTTTGATTCCTGGTCAGGGCACATGTTCAGGTTGCAGTCTCGATCCCTAGTGTGGGGTGTGTAGGAGGCAGCCAATCAATGACTCTCATCATTGATGTTTCTCTCCCTCTCCCTTCCTCTCTGAAATCAATAAAAACATATTTTTTAAAAATTGGATTATAATTGAGAACAAAACCAGAATACTTTAGTAAATTATAGCATGTTGGTTGGACATAATATTATTCAGAAATGCCAAATAAGTATCTCGACTGCAAAAATGGGCGGAAAACTATATAGTGTTAAGGGTACAAAGGGGTATGTAATATTCACTTTGCCACTCTGGAAAATATAAACATATGTGGAACAGAATTATAAAGTGATTTCCATTATAAAATGAGATTATGGGTAAATTTTTTTCCATCATTATTTTAAATACTGTGGTCACATCAATTTTTCGTGATATAAATTAAAAAAATAAGTACTTCTTAAATGCCTCTCTCTTAAAATAAACATGGATGTACTCTATAGTATTAATTCCAGAAATTTCTAAATCTTCTAAAGGAATACTTAACTTAAAATATTGACAAACAAACACACTTATTTCAGTAAATGATTACATAAATCAATATCTATTTCCAATAACTTGTCTAGAAAATATTATGATCATTTAGCTACCAAGATTTTAGCAAATGTCACCTTTTCTGACTTTACCTTTGCTATATGTTCCAGCCATCGGCCTAATGCAATAAACACAAATAGCATAGGAGGTGTGTCAAAGAAAGTAATAGGGTTTACTTTGGCTCTTTCATACATTGCGACCAGAAGAATAACCAAAGAGTAGGCGAATGCAATGGTGGTGGCCAGCACAATCAGTACGTCCATATTTGCAGTTTTATGCTTCAGTGCTTTGTAGGCATGAATGTAGAAATACCAGCCTCCGAAAAACTGTAATATAGAAACAATAATCATTGCTTTTTTTAAAAAATACTGAAATTCACATATATACCTCAATAGCTAAGATACGGTATCAATGTTAACTTTCTTTGGCTTTTATCTAATCCATAAACAATAAAGAGAGATTTTAAGTTGAAACAATAGTTTATATTTTAGCAGATATGTGTGCATAAAGATTCAAACTGGTGTACAAGCCCTTGTCAGCTGTCCTGCATAGTCCAATGGATATTCCATAATATAAACTCAGATGGTTCTTAGAATTTTCTTTTTGATCCCAGCAAAAACAAGAACTAGAAAATGAATTACACTCTTTAGACAAGGATTTTTCTATATAAAACTCATCTCCCCCTTTCCAAAATTGAACCTAAGTGGTATACCTAAGCTATTAGATCTGTTGGCTGGTTTTGTTGGTAAACATAACCAAAAAGCTTATTTTTCATTAGTATAGAGAAACACACTAAAATGTTTAAAAAATCATTATTGCCTTTTACAAGGATCAGGAAAAGGAATGTATTTATTAGATGGAAGTGCTCCACAGTAAAAGTTTATCTCAAAAGAAGAACTGAAAACATACAAAAAGTAATGAATTTAAGTGCTGGGGAAAAACAATATAACTAATAATATAATAATTATTATAAGTATTGTATTTTAAATAATAAATTAATAACATTAAAATATATTTAATATCATTAATATAAATAGAATTAATTTTAAAATATTAAATAAACAAAATGTATTTTTTTAATTAGAAGAGAAATTTTATTTAGAAAGTTACAGAGGTAGAAGAAGTGAGCCGGCTGGGCTACATAGGCTCAGGATATCTTATTGTTATAATAATTTAAAATATAAATTTACATACAATAGAAGAATACCAAATTCATATCTGAATGCAAATTAAACTCTTATTATCTGCTTTGTCACTAAACAGTATCCTTAGGAGTTATGCGGAATTTATTATTTACTTAAACCACTCAGTTTAAGATTATTTTTATAAAGCATCCAGCATAACATGATAGGCTTCTGGCTAATATCTGCTTTCCAACTGAAAAGAGCCTTGCTTGCCACATTTTATTATTATTATTATTATTATTATTATTTTAATCCTCATTTCCAGAGGTTATTTTTTCCATTGATTTCTAGAGAGAGTAGAAGGGAGGGAAGAGAGATGAAAGGGAGGGAGGAGGGGGAGAGAGAGAGAAATAAATTACGTGAGACACACACATCGATTGGTTGCCTTCCACTCGCACCCTGACTGGGGCTGGGGGTTGAACCTGCAACGGAGGTATGTGCCCTTGACTGGGAATCGAACCCGCAACCCTTTGGTCCATAGGCTGACGCTCTAACCACTGAGCTAACCAGCCAGGGCTCCCTGCCACATTTTAGCTAGTTTTCGTGATTAACAAATATACTTGCTAACATTTCACTTGCCTGTACAGGTACACACAATAAAAAAGATAGCAAATTCATAATGGACAATCCTGGCAGGATCTGGCGCTCCAGGAACACAGAAGAATGAGTGTCGACCCGTTCTTCTTGACTCGTGTTCTGATTATGGTGAAGACTTGCAAGGTGGTGGTCCATAACCATCATATATATCATTAGTCCCATTACAGGTATACAGAAAAAGAGGCTCACAAGGAAGGACCGTCTCCATCTTACGTAGAAAAGAAAAATCCTTTTAGTAAGTAGCTAGAGGTTAAAGATTCTATGTAGTATAGGTAAATACAAGTTGAGACCAATCCACCAAGAGTAAGGATGATATTGTAAAAACTGACATGCGCAGAAGATATTAAATTTGTAACAAAGAATCACAATCTGTTTTTCACTGACACTCCCAAAGTACTTACTGTCTTATTTCTCGTTTATGGTCTAGATGGCTTGCTGACCGATCCTTCTTGACCAAAGAAGCTTCAAAACCTAAGCTCTGAAGGAAATTCATGAGAAAACAATTATTTCACTGAATGTATAAATATTAAATAAAGAAATCCTAAACCATGGTATTATCATTAAGAACAATTCAATTCAATTACTGAGTGCCAAGTTACTGTAGGGGAATATAAAGATGAAGATGTGATTCCTTTCTTAATTACCTTTGTTTATAAACTTTTGTCAAAGAAATAAGTACCTTCGCAATTCTTATTAGTGTCTACCCTACTGTTCTCAAACTAATGATTTCACTCAAGTGCAGCTGTCCTCAGTAGGGGTTCTTTTGTGTGTGTCCATCATTTTTAAAATTTCCTCATTTAAACATCATTTTTATTTTTCAAGTACAGTTGGGATACACTATTATATTACTTTCAGGTGTACACCTCAGTGATTAGACATTACATAACTTATTAAGCGATCATCCAGATAAATCTGGCACCCTTCTGACAGCATACACAGTTATTAGAATATTATTGACTATATTACCTATGCTGTACTTTATATCCCCATGACACCAAAAAAGCCTTAACAAATTCAAGAAGACTGAAATCTTATCAAGCATCTTCTTGGATCACAATGGCATAAAACTAGAAATCAACTACAATAAAAAAAACACCTCAAATAATTCAGACATATGGAGTCTGAAGAGCATGTAATTAAACAATGAATGGGTTAACAATAAGGTCAAGGAAGAAATAAACAATTTCCTGGAAACAAATGAAAATGAACAATAACAAACCCAAATCTGTGGAACACAGCAAAAGCAGTCCTGAAGAGGAAGTTCATAGTATTACAGGCCTGCCTTAAAAAACAAGAAAAGCGTGGCCGATGTGACTCAGTGGCTGAGCGTAGACCTATGAACCAGGAGGTCATGGTTCAATTCCCGGTCAGGGCACATGCCCAGGTTGTGGGCTCGATCTCCAGTAGGGGTCCTGCAGGAGGCTGATCAATGATTCTCTCTCATCACTGATGTTTCTCTCTCTTTCTCTCCCTCTCCCTCTCTCTCCCTTCCTCTATAAAAATCAATAAAAATGTATTTTTAAAAAAGAAACAAGAAAAAGCTAAAATAAAAAAATCTAACCCTACTACTAAAAGAATTAGAAAGAGAACAAGAAAAGCCCAGAGTACCCGGCTGGTGTGGCTCAGTTGTTTAAGCATTGTCCCATGTACCAGAAGGTCACTGGTTCGATTATCAGTCAGGACATGTGCCTGGGTTGAGGGCTCAATCCCCAGTAGGGAGCATGCGGGAGGCAGCTGATTGATTTGTCTCTCTCATAATGTTTCTCTCTCTTCCTCGCCCTTCCTCTCTCTGAAGTCAATTAAAAACATATTGTAAAAAAAGGTTATATTCATTAAATTAAAAATATAAATGAATTAATTTTTAAAAAGAAAAGCCCAGGGATAGGAAAATGGCTGCCAACGGGAAGGCAGGCTGCAAGATAGTACATGAGTGAGAGAACGAAAGGAGAGTGTGTGGATGTATTAGGAGTGTCTATTTGTGAATGAGGGACAGCTATATTCCAAGGGACTGTTGGGGACTGCCAGACTGGGCTCCCCAGACCCGGCAGCCTCCACTGCTGCTGAAATCTCTCCTGGAGCGACCAGCTCTGCCACAGAAACCATGCTATCTTGAAGGGGAGAGTGCCTGTGATCAGAAGCCTAGCCTTACCTTCAACTGGGAAGAATCGGATACCTCCCAGGACCCTACAACCACAACACCCAAGGACCAGGAGCAAACCCACAAACACCGGGTCTCAAGCAGCGTGAATACGTGGACTCGGACGAGCTCTGCACATTCTCACAGAAAGGTCAGATTTCGCCCAGAGAAAGGTGAGGTCTGCGATCCAGGATGAAGGGAGAAACACACGCAGCAGGCTCTAGAGATTCAGAGGAAGTCTGCGCCCACCAAATCCGTGGACATTGGGGACAGCGTAGTCTGCTAATGTGGAAGGGGGTCCACAGGGCTCCTGGTAGAAGGGAACTCTAGAAATCAACCCATAGCTGGGCTGGGCACAAAAAGGCAGCCTGAAGGTTTACCAGTAAACTGGCTGCGCTGTGCCAGGAGAAAAAGACATGCACAGAGACATGAGCAGAGTTGCGCGCAGTACCGGGGCAAAAAAGTAATGAGTTCACGCACTTACTATGGCTCTTTTTCTCATTGCTTTTGATTACTAAGCCCAGTACATAGGATCACCCAATTAAAAACACTCTCAGAGACTGCAGGGTAAAGTTGTTTTTGTGGAACCTGGGGATCAGAGCGGGAAGAAATGATCAGAAAACCAGCTCTGGGGCAGTCCATACCCCCAAACCAGTATTAAGTGCAGCAGGGAAAACAAATTCTAAATACTGGGTAGAGAGGACTTATAGCCCCGATGTCAATACAGAAACACTGCCACCCAGGGGTTGAATCACAAACTGACTGTTGTGTAAACACAACCACAGGCAGGCTGAGTAACAAAGAAATACAGCTTGCTTGAAAACAGGATTGTGGTTTACAACACAGAGGAGTGGTGGAAAGCAGGAAACTTCAATACTGTTCTGACTACCTGACAGGAAACAGGCATGCCAAACAGAACAGTAGAGGAAGTGAATGACCTTCACTACTACACATTTTTACTTTTTATCTTTTACTTAATAAACTAAATTTTTCTCTCACTTGATTTTACCTTTTTAATTATTATATTTTTATTTTTAATCACATTTTACTTTTTAAAGTTTCATTTCATTTTCTCTTTATTTTATTTTATTTTATTTTATTTTGGGATCAGTGTTCTACAGTCTATTTTCATTTTTCCTTTAGCATCATTTTACTTTATCTCAACTTTACCTTTATGCCAACACTCTCTTCCTCACTTTTCCCCATTTGTTGTCCTGTTTCTCATACCCTATTCCTGCTTTAGGTTTTCCCTATTCCTTCTTTTGACCCCCCGTTAAAAACTCACCCTATTTCTACATCTAATTTCCGACCCCCTGCTCTAAGTCCATACACACCTCTCTTCTCTTTCTTCACAATCCAAATTTTTTTCACTCTTCCCTTATTTTGTTTATTTTTGTTGCTGTTTTTTTTTAATTTATGTTTTTTGTTTTACTTTGTTTTGTTTTGCCCTTCTTTCTCTCTGTCCTATTGTTGTTGTTAGTTTGATTGTGGATTAGATTGGGTTTTTTGTTTGTTTGTGTGATTGTTTCTCTTTTTTTTGCTTCTGTTTTTCCTCTCCTCACTTGTTATTAGTTGTAGTTTGTAGTTTGCGTTCATATCTGGGTGTTAGTTGTTGGCATTTTTTTTTGGATTAGTTGTTGTTTTATTGGAGTTTTCTCCCAATATATATAGTTTTTCCCCCTATGTAGTTTTCCCCCCTTCTTTTTTATTCTCCTTCTTTTCTCTCTTACTTTTTTCCTTTTCTCAATATCATTTTTGCACTTTTTTTATCCCATAATTCTCTTTTCTCTGGTGGTCACCTTTATTTGGGGTTATTAGTATGGTGAATACATGTGTGTTCAGTGCCTTGTGTGTTGTATTTTGTGCCTATAAGTCAATGCAAGAGAGAGAGAGCTACATAACCAGATACCCGGAGAAGAGAGATCATGGGGAGACAAAGAAACAGCCCATATACAAAAGAAAAGGAGACATCACCAGAAAAGGAAGAAAACAAAATGGAGGCAAGCAATATGTCAGAGAATGAATTCAGAGAAATGGTCATAAGGTCGCTGAAAAGGATGGAAGACAAATTCAACAATATGTGTAAGAACCAAGAGGAAATAAAGAAGAACCAAGAAGAAATGACAACACTGCAATAAAGAACTCAATAGAAAGCATCAACAGTAGACTAGAAGAAGTGGAGGACCACATCAGTGAGCTAGAAGACAAGGTAGGAAAAAATACCCAAGAGCAGCATCTAGAAAAAAAGCTTAAAAAACCAGAGGAGAGCCTAAGGGAACTTTGGTACAACACAAAAAGAAACAACATCCACATAATATCTGCTGTCTACAGGAAACACACCTCAGAACAAAGGACTCACACAGACGGATAGTGAAGGGATGGAAAAAGGTTTTTCAGGCAAATGGAAATGAAAAAAAAAAGCTGGGGTAGAAATACTTATATCTGACAAATTAGATCTCAAAGTGTAGGACATAACAAGAGATAAGGAAGGCCACTTCATAATACTAAAGGGAGAAATCCAACAAGAAGATATAACTCTGGTAAACATATATGCACCCAATACAGGAGCACCCAAATACATAAAAAAAAAAAACTTCTGGAGGATATCAAGGGAGAGATTGACAGCAATACAGTCATAGTAGGGGACTTTAATACCCCACTAACACCACTGGACAAATCCTTTAAACAAAAAATAAGCAAAGAAATATTAATCCTAAATGACACACTAGATCAGATGAAATTAATTGACATCTTCAGAACATTTCACCCCAAAGCCACAGAATATATATTCTTCTCAAGTGCACATGGGTCATTTTCAAAGACAGACCATATGTTGGGTCACAGGCAAAGTCTCTTCAAATTCAAGAAGATAGAAATCATATCAAGCATCTTCTCAGATCACAGTGGCATAAAACTGGAAATCAACTACAATAAGAACAATCCAAAAAAATCAAACACATGGAGACTAAACAGCATGCTATTAAACAATGACTGGGCTACCAGAGAGATCAAAGAAGAAATAAAAAGCATCATGGCAACAAACAACAATGAAAAACAACAATCCAAAATCCATGGGACACAGTGAAAGCAGTCTTGAGAGGGAAGTTCATAGCTCTACAGGACTACCTCAAAAAAGAAGAAACAATGGTAATAAATTATCGAACCCTACAACTCAAAGAGTTAGAAAGAGAGCAAAAAGAAAAGCCCAGCGTCAGCAGAAGAAAGGAAATAATAAAGATCAGAGCGGAGATAAACGACATAGAGTCCAAAAAATATAATACAAAAGATCAACAAAACCAAGAGCTGGTTCTTTGAAGGAATAAACAAGATTGATGAACCTCTAGCCAGGCTCACCAAGAAGCAAGGAGAGAGGACCCAAATAAACAAAGTCAGAAATGAAAGAGGTGAAGTAACAACCGATCCCAGAAATACAAACGATTATGAAAAAATATTAAGAACAACTCTATTCCAACAAAATGGACAACCTAGATGAAATGGACATATTCTTAGAAAAATACAAGCTCCCAAAACTCAACCAAGAAGAATCAAAAAACCTGAATAGGTCGATAACTACCAAAGAAATTGAAACAGCGATCAAAAATCTTCCAGCAAACAAAAGCCCTGGCCTGGATGACTTTACAGGGGAGTTCTACCAAGCATTCAAAGAAGAACTAAAACCTATCCTCCTCAGACTATTCAAAAAAATTTAAGAGGAAGACACAATTCCAAGCTCTTTCTATGAAGCCAGCATTACCCTAATCCCAAAACCACATAAAGACACCACAAAAAAAGAGAAGTGCAGGCCAATATCCTTGATGAACATAAATGCTAAAATCCTCAACAAAATTCTAGCATCGGATTCAGCAATACATTAGAAAGATCATACACCATGACGAAGTGGGATTTATTCCAGGGATGCAAAGATGGTACAATATCGGCAAATCAATAAATGTGATACATCACATAAAGAAACTGAGAGACAAAAATCACATAATCATATCAATTGATGCAGAAAAAGCATTTGACTAAATCCAAACCCTTTCTTGATAAAAACTCTCAGCAAAGTGGGAATAGAGGGATCATACCTCAATATAATAAAAGCCCTATATGACAAACCTACAGCCAACATCATACTCAATGGGCAAAAACTAAACTCATTTCCCCTAAGAACAGGAACAAGACAAGGATGCCCACTTTCACCACTCCTATTCGACATAGTACTAGAAGTACTAGCCATAGCGATCAGACAAGGAGAAATAAAAGGTATCCAAACTGGAAAAGAAGAAGTAAAACTGTCCTTATTGGCAGATGACATGATGCTATACATAGAAAACCCCAAAGACTCCATCAAAAAACTACTAGATTTGGCCGAAACCGGTTTGGCTCAGTGGATAGAGCGTCGGTCTGCGGACTGAAAGGTCCCAGGTTCGATTCCGGTCAGGGGCATGTACATTGGTTGCGGGCACATCCCCGGTGGAGGGTATGCAGGAGGCAACTGGTCGATGTTTCTCTCTCATCGATGTTTCTAACTCTCTATCCCTCTCCCTTCCTCTCTGTGGAAAATCAATAAAATATATTTAAAAAAAAAAACAAAACAAAAAACTACTAGATTTGGCAATGTAGCAGGATTCAAAATTAACACACAGAAATCTATGGACTTTTTATACACCAATAATGAACTCACAGAAAGAGAAATGAAAAAGACAATCTCATTTAGCATTGTATCAAAAAAATTAAGATACCTAGGAATAAACTTAACCAAGGACGTAAAAGACCTGTACTCGGAAAACTACAGAATATTGAAAAAAGAGATAGAGGAAGACATAAACAAATGGAAGAACATACCATGTTTATGGATTGGTAGAATCAACATCATTAAAATGTCCATGCTACCAAAACAATCTATAGATTCAAAGCAATACCTATTAAAATACCAATGGCATATTTCAAAGATCTAGAACAAACTCTACAAAAATTCATCTGGAATTAAAAAAGGCCTCGAATAGCCACAGCTATCCTGAGAAAGAAGAACAAAGGTGGGGGATCACAATACCAGACATCGAACTATATTACCAAGCCACGGTTCTCAAAACTGCCTGGTACCTGCACAAAAACAGACATATAGACCAATGGAACAGCATAGAGAACCCAGAAATGGACCCAAGTCATTATACTCAACTAATATTTGACAAAGGAGGCAAGAGCATACAATGGAGTCAAAACAGTCTCTTTAATAAATGGTGCTGGGAAATTTGGTCAAATACATGCAAAAAAATGACACTAGATCAGCAACTTACACCATACACAAAAACAAACTCAAAATGGCTAAAGGACTTGAATGTAAGACAGGAAACCAGAAAAATCTTACAAGACTCCATAGGCAGCAAAATTGCAGACATATGTCGTAGCAATATCTTTACACAGCTCCTAGGGCAATGGAGACTAAGGAGAAAATAAATGAGACTACATCAAAATAAAAAGCTTCTGCACAGCAAAAGAAACCATCAACAAAACAAGACAGCCCACTGCATGGGAGAACATATTTGCCAATGTTATCTCCGATAAGGGTTTAATCTCCAACATTTACAGGGAACTCATACAACTTAACAAAAGGAAGATAAACGATCCAATCAAAAAATGGGTAAAGGACCTAAACAGACACTTTTTGAAAGAGGACATACAGAAGGTCAAGAGACATAAGAAAACATTCTCAAAGTCACTAATCATCCAAGAGATGCAAATCAAAACAACAATGAGGTAACACCTCACACCTGTCAGAATGGCTACCATTAACAAATCAACAAATGACAAGTGCTTGAGAGGATGCGGAGAAAAAGGAACCCTCCTTCACTGTTGGTGGAAATGCAGACTGGTGCAACCATTGTGGAAAACAGCATGGCGTTTCCTCAAAAATGTAAAAATGGAACTGCCATTTGACCCAGTAATACCACTTCTAGGAGGCTGGCTTTCTCAATCAGGAAGGAGACAAAAGCTCCCGACTGCTCTGAACTCCAGTTCTGGGCGAAACTCTGGGGACCCAGACTCATTCGGGGAGAAACTGGACTGTCTGGCAGCAGGCGAAACTCGAGGGCAGCTTTCTCTCAGAGGTGGTTGCAGAGATTACCACGGGACACTGAGACCCAGGGGCCTCTTAGGGCTGGGCTGACAGGAAGCCATTGTTGTCTGCTCTGCCCTGAAACTCCACCCCATCCAAGCTGAGCACAGAAGCTTTTGCAAGTCTTGTCTCATAAGGGTGTCTCCAGCACAGAAGTTCTCCCAGCATAGACACAGCTGATCCTCACAGCCAATTGGCCTGGAGGTCAATTCCTCCCAGTGATACCAACAACAATCAAGGCTTAACTACAACAAGACTGTGCACACAGCCCACAAAGGGGTGCACCAAGTGTATCCACCTCAGGTAATTGGGGAGGCTGAGCTACTGGGTCCTAAAGGACACCTAGCACACAAAGCCACTCTATCAACTCAGGGAAGCAGCCAAAATGCGGACACAAAGAAACAGGTCACAAATGAAAGAAATGGAGAAAAGCGAATGACTGGATATAGAGTTCAAAACCACGGTTATAAGGTTTTTCAAGAATTTTCTACAAAAGGCCGATAAATTTAGCAAGATCCTCGAGGATATGAAAAAGGACCAACTAGAAATTAAGCATACACTGACTGAAATAAAAAAATAATATACAGAGATCCAACAGCAGACTAGAGGATTGCAAGAATCAAGTCAAAGATTTGAAATACAAAGAAGCAAAAAACACCCAACCGGAAAAGCAAAAAGAAAAAAGAATCCAAAAATATGAAGATAGTGTAAGGAGCTGCTGGGACAACTTCAAGCATACCAACATCCAAATTATGGGGGGAGCCAGAAGAAGAGAGAGTGCAAGATACTGAAAACCTATTTGAAGAAATAATGACCGAAAACTCCCCCACCTGGTGAAAGAAATAGACTTACATGTCCAGGAAGCACAGAGAACCCCAAACAAAAGGAATCCAAAGAGGACCACACCAAGACACATCATAATTAAAATTCCAAGAGCAAAAGACAAAGAGAGAATATTAAAAGTAGCAAGAGAAAAAGTTAGTTACCTACAAGGGAGCACCCATATGACTGTCAGTGATTTCTCAACAGAAACTATGCAGGACAGATGGGAGTGGCAAGAAATATTCAAAGTGATGCATAGCAAGAACCTACAACCAAGATTACTCTACCCAGCAAAGCTATCATTCAGAATTGAAGGTCAGATAAAGAGCTTTACAGATAAGAAAAAGCTAAAGGAGTTCATCACTGCCAAACCAGTATTATATGAAATGCTGAAAGGTATTCTTTAAGAAGAGGAAGAAGAAGAAAAATGTAAAGACAAAAATTATGAACAACAAATACATATCTATCAACAAGTGAATCTAAAAATCAAGTGAATAAAAAATCTGATAAATAGAATAAACTGATGAATATAACAGAATCAGGGGCATAGAAAGGGAGTGGACTGACAACTCGGGGGGAAGGGGTGTGGGGGGTGCGGGAAGAGACTCGACAAAAATCATACACCTATGGATGAGGACAGTGGGGGGGGTAAGGGCAGAGGGTGGGGTGGGAACCAGGTGGAGGGGAGCTATGGGGGGGGGGAGAGGAACAATTGTAATAATCTGAAAAATAAAGATTTATTTTTTTAAAAAAGGTAATCAAGTAGCAAAATTCACCCATGCAAATTGAATCTCCTTCATATTAGCATAAGAAAATGGCTAAAAGATAGGTCCGAAATATTGGTGCTGACTTTATTCACAAGTATGGCCCACTCTAAGTATGCCATAATGATAAAATGAATTTTTAAGAGTTTAATGAATTTGGAAAGACATTTTAACTTTAGTAGTTTTAAGTGCTTCTTCAAATGCCAATAAGGAGTAGATGGAAATAAACATAACTATTTAATTTCTTAAAAAAAAAAAAAAGAAAGAAAGAAAGGATATATGCACCCCTATGTTCTTAGCAGCACAATTTACAATAGCTAAGATTTGGAAACAGCCTAATTGCCCATCAGCAGATGAGTGGATTAAAAAACTATGGTACATCTACACAATGGAATACTACGCTGCTATAAAAAAGAAGGAATTCTTACCATTTGCAGCAGCATGGATGGAACTGGAGAGCATTATGCTAAGTGAAATAAGCCAGGCAGTGAAAGCAAAATACCACATGATCTCACTCATTTATAGATAATAAAGAACATTATAACCTGATGAACAAAAAGATAAATACAGAGGCAGAGAAGCATCTAACAGACTGTCAAATAACAGCCGGAAGGCTGGGGGGGCGGGGGGTGGGAGAGTAGGGGGGGGTGGTAAGAGATCAACGGAAGGACTTGTATGCATGCATATAAGCATAACCAATGGACGCAAGACACTGGGGGGGAGGGGGCAGGCATGTATGGGAGGGTAGGGGAGGCTGGGTCAAGGTCAATGGGGGAAAAACAGGAGACACGTGTACTACTATTTGTAATACTTTAAACCAGTGCTCGGCAAACCGCGGTTCGCAAGCCACATGCGGCTCTTTGGCCCCTTGAGTGTGGCTCTTCCACAAAATACCACATGCCGGGTGCGCACATACAGTGCGATTGAAACTTCGTGGCCCATGCGCAGAAGTCGGTTTTCGGCCTGGGCGAGTCTATTTTGAAGAAGTGGCGTTAGAACACTCAAGGGGCCCATGTGGCTCGCGAGCCGCGGTTTGCCAACCACTGCTTTAAACAATAAAAAGAAAAAGAAAAGCCCAGGTGTTCCTGTCCCCAGCACTCCCTATTCTGCAATCCCCATGCCACGTGCTCCGCTGCTCAGATGGCGCTGGCTGGACGTGGGGGCCCTGCGCTCGGTGCCCAATGGCCAGTGGGGAGCCCGTGAGCCTGGGCTCCCAGCGGGGCCAGGTGCTGCTCATTGAGAACGTGGCCTCGCTCTGAGGCACGAGGGTCCGCGACTACACCCAGGCGAACGAGCTGCAGCGGCGCCTCGGGCCGAGGGGCCTCGTTGTGCTCGGCTTCCCGTGCAGCCAGTTCCGGCAGCAGGAGAACGCAGGAACGAAGAGATCCTGAATTCCCTCAAGTATGTTAGGCCTGGTGGCGGGTTCGAGCCCAATTTCAAGCTCTTAGAGAAGTGCGAGGTGAATGGCGCAGGAGCACCCCCTCTTCCTCTGCCTGCGCAAGGCTCTGCCGCACCCAGTGAAGATGCCACTGTGCTCATGACAGACCCCAAGTTCATCACCTGGTCTCCCATGTGCCGCAAGGACTTAGCCTGGAACCTCGAGAAGTTCCTGGTGGGCTCGGAAGGCCTGCCTATGCGCAGGCACAGCCGCCGCTTTCCGACCATTGACATGGAGCCTGACATAGAAGCCCTGCTGGCCAAGGCTCCCAGCCGTGCCTATGGCGCCCCTACTCACCCTCCCGGCCCTCCTGGGGGTTTATCCATGAAAGTGTTGCCTCTAAACCTACATGGAGGAATGCCTGATGTCCAGCTAAATCCCCCCAGATGGGCCCTGGTCCTGTCCATCCAAGCCTCTCCCTCCCACACCATGGCTTTTCACAAAAAACTGTCCAGTGTCAGCGGTGTGGGGGGGGAGAAAGAAAAGAAAAGCCCAGTGTAATTAGAAGGAAGGAAATAATCAAGGTCAGAGTAGAAATAGAGGCTAAAAAAAACAAAAACAAAAGATCAATGAAACCAAGAGCTGTTTCTTTAAAAGATAAACAAGATTGATGAAACTTTACCCATACTTATCAAGAAACAAAGAGAGAGGACCCAAATAAATAAAAAATGAGTGTAGGGCATGCAGGAGTCAGCCAATCAATGATTCTCTCTCATTGATGTTGCTATCCCTCTCCCTTCCTCTCTGAAATCAATAAAAATATATTTTTTTAAAAGATCTTATCTGAACTATTAATGTGCTTTAGATCATTATAACACCAATGCTATACTACACTGAAACTTTCAAAGCACTTCCACATGTAAGATATACTGAAAAAACACAAGATGAATTTATCATAAAGAAAAGGGTTTGGTCCTTTAAATTTCTTACTTTAACTTAAAAATACATCTTTTGCTTTGACCTAACAAACAATAAAGCATCTAGCAGGATGCTTTATTTCCTTCATGATTAACATATATTTTACTCATAACAAATTGTATTTCACTTCCATTTTCTAAACATTTTTAAAATTCCTTGTGTTTCTACTTTAAGTCGGCTCCTGATTTATAGTGTCAGTGTGCCTTTGCCTACCTCTTCCTGAAAAATACCATAAAAAAGGCAGATTACAAAATTTACATTAAATTTTGAGCCAGATGCTATCTAGAGTAACCAAATGTGTCAGATTTTTTTCATTGTCTCTGTCTGATACAAACAGAAGCAATTCAAAGGTGTGTTGATTAAATAGTCAAGAACAGAGAAATTGACACTTACTTCAATTGTATGGATAATATCTCTGGGACCAATAATTTCTGGATCATATTTAACATGTGCTTTGTTGGTTGCCAAGGCCACAGAGCAGTAGAAAATACCTCTGTGCTTTGTGAGGGTAGACTCTATTTTATGTACACAGGAGGCACACGTCATTCCTCTCACCTATTAAACACAAAAACGTTATTCAGAAATACAATTTTCCTCCATTAAACATGAGTTATTACTTTAAAATAACTTTTGTAACATGGGATTAACACACAAGATCTTCTGCACTATTAATATCCTTTAGATATGACCATTAGAACATTTTTAGAACACTTTTAATATCACATTGAACAAGGATAAGGTCGAGCTGAACAGGTTACACAGAAGAGGATCTCATTAAAAGTCTCTTCCTGTCACTAATCATTGTGCAGAATTTGACAAATCATTGTTTCTTGTATTCAATGTCTTACTTCCCTCTATATATTTCTTCATCCTGCTAAATTATATAGCCTTTAGTATTACTTTTAGTAAAGGTTAATGGATGACAAAGTGTTCTACATTTGTCTAAAATATTTTTGCCCTATGTGTTGAGTGAGTTTATATATAGTTCAGTTGGATATTAAATTCTAAAGTCATGAGGCAGGAATTTTGGGATGACTGTGTAAGGAGCTCATCAATTCCTTTCCCCTAAAAAGCAATGGTAAAACTGGGGAAACATTTCAAAAAGCTATTAAAAGTGATGCTGGAAAGATTGGACAGATATATGAAAAAAAAAGAAGAAAGAAACTAGACTACCTTCTCACAAAATATGGAATAAACTCAAAATGGATTAAAAATTTAAATGTAAGAGTCAAAACCATAAAATTCCTATAAGAAAACATAGACAGTAAAATTTCTGATTTTCTCTTAGCAATATTTTTTCTGATATATTTTCTCGGGCAAGGGAAACAAAAAGTAAACAAATGGGACTATGTCAAACTAAATAGATTTTGCACAGCAAAGAAAACCATCAATGAAAGGACAACCCACAGAATATTACATCTGATAAGGGGTTAATATCCAAAATTTATAAAGAACTCATGCAAATCTACACCAAAAAAAATACCAAAAACAATCCAATAAAAAAATGAGCTGAGGACCTGAATAGACACTTTTCCAAAGAGGACATACAGATGACCAATAGGGATATGAAAAAATGCTCAATGTCACCAATTGTCAGAGAAATGCAAATTAAAACCACAATGAGATATCACCTCACCCTTGTCAGAATGGCTATAATCAATAAATCCACAAATGACAAGTGTTGGCCAGGATGTGGAAAAAAAGGAACCCTGGTGCACTGTTGGTGGGAATGCAGATTCGTGTAGTCACTATGGAAAAAAGTATAGCACTTCCTCAAAAAATTAAAAATGAAACTTCCTGCCTGGCTGGTGTTGCTCAATGGTTGAACAGCAACCCAGGAACCAAGATGTCATTGGTTCGATTCCCAGTATGGGGCATGCAGGAGACAGCCAATCAATGATTCTCTCTCATCATTGATGTTTCTATCTCTCTCTCCTCTCCCTTCCTCTATCTGAAAAATCAATAAAAACATTTTTTTTTAAATGGAGCTTCCTTATTGACCCAGCAATTCCACTTCTGGATATTTATCTGGAGAAACCCAAAACACTAATTTGAAAGACTATATGCACCACTATGTTCATTGCAGAGTTATATACAATAGCTAAGATATGGAAGTAAGCCAAGTGCCCATCAATAAATAAGTGGATAAAAAAGCTGTGGTACATTTACACAATGAAATATTACTCAGCCATAAAAAGTATGTAATGTTACCTTTTTCAACAGCATGGGTGAACCTAGAGAGTATTACACTCAGTGAAATAAGTCAGTCAGAGAAAAACAAATATCATATGATTTCACTTATATGCAGAATCTAAAGAACAAAATAAATGGTTGAGGGACTTGGAGGGAAGAGGTGAAGGGATTAAGGAGTACAAATTGATTGTGACAAAATAGTCACAGGGATATAAAGTACAGCATAGAGAATATAGCCAATAATATTGTGATAACTATGTATGGTGCCAGGTGGGTATTAGAAATATCAAAGGGAACACTTTGTAAAGTATATGATTGTTTAACCACTATGCTTTACACATGAAAACATTACAAAATAATATTGGAAGTAAATTGTAATTGAAAAATAAAAACAAAAAAAGTGTTGAGACTCTGGGAAGTAACCAAAAAGTATGCAATGAATTGAAAAGCATTTATTCAAGAATATCTATTATAGGGATATCAGTAATGGTGGAGTAAGGATCTCTGAAAATTTTCTCCTTCATAAAAGCAATGAAAAAACAGGAAAAATTTGTCAGAACCAACTTTTTCAGAAATTTGGAACTTAAACAAAAACTTTCAGCAACCCAGGAAGCATTTATTCAAGAAAATCAGATGAATCCCAATAAAACAGTAACCTATGTGCATTATAATTGCCCCTCCCCTCCAGCTCTGTGGTAGTCATGAAGACTACTAGCTCACAATCATGATAAAAAACAAACAAACAAAACCTGCAACAGAAGCCACCAGAGAGGGCAAAAAGGGTTGGAGCTCATTCAAAGTCTCTTTATTAGAAAGTTTTCATTATTTGAGCCATCTGATGGTTCTATGAAATATTCCACTTGCAAAGATGTCTGTATTTGCTCTGACTGGAGCTCAGAGGGTACAAAAAGCTTTTTCCTCTGGAAGAATTTGACAAAAACAGTTAGAGGTAATTATTTAATCTTATGGCTGCCTGAGCCAATGGATAACAGCTGGTGCAAACAACAGGCCAACCAAAGAGCCTAAAAGGAAAAACAAGGAAGCAAGACATCCATAACAGTTCCAACATTCTCCTAGGAATCTAGAAGGCAATGCACATACATAGGGTTGTGCACATTTCCAGAGCTGTGCACAGAAAAAAACTAAAAGGGCCCTAACCCCTCTCACCTCAGGCTTACCTTTAGGCTCTGTAGAGACAGAAAGTGAAAGCTAAGGCAAAACTGACAACCACATAGCTGAGTGTTGAAGGCATGCCCCAACATTTACACAGAGCTCCTCAGCAAAGACTGAAAGACTTACTGGTTTCAGGTCCTTAAGAAAATCTCTATCCAATCTTTAGCTGACCACTGAGCTAATAAAGCAGAGACTTCAGTGGCCACACACAACAAAGAATATAGACTTCATGGAATTAGTTCAGAAAAGTCACTAAACAAACAATAACTATGACAAATGACAAGAGCAAACCTAGAAGAGGTGAGAAGCATCTTATTTCCAGAGTTGCTATATTATATTTTTAACAAAAATATCATGAGACCATGCAATGAAATGAGTATGGACTATAAGAGGAAAAAAAGCAATCAATAGAAAATGTCCCTGAGGAAGCCCAAACACTGGACTTACTAGACAAAGATGTTATACCAGCAATTTTTTCAATTACAGTTGACATTCAATATTACTTTATATTAGTTTCAGGTGTTCAGCACAGTGGGTAGCCAATTATATAATTTACGAAGTGATCCTCCCCAATAATTCTAGTATACAGCTGGCACCATACATAGTTATTAGAGTACTAGAGGCTCAGTGCATGAAATTCATGCATGGGTAGGGTCCCTAGGCCTGGCCAGCGATCAGGGACAGCCTTCCGGCTGCCAGACGGGGCCTTCCTTTGTTCCGCACCGCCCCCTGGTGGTCAGCGCATGTCATAGCAAGCAATCGAACTCTCGAACTCCTGGTCTCCCAGTCAAACTCCCGAAGGGACACTTTGCATATTAGCCTTTTACATATATATAGACTAGAGGCCCAATGCACGAAATTCGTGCAAGGGGCTCGGCCCCTGCCCACCACAGCTTCGGCCGGAAGGACGTCTGGTCCAATTAGCATATTATGCTTTTATTATTATAGATTATTGATTATATTTCCTGTGCTGTAATTTACATCCCCAGGACAATTTTGTAACTACCAATTTGTACTTCTTAATCCCTTCACCTTTCACCCAGTTCGATAACCACCTTCCTCTCTGGCAATCACCAGTCTGCTATTTGAGTCTATGAGTTTGTTTCAATTTTGTTTGAGGTGATACTAGCACCACTCTGAGAATATACTAAAAACCACTGAATTGTACACTCTAAAAGGGATTTATAATTTGTGAATTATGTTTCAATAAAGCTATTAATTTTTAAAGTCTTTAAAAAGTAAAAATCTGCCCATTCTTTTTAATAGCTGTTTAGTATCCTACAGTATGGATGTGTCATAATTTATTTACCTATTCCCCAATAACTGACATTTAGTTTTTTCCTATCTTTTGATATTATAAGTAACAATATAATGAACATCTTTACACATCATTTCATACATACTAGTATGCAAACGTCTGTTTGGTAACTTGCTACAAGCAAAGCTTCTGAGGCAAAAGCTATACACAACTTTACTTCTGATAGATATTGTCAAATTCCTGCTAAGAGCTTAAATCAACTGACATTGCAAGAGCAATATGAGAGATCACAAACACGGTGTTAACAAAAATTGTTTTTAATTTTTACTGATCTAATAGGTAAAAAATGGCATTTCAATGCAGTTTAGATTTGCTTTACTCTTATTAAAATGAAGATGAATAGCTTTTCTTATGTTTAAAGAGGTAATGTTTTGGTTTTTCTGCGAGCTGTCTGTTCATATCCTTTACCATCTTTCTTTTGGGTTGTTGGCTCTTTTCTTATTGATTTATAACAGTTTCTCATATATTAAGAAAATTAACCTTCATCTATGAGATGAATTACAATTATTTTACTTCCCTTTGGCTTTATGTTGCTTTTTCCCAAAAAGAAAATTTTATGTACCTGATTTATCCATCTTTTCATTTGTGGGTGTTATATGAGATAAAAAAAGGCCCTTCCTACTCTAGTATTATTTTTTAAATAACAGATTAGATGTTATCATTAGAGAAATCTGGGTAGAGGCTACATGGAAATTCTCTGTGCCATTTTTGTAACTTATTTGTGAGTCTAAAATTATTTCCATAATGTATTGATAGACTTATGTATTATAAAAACAAATACAGTAAAATGTTAATTGTAGAATCTTGGTGGTGTGTATAAGGATGTCCACTGTATAACACTTTTGATTTTTCTGATGTTTGAAATTTTAATGCTAGCATATTGAAAAAAAGCTCCAAATATTTCTTCTAGAAATTTCATGGTTTCATTTTTTACATTTAAACTTTTGTTTGAGCTGGAACCTATTTTGGCACAGGGTTGAAATGTTCATTTTAATTGTTGAAGTTATACAAATAAAACTTGATTTGCTGGGTTGGAGAAAATGACCATTTTAAACCAATATGCCCCATTGCTTCTCGGCCTTTGAGCAAAGATCAAGTGTAAATCAATATGTCTTACTTCATTTATAAAACTTTAATGCATCTGAAACTTATTTTACATGCTATAGGTAAGAATCATACTACATTTCTAAAAGTTGATTTTCAGTTATTCATTTAAATCAAACTCTTCCTTTTTGGTTCTTAATAGAGATATGATGATTATCTTTTACATTCCATGCTTGAAGGCCACCATTAAGTTATATCTTATCCTTCCATTTTCCAGTTCCCTTAATTTTCCTTTTATGTCTTATTTTCCCAGCTTTAATTATGTTTGGAACTCTTTTTCGAATCATTGTTAAATTTTCCTGGAAATTTTATTAATTACACAAATATTCTTACTTACAATAAGTTCCAAAACACCATCCCCTTCATCAGCATTTTCTATCACAGTGGCTCCAAATCCAAGCTCTCGAATGAACTCAGCTATCATCGGGGGTTGTGTAACAGCAGGATTATATCTTACTTCTGCTTTGCCAGCCATCAAAGCCACAAGTACAGAATATATTCCTAGGAGCATTGATAAGAGAAACAATTCAGATAACACACCTTTAAAAAAGAGTAGTATTCCAAGGTTGCAGGTTTGATCCCCAGTCAGGGCACATACAAGAATCAACCAATAAATGCATAAACAAGTGGAACAGCAAATTGATGTTTCTCTCTCTCTTCCTCTCAAAATCAATTTTTTTGAAAATTTTTAAAAAGAGTAATGTTTGTTTTTCATTTAACTGTGAAAGGATTAATGGGAATCTGGAGAAATGTGTTACTTAACTTTAATATAATCTTAAACCCAAACCAAATAAAACTATTTGAAAAGACGGCCTTATTTTCTTAAAATTTTTATTATGGAACTTTTCAATTATATATATACAAAAGAGAGAACAACATAAATTTGATGTATCGATCACCCAGCTTCAACAATTATCAATAATACCAGGCTAATTTTTCTTCTATGTTCCTATCCAAGTAATCTCTGCCCTCTACTCTGATTATTTTCAAGCAAATCTCAGACATCATATCATTTCACATGTCAATATTTAAATATTCATTTCTTAAAGATAGAGACTGTTCTCTTTAAAAATAAACATAATACCATATAATAGATAAAATAATTCTTCAATATCATCAAATATCTAGGCAATATTCACATGTCCACAAGTGTCATATAACCGATTATTAGTTAATTTAACACAGGTTTTTTGTTTGTTTGTTTGAATTAGGATCCAAATAAGGCCCATGAATTGCAATGAGTTGAGACCTAATCATATAAGTATAAAGCATTTTTAGAAACTAATGAGATAGTCCTAGAGAAAGGAACTCATGATTTTAGGAGATCACTGCAGTTGTAGCAAAGAGTCTAAGGCTGTACCAACATACACATAATATCAAATAATAGTCATTTATTTAAATTGACCAAGTTTTACTGTCTGGCACACACTAATCTAAAGTGCTCTTATTTCTAGAATGAAAAAGTGCCACACACTTGTTAACAGAACAAAGGAGTTCATTTTATGGCAGTCACACTGTTCTTTGGTGAAAGCCTTTTGTTAACAAACATCCCACTTCTCTAGGCCAGCTATTGCTCTCATTGCCAGGAAGAAAATTAATTTCACATAGTAGAAAATGGCAGCTAGTTCTAGGAATCTGTGGCACTTAGTGGCTACCTGATAAGGAATAGGGACCACTAGTCAGTAGGTCAGCTCTGGAGTTAGATAAAAAGAAAAACCCCACAAATATTAACTTAATAATTTTTATTAAGAAAACAAAGCATCTAATAGAACCTAAGTTTTCTATATCAAGTGCTTCTCTGGACTTTGTGGGTACCAACTAATTCAGAGGAATGGTTCATAGGAAAGTGTCACTAATAAAAGGATAGAGGAAGTAGGAAAAATTATTTTTTGCTCAGTTGAATGTAATCTATAGCCAAACCGAAATAGAAGGGAAATTCTGGTTTATTAAGTTTCAAAAATAGGTTTAATACTTATTATGGATACTTTTAAAATTCTTACTTCAAACTATAATTAGAAGTTTCTATTCAATTTTAGAAATATAATGAGCCTAAACTATGGGAAGAGCAGTGTTACTTAGTTTAAAAAGAAAAAAGTCAATTTAGTCACCCCAGCTAGGCCAATGGTATTCCTAATTGGGTTAAAAGGTGGTAACGGGGATAGTAGAGAGTAACTGGTAGAATCAGCTTAATAAATTTTTTTTTAAAAAGATTTGTAATTGGCACAGGCATTGCTTGTCTCATGAAAATGGCTATTTCTGACTTGCCCAAAATAGTTGATTATAAAATTAAACAGGAGTCCCAGAAATTTCTTTTTGCTTTCATTTGCTTGCAACCTCCTTCCTTTTCTTTTTTAATCAAAGTGTAATATAAGCTTCAGGCTTGACTGCACTCTTATTAGATATAATGGAGGCTGAAATGAAAGATGCAGAAGTGACAGAATGCAGACAAGATAATATTGAAATGAAAATGGCTCTGTATACATTTTGTTAAAATTTTTTGGTCTTATATATAAGGTGATTCTACTTACCCCAGGCCTGCATTATTACTATATATACTTTGAGTTATTTCCCCAATAGTGGGAATAAGCTTATACTAATCTTACTTATTCAGCCCTTGTGACTAACAGCATGTATCTTTAAGACATCTGGGGTTAGGGGTGCCCATGACTTAAGTCTCATTAAACATAATCACATATCTCTATGGTTAAGAAATCTACTATGCCATACTATGAAGTCCAATAATATGAATGTAAATGTATAAACTAAAATATCTGAGTGTGACTAAATAAATAATGTTGTAGAATTTCTAAGACTTTGTAACCTAAAATTATACAATATTAACTTTTTTTTAATATATTGTATTGATTTTTTACAGAGAGGAAGGGAGAGGGAAAGAGGGCTAGAAATATCGATGAGAGAGAAACATCGATCAGCTGCCTCCTGCACACCCCCTACCGGGGATGTGCCTGCAACCAAGGTACATGCCCTTGACTGGAATCTAACCTGGGACCTTTCAGTCTGCAGACCGAAGCTCTATTCACTGAGCCAAACCAGTTAGAGCCACAATATTAACTTTTGAACATTTTTACTGCAAGCAAAGTTCAACGATCAAACTGTTGTAAGAAAACAATATAAGGAGTGGACAAAAGAGGTTTACAGTTGTGAGTATATGAAACACAGAGTTTATTCTTATATTATTAACTAGTGGCCTGGTGCACGAAATTCGTGCATGGGGGGGGTAGGGGTGTCCCTCAGCCCGGCCTGCACCCTCTCCAATCTGGGACCCCTCGGGGTATAACTGGCAGTCGGACATCCCCCTCACAATCCAGAACTGCTGGCTCCTAACTGCTTGCCTGCCTGCCTAATTGCCCCTAACTGCTTCTGCCTGCCAGCTTGATCGTCCCTAACTGCTCCCCTGCTGGCTTGATTGCCCCTAACCACCTCTGCCTCGGTCCCACACCTGGGACCCAGGATTCCCTCCTCCAGCTGACCACAGGCACCCGGGATCTGGGCTTCCCTTCCTCTGGTCAGCCAAAGGCGCCTGGGCTGGCTGCAGCCACAGGGGATGATGGGCAGGTGGCTTCACCTGGGCTGCAGCCGCAAGTGCTGACACCCGGGACCGCGGGGTGGGCGGCTTCTCTGTCCCCCAGGCCACAGCCAGCCATAGGTACTGATGCCCGGGACTGCAGGGTGGGCGGCTTCTCCATCTACCAGGCTGTAGCCAGCCTCAGGCACTGGCACCCGGTTTCTCTGTCTCCCCCAGGACATGGGGCAGGCAGACGTGAGGCTTCTGCAGCTGGCTGCAGCCTGGGATCATGGGGAAGGTGGCTTCTTCGTCTCCTGGGCCGCAGCCAGCCTCAGGCGCTGGCACCCAGTTTCTCCATATCCCCCAGGACGTGGGGCAGGCGGACGTGAGGCTTCTGCAGCTGGCTGTGGCCTGGGATCACGGGGCAGGCGGCTTCTTGGTCTCCCTGGCTGCAGCCAGCCTCAGGCACTGGCGCCCAACTTCTCTGACTCCTACAGGCCCAGAGCAGCTGGGGGGCAGGGCTGCTGCCATCTTTGTCAGGTTAATGTGCATACTCACTCCTGATTGGCTGGTGGGCATAGCAGAAGTATGGTCAATTTGCATCTTTCTCTTTTATTAGTGTAGATTAAGTTATTATAGTATTATTTATATTATTTGTCTTCTTATTATTATTTCATATCCTTACTTATGATTTATCTTTTAGTAACAATGGCAAGTAATTTAACCTACTTTTTCCCACCCCTGTAATTCTAAACAAACTTGGTTTTAGTCTTATGCTTGGTTTAGGTATAGTAACAATTTATGGATTCTAGTTGTCAGTTTTACATATAACTTTATCAGGAAATTTGCATGTTTTTTGAAAAACATTGCACCCAAGGTCCATAAAGAGTAATAATCTTGCCCTAGCCAGTTTGGCTCAGTGGATAGAGCGTTGGCCTGCGGACTGAAGGGTTCCGGGTTTGATTCCGGTCAGGGGCACATGCCCGGGATGCCGGCTCGATCCCCAGTGCAGGGAGGCAGCCAATCAATGATTCTCTCTCATCATTGTTTCTTTCTATCTCCCCCTCTCCCTTCCTCTCTGAAACAAATAAAAAGATATATTTTTAAAAAGAATGGTAATCTTATGTATTTCCTTTTTATATTTTTCCTACAAGTTTCATTGATATTAAAATGTGATCATAAAGCAAACGAGATAGGAACCATATATAAAGGAACAAAATACTAACAACAACTGGCTGTCAGAAAGTCAAGGCTGTCCTGAACATTACTGATAGTCTTTAGGAGGTCTTGGCAAGAATTATAAACATGGTAACAAAACGCATACAAAGACAAAAAAGTCAGAGTCCTCAAACTAGAACATAAAACAACAAGCTTTAAGAGTGTCTCACCTTCTTCTCGTCTTAAATTCCGTTCAATGTTTGCTACACAGGAAGCACAAGTCATACCGGTGACTTGTATGTAACACTTAGATGATGTCTTTGCCTCCTCCTTGTTGTGAATTGGTGTCATCATTTTAGCATAAAATTCATTAGTTGTAGTCAAATGTGGCATTTCTGACGAGGGCTGAGCTATTACTACCAATGGCTCATTTGTACCTGGTAGACAGGGAAAGATTCTTTTCATTTGAGGTATTCTCCAGCTGCATCCTAGTCATTCATCACAATCCACCGCCAGACACTGTCAATCCATTCCTTTGAAAGCAACATGGACCTATGTTATCTTTACACTTTCTAGGAAGTGATTTCTAATTTCAATGCTGTTCATCCCAGTTTTAAGAAAAGTCTAAACTGAGTGAATAAAACTTTGGTTATATCAAGTTATTTCAGCCATTATTTCCACAAACCCTAGGTAGAGTAGTTTGTTAATGGATAGCTCTTATTTTTATAGCAGATTTTTATCACCATGCTAATAATTTGCATACTCGTATTAATTTAAAGCAATTCGTGGTATAGTAAATGGAACCAAAAGCAATTTACAAAACAGCATTGCAGTATAATGTTATTTAAATTTTTGAGTGTATGTATATATGAAAACATGCATCAGAAAGCCTGGGAGGCTACATACCAAACTATGAACAGTGGCTACTTCTGTTAGAACAGGAACAGAATGACAGACAAATAAACAAATTTACTCTATAGACACTTCTGTATTGTTTGAATTTTTAACACTAATATATGGTATTTTTAAAATGAAAATGCCTTGCCGAAGCCGGTTTGGCTCAGTGGATAGAGCATCGGCCTGCGGACTGAAAGGTCCCAGGTTCGATTCGTCAAGGGCATGTACCTTGGTTGCGGGCACATCCCCAGTGGGGGAGGGTGCAAGAGGCAGCTGATCGATGTTTCTCTCTCATTGATGTTTCTCTCTACCCCTCTCTTCCTCTCTGTAAAATATCAATAAAATATATTTTAAAAAATAAATAAATACAACGAAAATGTCTTTGTGGACAATGGAAGAAGAGACAAGGAATAAGTTAGCAATAATCTTAATTTTGCACAAAGGAGTACTTAAGAATCTCTTTGTAGAATGCTTATGGTATTTGGAACAGTGGAAGTGCCTATCATCCCAGAAGCTCCCCTGAAGTCTCAAAAAAGCTGCTATTTCCGTTTTAGTTTATTCAGTGCAGTATTAATCACCTCCCAGAAGGAATAAATTAGACTCTCTAGCATATCCATGCACCTGTAAAAAAAAAATCTAAAGATTTTCTACTCTCCTGCTGAAATAAGGAAGAAAATAAGTGAAGTGGAAATTTCCACTAACCTATCTAACTTGTTCTTTCTTCCCCTTGAGCAAAAATCTGGTTCAGGTCTATATGGAGAGCTGACAGAGGAAGCCCTACATAGCAGAATTGGTTTTTAGGATGCTGAAGAAGGGCATTTTTGAAGAAACTTTAACAAAAGCCTGACCATTTCTCTGATGAATGTAATGACATAGATTCCTCGAATCAGTATAATAATGGCTCTAAAATTTTAATGCACACACAGTCACCTGGGGAATCTTGTTAAAACGTAGATTTGATTCAGTACATGTAGGATAGGAGCCTGAGATTCTGTTTTTCTACCAGTCTGGGTAAAGCAATGGACACTTTGAATAGCAAAGGCCTAGATTCTTCCAATTCTGAAATTACTCAGTCTTGAGTGAATCGCTCAGACTATGAGAGCATCATTCAGAACATAGCGGGCAAAATTTACCAAAGAGTACCTTAATGTTAAAGAACTCACAAAGGAGGCTCATTTGCCCAAAGGAAATAGCTTTGGCTTTGAAAAAAAAAAACATTTTAATCTCACCAGGATCTTACTTAATTCTCTCATAATTACTACCAAGACTTACTTTTTTGAACTTGGACAACAAAAAATGTTTATACTGCGAATTAGTTTATGTCTTATTCCAGAAGAAGTTAGTTATTTCAGGCATGAGAGGTAATCTGCAATTTCCACACTATAAGTACAGTATTAAATTAAAATGTCATAAAAATAAAATAAGTCATAGAGGCAGTCCCTTTTAGTTACACTGGCATGACCTCTCAACACAATGTATAGGTTAAACACTACTTATTCTTAAATGAATTCAAAAGAAAGGTTAACTTTCCTGCACTTGAGGCACCAATCAGAAAAGATTCTAAAAATTTCAAGAAAGGGTTTCAAATCCGATCCTCAAAACTGGTAGGTTCAGTGTCTAAAGTAACGTGTAGAATAAATACATAATCAGAAAATGGTTTAAAAACAATTATAAATATCATGTCTGCAACTTACTCTCAAATGATTCAGAAAAAGTTATATATGTGTGTTTTTATTTATGTGTATGTATAGATGTCTATCTGTTGGTAGAAAAAGAGAATGATAAAACAAATGTGGTAAAATATTAACAACTGGGGAATGTGAGTACAATTGGTAAACAGAAATTCTTTGTACTATTCTTGCAGCTTTTCTGTAAGTTTGAAATTAAAGATTAAAAAGTTACAAAAAGGAAAGGAATTTAATCAAGTATTTTGTTTGCTTTAACTGGTTAGTGAAGACAACTTCATATATTATGTCTGCTTAAGAGAATGATGAGATTGATGGTCATAAAAAGCACCCCCATTTTTTCTCATTATCTTCTTTAATATTTACGGCTTATCCAGGACTAGTAGGACATGAAAATGAAATGTGCTGATCTCTGTTTGGGTCAGGTCACAGTGGTATACAACGGATCAGTACTGACACTGACATTCAGAAAATGGGTAGCAACAATTCTGGTGGCATCTTAAACACTGATTGATCTCTAGCAGAAACATAGAATACAGTCATTTGATGTCAAACTTTTATCCCAATAATATGGGTCACTGTAGCCACTATTCTACCTATTCTTTTATGGTGATATTCACTGTGCCAAGGGTTTTTTTTTCACCTATTCACCATGGCCATCAATGTGTTTATGAGCCCTAACAGATGCATGGCACATAACAGGCTCCTGGCAATTATTTGCTGAATAATCAAATCCTAGCACCCTTAACAATAGTAGGTTGAAGTAAAAACCATTATTAAAAGTTACTGAACAGCCCAGGCCGGTGTTGGTAAGTGGTTACAGTGTCGGCCTGCGCACGGAATGGTCGTGGGTTCAATTTCCAGTTAAGGGCATGTACCTGGGTTGCAGGTTCAATCCCCGGTCCCAGTTGGGGCATGCGTGGGTGGCAATCAATCAATGTGTGTCTCTCTCACATCAATATTTCTCTCTCTCCTCTCTCTCTCTCTCTCCCCTCCGCTATCCCTTCCACTCTCTATAAAAATCAATGGAAATATCCTCGGGTGAGGATTTAAAAACAAGTTACTGAACATGTTGCATTCATGGTTCTGAGGACTAGGTAAATGACAGGCATGGTGCCAGCACTATCAAGTACTCTTGAATTCCACTTACTGGTCTGATCAAAATGTCTCCTATTGCTCAAGTGCATCTTTGAATTCATCTAAGGTAATTAGAAAGTTCAACTTTTGCTGCACCCATATTTCTTTTCTTTTAATTTCTTTATTAACTTATTACATACATGTCCTCATCTCCCCATTAGCCCCCCCATGCACCCATATTTCTTATATAAAACCTCATACATGCTAGCTATTTTAAATTATATTATTTAATGTTATATTATTGCATTAAATGAACAATGTTAATATACTGTAGATTAAATTCAGAGATTTTATTCAAAGAGGTCAATGCAGCAAATTATTCAGACAAGTGCTTCTCAAACTTTAATGTGTATATTAATTACCGGGATAGACCCAAGTGAAAAGAACAAATTCCATTTTGAGGTCCAGTCTAAAATTTTGTGCAGTCATTGCTTATGATATGACAGATACCAGATTTGATCATGAAAAATATTTGTTTCATACCGTATGTAATATAATTTGGGTTTCTATATATATAAGAGCCTTAGGAATATCACATTGTAAGTAACTTGTTTGACTGATATTGATGTAAATTAAACTTATTTATGTAGTGTTCATCATTGACAACATAATACATCATGTATGCCAAAATATTTTAATTTAACAGAAACTCTGAGGAATAATTCAACATGAATTAGTGAAATGTGAATCAATATAATTTCAAATATTGTCATTTTGAATATTTAAAAGTTGTGATGATAGATACAATTAAATTTTGCTGAACTAATTTTAGTCATTTTTTATGGCTACCTGATAGAATTTCACTTCCAATATTTCCAATTTAAAATTTTCTTCTTGTTTATTTAATAATTTCCTTTTACAATTATAGATTCTTATAATTTATTCAGACTTTTAGTATTGGAGGCTCTTTAACATTTTAGTATTCTGTATAAATTTTCTAATAGGGAATTATTTATCCCTATTAGAAAATTTTGGTCTGATATTTTATCAAAATGAGAATTCTAGGTAGGAATATAAAATTGTACAGCTACTTTTAAAAAGATTTTGGCAGTTCCTACAAATGTTAAATATGTTCACCATATGACCCAGAAATTCCACTCCTACATATGTACCTAGGATAAATAAAAACATATATTCATGCAAAAAATTGTATACAAATTGGCCATAGCAGCATTATTTATAACTAGAGGCCCGATGCACAAAATTCGTGCAAGGGGCTCAGCCCTCGCAGCCCCGGCTGCCTTGGCCGGCCCTCGCAGACCTGGACAGCCCTCGCAGCCCCGGCTTCATCTGGAAGGTAGTCCAGACGGTCATTCTGCTGTTCGGTCTAATTAGCATATTAGCTCTTTATTATATAGGATAGCCAAGGAGTGGAAACAACCTAACTTTATATCAGTTGATAAATGGAGAAACAAAATGAGGTATATACATACAAAGGAATACTATACAGCAATAAAAATAAATAATGTACTGATACATGTTATGAACATGAATGAACATTTGCATACCTTGAAAACATTATGCTAAGTGAAAGCAGACACAAAAGGACAAATGTTCTATGATTACACTTACTAGTGCATGGTACCTAGAGTTGTAAAATTCATAACAACAAATATAGAACAGTAGATAACAGGGGCTGGGGTAGGGAAAACGGGAAGTCACTGCTAATGAGTATGAGGTTTCTTTTGCAGGTGATAAAATGTTCTAAAATTAGATAGTGGTAATGGCTGCAAAACCATGTGAATATAGTAAAAACCACTGGATTGTGAAATTTAAAAATTTTTTAATCCTCACCTGAGGACATTTTTTCCATTGAACCTTAGAGAGAGTGAAAGGAAAGGGAAGAGATGGACAAAGACAAACATCTATGTGAGAGACACACATCGATTGGTTGCCTCCCACATACAGCCTGACTGGGGCCAGGGATCAATCCTGCAACCCAGGTACATACCCTAGACCGGGAATAGAACCCACGACCCTTCAGTGTGCCAGCCAATGCTCTAATCGCTGAACCACACCAGACAGGGCAGACTGTGTACTTTAAAAGGGTGAATTTTAAGGTATGTGAACTCTATCCTAACTTTAAAAAGTGAGAATTCTATAATTTCTACCTTTTGCCATGAATACAAGAATGTTTAGTATATCTCTGGGTCCTCTTCCACTAAAACTTATCTACCATAATAATTTAAGCTGGGTTAATATAATTTTTTATGCTTCTCAATTTTAGTGAGCTTGAAAAAATTATTTTATTTGATATCCTTCATTTTGATCAGAAGAGCAAAGGTTACTGATGATATTGTCTGGGAATTCGTTATACAACTTTTCCATTGTTATTTACTGCAAGACATTTCATTAGGGCATTTCCAGTTTAATTCAAGGCTATGTGCAATTCTAATTCAAAACAACAGCTTTACATTGGCGAGTTCCATTGTATATACATTTTTTGTTCCAGTTTAAAGTAAGAACTGTCAGAAAATAGGAAGACTTTGGTCCAGGTCTGGAGTAAGTTGAATGCCTAAATTTAAACTCATGATTTAAATGTTATGATTTATTTTTACATTTTTTCTTTATAAAACAATATTTGCTTTTCCTATTATATATACACTAGAGGCCCAGTGCACGAAATTCATGCACAGGGTGGGGGGGGGATGTCCCTCAGCCCAGCCTGCACCCTCTCCAATCTGGGACCCCACTCACAATCCAGGACTGCTGCTCCGAACCACTCGCCTGCCTCTGCCTGATTGCCCCTAACCGCTTCTGCCTGCCAGCCTGATCACCCCCTAACCACTACAATGCCAGCCTGATCGACGCCTAACTGCTCCCAGGCTGGCCCGATTGCCCCTAACTGCCCTCCCCTGCTGGCCTGGTCACCCCTAACTGCCCTCCCCTGCCAGTCTGGTCGCTCCTAACTGTCCTCCCCTGCAGGCCTGGGTCCCCCGCAACTATCCTCTCCTGAAAGCCTGGTCCCCCCAAACTGCCCTCCCCTGCAGGTCTGGTCCCCTCAACTGCCCTCCCCTACAGGCCTGGTCGCCCCCAACTGCCCTCCCCTGCAGGCCTGGTCCCCCCCAACTGCCCTCCCCTGCTGGCCTAGTCTCTCCCAACTGCCCTCCTCTGCTGGTACGGTCACCCCTAACTGCCCTCCCTGCTGGCCTGATTGCCTACAACTGCCCTCCCCTGCAGGCCTGGTCCCCCCCAACTGCCCTCCCCTGCTGGCCTGGTCTCCCCCAACTACCCTTTCCTGCAGACCTGGGTCCCCCCCTGCAGGCCTGGTCCCCCACCAATTGCCCTTCCCTGCAGGCCTGTTCCCCCCCAACTGCTCTCCCCTGCAGGCTGGGGCCCCCCCAGCTGCCCTCCCCTGCAGGCCTGGTCCCCCCAACTGCCTACAACTGCCCTCCCCTGCCAGCAATCTTGTGGTGGCCATCTTGTGTCCACATGGGGGCAGTCATCTTTGACCACATGGGGGTGGCCATCTTGTGTCTTGGAGTGATGGTCAATTTGCATATTACTCTTTTATTAGATAGGATATATACATACATACATTCTTGTCATAAAAAATCTTAAAATACATAGAAAAGTACAAGGGAAACAAACATCACCATTATCCTACCATTCATTAATAAACACTGTCAAAATTTTAGTTCATTTCCTGCCAGGAATTTTATTATTTCATATACATAAATAACAATATATGGCATAAAAAATCTTTACACATGTTTAATACTGATATAAATCTCCTTAGCTTTTCTTTTTTTCATTTAACAAAATATGTGACACTTTCCTCTAGCATTAAGTACATTTAATACCATAATTTTTATGGCTTCATAACATTTCATCATACAGATGTATCATTATTTATTTAAGGTTTCTAGTTTTTAAATAATTATGTAAACATCCTTATGCATCTTTTTTTAAAATTTAATAAATCTTTATTGTTCAGATTATTACAATTGTTTCTCCTTTTTCCCCCCATAGGTCCCCTCCACCTGGTTCCCACCCCACCCTCTACCCTTACCTCCCCCCCACTGTCCTCATCCATAGATATACGATTTTTGTCCAGTCTCTTCCTGCACCCCCCACACCCCTTTCCCCCTGAGAATTATCAGTCCACTCCCTTTCTATGCCCCTGATTCTATTATATCCACCAGTTTATTCTGTTCCTCAGATTTTTAATTCACTTGATTTTTAGATTCACTTGTTGATAGGTATGTATTTGTTGTTCATAATTTTTATCTTGACTTTTTTTTTCTTCTTCCTCTTCTTAAAGAATATCTTTCAGCATTTCATATAATACTGGTATGGTGGTGATGAACTCCTTTAGCTTTTTCTTATCTGTGAAGCTCTTTATCTGACCTTCAATTCTGAATGATAACTTTGCTGGGTAGAGTAATCTTGGTTGTAGGTTCTTGCTATGCATCCCTTTGAATATTTCTTGCCACTCCCATCTGGCCTGCATAGTTTCTGTTGAGAAATCAGCTGACAATCGTATGGGTGCTCCCTTGTAGGTAACTAACTGTTTTTCTCATGCTGCTTTTAATATTCTCTCTTTGTCTTTTGCTCTTGGAATTTTAATTATGATGTGTCTTGGTGTGGTCCTCTTTGGATTCCTTTTGTTTGGGGTTCTCTGCGCTTCCTGGACTTGTAAGTCTATTTCTTTCACCAGGTGGGGGAAGTTTTCAGTCATTATTTCTTCAAATAGGTTTTCAGTATCTTGCCTCTCTCTCTTCTTCTGGCACCCCCATAATTCTGATGTTGGTACGCTTGAAGCTGTCCCAGAGTCTTCTTACACGATCTTCAAATTTTTGGATTCTTCTCTCTTTTTGCTTTTCCGGTTGGGTGTTTTTTGCTTCTTTGTATTTCAAATCTTTGAGTTGATTCTTGCGTTCCTCTAGTCTGCTGTTGGGTCTCTGTATAATATTTTTTATTTCAGTCAGTGTATGTTTAATTTCTAGTTGGTCCTTTTTCATATCCTTGAGGGTCTCACTAAATTTATCGGCCTTTTCTAGAAAATTCTTGAAAACCCTTATAACCATGGTTTTGAACTCTATATCCAGTCATTTGTTTTCCTCCATTTCTTTTGTTTGTGATCTGTTTCTTTGTCTCTGCATTTTCGCTGCTTCCCTGAGTTGGTAGGGTATCTTTGTGTGCTAGGTGTCCTATATGGCCCAGCCTCCCCAGTTACCTGAGGTGGACACTCTGGGTGCACCCCTTTGTGGACTGTGTGTACAGCCTTGTTGTAGTTAAGTCTTGATTGTTGTTGGTATCACTGGGAGGAATTGACCTCCAGGCCAGTTGGCTGTGAGGATCAGCTGTGTCTATGCCGGGAGAACTTCTGTGCTGGAGACAGCCTTATGAGACAAGACTTGCAAAATTGCAAAAGCCTCTGTGCTCAGCTTGGATTGGGCGGAGTCTCAGGGCTGAGCAGATAGTCTTGGCTTCCTGTCAGCCCTGCCCTATGAGGCCCCTGGGTCTCAATGTCCCTCGGTAATCACTGCAAGCATTTCTGAGAGAAAGCCGCCCTCGAGTTTCGCCCACTGCCAGACAGTCCAGTTTCTTCCCCAATGAATCTGGGTTCCCAGATTCTCACCCGGAACTGGAGTTCAGCACAGTCGGGAGCTTCTGGTTCCCTCCAGCTAGAGAAAGCCAGCGGCACACTCAGCAGTCAGTCCTCTCTGCGCGCACTTGCACACGCGCCTCCAGACCTCTGCCTTTCACAGCTCCCCTGAGTTTCCGCCTGACAGTCCAGATTCCCCCCGTATAAGCCTGGGTTCCCAGGGGCTCACCCGGAACTGGGGTTCAGTGCAGTCGAAACTGGGGTTCAGTGCAGTCGGGAGCTTCTGACTCCCTCCTGCTAGGTAAAGCCAGCGGCAACCTCAGCAGTCCTCTCTGCACGCACTCGCGCCTCTAGACCCCTGCCCTCTGCGGCTCCCCCAAGTCTCCGTGTGCCTTTCTCTGTACCTGACAGTCCAGACTCCCCCCGGTATGAGCCTGGGTTCACAGGGTCTCACCCAGAACTGGGGTTCAGTGCAGTCGGGAGCTTCCTTCTCCCTCCCGCCAGAGAAAGCCAGCCAGGCACTCAGCCGCCCTTCCTCTCTGTGTGCGCGTCTCCGTACCTCAGCCCTTTGCAGCTCCTCTGATTCTCCGTGAGCTTTTCTCTTTCCTTCTAGTTGTAGAATTTCCACTCAGCCAGCTTTCCTGTGGTTCTGGATGATGTCTGTTCTGTCTTTTAGTTGTAGTTTTGAAATTGTTGTGCGAGGCAGCAGTTTAGGTGCTTACCTATGCCACCATCTGGGTTCCTCTCCCCTTATGCATCTTTGTATATACATCACTGACTACCTCCAAAGGACTTATTTCTAAAAAGTGGAATTACAATGCCTATTACTCATTTCTCATTTATAAAAGGCAAAAGAACCATCAAAATGGAGATAAAAGAACATTAGGAAAATCAAAGGAAAAAGTGATGAAGATACCAAGATAGCTGCAGAGTAGGTGGAAGATAAACTCACTTGCTCCTGGCCCCAAACCAGATTTACAACTAAATTACAAAGCAACCAATCTGAATAACCACCTGAAAGTTAGCTGAACTGAAATACTATAATCAAGGGTTTACAGAAGAAGCCACATAGAAACTAGTAAGAAGGACAGAAATGCAGAACGGGCTAGCCCTCATACCCACATGTAGGGATGAAAAGCCAGAAGGATATCTCAGCTGCAAAACTCCCTACACCTAGGAGTGAGGGGTCTCAACCCAGCGCAGGGATCCCCATCCCAGAGTGACAAAGAAGGGAAGAGGAGCCCACATAGCACCTGCTGGGGAAAATCAGTGGAGATTCAGTCTGCCTGGGAGAGAAGACAGTCTGCTAGAGACCCAGAAACCAACTTCCCAAGGTTGAGCACTCCTATTGTTACAGCATCAAACTGAGGAGAACCCTGCCTGGTCCTCGAGCTACTGGCCACACCACTGCCAGGCTCAGGTCCTACAGAGTGGTCTACTGACTATAATGAGCTGAGACCTTTGGAGTGCTCTTTTTCTTTTTCTGGAGAAGCTTTTGGTGGAAACTCAGACAATGACTGAACTGTGTCACTTGGGAAAGAGGACCATTCTTCCCCACCTCAAGTGCATACCTGTTCCCTTGCCCAAAGTGTTCAATCATTGGGCCTACACTGTAGGCCCTACTGAGTTCAGTCATGCTGGGGGGATTGCAGAACACTGGGACTTTTGGAGTGTCTTTCAGGCAGGTTTTGTTTGGGAGTTAGATGGGAGGGGGCTGAGTTGTGTGACTACATTGCGAGGGAATCACTCCTATCTCCACTGCAAGTTCAGTCCACACTATCCCAGGAAAGGAGAGAAGTGTCTGCCCTCCAACATGTTTGCTGGCAACATCCCCAAAAGAAGATTGTTTGGCCTTCCCAAGTCCCAGTGACCCCACCTGGCTGAGCTCAGTTCTGCAGGGGAAGGGTGTGGTGCTAGGAGATGGGACATTCAGAGTGTGTTTCCCTCGGCTACTGTGTAGAACCAGGACAAAATACTTGGGCTCGTCCTACGGGACTGGTCAATACCACCCCAAAGGGAGACTCTTTTCATCTATCTTCCTGAGTCCCAGTGACTCCATCCTGTTGAGCTTGTTCCTACAGAGGGGATGGCTGAATGCACCCAATCTGAACCTGTGGCATGCTCCTCCAGGGTGAACTACAGTTGGAAGCTCTGACAGAGACAGAGTTGTTTGGCTCTGGAGTAGGGGCCACTTTGCCCCCAAATGATTGTATGACTGCGGGGCCCCAAGTAGGGGACCCACTAGCCCCGTCCTCCTGACCCATCTCACCCCACCCTACTGAGCTGATAGCCTGTAGAAGGGTCTGTGCATCATGGCCAGCCTGGGCCCACTCTACAGCCTTTCTTTCAAAGGCTCTAGAGAAATACCAGGCAAACTCTGGGGGAGGCAGAGTAGCTGACAAGTGAAGGCAGACCTCAGGGAGCCTTGGACTTTTTATAGATACTAGAGACCCAGTGCACGAAATTTGTGCACTGGGGGGGAGGGTGTCCCTCACCCCAGCCTGCACCCTCTCCAATCTGGGACCCCTTAGGGGATGCCCTACTGCTGGTTTAGGCCTGATCACAATCCAGGACTGCTGGCTCCCAACCGCTAGCCTGCCTGTCTGCCTAATTGCCCCTAACCACTTCTGCCTGCCAGCCTGTTCGCCCCCTAACCACTCCCCTGCTGGCCTGATCGCTCCTAAGAGCTCTCCCCTGCTGGCCTGGGCCCCCTCAACTGCCCTCCCCTGCAGGCCCGGTCACCCCTAACTGCCCTCCCCTGTAGGCCCAGTCGCCCCCACTGCCCTCCCCTGCCAGCCCAATCACCCCCAACTGTTCTCCCCTGCTGGCCTGTTTGCCCCCAACTGCCCTCCCTAGCTGGCCATCTTGTGATGACATGGGGGCGGCCATCTTGTGACCACATCGGGGGCCACCATCTTGCGACCACATGGGGGCGGCCATCTTGCGACCACATGGGCATGGCCATCTTGCAAACACATGAGGGCGGTCTTCTTGTGACCACATGGGCGTGGCCATCTTATGACCACATGGGGATGGCCATCTTGTGCGAGGGCATGGCGGTCAATTTGCATATTACCTCTTTATTATATAGGATGTGCCCAGCTCTAAGCTGGAGGAAGCTGACCCTTGTACACAGATTGGTCCCTCCCATACAACCCAGGACAAATAGACAGCCACACACAGAGAATGACATGGTAGCACCAGATAGGTAGCCAAAGGCTAGTTACATACAACATCAGACATCGACCTGTACCTGAACCCTGCCCAAGTGAATGCAGAACCAACACAACTAGTGGTGGGCTTCAGACTACACTGGACCCAACCTAACTAGTCACATATGTGGCACACCCAAAAGGGGATTCTCGCAAGCACTAGACCCTGCTGGGAACAAATCCACCTCAGGGGCAACCCCTGCACAGTGACTCATATATGGTGATCAAGATTTATCCTTATAGTCAGCCAGCCTGAAGTGTTAACTCCACCCACAAAAGAACCAACAGCATTCAAGATACAACTACAACAGGAGGATTTACCTAACTCACAAGAAACATCCCTGGAGCATTGAGCTCAGGTGATCTGGAAGACTGTGCCACTAAGCTCAGCAAGACACTTTCATCATAAAGTAATTATAACACATTCGGGGGTCATTGCAGAGCTAACCAATACAAACAGACAAAATGGGGAGACAAAGAAATATACCCCAAATAAAAAGAACAAGAGAAATCCCCAGAAAACAAATTAAATGAAATGGAAGCAACCAAGATATGAGATTCAAAGTTTAAAACAATGGTTATAAGGATGCTCAACCAGCTTAGGGGAAGAATGGATGATCTCAGTGAGAACTTAAAGATATAGTAAGCGCTGAAACCGGTTTGGCTCAGTGGATAGAGCATCGGTCTGCAGACTGAAAGGTCCCAGGTTCAATTCCGGTCAAGGGCATGTACATTGGTTGCGGGCACATCCCCAGTAGGGGGTGTGCAGGAGGCAGCTGATCGATGCTTCTCTCTCATCGATGTTTCTAGCTCTCTATCCCTCTCATTTCCTCTCTGTAAAAAATGAATTAAAAAAAAAGAAATATTTTTTAAAAAAAGATATAGTATAGTAAGCATTAAAAAGTACATAGAAACCATAAAAAAGAACCAGTCAGAAATGAAGAATATAATACCTAAAATGAAGAATACACTAGAAAGAATCAATAGCAGGTTAGGTGAAGCAGAAGATCAAATCAGCAATTCTGAGGACAAGACAACAGTAAGCACACAAGCAGAGCATCAAAAAGAAATGAGAATTTTTTTAAAATGAGGCAAGTCTAAGAGACATCTGGGAAAATAGCAAGTGTAATAACATCTGCTTCATAGGGATACCAGGAGGAGAAAAGAGTGAGTAAGGGATCAAGAACCTGTTTGAGAGCTTGTTTGGAGATTGCAGCTACTCATATAACCTTGACCAAAGACCAGTCCTCTTCAACCAAGCATACAGCTTCGGGAGGGATGCACATGGATCGGTGAAGGAGGAGGGGGACACCCACCTAGCCAGCCAGATCAGCCGAATCAACCCTGGTGATCAATGGAGTGACAGATGTCACAGCCAGATCGCCCTCACCCTTTGAGATAGCACAGAGGGACCTGGAGAGTATTATGCTAAGCAAAATAAGCCAGGCAGAGAAAGACAGGTATCACATGATATCATTCATATGTGGAATCTAATGAACAAAATAAACTGATGAACAAAATAGATCCAGAGACATAGAAGCATGGAACAGACTGACAAATTTCAGAGGGAAGGTGGGGGTGAGGGGGTGGGAAATGATTAGCCATGGAACTTACATGCATACTAAAGGCCTGGTGCACAAAAATTTGTGCACTTGGGGGGTCCCTCAGCCCGGCCTGTACCTTCTCACAGTCTGGGAGCCCTCGGGGGATGTCCGACTGAAAGCTTAGGCCCGCTCCCTCTGGGGAGCGGGCCTAAGCCACAGTCTGGCCTCCCTCTTCAGGAAGCAACTAGCAGGCCGATCGGGGGACAAGATAACAGTAAGCACACACCGCCCCACCCCCCACCACCCCACCACTGCCACCAGCGGGAGGCGACCAGCAGGCCAATCGGGGGACAGCGCTGGCTGGCAAGTGGCCAGCCCCACACCCCATCGCCCAGCCGCCGCTGCTGGTGGCCTCCCTCTGTGGGAGGTGACCAGAGGGGCGATCGGGGGATGGCGCCGCCAGTCACCGCCGCCCCCCTCAATCGTATCCCCTCCCTCTGCTGGCACCCACCTTGGCTGGCCTGGCACTGCCCGCTCACCGGCCCCACCCCCCGCCAACCAGTCGTTCTGCTGTGTGGTCGATTTGTGTATTAGGCTTTAATTATATAGGATATGGACACAGACAATAGAGTGGTAAAGGACCGGGGGGGGGGGTAGGGGTAGAGTACAGGGGGTCAATGGGGGAAAACAAACAAAGGGGACATCTGTAATACTTTCAACAATAAAGAAAAAAATAAATAAATGAAATCTTGGTGGACTTTAAGGGAGAGATAACAGCAATAAAGTCATAATAGGGGGTTTTAACACCCCACTGACATCAATGGATAGATCTTACAGACAAAAAAATCAATAAGGCAATAGTGACTTTAAACAACACACTAGATAGAATGGCTTTAATTGATACTAGAGGCCCAGTGCATGAAATTCATGCACTCAAGGGGTCCCTCAGCCTGGTCTGTGCCCTCTTGCAGTCCGGGAGCCCTCAGAGGATGTCCGACTGAGCGGGCCTAAGCAGGCAGTCGGACATCCTTAGCACTGCCGTGGAGGCAGGAGAAGCTCCCGCCACCGCCATGAGCCCAGCTTCTGGCTGAGCGGCGCTCCCCCTGTGGGAGCACACTGACCACCAGGGGCAGCTCCTGCATTGAATGTCTGCCCCCTGGTGGTCAGTGCGCGTCATAGCAACCAGTTGTTCTGCAGTTTGGTCGATTTGCATATTAGCCTTTTATTATATACTAGAGGCCTGGTGCATGAGAATTCATGCACTCAGGGTGGGGGGGGTGTCCCTCAGCCTGGCCTGCACCCTCTCGCAGACCAGGAGCCCTCAGGGGATGTCCAACTGATGGCTTAGGCCCGCTCCCCGGAGGGAGCGGGCCTAAGCCACAGTCTGGCCTCCTTCTGCGGGAGGTGACCCGCGGTCTGATCAAGGGATGGCCCCGGCTGCGAGCAAATGGCCCTGCCCCGCATTGCCCCTCTGCCACCACTGGTCGCCGCTGCCCCCTCATCGCCATCCCCTCCCTCTGCCCACTGGCACCCGCCTTGGCTGGCCTGGTGCCGCCTGCTCATTGGCCCCACCCCCTGCCAACCAGTCGTTCCACCGTGCAGTCGATTTGCATATTAGGCTTTTATTATATAGGATGATTACAGAACATTTCATCCCAAAGCAGCAGAATACACATTCATCTCAAGTACATAGAACATTCTCAAAGACAGACCATGTGTTAGGACACAAACTAAACCTTAATAAATTCAAGAAGATTGAAATCATATCAAGCATTTTCTCTGACCACAATGTTATAAAACTAAAAATCAATTAAAATTAAAAAACTGAAAAATATTCTAACACTTGGAGGCTAAATAAAATATTAAACAATGAACGGGTTAACAATGAGATCAAGGAAGATATCAAAATCTTCATGGAAACAAATGAAAATGAACACACAACAACCCAAAACCTATGGGACACCCTGAAAGCAGTCCTGAGAAGGAAGTTCATAGCATTATAAATCTACCTCAAGAAGCCAGAAAAATCTCAAATAAATAATCTAATCCTAGACTTACAAGAAGTAGAAAAAGAACAACAAACAAATCTCAGAGTAAGTAGAAGGAAGAAAATAATAAAGATTAGAGCAAAAATAAATCTAATTTATTTATTTGTTTATTTATTTCATCTTCATTGACATAGAGATGAAATAATAAATAATACAAATGATCAATAAAAGTAAGAGGTGATACTTTGAAAGATAAAGAAGATTGACAAACCTTTAACCAGACTCATCATGAAAAAAAGAGAGAGGACCCAAATAAATAAAATCAGAAATGACAGGAGAAGTAACAACGGACACCATTGAAATACAAAGGCTTGCAAGAAAATACTATGAACAACTATATGCCAACAAGCTGGACAACCTGGGTGAAATGGATGAATTCCTAGAAACACACAATCTTCCCAAACTAAGCCAGGAAGAATCAGAAAAACGGAACAGACCAATTATAACTAATAAAATCAAAGCATTAATTTAAAAAAACTCCTAGCAAACAAAACTCCTGGATGGGATGGCTTCACAGCCAAATTTTATCAAACATTCAAGAACTAACACCTATCCTTCTCAAACTATTCCAAAAATTCAAGAGGAGGGAAGACTATCAAGCTTTTTTTTCGAGGCCAGTATTATCCTAATTCCAATAGCAGATAAAGGCACTACAATGGAAAAAAAAAAAAAGTTATCCCTGATGAACATAGATGCTAAAGTCCTCAACAAAATATTAGCAAGCCAGATCCAGCAATACATTAAAAAGATCAGCCCTAGCTGGTTTGGCTCAGTGGATAGAGCGTCAGCCTGCGGACCTAAGGGTCCTGGGTTCGATTCCAGTTGAGGACACATGCCCAGGTTGTGGGCTCAATCCCCAGTGGGGGTCATGCAGGAGGCAGCTGATGGATGATTCTCCCTCATCACTGATGTTCCTATCTCCTCTTCCTCTCCCTTCCTCTCTAAAATCAATAAAAATACATTTTTTTAAAAGGTCATATACCATAATCAAGTGGAATTTATACTGAGGATGCAAGGTTGGTACAATATCCAAAAAACAGTAAACGTCATACTTCATATAATCAAAATGAAGGATAAAAATCATAAGATCATGTCAATATATGCAGAAAAGACATTAGATAAAATCCAGCACCCATTTTTTATAGAAACTCTCAGCAAAATGGGACTAGAGGGATCATACCTCAAAATAATAAAGGCCATATATGACAAACCCACAGCCAACATCATACTCAATGGGCAAAAACTAAAAGCATTCCCTTAAGATCAAGAAGAAGACAGGGATGTACACTTTCACCTCTTTTATTCAACATAGTACTGGAAGTCTAGCCACAGCAATCAGAGAAGAAGAAGAAATAAAAGGCATCCAAATTGGAAAAGGGAAAGTAAAACTGTTATTATTCGCAGATGACATAATTTTGTATGTAAAACTCCCTAAAGATTCCACCAAAAACTATTAGATATAATAAATGAATTCAGCAAAGTAGCAGGATACATAATTAATATTCAGTAATTGGTGGCATTTTTATACACCAATAATGAACTAACACAACGATTAATTAAGAAAAGAATCCACACTAGCTGGTGTAGCTCAGTTGGAGCATCGTCCCATGTACCGAAGGGTTGCGGGTTCAATTCCTGGTCAGGACACATACCCAGGTTGCAAGTTCCATCCCCTATCGGGCACATATAGGAAGCAACCAATCAATGTTTCTCTCTCCATCTCCCTTCCTTCCTCTCTCTCTCTCAAAAAAAGATCCCATTTACTACTGCAACAACAAAAATAAGGTGCCTTGGAATAAATTTAGCCACGGGGGTAAAAGACCTGTACACAGAAAATTATAAGATACTGAAGAAAGAAACTGAGAATATACAAATAAGTAGGGGCATATAATTTGTCCATAGATAAGAAAAATAACATCATTAAAATGTCCATCATACCCAAAGCAATCTACAGATTCAATGCAATTCCTATTAAAATACCAATGGCATACCTCACAGATTTTGAACAAATATTCCAAACATTTATATGGAACCAAAAAAGACTCCAAATAGCCTCAGCAATCTTGAGAAAAAAAGAATAAAGTTAGAGGTATCATACTACCTGATATCAAACTATAGTACAAGGCTATATTAATCAAAACAGCATGGTATTGGCATAAGAGCCTCAGATTCTGTTCCATTGACCAGAATAGGAGCCCAGAATAAGTTGACCTTTACGGTCAATTAATATTTGACAAGAGAGGCAAGAGCATACAATGGTATAAAGACAGTCTCTTCAATAAATAGTGTTGGCAAAATGTGACAGATACTTGCAAAAAAATAAACTACACCACCAACTTACACCATACACAAGAATAAATTCAAAATGGATTAAATATTTGAATGTAAGTCACAAAACCATAAAAATCCTAGAAGAAAACATAGGCAGTAAATTTTCAGGCATTTCTTTTAGCAATATTTTTGCAAATATATCTAATCAGGAGAGGGAAACAAAGGAAAATATTAAAAAATGGGACTACATAAAACTTAAAATCTTTTGTACAACAAAAGAAACCATCAACAAAATAAAAAGAAAACCCACTGAATGGGAGAACATATTTGCCAATGATACATCTGATAAGGGGTTAATTTCTAAAATACATAAAGAACTTGTACTACTCAACACCAAGAAGAAAAAACAATTTAAAAAATTGGCAAAGAACATGAATAGACACTTCTTGAAAGAGAACATAGTGATGACCAATACACATGAAAAAATGCTCAACATCAGAGAGATGCAAATTAAAATCACAATGAGATATCACCTCATACCTGTCAGAATGGCTATCATCAATAAATCAATGAACAAGTGCTGAAGAGTATATGGAGAAAAGGGAACTCTTACGTACTGCTGGTGAGAATTCAGATTGGTGCAGCCACTGAGGAAAACAGTATAGAGTTTCCTCAAACAATTAAAAATGGAACTGCCTTTTGATTCAGTGATTCCACTTCTGGGAATGTCTGAAAAAACCTAAAACACTAATTCAAAAGAATATACTAGTATACATCCCTATGTTCATTGCAGCATTATTTACAATAGCCAAGATCTAGAAACAGCCCAGGTGATCAGCAGTAGATGAGAGGGTAAAAAACCGTGGTACATTTACACAGTGAAATACTAAAAGGAAATCTTACCTTTTGTTACAGCATGGATGGACTCAGACAGTAATAAGTTAAGTGAAATAAGTCAGTCAGAGAAAGACAAATACCATATGATCTCACTTATATGTGGAATCTAATGAACAAAACAAACTGATGAACAAAATAGAAACAGGAGCTTGGATACATGGAACAGACGAGAGAGCTATCAGAGAGGAGGGGGACTGGGCAGCTGTATAAAAGAAGGTGAAGAGATTAAGCACAAAAAAAGTGTGTGTGTGTATGTATATGTGTGTATGTGTGTGCGCGCGCGCGCACACGTGCTGTACATATAAAACATATAGACACAGACAACAATATGGTGATAGAGGGAAAAGGGGGTGGGGACTAGGTGTGGTAGTCAATGCAGGGAAGGGAACAGGGACAAAAAGAGACTTTGCTTGGGGCAGTGGGCACCCAATGCTGTGTGCAAATGGTGTTTTGTTGAGTTGTACACTTGAAACCTGTTTGATTTTGTAAACAAATGTCACCCCAATAATTCAATAAAAAATAAAATGAATAAATAAATAAATGAAAAATAAAAGAAAAAGGTGATAAATTACCTGACAAGGTAGCATCAAATCCCATGTCTTCTATAGCTTTTCTCAAAGTTTCTGGAGAGGTTAGTAGAGGATCATATTCAACAGTTCCATTGGCATTTGCAAGGGATACTAGTATGGATTTTACACCTGCCTTCTTTGATATGACACCCTCAATAGACTGCACACACGAATTACAAGTCATGCCATCAATGTTTATCACGGTTTCTTGAGTCAGAGGCTGGCTAACTATGTTCAAAGGAATCTTTTGAAGAGATGAGCTGGAGGGAGAGTTTGAGGTACTCTCAGCTCCACTTATAATACTAACTCTATATTGTCCTGGTGATATGGCCTCTATTGCTTTTCTCAGAGTTTCTGGAGTGACTAAGCTTGCATTGTACTTTACTACAGCAGATCTATTCTCTAAAGAAACCACTATGCTGCTTACATATTGGAGTGTAGATAAAGCACTTTCAATATTTAACACACATGATTTACAATGCATGCCATCTATGATAAAAGTGACTGTGGAATCATTGGTATATGATGGACTCCTTTGCTGTGATCCTTCTGAGAATTTGACTGGTGTGTTTTTTAGACGTTCTATATCAATACTTCCCAATCTGAGGTACTTGGGCTGCTTTTTGACGAATGCTGGAAAGCCCGCAGCTTCAATCTGCTTTTTTATTTCCTCTACTGTGATAAGATGAGGTTGATAAACAACAGTAGCTTCTTGGTTGTCCAAGGAGACTAATTAATAAAGAGAAAAACAATTATTTAATTCAATTATCCCTGGGCTACTTCAGAAAACATTCTGTAGACCAAATCAATACCACACAAAATTGTTTCTCTCTGTTGTTATTATCTTTTGTCAAAACAATTATTTTCTTTTCGGAAAATGTTATTGACATATATTGAAAAAAAGTAAAAGATATGACCACTGTATCTATGGTGTCCAAGTTTCTGCATGCCTCAGTAGAAATATTAGTAATTAAGAACTCTGAACTCCATGAATCACCACACCAACTGCCTTTTCTGCTAGTTCAAGACTCATGTAACTTTTAATCATTAGCTTTACTGATATTAATTCTGGGAATACACTGTACCTCAGATTTCAATGAAGCAATAAGCATTCCAGCCCCACAGATTCAAATCCCATACTTAAGAAGAAAGCAGAAAGTTAAAAGGCCAAGCAGAAAACTGAGCCTTACAAAACAAACAAATAACATCAGATGTATTACCTTTAATTCGCTGAATACCTTGTAGTTTCCCTATTTTCCCTTCAATGGTGCTAGTGCATGAATGGCAGGTCATCCTTTCCACTTTCATCTTCAGCATGAGTTCACCTGCTTGAGCCATACTATAATCTTCACAAGTTCCTGACTTTTTCTCCAGAGTTCCAGTATCTAAACTGAGATCCGGAACTAGCTCTATTATCTGATTGGCATTCACTAAAGAAGGGATTATTGTCACCACTGCAGTTCTTAGCTGAGGGGAAATTTTAATATCTGTGACACCCTTGGTCTTGAGCAATGTACTTTGGATATGGTCCCATGGCGGAGTCGATGAAGCAATGGCACTTAGAAGCACAGTGTTGGTTAAAACAGGGAGAGGGTTAGGATTGTGAAGAATAGCATCAAAGCCCATGTCATCAATAGCTTCCTGCAGGGTCTTTGGAGTCTGTAGTTTAGGGTCATAAATAATAGTTGCAGTTTTTTCTTCCAGTGAAACCTTTGAAGGGAAATTTTAGAAGTCAGTTTAATTAAATTACATGACATAGAACCTAAAAATAATCATTGCACACCACATTTAAAAATGAAACAAATAGTACAATCCAATGGAGTTTCTATACTACTTCTCATCACTACTATTATCTTTGGAAACACAAATGTCTTATGTACCTATCGGAATGGTAGTTATATGTAGGTGTACATGACTCAGGTACTGATCATACCTTTGAAACATACTCATAGACAAATACACCCTAGACCTACTACCATGACTGTGTGCATCTCTTTGGCTGATATCTTACAAAAATTTATGGTGTAGTCACTCACTATCTCACAAACACGTACACTGGGTTGGAAATCAGAAGATTTGAGTTCCAGTATCACTTCTCACCTAGTAGCCAACCATACCCATTAGTTCTACCATCTGAAAAATGAGAAATATGCCCTATTGTCTTCCGGGTTGTTATAAGGATCAGATGAGTAAACAGATAGGAAAGCAGTTCTTTCCGGGTTGTTATAAGGATCAGATGAGTAAACAGATAGGAAAGCAGCGAATAATATAAAAGTAAAAACATTGAACAACTAATATTTATCAAGCACTTATTATATGTGCCAAGAACTGGGATTCTCAGGATACAAAGCTGAGCATAACATAGTCTCAGGAAACAATACTAGAAGAGAGAATAGAGAAAATGGACAGCCATTCATTCCTGAGAATATGACTTTTTTTTTTTTGAAATATATTTTATTGATTTTTTACAGAGAGGAAGGGAGAGGGATAGAGAGCTAGAAACATCAACGAGAGAGAAACATCAATCAACTGCCTCCTGCACACTCCCCACTGGGGATGTACCCGAAACCAAGGCACATGCCCTTGACTGGAATCGAACCTGGGACCCTTGAGTCCGCAGGCTGACGCTCTATCCACTGAGCCAAACCGGTTAGGGCGAGAATATGACTTCTTAGCAGTGATAATACCAGAATGTTATAAGACAAACAGAAATCAGCAAGGATATATGAGGCAGGGAATTCAGACAAATGGATGCACAAAAGTAGAGAAAGATGACAGGCTGAAGAATTAAGCAACTGCTTTATTATAGGGCCTCTTGTATGCCAATAATAGTTTCAAATTTATCCTATCTATAATAATAAAAATGTAATATGCTAATTAGACCAGACATCCTTCCGGACGACCTTCCAGATGAAGACAGGGCTGCGAGGGAAGCCCGGGTCCTGGGTGCCAGAGGGAAGCCAGTGTCGGCAGCCAAGGGAAGGAAGGCCTACTCTTGCATGAATTTCATGCATCGGGCCTCTAGTAGGTAATGAAGAGTGATGGAAAAGTTAATCAGGGGGGTTACATGATCATATTTGCATTTTAGAGAAGAATCATTTTGGAGGCACTGTGGAAGATTATGTTGGGGTGGAGTGGAGCGACATGGGAGAATGGGAGATCAGTTAGGAGGCTATTGTAATGCAATAATGGTAAAACAGAAGTCTGAATTAAGGCATGAATGCTGGGGGTGAAGAGAAAAGGGGCAGTGCCAAGATAAATTTTAGGAGGGCAAGACCTAGTAAGGAGAGTATAGAGGTTAAAGGGGATGAGTAGGATGACTAAAAGGTTTCTGGCTTGGGCCAGTGGATATCAGAGAGAGGAGGAAAACTGGAGGATGTTAAGAAGTTATAGCGGAGAGGAAAAAAGATGAATTTAGTTTTAGACCTGTTAATTTTGAGTGGCAACAGGGTTTAATGTTCTAAGGGCTGTTAAAAATATGGGCAATATTATTATTATTATTGGTTCCTAATGAAAAGCTTTGTTCCATAAAATAAAAATAACCCCAAAAATATAATTAAAAGTAATTCAGAGTAGGAAATCTAATCTTAAATCAGCTACAATAGTTATATAGTTAAATCTTCCACTTATTTTAATAAATATCATATTTTTATCTCTCCTTTAGCTTCTCCCTCATCATTGATGTTTCTATCTCTCTCTCCCTCTCCCTTCCTCTCTGAAATCAATAAAATATATATCAAAAGAAAGCTTCAGAATAGCCCTAGCCAGTTTGGCTCAGTGTCTAGAGCCTCAGCCTGCGGCCTGAAGGGTTCTGGGTTCAATTCCAGTCAAGGACAAATGCCCAGGTTGCGGGCTTGATCCCCAGTAGGGCGTGTGCAGGAGGCAGCGGATCAATGATTCTCTCTCATCATTGATGTTTCTATCTCTCTCCCTCCCTCCCTCTCTGAAATCAATAAAAATATATATTTTCTCAACACAATGAAAGAGAATTACAGGCCAATATCCCTCATGAACATAGATGCCAAAATCCTCAACAAAACTCTAGAAATCAGATCCAGCATTACATCAGAAAGATCATACACCATGACCAAGTAGGATTTATCCCAGGGATGCAACGATGGTACAATATCTGCAAATCAATAAATGTGATATATCACATAAACAAATTGAGAGATAAAAATCACATAGTCATATCAATTGATACAGAAAAAGCATTTGACAAAACCCAGCACCCTTTCTTGATAAAAACTCTCAGCATGGTGGGAATATAAGGATCTTACCTCAACATAATAAAAGCTATCTATGACAAACCCACAGCTAACATCATACTCAATGGGCAAAAACAAAAACCATTTCCCCTAAGAACAGGAACAAGACAGGGATGCCCACTCTCACCACTACTGTTCAACATAGTACTGGAAGTACTAGCCATTGCAATCAGACAAGAAGAAGAAATAAAAGCCATCCAAATTGGAAAAGAAGAAGTAAAGCTGTCCTTATTTGCAGATGACATGATATTGTATGTAGAAAACCCTAAAGACTCCGTCAAAAAATTATTAGATTTAATAAATGAATTCGGCAATGTACCAGGATACAAAATTAATGCCAGGAAATCTATGGCATTTCTATACACCAATAGTGAACTTACAGAAAGAGAGACTAAAAAAGCAATCCCATTTACATTGCACCAAAAAAATTAAGATACCTAGAAATAAACTTAACTAAGGAGGTAAAAGACCTATATGCGGAAAATACAGGACACTGAAAAAAGAGATAGAGGAAGACATAAACAGATGGTATAATATACCGTGTTCATGGATTGGTAGAATGAACATCATTAAAATGTCCATACTACCCAAAGCAATCTATAGATTCAATGCACTCCCCATTAAAATACCAATGGCATATTTCACAGACCTAGAACGAACTCTCCAAAAATTCATCTGGAATAAAAAAAAGACCTCAAATAGCTGCAGCAATCCTGAGAAAGAAGAAAAAAGTAGGTGGGATCTCAATACCAGATATCAAGCTATATTACAAAGCCACTGTTCTCAAAACTGCCTTGTACTGGCACAAGAACAGACATATAGATCAATGGAATAGAATAGAGAACCCAGAAATCGACCCAAACCACTATGCTCAATCAATATTTGACAAAGGATGCAAGAACATACAATGGAGTCAAGACAGTCTCTCCAATAAATGGTGTTGGGAAAATTGGACAGATACATGCAAAAAAATGAAACTATACCACCAACTTACACCATACACAAAAATAAACTCAAAATGGATAAAGGACTTAAACATAAGATGGGAAACCATAAAAATACTAGAGGAATACAAAGGCAGCAAAATCTCAGACATATGCTTAAGCAATTTCTTCAACGATACCACTCCTAGGGCAATGGAAACTAAAGAGAAAATAAACAAATGTGATTACATCAAAATAAAAAGCTTCTGCACAGCCCTAACCGGTTTGGCTCAGTGGATAGAGCGTCGGCCTGTGGGCTGAAGGGTCCCAGGTTAGATTCTGGTCAAGGGCATGTAACTTGGTTGCAGGCACATCCCCAATAGGGGGCGTGCAGGAGGCAGCTGATCGATGTTGCTCTCTGATGGATGTTTCTAACTCTCTATCCCTCTCCCTTCCTCTCTGTAAAAAAAGTCAATAAAATATATTTTTTTAAAAGATTCTTAAAAAAAAAAGCTTCTGCACAGCAAAAGAAACCATCAACAAAACAACAAGAAAGCCCACTGCATGGGAGAACATATTTGCCAATGTTATCACCGATAAGGTTTTAATCTCCAACAGTTACAGGGAACTCATACAACTTAACAAAAGGAAGACAAACAACCCAATCAAAAAATGGGCAATGGACCTAAATAGATACTTTTTGAAAGAAGACAGAAGGAAGGCCAAGAGACATATGAAAACATGCTCAAAGGCACTAATCATCTAAGAGATGCAAATCAAAACAACAATGCGGTACCATCTCACACCTGTCAGAATGGCTATCATCAACAAATCAACAAACAACAAGTGCTGGCGAGGATGTGGAGAAAAAGGAACCCTCGTGCACTGCTGGTGGGAATGCAGACTGGTGCAGCCACTGTGGAGAACAGTATGGAGTTTCCTCAAAAAACTAAAAATGGAACCCCCATTTAACCCAGTGATCCCATGTCTAGGAATATATCCCAAGAAACTAGAAACACCAATCAGAAAGGACATATGCACCCCTGTGTTCAGAGCAGCACAATTTATAATAGCTAAGATTGGGAAACAGCCTAAGTGCCCATCAGCAGATGAGTGGATTAAAAAACTGTGGTACATCTACACAATGGAATACTCTGCTGCGGTAAAAAATGAATTCTTACCATTTGCAACAGCATGGATGGAACTGGAGAGCATTATGCTAAGCGAAATAAGCCAGTCAGAGAAAGATTGATATCACATGATCTCACTCATTTATGGAATATAATGAACAACATAAACTGATGAACAAAAACAGATCCAGAAACAGAGAAACATCGATCAGACCATCAAACCTCAGAGGGAGGGGAGGGGAGGGTGCGGGAAGGAGGAGAGATCAACCAAAGGACTTGTATATATGCATATAAACCTAACCAATGGACACAGACAACAGGGGGGGTGAGGGCATGAGTGGGGGGGTGGGGGTGCAATGGGGGATAAGGACACATATGTAATACTTTAATCAAAAAAGAAAAAAAAATTTTAAAAGCTTCAGAATAGCCACACCACATATAGTTTGGACATATATTTTGAAAGAGATTCAATATAAACATAGGCACTATAAAATAAAGGCTTTTGTGTCTTTAAAGAGATTCTCTTTTAAACTCTAATACCACCAGCCTGAGGCCAAATGATTTTCTGATTAAGAAAATTACTTTAAAAATCTAAACATTTAAGCTAAAGGGGATTACAGAGACCAGATGAGGGGTGGGGAAAGAGTGACCATAAAGAGGCAGCACAAGGGAGTTTTGGGTAGTGATGGGACTGTGCTGTCCTGGTTGTGGTGATAATTAAATGAATCTATATTGCGTTAAAATTCAACAAATTAAAAAAAATTATAGAACTGTACACCAAAAAGAAGTCAATTTTATTTAAGTGTTCAATGGCCAATGTAGCTAGTAGCTGCCATACAGGACAGGTTAGATATAGCACATTTCCATCATTGCAGAAAGTTCCATTGGACAGTATCACTCTAGGTACTAATCTTTCTGATAAAGTACTAAAATTTTAAAAAAGGAAGGGGGATTCTTTTCCTTTTAGGATTAAATACATTGTATCTGATATCTATTAAAGAAGACCTGGTTTTGAGATTTTAAAATTTTTTATTTTTTTAATTAAATTTATTGGAGTAACATCAGTTAATATCATTATATAGGTTTCAGGTGTGCAACTTTATAATACTACATCATCTGTATATTTCGTGTGCTCACCACCCAAAGTTTAGTCTCCTTCTATCACCACACATTTTTATTGTCACCTTTAAACCCCTTTACCCTCTTCATCATCCTCCCACCCCTTGAGCTAATTTTCCCCCTAAAAATGTCAATTTGTCAACATACCCAATGAGAAATTATTCTCAAAACTGATTTTTGAAAAGCAAAATTTACTTTGTCACTAGATGTTTTTCTGCACTTTTTACTGCTTCAGCCTATCTTCTATTGATAAAAAGATGTAAGGAAATAAAGAAACTGTATATATAAAATACTATCTAAAAAGTTTTATTACCCTGTTTTTTTCATGCTGCAGATTGGAAAACATTTCCTTACTTAGTAATTTCTATGTGTGTGTTTTAAAACAAGCAACCACACTTACACACAAAAATGTTCCCCTTGTTCCCTTTTCCAGTAATAACATTCAACTTTTCCTCTGAATGTTAGATATCAAAGAGACTTTTCAAGCCTAAGATCTCAAAGGAAACAAAAACAAGCAAATCCTTTTTTCTATTCAGAGAAAATTCATGTAATGATTATCACAAAACTGTTCTAGATGCCAAATCCTTGAGCAGGAAGCATTTATTTATTCAACAAATATTGACTGCATGCTTATTATATGCCTGGCACTGTGCTAGCTGCTAAGTATACAGTAGTGAACAAAAACAGGTACAGACTCGATAGAGTCAGAAATTGCTTGTAGCAGTCTGATTCTGGTTCTGTCTAGCTCTCCTTTCACATGATCACCACCCACAATAACCACCTCTGCCTATTCCCCACATTGCTCCAAAGTTCAGCTTGTCTTTTTCTCAGAACTTTTCATTAGGGATCAAAGCTGTTATTTTTATTTTCAGAGGAACAATTTTCCCATTATATTAATAGTTCCTTTGAAAATAAACATACAACAGTCTACAAATTATGAATGTGGTTCATAGAAAGGACTCAAGGGGGAGGACTAGTCACTGTATTTAGATGCAGGCAGGAGTGGGAGAGTAGAAAAGAAATTAAATGTTCTCTGTGCCCTCAATAGCATTAATAGTGATATAGAGAATGCTAACTGTCCACACAGATTGCAAAGATCCAGTATTTTAATGTGTAAGGTGTTCTTTATCTACTGAAATGTCTAAAATATGAAATTCAGGCATAGTATACTTTATCTGCATGTGATTTCTGTATAATTTGCATAAATATAGAAAGTCTGTATCAGCTATTCTCAAGCAAGATGAAATCTAGAACTTTGGAGAAATCACCCTAATTCGAACAGCTGCAGTATCTTGAGGGACTGGACCAGATAATCCCTTTTAGCTCCAATCCTATATAATAAAAGTCTAATACGCTAAGTGCCCAGTCGTCCATTCAGCCAATCAAAGCATAATATGCTAATGATATGCTAAGGCCACTCAACCACTCGCTATGACATGCACTGACCTCCAGGGGGCAGACAGTTGACCGGTCAACCAGTTGTTATTACATGCACTGACCACCAGGGGGCATATGCTCTGACCAGTAGGTTAGCTTGCTGCTGGGGTCCAGCTGATCGGGACTGAGCAAGAGGGGCTAGACACACCCTGGAGCCCTCTCACAGTTCCTCCCCTGCTGGCCAACCTCCTGCATCCCTCCCTGGCCCAGTTGTGCACTGGTGGGGTCCTTCAGCCTGGCCTGTGCCCTCTTGCAATCCAGAACCCCTCGGGGGATGTCGGAGAGCCAGTTTTGGCCCGATCCCACAGGCCAGGCCAAGGGACCCCACTGGTGCACGAATTCATGCACTGGGCCTCTAGTTTTCTATAAAAGCTAAAAACTATATCACTACCACTTCTTGGGTTGTCATTAGTATATTTCTCTCTTTTGTATTCACTCTCATCCATATATATAAAAGCCTAAGCGGCCATTCGACCGTTCGGCCATTCAACTGGTAGCTATGACCCGCACTGACCCCCAGGGCGCAGACGCTCAACACACAGGCATGGAAACATGGAACAGACTGATGAATCTCAGAGGGGAGGGGGGACGGGAGAGGGCAGGAAGAGATTAACCAAAGATCTTATATGCATACTAGAGGCCCAGTGCACGGATCCTTGCACCGGTGGGGTCCCTTGGCCTGACCTGCACCCTCTTGCAATCCAGGACCCCTCAGGAGATGTCAGAGAGCTGGCTGTTGTGGCTCAGTGGTTGAGTGTCAACCCATGAAATAGGAGGTCACAGTTCCATTCCTAGTCAGGGCACATGCCCAGGTTGCAGGCTCGATCCCCAGTAGGGGCCATGCAGGAAGCAGTTGATCAATGTTTCTGTCTCATTGTTGATGTCTCTCTCTCGCTCTCCCCCTTCCTCTCTCTGAAATCAATAAAAATATTTTTTTAAGAAAAATGATTTAACCTTTTGCACTCAGATGTCGAGTGTGACTCGACACGGTTAGCATTAGAATAAAGGAATCGAGAAAAAAGCAAGCGAGTGCAAAGGGTTAAAGAATATATTTCTTTGGCTTTTTATCAGGATTGACAATTGGCATATTCTAAAACTTTCCCATTTTAAAAATCACTTTGGGAAAGGTCCATGGCGAAAGTTTTAGCACACTGAAATTCCTTTATATCCCCCTAGGAATTAATCCTATATAATAAACAGGTAATAAGCAAATTGACCTTCACACCCTCACAAGATGGCTGCCTACAACCAGGCCAACAGGGTGGTTAGTGAGGGACGACCAAAGGACTGAACAAGCAGGCTGCGTGGGGCGACCAGGCCAGCACGGGGGTTAGTGAGGGATGACCAAACGATTGAACAGCAGGCTGCATGGGGTCACCAGGCTGGCAGGGGGGGCAGTTGGGGGAAACAAGGCCAGCAGGGGGGTAGTTGGGGGTGACCAGGCCGGCAGGGGGGGGTGCAGTTGGGGGCAACCAGACCAGCAGGGGGGGCAGTTGGGGGCAAATAGGCTGGTGGGGGGGGCAGTTGGGGGTGACCAGGCCGGCAGGGGGGGTGCAATTAGGGGCGACCAGGCCAGCAGAGGGGGCAGTAAGGGGTGACCAGGCCGGCGGGGGGGGGGGCAGTTAGGAGCGACCTGGCCGGCAGCAGGGGGCAGTTAGGGGCAACCAGGCCGGCACGCAGAGGCAGTGAGGAGTGATCAGGCCGGCAGGGGGTGGGGGGGGGCAGTTAGGGGTGACCAGGCAGGCGGGGGGGACAGTAAGAGGCAACCAGGTCAGTGGGGGGGGACAGTTAAGGGCGACCAGGCCGGCAGTTGGGGGCAGTTAGGGGCAACCAGGACAGCAGGGTGACAGGGGCAATCAGGCCACCAGGGGGGCAGTCAGGGGCGATCAGGCCGGCGCGCGTAGGCAGTGAGGGCGATCAGGCTGGCAGGGGGGGCAGTTAGGGGCAACCAGGCAAGCAGGCAGGTGAGCGATTAGGAACCACCAGTCCAGGATTGTGAGAGGGATGTCCAACTGCAGGTGAGCGATTAGGAGCCAGCAGTCCAGGATTGTGAGAGGGATCAGGCCTAAACCAGCAGTCGGACATCCCCCAAGAGGTCCCGGATTGGAGAGGGTGCAGGCTGGGCTGAGGGGACACCCCCCGTGCGTGAATTTCATGCACCGGGCCTCTAGTTTATAGTATAAATCATCACAATAAATTCAGATTAGCATGCTGTAGCACAGTTAGTGTAAAAGTCTTCAGATGATTTAAAGCCCACTTTCTTAGATTTTCATAACAACTTAACATAAAGGTAATCAGAGGCTTCTGAGAGCTTGAAAGGATTCTGTCATTTTACAGAAACTGAAGTTAGAAAAGTGAAATGATTCATCAATTATCTTGAATTTCTAGTGTTTGATTCACCATCTACAATATATTTTTGACTCAATTAAAAACTATTTTAATACATAGTAGAAATCACATTTATATTATACATATCTCAATACAAATTCTATTGTTGTTTGTTGAAAAAAATGTGTGTATATCAAGTAATGCTTTACTTTGATGCTTCAGTATAGAATATTGAAAATTAAAATGTCATAAATTAAAACATCAAGCTCTATTAACACATACTTTTTGACCAATCTCAGTAAAGGGTTAGCCCAAAACCAATATAAAAATTCAAAAACCGCCGAAGCCAGTTTGGCTCAGTGGATAGAGCGTCGGCCTGCAGACTGAAAGGTCCCGGGTTCGATTCCGGTCAAGGGCATGTATCTTGGTTGCGGGCACATCCCCGGTGTGGGGTGTGCAGGAGGCAGCTGATCGATGTTTCTCTCTCATCAATGTTTCTAACTATCTCTCTCCCTTTCTCTCTGTAAAAAATCAATAAAATATATATTTTTTTAAAAAAATTCAAAAACCAACTATTTTAAAATGAAAAAGATACAGAGATTTTGTTAGTCTTTTTAAGTTGTAGCACTGATTTTCATGAATTAAATTATCTGTAAACTGATTGCTTTGTCAGAATTTTATTGCTAATACATTTCCATTTTACTTCAAAAATTATACAACTAATGTATGATTATTCATTATAAAAAATTAAAGTTATAAAAAGGAAATAGTGAAAGTCCCTCTTTACACCATTCCTCCAGTGCTAGATTTTTATCTTGGATTGGACCTTCCTTTGATATTTGCAATAAAGTTCAACTAAACCAGAAAACTAAACCAGAAACCAGAAACCTAAACCTAATAACTGATTCTGTATCTCCATGAATGGATGATTATTACCTAGGAATTTATATTAAGCAAAATTCTTACAGTACCCTAGTACGGTGTTCTTAAAAAAGGAATGTTAGCCAAAACCGGTTTGGCTCAGTGGATAGAGCATCGGCCTGCAGACTGAAAGGTCCCAGGTTCGATTCCGGTCAAGGGCATGTACCTTGGTTGCGGGCACATCCCTGGTAGGAAGTGTGCAGGAGGCAGCTGATCGATGTTTCTCTCTCATCGATGTTTCTGGCTCTCTATCCCTCTCCCTTCCTCTCTGTAAAAAATCAATGAAAAAAAAAAAAAGGAATGTTCAATGCACTGTCATTTGCCTTAGCAAAAGTAAGGAAACAAAAAAAGTTCCAAATAAAAAGCAAAAGATTGATTTCTATATGCTCATTTGGAGCAGTATCTAAGATGTATTTGCTAAATGAAAAAAGAAAGATGCAGAACAATATGTATAGCATGATCCCATTTATATGAAAAGGAAATATATATGTGTGTGTGTGTATACACACATACATACATACTATCTAATAAAAGAGTAATATGCAAATTGACCGTCACTCCAACACACAAGATGGCTGCCCCCATGTGGTCAAAGATGGGTGCCCCATGTAGATACAAGATGGCCACCATATGATGGCCGGCAGGGGAGGGCAGTTGGGCATGACCAGGTCATCAGGGGAGGGCAGTTGGGGGCAACCAGGCCAGCAAGGGAGGGCAGTTGGAGGCTATCAGGCCTTCAGGGGAGGGTAGTTGGAGGCTATCAGGCCTGCAGGGGAGGGCAGTTAGGGGTGACCTGGCTGGCAAGGGAGGGCAGTTAGGGGTTACCAGGCCAGCAGGGGAGGGCAATTGGGGGTGACCAGGCCTGCAGGGGAGGACCTACATGGTGGTATCGGGCCTAAACAGGCAGTCGGGCATCCCTCAAGGGGTCACAGATTGGAGAGGGTGCAGGCTTGGCTGAGGGACACACCACCCCCCAACCCCGTGCACGAATTTCGTGCACCGGGCCTCTAGTAGTAGTATATAGTACATGTAACCATTTTATATTCATAGTCTATTTCTGGAAGGATACAGACATAGCAAACTGATGACTGGTTTCCTTTGGGAGAGCGTTTTTACTCTATACATATGTTACTTTTTCAAGAATTAAAAAATAGTTATTTTCGCCCAGCCAGTGTGGCTCAGTTGGTTATGTGTCGTCCCATGTACCAAGAGGTCACCAATTCAATTCCCGGTCAGGGCACATGCCTGGGTTGCCGGCTCAATTCCCAGTAGGAGGCATGCAGGAGACAGCCGATTGATGATGTTTCTATCTCTCCCTCTCTCTTCCTCTCTCTATAAAATCAATGAAAATATATTTTCAAAAGTTACTTTTAAGGGAAACAGGAAATGTATTCATCCACAGGATGAATTTAATTACTGCTAGCATCTAGGTTGTCATTTTTTTTTAAAGGATAGTCAATATTACACAGACAACACAGTGTAGTGATAGCCCGAGGGAAAGGATGTGGGGACTAGGCGGTGGTAGGCAAAGGTGGGGCGAGGAGGGGAAGGAGAATGGGGACGGAAAGAGACTTTGCTTGGGGCAATAAGCGCATGATGCAGTGTCCAGATGATGTTTTATTGAGTTGCACACTTGAAGCCTGTATGGTTTTGTGAACCAATGTCACCCCAATAAATTCAATTCTAAAAAATAAATAAAAGGATAGTGTATATTAGCAGAACGGATGGCAGCCTTTTATCTGCATAAAGGCAAAAAGCACTAAAAGAGTTAGCAGTTTAAGTTTCAAGGACAAAGTAATTTGCTAATAAAGCATTAACCTTTGGAGTCATTCAGTACTTATATCTAATTAAATTTGTTTTTACATTTCACTTTCAGAAAGGCCAACCAATCCCAGAGAAAGACCTTCACATTATCTGCCCATTTCATTTTCCCCCTGAACAGACCACTAGGGTGATTAAATTAAACTTCAGGCTAATCCCTTTAAAGTCTAGTTTTAACACTGGCAGGACAAACAAGAGTATTAGAATCATTTACAAACTTTACAATTTAAGAGAAAATTCCCAAAATGTATTTAAATGCTGAAGCTGCAAGGAGAAATAATCATACGTTCTACTTATTGAATAATTAGAGGTTTCTTGACTATTCACTCTCCTTGAATTCTGTTAAAGCTCTAATCTGTTCCACTGGAGAATTTTTTTCAATAAAACCACCCCGCTCGATTTAACAAAACAATTACATTACTTCATATCAGTTTTATTCCAAATACTACCAGAACTTCTTGAATTAGTTAAAATAAGGTCCTCTCCAAATCGTGTTTCCAAATTGACTGCACATTAGCCTTAGTAAGTGCAATCTCAGAAACTATTATCTAGAAATTTTAAACCTTGACATTCGTTAAAAAGTGAGCCATATTTATATATTAACATTTTGAAGTAAATTCTGACTACAAATTATGGGTGTGGACAATTTTCTATATGATTCCTAGAAAAAGGTGAATCCACCTTTTGTGGCCTCTGAAGCTTTAACATTTTGGGGAACTGTCTTTAGGAAAAATAATGAGACTAAAAAACAAAAACAAAATTCTGTACAGGAGTAAAAATATTATGAATAAGTAACAAAATTAAAATTTATAAATTTTTAAAAGCTAGCAAATACCATAAAGTCCATAAAATAACATGTTTACTAATAATGCCTGATACACCTACCTCTATAATATTTTATTTTCCTATATTTTTGGCTGTATACTCTGCTGCTTCATTTGACAATGATTTTGTAAAAATACTTTTCAACATAGAGAAAAGAAAGATAATTGTCTTTCCTGCAGGTCAAAATATTTTTTTATTAATGAGAGTTTAGAAAATTTCCTTTCAATGCCACAACCAGAAATTGATAAATTTTGAGCTGTTGTCAAATTCAGGGAAATTATCAGTTTCTTTCATATATGAGCTTTAAGATTTCAGGGCATTTTCAGAAAAGTTTTCTTGTGCAATGATTATTTTTAAATACTCTTGGAATTGATAGCAGCTATTTTACACTGGGCACTACATCTTTATGCCATAATACTGGGTGAGTCAGTGGGTGATAGGAGTGTTACTAAAAGGCATTGCTACACCAGAATTTCTAGCAAAAATGTCACTATACCCACAAGTGATTAAGAACCACATATAGTCGCCAAAACCGGTTTGGCTCAGTGGATAGAGCGTCGGCCTGCGGATTGAAAGGTCCCAGGTTCGATTCCGGTCAAGGGCATGTACCTTTGTTGCGGGCACATCCCCAGTAGGGGGTGTGCAGGAGGCAGCTGATCGATGTTTCTCTCTCACTGATGTTTCTAACTCTCTTATCCTTCTCCCTTCCTCTCTGTAAAAAATCAATAAAATATATTTTTTTTAAAAAAGAACCACATATAGTCAAATATTCTAACAACAAACTAAACATATCCCCACTGAACCTCCCTCCCCTTAGATCTTCAAAATGTCCATGGCACATCCAATGCCATCCAACACAAAGGGGAAGTCTAACAGGGGGAGTCAAAGCGGCAATAGACAATAGGCTTAAAGGATGGTGGTTAAAATATTTTACTTTTGCAAAAACATGTAACCATGTGAACACATTGCTAAGACCCCATCCAGGGTCTCAGAAGAGGTCACTCACTGAAACTTAAGCTTCATTAACTTCACAATAAATCTGTCTCTGGGCCTAGAAGACTTAGCAGTTAGTAAAATATTTTTTATTAAATATATTGGATAACAGTGGTTAATCCTATCTAATAAAAGAGTAATATGCAAATTGACCATCACTCCAACACACAAGATGGCCACCCCCATGTGGTCAAAGATGGCAGCCCCCATGTGGACACAAGATGGCTGCCACAAGATGGCTGGCAGGGGAGGGCAGTTGGGAGGGACCAGGCCTGCAAGGGAGGGCAGTTGGGGGCAATCAGGCCTGCAGGGGAGGACAGTTAGGGGGAGACCCAAGCCTGCAGCGGAGGGCAGTTGCAGGGGAGCAGGCCTGCAGGGAAGAGCAGTTGGGGGGGACTAGGCCTGAAGGGGAGGGCAGTTGGGGGGGACCCAGGCCTGTAGGGGAGGGCAGTTTGGGGGGACCAGGCCTATAGGGGAGGGCAGTTGTGGGGGACCGGGCCAGCAGGGGAGGGCAGTTTGAGGGGACCCAGGCCTGTAGGGGAGGGCAGTTGGGGGGGACCAGGCCAGCAGGAGAGGGCAGTTGGGGGGGACCCAGGCCTGTAGGGGAGGGCAGTTTGGGGGGACCAGGCCTATAGGGGAGGGCAGTTGGGAGGGACCAGGCCTGCAGGGGAGGGCAGTCAGGGGGGACCCAGGCCTGTAGGGGAGGGCAGTTGGGGCGGGGCCAGGACTGCAGGGGAGGGCAGTTGGGCATGACCAGGCCTGCAGGGGAGGGCAGTTGGAGGCTATCAGGCCTGCAGGGGAGGGCAGTTAGGGGCAACCAGGCTGGCAAGGGAGGGCAGTTAGGGGTGACCAGGCCAGTGGGGGGGGGGGGCAGTTAGCAGCAATCAGGCCGGCAGGGGAGCAGTTAGGCATCGATCAGGCTGGTTGGGGAGTGGTTAGGTGGTGATCAGGCTGGCAGGCAGAAGCAGTTAGGGGCAATCAGGCAGGCAGGCAGGCGAGCAGTTGAGAGCCAGCAATCCTGGATTGTGTGAGGGATGTCCCAGATTGGAGAGGGTGCAGGCTGGGCTGAGGGACACATACCCCCCCATGCACAAATTTCGTGCACCGGGCCTCTAGTAACATTATATAAATTGCAAGTTGCGACTTTATAATGCAACAGTATACTCTATTGTGTGCTCACTACCCAGAGTCTAGTCTCCTTTTGTCATCTTGTATTTGACTTCGTTACCCTCTTCATCCTCCCCCATCCAACAAAATATGTTTTAAAGAAAGGAAAAGAAAAGAAAGGAAAAAAGAAGAAAGGTCAAAATTATACTCTATACCATATGGGCTTTTGACTAAAGAAAGACAGGTGAGCTGGAAAAGGCAAAGAAAGTGTGTTTCCTTTTGTTCTTAGCAATCAAATTGTGAACATGCCCTGGAAAGTACAGCCGTAAGTATCCGTCACTGGGATCCACTGTTGATAACACAAAGTGCTTTAACATTACATCACTGCTACTTTTCCTTTACACTTAATCCAATTGAAATGTATTTTCCTGGCCTTAAGCAAGCTTTATTAAACAGAAGTGAATTCTAGAAAGATGCAGTGGAAACAGCAGCCTTATATATGAGTGGGGTGCAATAGGATTTTGGGGGGAATCTAGAGAGGAATGTACTTGCAAATGTTAAAGTAGAATTTAGTCCTTCATTTATACATGGATATGTTGGAAAAACGAACATTAATCTAAAATAGTTTGCCAGACAAAGAATAGATACGTAAGTCCCTTGGAGAAAAATTTTGCGAAGTAGTTTCTTGATGCAATTAGCTTTACTGCAATTAGCACCGACAATTAGTAAGACTTAGCTTCTATTCCTGCCCCCAGCATTGGCCACCTTAAATCACGTGGAGGAGGTTTAATTGATTTCATTTGAGGATGAAATCAAGTGCAGGTGTCATACTTACTACTCACCGAAATGAAATGACTTGTTTTTAAAGCTTTGGAACTAAAGGTTGTAGAGTTACTTTTGCCATCCTCTTTTCAAATTAACAAAATATCCTGCAAAATATCCATCTAATTTTTGGATAGTTACAAATTAATGAAAAAAATTATAAAATGTTTTTATAAATTTGAATATTTTAAACATAACCAATTTAACAAAACATGCAGCATAGTAAATATTGTCACTTCTCTGCACTTCCAACTTGGCTTTCTCCCCAAAGCAAATTAAAGAAAGCAGCATACTTGTGTAGGGGTTGTAGACTGGAGTTATGTGAAGGTAGATGGTGAATACAAAAGAAAGTCCTACTTTTGGAGCATGAGAAAGTGGAAAATTCATATCTAAGTCTGCCTATGGATGCCTTCAGGGCAGAAAACTTAGAAGGTTTATTATACTATGTAAATTTAAAAAATTTAGCCACAACCATCAACACAGTCTTAGCTGACCAGAGTGTGTAGTGTAGACAACAAATGAGAGAAATACTGCTTTCCCACCGTACAAATAGTAAAAATGGATCCAAAGCTTACTTTGCCCTCTTTGGCCAAGATGAATATGAAACTCAGATGTGAAAAAAAATCACCTACAGTTTCAGACATGGAAAAGAATTACCCACATATTGCCATCACACTTCACATGACTCTTGAAATAAGGAAATTTTATATCAAACTTCATGAAGAATCACTATATGCCAATTAGCCAATTTATTTGTAATAAAAACAAGGGAAACTGAAATCAATTTGCTCAAGATCTTATGAGAGGTCTGAATCATAGACAAGAATATTGTAGAAACAAGAAGTATAAATCTTTGGGGGGAAAAAGAACACAAATAAACCCGAAATGGCAAAAAAAGTATAAACTCTTTACTTCATTGAAAAGCCAAACCCATTCTGAAATCTCTGACTTCACTAATTCCCAAAGAGTAACTTACTTTAACGTGATGTACACCATTCAGTTTTCCAATTTGCTGTTCAATGGTCCAAACACAGGAACTACACGTCATCCCCTCAACAGAGATGGTGACAGAATTCACACCCATACTTGGATCCATTTTGATTTCTTCTTTACATTCCTATTAGAAACAATGAATTCATTCATTTCAGCCATGGAAATAATATTTCCTCATTTTCCCCCACCTCCTCAATTGAAAATATCTATATTTATAAAAGGCTAAGTGACGGACCATATGTCCATTCGACCATCTGACTGACCGACCAGCCAGTACATATGATGCACACTAGCAATTTAAAAATAAACGTTGACTAGCGCATGCGCGATACATATAAAGCTCTAGCTGGCACCAATCGCACGCATGTGTTTCGATCTGTCATTGTCAATTGTGAATTTGGTTGACACATCTATTACAGAAAAGGGCGAATACGCCAAAACCGGTTTGGCTCAGTGGATAGAGCGTCGGCCTGCAGACTGAAAGGTCCCAGGTTCGATTCCGGTCAAGAGCATGTACCTTGGTTGCGGGCACATCCCCAGTAGGGGGTGTGCAAGAGGCAGCTGATTGATGTTTCTCTCTCATCGATGTTTCTAACTCTCTATCCCTCTCTCTTCCTCTCTGTAAAAAATCAATAAAATATATTTTAAAAAATTATAAAAAAAGAAAAGAGCGAATAGTGATATTAAAATATTTCTTCTAATTAATTTCCTTTCAATGTGCATGAATCTGTGCACCAGGCCACTAGTAGTACTAATAAAATATAGACAGTATTCTTTTCTCTCACCTCATGTTAGTCTCATTTCAGGGCTTTTGCTTTCACTATTCCTTTAGTTTGGGACTTTCTCCTTCCAGATATCTGCTTTGCTAACTTCCTTATCTCTTTCAAGTCTTTACTCAAATCTAACCTTCTTAATGAGTCTTACACTGACCAACCTGTTTAAAATTGCAACCCACATCTTTCCATAAACACACACTGATTCCCTTTACCTCTGCTCTATTTTTCTTTTTTCACAGAACTTATCACCTTCTAATGTTGTCTATAACTTATTTATTATGTTTATTGCTTTTTATCTGTCTTCCTGCAATGGTTTTAAAGCATATTCACAAATTCTTTGTTTACCCCTTGCTTCAAGAGGCGGAAATTAACTCCTTTCCCCTTGAGTGTGTCCTGGGCTCAGTGACTTGCTTCCAACAAATAGAATATGGTGAAAGCAACAAGGTGTGACTTCCAAGACTAAGTCATAAAAGGCACTGCAAGAGGGAGAGAAAAGTCATTGTGGCTTCCTCCTTGTCTTGTCTCGAATCATTTATTCTGGGGAAAGGCACCTGCCATGTCATGAGGATACTCAAGCAATCTTACGAAAAGGTTCATATGTGGAGAAACTGAGGCTTCCTGACAACAGCCAGGTGAGTGAACTGTCTTGGAAGTTGATTATTTTTATAAAATGTTTTTATTGATTTAATATTTTTTTTAGAGAGGAAGGGAAAGGGAGAGATTGAAACATCGATAAGAGAGAACACATCGATCGATCAACCAGCTGCCTCCTGCACGCCTCCTAATGGCACCCACAACCAGGAATCGAACCAGAATTGAACCAGTGACCTCCTGGTGCATAAGACAATGCTCAATCCACTGAGCCACACCAGCCAGACAGAAGTTGGTTCTTCAGACTCAGTTAAGCCTTTAGATGCCTGCAGCTCCAGCCAACATATTGACTACAACCTCATCAGAGACCTTGAGCCAGAATCACACAGCTAAGCCACTCCCAATTTCATGACCCACAGAAACGCTGAGACAATAAATACTTGTTGTTTTCAGCCAGTACATTTTGGGGTAATTTATTACACTAAAATAATTAACTAATACAAATTCCACTGGAATTAAAACTCCATAAAAATAGGTATCTGATTTTTTCACTGATATTAGTTTGAACTGCATAAAATTGGCATTGCTGCATATCAAAGTAGTCAAAGATTGGCAACTTCATATAGATTAACCTAATATATCCCATGAAAACAGTGGTCTCCTTTGGTGAAGAGAACTGGGTGGTTAGGGTATATGCATGAGAAAAAGAATTTTCACAATATAACTTTTTATACCTTTTTTTAAAAATATTTTTTTATTGATTTCAGAGAAGAAGGGAGAGAGAGAAACATCAATGAAGAAAGAGAACATTGATCGACTGCCTACCGCAGGCCCCTTACTGGGGACCGAGCCTGCAAGCCAGGCATGTGCCCTGACCGGGAATCGAACTATGACCTCTGGTTCATAGGTCGACACTCAACCACAGAGCCACACCAGCCAGGCTTTTTATACCTTTTGTAAAAATTGAGATGTAACTGACTTATAAAATTGTGTAGTTAAAGGTGTACAATGTGTTGGCTTGACACATCTATATATATAAAAGCCTAAGTGACCAGCCAACCAGCAGGTAGCTATGATGCACATTGACCACCAGGGGGCAGACGCTCAATGCAGGAGCTGCCGAGTGACAGCAACTTTGCAGAGTGCCCTCTAGCACTCCGGGACCCCTCAGGGAATGTCAGACTGCCAGTTTCAGCCTGATCGCCGTAGGCAAGGCCAAGGGACCCACCAGTGCACAAATCCTCTAATCTATACTAATAATAGACAAATATGTAAATTGACCATACCTCCGCAATGCCCACAACCAATCAGGCGTGAGTATGCAAATTAACCCAACAAAGATGGTGGGCCTGTGGGCAGCGCGCACGCACACACGCGCCAAGCAGCTGGGGGTGAGGTGCAACGCCCACCCGCCCTCCGCGTAGCCGGGGAGATGTGGCAGGCGTCCCCAGGACCCTGGCTGCTTGATGCCAGTGCACACGCACGCTGGCCACAGGGACACGCTGGTCCCGGGGATGCCACTGGAGTGTCCAGTCCTCTCAGCCCAGCCTGGGGGCAGCTGGAGTTCTCAGTCCTCTTGGTTTGTGCAGCCCGTGGACCGGAAGCAGAAACCAAGAGCGCGGGGAGCACCAGGAATTCTGGAAATCATAGTTCTGGTGGCAGCCCCTGGACCGGAAGCGGAAGCCCAGAGTGCAGGGAGCACCAGGAATGCTGGGAATCGTAGTTCTGGTGGCAGACGCACTGCGGGATCTCCTAGACACTAGAGTAAAGTGAGCCTGGAGCAAGTTACTGTTGCAGGTGGGGGATGGAGGGAAAGCAAAGGTGAGAGACATAAGTAAAGTCACAGTGTCGAGAAAATATTAAAGGGAAGATATCCTGCAACTTCTAGGAAATCTCCACCAATGGAGCAAAGAGAAAAAAAAAACAAAAAAAAAAGGACCTCTATTATTCTGTGAGCACCAAACCAAACTGGGTTGGGGTCTCAGACAATTTGCTCATATGATTGCAAAGACAGACAGAAACTCCAGGATTGGAGAAGGCTCCCAGATTGGAGAGGGTGCAGGTCAGGCTGAGGGACCCACCCCCCGTGCACGAATCTTCATGCACCGGGCCCCTAGTTTTTTATATTGCAATAAGACTTCCACCATTACTAACACCTCTATCTTATCACTTATCATTTTTTTTGTGGTGAGAACAATTACGATCTAGTCTCTTATACCTTTTTAATTTTATAGCATGAAAATGTATTATTATTCAAACACAGACACAGTCACAAACACACACACACATATACACACACAAAACAGTGGACCTGAAATATTAGAAAACAATAATATGGATTGGAGTTTGTAATTGAGCATTCCAAGGTCCTTGGTCTTGTTTAGAATGTATATAGAGAAAGAGATAACCCCTGGTTTTGGTAAGAATACATGTTAGAAATTTAAGGGTAATGGTAGGAGAAATGCCTATGCAAGCCCTTTACCCATTTTTAATAGGGATTTGGGGGTGGTTGTTGAGTTGCATGATTTCTCTATAACTTCTGCATATTAATCTCTTATCAGATATGATTTCCAAATATTTTCTCCTATTCTATGTGTTATCTTTCTACTCTATTGGTAGGGGTCTTTGATGCCCAAAAGTTTTTAATTTTGATGAAATCCATTCTATTTTTTGTTGTTGTTGCAACTATTCATGTTTTAAATTGAAATAAAATTGACATATAACACTGTATTCGTTTTAGGTGTACAACATAATGATTTGATATGTGTAGATATCACAAAATTATTATCACCGTAAGTTTAGTTAACATCCACCACCATACATAGTTACAAGTTTTTTCTTGTGATGAGAAATTCTAAGATCTATTCTCTTAGCAATTTTCAAATATGTAATACAGTATTTTTAACTATAGTCACCATGCTGTACATTACATCCCCAGACTTATTTATCTTATAACTAAAAGTTTGTACCTTTTGACCACCTTCACCCATCTTTCTCACCCCAACCCCCTCCCTCTAGCAATGAACTAACCTGTTTTCTGTATCTATGAGTTTGTGGGGTTTTTTTAGATTCCACATATAAGTGAGCTCATATAATATTAGTCTTTCTCTGCTTATTTCACTTAACATAATGACCTTAAGATCCATCCATGTTGTTGCAAGTGGCAAAATTTCCTTCTTTTTTGGCCATTCATCCCTCAACAGACACTTAGGTTGTTTCCATGTCTTGGATATCCAATATAATAAAGAGGTAATATGCAAATTGACAATCACTCCAACACACAAGATGGCTGCCCCTATGTGGACACAAGGTGGCCGGCAGGGGAGGGCAGTTGTGGGCGATCAGGCCTGCAGGGGAGGGCAGTTAGGGGTGACTGGGCAGCAGAGGAGTGCAGTTGGGGGCGATCAGCTTGCAGGGGAGGGCAGTTAGGGGTGACCCAGGCCTGCAGGGGAGGGCAGTTGGGGGCAACCAGGCCTGCAGGGGAGGGCAGTTGGGGGGGACCAGGCTAGCAGGGAAGGGCAGTTAGGGGCAACCAGGCCTGCAGGAGAGGGCAATTGAGAGTGACTAGGCCTGCAGGGGAGGGCAATTGGGGGGGACCAGGCCGGCAGAGGAGGGCAGTTAGGGGTGACCAGGCCTGCAGGGGAGGGCAGTTGGGAAAGACCAGGCCTGCAGGGGAGAGGAGTTAGGGGTGACCAGGTCTGCAGGGGAGGGCAGTTAGGGGTGACCAGGCCTGCAGGGGAGGGCAGTTGGGGGGGACCAGGCCTGCAGGGGAGGGCAGTTGTGGGGGACCAGGCCTGCAGGGGAGGGCAGTTGTGGGGGACCAGGAGGGCAGTTGGGGGCAACCAAGCCGGCAGGGGAGGGCAGTTAGGGGTGACCAGGCCTGCAAGGGAGGGCAGTTAGGGATGACCGGGCCAGCATGGGAGGGCAGTTGGGGGCGACCAGGCCTGCAGGGGAGGACAGTTAGGGGAGACCAGGCCAGCAGGGGAGGGCAGTTAGGGGAGACCAGGCTGGCAGGGGAGGGCAGTTAGGGGCAATTGGGCAAGCAGGGGAGGGCAGTTAGGGGTGACCATGCTGGCAGGAGAGTGAAGTTAGGGGTGACCAGGCCAGCAGGGGAGGGCAGTTGGGGGCAACCAGGCTGGCAGGGGAGGGCAGTTAGGGGTGACCAGGATGGAAAGGTAGGGTAGTTAGCGGTGACCAGGCCAGCAGGGGAGGGCAGTTAGGGGCAATATGACTGGCAGGGGAGCAGTTAGGCATCGATCATGCTGGCAGGGGAGTGGTTAGGGGATGATCAGGCTGGCAGGCAGAAGCAGTTAGGGGCAATCAGGCAGGCAGGAAAGCGGTTGGGAGCCAGCAATCCTGGATTTTGAGCGGGGTCCCAGATTGGAGAGTGTACAGGCTGGGGTGAGGGACACACACCCCCATGCACAAATTTCATGCACCAGGCCTCTAGTTGTAAATAATACTACAATGAATATGGAGTGGAGATATCTTAGAGATAGTGATCTTATTTCCTTTGGATAAATACCCAGTAGTGGAATTGCTGGATCATATGGTAGTTCTATTTTTAATATTTGAGAAACCTCCATGCTGTTTTCCATACCTTTTCATCTATACAACATGTAAAAAAAAATCTTAGAAAAGATGAAAGAAAAATTCATCCTGTGGCCCACCATGTTCAGACTTAATTTCAACTAGCACTAATTGTGGAACTATTGTAATTTATAATGTGCCCTAAGCTGAAATAGATTCATAATTGTTAGTCTATTTGTTATTCACTTTTAAAGTTATAGCTAAAGCTATTCCAAATGGAATAGGTAATAAGTTATGTCCGCTGGTTCTTATTAAGTTAGTGCTACATTATTACCTATCCTATATAACAGTGGTCGGCAAACTCATTAGTCAACAGAGCCAAATATCAACAGTACAACGATTGAAATTTCTTTGGAGAGCCAAATTTTTTAAACTTAAACTTCTTCTAACGCCACTTCTTCAAAATAGACTCGCCCAGGCCGTGGTATTTTGTGGAAGAGCCACACTCAAGGGGCCAAAGAGCCGCATGTGGCTCGCGGGCCACAGTTTGCCGACCACGGCTATATAATAAAGAGCTACTATGCAAATGGTCATCACGCCCTCACATCTTCATGCCCTCACACTTGATGCCGTAACTGCTCAGACACTCAACACTGGGGAGAGAGGAATGGGGACCAGCCAGGCACAAATGAGCTCGCGAGAGAGGAATGGGGAACAGCCAGTCACAAATGAGCTCGCGAGAGAGGAATGGGGACCAGCCAGGCACAAATGAACTCGAGAGAGAGGAATGGGGACCAGCCAGACTGCAGATCAGGAGAGGGATAAGCCGCCCACCCCGTGGTCCAGGTTGCCAGCGCCTGAGCCTGCGCCTGCGGCCCGGGAGAGTGACAAGCTGCACACCCCGCAGTCCCAGATGCCAGCAGCTAAGGCTGCGGCCCAGGAGAGGGACAAGCCGCACACCCCGTCATCCCAGGCGCCAGCTGCCCACCCCACAGTCCCGGGCACCAGCGGCTGGGGTTGAGGCCCGAGAGAGCGACAAGCCGCCCACCCCGTGGGCCCGGACACCTGTGGCTGCAACCCAGGCAAAGCCGCCCACCCATGGTGCCCTGCGGATGCAGCAGGCCCAGGGGAAGCTGGCCCAGGTCCTGTGGCCAGACAGAGGGAGGGAAGCTTGGATCCCGGGTGCCTGCAACCGGCCAGAGGAGGGAATCCTGGGTCCTGGTTGCGGGACAAGGCAGAGGCGGTTAGGGGTGATCAGGCCAGCAGGGGAGCAATTAGGGGCAATCAGGCCAGTAGGGGAGTAGTTAGGGGCAATCAGGCAGGCAGGCAGAGGTGGTTAGGGGCCATCAGGCAGGCAGAGGTGGTTAGGGGTGAACAGGAAGGCAGGCAGGCGAGCAGTTAGGAGCCAGCAGTCCCAGATTGTGAGAGGCAGCCGGGCATCCCCCGAGGGGTCCCGGATTGGAGAGGGTGCAGGCCGGGCTGAGAGACACCCCCCCGCCCATGCCCGATTTTCATGCACCCGGCCTCTAATTCTTACTTAAAGAGACTTAAAATATCTCTTCAATATAAAAGAATAAATTCATCTAATTTTTGTTTTTAATTACTTCAAGCAGCCTTTATTCAAGGTAAAAAAAAAAAAATCATGATCCCGAGAGAACAAAGATGGCAGCATGTGTAAATGCCTATACTTGCTGCCTCCCACAACCACATCAAAATTACAACTAAAATAGAGAACAACCATTATGCAGAACCACCTGAAATCTGGCTGAATGGAAGTCTTACAACTAGAGAAGTAAAAGAAGAAAGCACACTGAGATTGGTAGGAGGAGCAGCAGCAAAGAACGATCTGGTCTGACACCCACGTGTGTCTGTGCTTTAATTGGGAGGGATATCTCGACTGTGGAGGCCTCCCATGAGGACCAAGGAGTCCCAGCCCCATACCAGACCCAAGCCCAGGGTTCCAGAACTGGGAAGAGAAGTCCCTGTAACTTCAGACTATATAAACCAGCGGGGATTATGGCTGAGTGACAAAGAGGCTTTTGGAGACCCAGCAGTTCCTCTTAAAGGGCCCTAGAATGGAATTACATGGAATCATTCCCTCTGAGCTCCAGCACTGGGGCAGCAGTTGTGGGGGATCCAGGGACATATGGGCAGGAACTGGATTGTCTGGCATTGGAGCAAGAACTCAAGGGCAGATTTCTCACAGACAGGGGTGCTCGCAGGGGTCAGTCATATCTGAGTTTCCATCAGCCTGGCTCACAATGTTTGCTCTCCCCTAGTGATTCCCTGATATCCCGCCCCACCCGCTTTACAGCCCCACCCAAACTGTTTGCAATGGCTTTTCTATATGAATGGCCTGTCCTGACTCAGGCTTCAAAGTTTCCTAAAATCACTCAAACAAGGAGCTGCTGGCATCAGCATGCCCCATACCTATCAATAAGAGGCCCAAGACCCAGCATTAGCAGCAACCTGCCTTTCATAGCTTGACCTAGCCTGGGCACTTACAAGCAACACAAGTAGCAGCCATCCGCAGATCACTTTGTAGCTCCTGATGGTGGCCCAGGCAGTGGCTGACTTTGTACATCCCAGGAGCCACCAGAGCCAGTGCACCCAGTGGACAGCTTCAGACCACACCAGATTACAACTCTACACATCCACAAGTGACCCACTCCAGGGGAAGACTCAGTGAATATGAAATCCCCACTGAAGTAAGTCCTGCTCCATATGGGTGTTTCCTGCACAGCAGCTCTCCCACTGCTGTCACAGCTGGTCCTCATAGCCAATTGGCCTGGAGGTCAATTCCTCCCAGTGACACCAACAGCAATCAAGTCTCAACTACAACAAGACTATGCACATAGCCCAGCTCAGGTCACTCGGGAGACTGAGCCACTGGACACTACAGGACACCTACTACACAAGGCCACTCTACCAATTCCAGGAGACAAAGCAGCTCTATCTAATACATAAAAACAAACACAGGAAAATAGCCAAAATGTGGAGACAAAGAAACATGTCACAAATGAACGAACATTAGAAATCTCCAGAAAAAGAACTAAATGAAATGGTAGCAAACAAACTACTAGATACAGAGTTCAAAACAAAGGATGTTCGAGGATCTTAATGAGAGTTTCAAGAGACTTAGTGAGAATTTCAAGGATCTTAGTGTGAATTTCAAGAACATGAAAAAGGACCAGTCAGAAATTAAGCATATACCAACTGAAATAAATAATCATTTGCAGGGATTCAACAGTACAGTATAGGATTCCAATAATCAAATCAATGAATTGCAACATGAGGAAGCAAAAAACACCCAATCAAAAGATCACAAAGAAAAAAGAATCCAAAAATATGAAGATAGTGTAATGAGCCTCTGGGACAACTGCAAGTGTACCAACATTCACATTATTGGGGTGCCAGAAGAAGAAGAGAGGGAGCAAGATATTAAAAACCTATTTGAAGAAATAATGACAGAAAACTTCCCCTACCTGGTGAAAGAAATAGACTACAAGTCCAGGAAGTGCAGAGCATCCCAAACAAGATGAACCCAAAGAGGTCCACACCAAGACACATCATAATTAAGATGCCAAGGGTTAAAGACAAAGAGAGAATATTAAAAGCAGCAAGAGAAAAACAGTTAGTTGCATACAAGGGAGAGCCCATGCGACTGCCAGCTGATTTCTCAACAGAAACTTTGCAGGCCAGAAGGGAGTGGCAACAAATATTCAAAGTGATGAATAGCAAGGACCTACAACCAAGATTACTCTATCCAGCCAAGCTATCATTTAGAATTGAAGGTCCACTAAAGAGTTTCACAGACAAGAAAAAGCTAAAGGATCTCATCACCACCAAACCAGTATTACATTAAATGTTGAAAGGTATTCTTGAAGAGGAGCAGGAGGAGGAGGACAATGATGACAATGACAAAATAAAAGTATGAACAATTAAATGGCAATAAATACTATTTATTAACAATTGAATCTAAAAATCAAAATAAACAAACAAGGAATCTAATGAACAAAATAAACTGATAAATAAAATAGAACCAGAGGCATGGAAACATGGAAGAGACTGATGAATCTCAGAGGGAAGGGGGTTGGTAGGAAGAGATTAACCAAAGAACTTATATGCATATATGCATTACCTATAGACACAGACAATAATGTGGTATAGGCCTGGGGCAGAGCGGGAATCAGGTGGAGGGAGGCAATTGGGGAAGACATCTGTAATACTCTCAACAATAAAGATTCTTTTTTTAAAAATCATGATCCCTAATGAACCACACCACATAAGATTTTCACATTCTGGTAATATACTATTTATAAGCAATCTATATATAAAAATAAGCTGTCACTGCCCTGAGAAAGACCACCTTTCTTCCTCTAGCCAGAGCAGTAGTTACCAATAGGACAAAATCTGAATCTTTGAATGAATGATAAGTGGAATAAGGGAAGAAGCAGTAGAACTGAATTAGTTTAGAGGAGGTAGAACTAGCTACTCCAACTCTTAAACAAATTCGTTATACTGCCTGAATTTTCCATTGAGCAAAATTTCATAATTTTAGATTATATTAATGCATACATTGCATTTTTTCCAAATTTTTATTATGAAAAATTTCAACCACACATATATGATGAAATAGTACAATGAACATCTATCTGTATATCTTCTGCGTGAATTCAACAATTGTTAACATTTTGATACATGTTCTCTTTTTTTCTAGACCGTTTGAATGTTTTAGAAATCATAATGCATTTCCAAAGAATAAGGACTCCAGCATAACCACAATACTATTATAATGGCTAAGAAAATTAATGATTGTACTTTATCTAATACACATTCTCCATTTAAATTATCTCAAATGTCCCAACAACATCCTTTACAGCTTTTTTTTTTTTTTCTTTCCACAGCTCAAGATTCGGACAGGGTTCACAAGCACCATTTGGCTGTGTCTTTTTTGTACATTTAACCTAGAACAGTCCCTCCCCCATATCTCTTTTCCCTCGTGAAGTGACTTTTTTAATAATCCAGGTCAGTTGTCTTAACAGACATTGTACCCTCTTTTTAAAATACAAATTCCTCTTTGATAGTTTAAGGGGCCAATAGCTGGAATTACTAGTAAACCTCCTAATATATATATATATAAAAGGCTAAGCGACTGTCCAACTGGCCAGTAGCTATGACATGCACTGACCACCAGGGGGGCAGGCACTCCATGCAGGAGCTGCTGAGCTGTGGTCACTTGGCAGCAGTGGTTCTTGGGTGACGAACCCCAGAACCAGAGAGGAGGGAGCCTGATTCCTCACGATTCCTCGCGATTCCTCTCTCACTCCGGGACACCTTGGGGGATGTCAGAGAGCCAGTTGCAGCCTGATCCCTGCAGGCCAGGCCAAGGGACCCCACCTGCCAGAGGGAACTAGCTCACTCCACAGATGCCCTTCGAGCCGCAGCGCCGGCCTAGGTGCGGCCGGCTGGAGAGGGACCACGGGAGGTTGGCGCCAGGGCATGTCTGGCCCGTCTTGCCCAGTCCCGCTCTGCCGGCCACCACCCGGGACCACCTGCATTAGTCCCTGCACCAGAGGGATTAATTAATTTCCTTTCAATGTGCATGAATCCATGCACTGGGCCACTAGTATCTATATAAGATCAGTTAATAAAAAAACAGAGGTCCAGATGGGACAGGAAAGGCAGGTAACTATGATCAAAGGATAATGGGGATGAAGGGAACTCACAGGCCCAGGTGGTGAGTCCATGGTAGGGTACTTAAGGCAATCATGAGGCTTTAGGATCTAGGGAGAGGGTCACTGGCAAGCAGTGATGGGTATGAAAAGGGAAGTGGAATAATGTCTAACCAAATAAATCCTATAAAAACTGTGCCTACAGTTAGTCCTGTGCCTAAGAAAGGAGACTCTCTTCCTCTTTCCTCCTCAGGATAGAACACTCAGATTTAGTACTATATAGCTCAGATATTTTATGGGTCAAATGGGGCTTCTGAGGGTTGATGTAGGTACATGATCAAAATGGACTACATTGTTTTATGGGAAAATGTCAAGTTGAAACAGAAGAATTGGTAACAAACTTTTAGAATACAATACACTCAGCAAATGAAGGCTAGTTTACCTGGTTAGTTAGGAATGTAATATTGTAATACAGTTTTATTGTAGGGTACTAGAGGCCTGGTGCACGAAATTCGTGCACAGGGGGGGTGTCCCTCAGCCCAGCCTGCACCCTCTCCAATCTGGGACCCCTCGAGGGATGTCCGACTGCCCGTTTAGGCCAGGATCGGGCCTAAACGGGCAGTCGGACATCCCTCCCACAATCCAGGACTGTTCGCTCCCAACTGCTCGCCTGCCTGCCTTCCTGATTGCCCCTAACCACTTCTGCCTGCCAGCCTGATCACCCCCTGACCACTCCCCTGCCAGCCTGATTGATGCCTAACTGCTCCCCTGCCAGCCTGTTTGCCACTAACTGCCCTCCCCTGCAGGCCTGGTCACCCCTAACTGCCCTCCCTTGCAGGCCTGGTCACCCCTAACTGCCCTCTCCTGCAAGCCAGGTCCCCCCAACTGCTCTCCTCTGCAGGCCTGGGTCCTCCCCCAACTGCCCTTTCCTGCAGGCCTGATAACATCCAACTTCCCTCCTCTGCCGGCCTGGTCACCCCTAACTGCCCTCCCCTGCAGGCTTGATCGCCCCCAACTGCCCTCCCTTGCAGGCCTGGTCCCTCCCAACTGCTCTTCCCTGCTGGCCTGATCACCCACAACTGCCCTCCCTTGCAGGCCTGGTCCCTCTCAACTTCCCTCCCCTGCTGGCCATCTTGTGGTGGCCATCTTGTGTCCACATGGGGGCAGGATCTTTGACCACTTGGGGGCAGCCATCTTGTGTGTTGGAGTGATGGTCAATCTGCATGTTACTCTTTTATTAGATAGGATAGAGGCCTGGTGCATGGGTGGGGGCCAGCTAGTTTGCCCTGAAGGGTGTCCCAGATCAGGGTGGGGGTTCCCTTGGGGCGTGGGGCAGCCTGGGCGAGGGGCCTGTGGTGGTTTTCAGGTTGGCCACGCCCCCTGGCAACCCAAGTGGAGACCCTGGTATCTGGGGTTTATTTATCTTCTATAATTGAAACTTTGTAGCCTGGAGCGGAGCCAAGCCTCCTGCTCGCTCCATGGCTGCCGCCATTTCAGTTGGAATTTATTTGTCTTCTATAATTGAAACTTTGTAGCCTTAAGCGGAGGCCTGGGCCGGCCAGGGCTGCAGAAATTTGGCTTCCTCCATTGCCGGGGGGGAACCCTAGCCTCCTGCTCTCTGCAGCTCTGTGGCTGCTGCCATTTCTGTTGGAATTTATTTATCTTCCATAATTGAAACTTTGTACCCTTGAGTGGAGGCCTGGACCCGCCAGGGTGTGTGGAAAGCTTGGCTTCCTCCATTGCCAGGGAAACCCAAGCCTCCCTCCTGCTTGCTCAGCGGCCACAGCCATCTTGATTGGGGTTAATTTGCATACCCGCTCTGATTGGCTGGTGGGCATGGCTGGTGGGCGTGGCTTGTGGGTGTAGCAGAGTGATGGTTAATTTGCATATTACTCTTTTATTAGATAGGATGTCATAGACCAAAGTACTGGAGCATCTCCCAGGATTACTGAGAGACGATAAAGCAGAAAGGCACTTTTAACCCTTTGCACTCGCTTGCTTTTTTCTCGATTCCTTTATTCTAATGCTAACTGTGTCGAGTCACACTCGACATCCGAGTGCAAAAGGTTAAAGTAACTGAATAATTCAACCCAGAAGTATAGAGTAAGAAGTAAAGAATTTCTGAGCATAAATTAAAATTACATTAATATAGCCACATTTCCCACTACATACATTTATGCAGGTCAAATCATCTATGAATAATATATATTTCTGACTTCATACTTCACCTATTTTTCTTCTACTTAAATTGGACCTTACAAGTAAAATACCAGAGGAATTCCATCTCCCTCATATCACTCTATTATATATATATACACACAACTCTAATTGATTTTGTAATATATGTTATGTCCATCTTTTGAATTTTAAATGTTTCAAACATAGTTCCAAGTCAGGAACATTTTTTAACTGCCCATTGCATTAGGCAAATAACTCAGAAAACAGAGTAAGAGCATAAACAATTTAGTACGGTGTGTGTGGCGGGGGGGGGGGGGGCGGGAATGTAGGCTTCTGGGAGATCACAATATCAAAGAAACAAATCTGGCATGCAGCTATTAGTAATGAGGCAATGCTGAGAACAAGAGCATCCAACAACATTGAGGGGAAATAACTTGTGATTGTTATTAAAGTATTTTGAGTCACTCTCTAAACACAGATGGTAATCACCATGGGTAATAACATTTCCCAAAAGGAAGAACAGTATTATGATTAGATCATCATGTCTGGTTTGAAAACAGAAACTGCAGAAGTTGAATACAAACATGACATGTATGAAGTCTAACTGCTCAAAACCACTTCATAAAGCTGATCACAGTAGTTAAAATATTATTTTTAAAATCCCCTTAAAAATTGTTCCCTTAATTTAGGAAAGGTTTCTGAATTCTCAGTAAATTAAACTGTAAAATTTAATGCTTTTTTTCAATACAATTCTGCCTGGATAATTTGTTTTAATTTATCTTTATTGTTGAAATCATTACAGATGTCCCCTTTTTTTCCCGATGGACCCCTTCTATTCTGAACCCAAACCCCACCCCAGGCTTTCACCACACTATTGTCTGTGTCCATGGGTTATGCATATATGCATAAAAGTTCTTTGATTGATCTCTTCCCACCCATTCACTCCCGCCTTCCCTCTGAGATGAGACAGTCTGTTGCATGCTTCTATGTCTCTGGATCTATTTTGTTCATCAGTTTATTTTGTTCTTTAGATTCCACAAAGGAATGAGATCTTATAATAATTGTCTTTCTTTGGCTTATTTCGCTTAGCATAATACTCTCCAGGTTTCTCTGTGCTGTCTCAAAGAGTAAGAGATCCTTCTTTTTTACAGCTGCATAATATTCCATGATGTAAATGTACCACAGCTTTTTTATTTCATCTACTGATGGACATTTGGGCTGTTTCCAGTTCTTAGCTATTGTAAATTGTGCTGCTATGAACATAGGGGTACATATATTCTTTCTGATTGGTGTTTCAGGTCTCTTAGGATACATTCCTAGAAGTAGGATCACTGAGTCAAATGGCAGTTCCATATTTAATTTTTTAGGAAACTCCATACTGTTCTCCATAATGGCTGCACCAGTCTGCATTCCCACCAACAGTGTACTAGGGTTCCCTTTTCTCCACATCCTTGCCAGCATTAGTCATTTGTTGATGTGGGAGCCCACTATATGGGAGAACATATTTGCCAATGATACACCTGAAAAGGGGGTTACTATCCAAAATACATAATGTACTTATATAACTTAACAAAAGGAAGACAATTTAAAAATGGGCAAAAAATAGACACTTCTCAAAAGTGGACATACAGATGGCCAAGAGACATATGAAAACATGCTCAAAGTCACTAATCATCAGAGAGATGCAAATTAAAAGTACAATGAGGTTATCACCTCACACCTGTCAGGATGGCTACCATCAACAAATCAACCAATGACAAGTGCTGGTGAGGATGTGGATAATTTTTTATCACTGTGGTCATCAACAAAATGCAAATTAGAACCAAAATGAGTATGATTTACACCCATAAAGTAGACAGAATTTTATTTTTTATCCTTTTTATTTAATTTATTGGGGTGACACTGCTTAACAAAATTATACAGAGTTCAGGTGCACAATTCCACAACACATCATCTGTACACTGTATTGTGGGTTCACCACCCCAAGTCAAGTCTCCTTCCATCACCATTTATCACCCCTATACACTCCTCTACCTCTCCCCATCCACCTTCTGCTCCAAGATCACCACACTGTTGTCCATATCCATGAGACTTTTCTCTTTTTAAAAATGTTTTTGCACTGCCCTAGCTGGTTTGGCTCAGTGGATAGAGCGTCAGCCCATAGACTGATTCTGGTCAAGGGCACATGTCCGGATTGCGGGCTCAGTCCCCAGTGGGGGTATGCAGGAGGCAGCGATCAATGATTCTCTCTCATCATTGATGTTTCTCTCTCTCCTTTTCTCCCTTCCTCTCTGAAATAAGTATAAGTATTTTTTTAAAAAAATGTTTTGCTCAGTTCCGCTAACCACCATCCCATCTCTCCAAAACACCCCAACTGCTGTCAGCCTGCTCTATCTATGAGTTGGTCTCTATTTTGCTTGGTAGTTCATTTTGTTCATTAGATTCCACATATGAGTGAAATCATATGGTACTTGTCTTTCTCTGACTGGCTCATTTCACTTAATATTCTCCAGGTCCATCCATGCTGTTGCAAAGGGTAAGATTTACAACTTTTTATGGGTAAGTAGTATCATCTACATATGGACACTTGGACTGCTTCCAAACTTTGGCTATTGTAAATAACTCTGTAATGAACATAAGGGTGCATATAATTTTTTGAATCAGTGTTTTGAGTTTCTTTGGATAAATTCCCAGAAGTGGGATCACTGGGTAATAAAGCAAATTTTTTTAGGTAACTCCATACTGCTTTCCACTGTGGCTGCACCAATCTGCATTCCCACCAACAGTGCACAAGGGTTTGCTTTCCTCCACATCCTTACCAATACTTGTTTATTTATTGATGATAGTCATGCTGACAGATGTGAGGTGATAACTCATTGTGGTTTTAATTTGCATTTCTCTGATGATTAGTAACGTTGAACATCTTTTCATCTGTCTATTGGCCACCTGTATGTCCTCTTTGGAGAAGTGTCTATTCAGGTCATTTGATTGTTTTTTAATTGGATTGATTTTTTTAGTGTTGAGTTTTATAATTCTTTATAAATTTTGGATATTAACCTCTTAGCAGATATATCATTGATTGGCAAATATGTTCTCCCATTCAATGAGTAGTCTTTTCATTTTGTTGATGGAAGTTTCCTTTACTGTGCAAAAACTTCTTAGTTTGATGTAGCTCCATTTGTTTATTATTCTTTTCTTTTTTAATATTTTAAATAACTTAATTATTTCTATTCTGATTATCACAATAATATTCAACTTAAACATAGAGTATATTTAAAAGTATAAAGAATAATGCCTGGAGATAAAACCATGCAATATTCCATGAAAAAAAGTACAGAGTACATGGAAATAGGATCTAAATTGACTTCAAAATAACATTTTATACATATTCTATTGAATCCTCACCTCTACACTGTGAAACAAGTGCTGTTATTCCCATATAATCTCAGAAGAATTATTTTTCATCCAAAATTATGCAGATATTGAAAGGTTGGACTACATATGAATTTAGGAATTTCTCAAAGTTTTCTTCTTTCACCTACAGCTTCCTTCTTTATTTTTTAGTTGAATTTATTGGGGTGACATTGGTTAATAAAATTATATAGGGTTCGGGTATACAATACATCATCTGTATATTATATTGTGTGTTTACCACCCCAAGTCACATCTCACCATTTACCCCCTCTTTACCCTCTTCTACCTCTCCCCACACCCCCCTTCCCTCTGGAAATCACCGTACTGCTGTCTGTGTCCATGAGTCTTTCATTTTTTTTCCTTTACCTAGTTCCTAACTAGTTCACCCAGCTCCCAACCCCCTCCCCTCTGACAGCTTTCATAATGTTCTCTATCTACGAGTCTGTCTCCACTACGTTTGTTACTTTATTTTGTTCATTAGATTCCACATATAAGTGAAATCATATGGTACTTGTCTGACTGGCTTATTTCACATAGCATAATACCCTCCAGGTCCAATCATGCTGTCACAAAAAGGTAATATATCCCTTTTTATGGCTGAGTAGTATTCCACTGTGTAAATGTACCACAGCTTTTTCTTCTTTTAAATCTTTATTGTTGAAAGTATTACATATGTCCCCTTTTACCCCATTGCCCTCCCCCCTCCCCACAGGCCTTCACCACCGTATTATCTGTTCCTATGGGTTATGCATATATGCATATGAGTTCATTGGTTGATCTCTTCCCGCCCCCACCCTCCCCTGCTTTTCCTCTAGGGCTTGACAGTCTGTTTAATGTTTCTATGCCTCTGGGTCTACTTTTGTTCATCAGTTTATGTTGTTCATTAGATTCCACCTATGAGTGAGATCATGTGATACTTATATCTTTATTTGAATGGCTTATTTCACTTAGCATAATGCTCTCTAGGTCCATCCATGCTGTTGCAAATTGTAAGAGTTCTTTTGTTTTTTATAGCTGTGTAGTATACCATTGTGTAGATGTACCACAGACCTTTAATCCATTAATCTGTTGATGGGCACTTGGGCTGTTTCCAAATTTTAGCTATGGTAAATTGTGCTACTATGAACATAGGGGTGCATATATTCTTTCTGATGAGTGTTTCTGACTTCTTGGGATATATTTCTAGAAGTGGAATCACTGTGTCAAATGGAAGTTCGATTTTTAATTTTTTGAGGAAACTCCAAACTGTTCTCCACAGAGGCTGCACCAGTTTATTATTTTCTTTTGTTTTCCTTGCACAAGGAGTTACATCAGAAAAAAAATGTTGCTACGAGAAATGTCTAAGAATGTACTGTGTATGTTTTCTTTTAGGATTTTTATATCTTCAAGTCTAACATTTAAATCTTTAATCCATTTTTTATTTTATTCCTGTGTATGGTGAAAGAAGGTGGTCTAGTTTCATTTTTTTTGCACATCTGTCCAATTTTCCCAACCTCATTTATTTCATACACTTCCTATTCATAAACACAGTATTATGCTTCCATTTATTTGTAACTTCAATTTTCTTTCTTCAGTGTCTTATAATTTTATGAATACAGGTCTTTTAAATCCTTGGTTAAAATTATTCCTAGGTATTTGATTCTTTTTTTATGTAACTGTGAATGGGATTGTTTTACTAGTTTCCAATTCTGAGAGTTCATTATTGGTGTATGAAAATGCAACTGATTTTTCGATATTTATTTTGCATCCTGCTACTTTACTGAATTCATTTATCAGTTCTAGTAGTGTTTTGGTGGAATCTTTAGGGTTCACTATATCATGTCACCTGCAAATAACGACAATTTTATGTCTTCCTTTCAAATTTGGGTGCCTTTTATTTCTTCTTCTTGTCTGATAGTTATGGCTAGTACTTCCAATACTATCCTATATAATAAAGAGGGAATATGCAAATTGATCATCACACTGCCAAAAAGATGGCGGCACCCACAGCGGAGGTGGGGTTTCCGTAACACAAGATGGCTGCACCCACAGCAGAGGCCAAGTTCCCGTAACGAGCCTTAACGAGCAATCAGCAGGGACCTGAGGCTGCGCCTCCCCCCCTGCCCCGTGGGGCTTAACAGGGGACCTCAGGCCACGCCCCCCTCCCTAGCGCTAGGCCGGGGGACATCAGGCCGTGCCCCCTGCCCAGCAGGGCTTGGCGGGGGACCTGAGGCTGCATCCCCTCCTGGCGCCAGGCCGGGGGACCTGAGGCTGTGACCCCCACCCAGCAGGACTTGATGGAGGACCTCAGGCCATGCCCCCCCGCCCGGCAGGGCTTGACAGGGGATCTCAGGCCATGTCCCCCACCCGGCAGGGCTTGACGGGGGAACTCAAGGTGCGCCCCCCATCCCAGCCCAGGCTTGAGGACCTCAGGCCGCACCCCCCACCCCGGTGCCAAGCCAGGAGACCTGAGGCTGCACCCCCCCCACCTGGCGGGGCTTGACAAGGGTGGGACCGGCTGGGTCTGGATCTAGCCCAATGGGGGGGGGTCTGGGTCTCACGCAATTTTGAGGCGCATGTGGGTGGGCAAGGACTTGACTCTGGATCCCATGGTGTGACCCAGACTCTGACAGGAGGAGGATTTTCATATACATTTTACTACTTTTCTTTCACCTCTGACACTTCTATTATAGAGAAAGGGCAAATAGCAATATTAAAATATTTCCTCTAATTAATCCCCTTTTAATGTGCACGAATTTCGTGCACCAGGCCACTAGTGTTGAATAAGAGTGGTGAAAGCTGACATTCCTTTCTTGTTCCAGGTCTTAAGGGAAACACTTGTAGTTTTTTGCTATTAATTAAGATGTTGGTTGTGGGTTTGTCATATACAGCCTTTATTATGTTCAGGTATGTTCCCTCTATTTCTATGATTTCAATCTTCTTAAATTTATTGAGAAGTTTTTATCATAAGTGGGTGCTGGGTTTTATAAAATGCCTTTTCTGCAGCTATTACTATAATCATGTGGTTTTTATCCTTCATTTTGTTTATGTGGTGAATCACATTTATTGATTTGTGGATATTATACCAAGCATGCATCCCCGGAATAAATCCCACATGACCATTTTAATGTACTGGTGGATCTAGTTTGCTATTATTTTGTTGAGAATATTTGCATCTAAGTTTATCAGGGATCCTGGCCTATAATTTTCTTGCTTTGTAGTGTATTTATTTAGTTTTGGAGTCAGGATAATGCTGACATCATAAAAAGAACTTGGGAGTCTTTCCTCCTTTTAAATTTTTTGGAATAGTTTAAGGATAGGTGTCAATTCTTGGAATGTTTGGTAAAATTCACCTATGAAGCCTTCTGGTCAAAGACTTTTGTTTTTGGAGTGTTTTTGTTTGTTTGGGTTGGGTTTTTTTGTTGTTGTTGTTTTACCTGCTTCAATTTCACTAGTTGCCATCTCTCTATTCAGATTCTCTGATGCTTCCTGATTCAGGTTTAGAAGATTGTATGTTTCTGGTAATTTATCCATTTTGTCTAGATTATCCAGTTTGTTGGCATATAGTTGTTTGTAATATTTTCTTACAATCCTTTGCATTTCTGTGATGTCATTTGTTACTTCTCCTCTTTCATTTCTGGTTTTATTTATATGGGTCCTCTCCCTTTTTTTCTTCATGAGTCTGGATAAAGGATTGTCAATCTTCTTTATCTTTTCAAAGAACTAGCTCTTGGTTGACTGATCATATTTTTTTTACACTCTAGTTCTGCTCTGATCTTTATTATATCCTTTCTTCTACTCACTTTTGGCTTTGTTTTTTGTTCTTTTTCTAGTCCCTTTAAGGGTAAGTTATATTGTTTGAAATTTTTCTTGTTTCTAAAGATAGGCCTGTAACACTATGAATTTTGCTCTTGAGACTGCTTTCACTGTGTCCATAGATTTTTGGGTTGTTGTGTTCTCATTTTCATTTGTTTCAAGGTATCTTTGATTTCTTCCATGATCTCATTGTTAACCCATTTATTGTTTAGTAACATGTTGTTTAGCCTCCATGTCTGGGTGGTTTCAGTTTTTTTATTGTATTGATCTCTACTTTCATAACATTATGGTCAAATAAGATGCTTAATATGATTTCAATCTTCTTAAATTTATTGAGACTTATTTTGCTGCTTTGTGGTGAAATGCTCTGAAAATATCAATTAAATTCATTTGATCTAGTGTGTCATTTAAGGCTACTGTTTCCTTGTTGATTTTCTGTCTGTAAAATATATCCATTGATGTCAATGGGGTGTTGAAATCCCTATGACTGTATTACTGCCAATCTCTCCCTTTATGTCCATCAAGATTTCTTTTTTTGCCGAAACCGGTTTGGCTCAGTGGATAGAGCGTTGGCCTGCGGACTCAAGGGTCCCAGGTTCGATTCTGGTCAAGGGCATGTACCTTGGTTGTGGGCACATCCCCAGTAGGGGGTGTGCAAGAGACAGCTGATCGATGTTTCTCTCTCATCGAGGTTTCTAACTCTCTATCCCTCTCTCTTCCTCTCTGTAAAAAATATATATTAAAAAAAAAAGATTTCTTTTTTTAATTACTTTATTGATTAAGGTATCACATATTTGTCATCAACGCCCCCCATTCCCATCCCAAACACCCCACACGCATGCCCCCATCCCCCTGTTGTCCGTGATCACTGGTTAGGCTCATATGCAAGCACACAAGTCCTTTGGTTGATCTATCTCCCTTGTCCCCACCCTCCCCTACCTTCCCTCTGAGGTCTGACAGTCTGATCAATGCTGTTCTTGTTCTTCAGTCTATGTTGTTCATCATTTCCCCTAGATGAGTGAGCTCATGTGATACTAGGAATACACTTATAGGAACTGAAAATGAAACAAGCAATAATGGTTATGCTGAGAGGCAAATGAATCAGTCTATAGTGAGTTTCTTTCTGGGCCAACAGTTCTTTTGAGTCCCGATTTCTATGTCCAACAGTTGTTTATGTGTACATAACAGCAATGATATTTCAGTTCTGGATGGTGGACAAATGGTGATAATGCAGGTCTGACCCTCTCTGGTTTGGTCCTGGGCAATCTGCAGTGACGCACATCATCAAGATTTCTTTTACATATTTAAGTGCTCCTATGATGGATGCATAAATGTTTACAAAGGTTATATCCTCTTGTTGGATTGCTCCCTCTATTATTATGTAGTGTCCTTCTTTGTCTGTTCTGATAGCCTTTGTTTTAAAGTCTATTTTGTCAGATATAAGTATCACTACCCCAGCTTCTTTTTCATTACCATTTGCATGAAATTTTTTTATCCTTTTATTTTTAGTCTGTATCTTTCTTTCTGGGGTGAGTCTCTTGTAGACAGCAGATATATGGTCTTGTTTTCTTAGCCATATGTCTGTTGATTGGGTCATTTAAGCCATTTACAATTAAAGTGATTTATTGATAGGTAGGTATTTATTGACATTTTATTATTTTAACCATGTTCCTCTGTCTCAACCTCCTCTTCCTTCCTCCTTCTCTCTCTTATTCTAAAAGAACCTTTAACATAATACTGGTTTGGTGGTAACAAACTCATTAGCTTTTTCTTGTCTAAGAAGCTTAGATAAAAATTTCCAAATCTGACAATACCAAGTGTTGGTGAGGATGTGAAATAACAGGATCTCTGTTATTCAGCTGATAAGGGTATAAATTAGTACAACCATTATGGAACCTGCTTGGCAATACTTGGTAGAGTTGAAGACATACATATACTAGAACTCAACATGTACACTCCTGAGCATATTTATTACTCTACAGATAGTCTCACACTTGTGCACAAGAAAACATGAACAAGAATGCTCATTATAACAGTGTTCCTAATAGTTAAAACTTTGGAAATAACCTAAATGTCTGTCAACCAAAATATGGATAAATAGGTGGTAGTGTATATACAATAACTCATGATACAGTAATTAAAATGAATTACCTAAATAGTGATTCTCACTGGGAGCAGGTGAGATTTCACCACCAAAGGAATATTTGACAATGTCTGAAGACATTTTTGGTTATCACAACTGAGGAGGAGTGGAAAGTGCTACCGGGATGTAGTGGGTAGAGGCCAGGAATACTGCTAAATATCCTTTAATGTACAAGAAAGCTAGCTCCCCAGAATAAATAATAATCCAGCCCCAAATGTCAATATAATAGGCTGAGAAAATCAGAACTAGAGCTACAAACAGCAACATGGATACATCTCATAAACATAGTTGACAAAAATAAAGTTTCAGAAGGATAAAAACATCTAAAAAATACGAGAGGAACCAAGATGGCAGCAAAGTTAAACAACTGAATTGCCACCTCGCACAACAATTTCAAAAATACAACTAAAAGACAAAACATCTACCACCCAGAACCACGGGAAAGCTGGCTGAGTGGTAGATTTACAACTAAGGAGAGAAAGGAGCACAAACACTGAAAAGCTGAGGTACAGAGGCACACGAATCGGGCTGGTGGCGGGCGACTGGGCGCCCAGCTTTTCTTCAACCCAAAGGGAGACAAGCTCCCAATCACTCTGAAATCCAGTTTCTAGGGACACGAGGGGGATCCAGATGCCTACGGGAAGAAGCTGGACTCTCGGCCATCAGGGCGGAAAGTGGGAGTGACTTTCTTGCAGAGGTGCGCCCAGCAACCAGTGTTTACTGCGCTGGAGCACGGGACTCAGGGACTTGGAAACGCGGAAAGGCAGAGACGGCTGAAGGCAGCCATCGCCGTTTGCCACGCCCTAGCCTAGTGATGCCCAGAGACCCCGCCCTGCCCTGAGACCCCACCCTGCACTTCTACAAACCCGCCCAGGCGCCACACAGCGGCTTTTGCATATAAATGGCCTGTTCTGTGGCAGCTTAACCAAATTAACTGCAGCTCCAGTCAGACTGTTCCAAAACCGCACAAGCAAAGAGGAGAAAACTAGTTCTTACTGTAGCTCCTGCTGGGGGGCCTCAGACAGTAGCTGACCTGCACCCCATTGGAGATCCAGAAACTAGGGTATCTAGTGGTCGGTGTGAGACGACACCAGATTTCAACCACTCTCATAAGGGACACATTCAAGAGGCAGACTCAGTGAGCACCAAAGCCCTACTGGAACAAGTCCTGCCCCATAAACGTGTCTCCTGCACAGCAATTCTCCCATTATAGACACAGCGGGTCCTCACAGCCAATTGGCCTGGAGGTCAATTCCTCCCAGTGACACCAACAACAATCAAGACTTAACTACAAAAAGGCTGTATACACAGTCCACAAAGGGGAGCACCAAGAGTGTCCACCTCAGGTAACTGGGAGGCTGACCCGTTGAACCAATAAGACACCTAGTACACAAAGCTACCCAACCAACTCAGGGAAGCAGCGAAAATGAAGAGGCAAGGAAACAGATCCCAAACGAAAGAAATGGAGGAGAACAAACGAATGGACATAGAGTTCAAAACCACGGTTATAAGGTTTTTCAAGAATTTCATGGAAAAGGCCGATAAATTTAATGAGACCCTTGAGGATATGAAAAAGGACCAACTAGAAATTAAACATACACTGACTGAAATAAAAAATATTATACAGAGACCCAACAGCAGACTAGAGGAATGCAAGAATCAACTCAAAGATTTGGAATACAAAGAGGCAAAGGACACTCCTAAAGAGAAGCAAGAAGAGAGGAGAATTGAGAAAGTTGAAGATAGTGTAAGAAGCCTCTGGGACAACTTCAAGCATACCAACATCAGAATTATGGGGGTACCAGAAGAAGAGAGAGAGCAAGATGCTGAAAACATATTTGAAGAAATAATGACCCTAAACTTCCCCCACCTGATGAAAGAAATAGACTTACAAGTCCAGGAAGCACACAGAACCCCAAACAAAAGGAATCCAAAGAGGACCCACCTAGACACATCATAATTAAAATGCCAAGAGCAAAAGACAAAGAGAGAATCTTACAAGCAGCAAGAGAAAAACAGTTAGTTACCTATAAGGGAGCACCCATACGACTGTCAGCTGATTTCTCAACAGAAACTATGCAGGACAGATGGGAGTGGCAAGAAATATTCAAAGTGATGCATAGCAAGAACCTACAACCAAGATTACTCTACCCAGCAAAGCTATCATTCAGAATGGAAGGTCAGATAAAGAGCTTCACAGATAAGAAAAAGCTAAAGGAGTTCATCACCACCAAACCAGTATTATAGAAATGCTGAAAGGTATTCTTTAAGAAGAGGAAGAAGAAGAAAAAGGTAAAGATAAAAATTGTGAACAACAAATACATATCTATCAACAAGTGAATCTAAAAGTCAAGTGAATAAAAAATCTGATGAACAGAATAAACTGGTGAATATAATAGAATCAGGGGCATAGAAAGGGAGTGGACTGACAATTCTCAGGGGGAAAGGGGTGTGGGGGGTGCGGGAAGAGACTGGACAAAAATCGTACACCTATGGATGAGGATAGTGGGGGGGGGTAAGGACAGAGGGTGGGGTGGGAACCGGGTGGAGGGGAGCTATGGGGGGGGGGAGAGGAACAATTGTAATAATCTGAACAATAAAGATGTATTTTTTTTAAAAAAAAGAAAAACAACCAACAAAACAAAAATAAATAAATAAATAAAATAAAAATGTCGAACTCTTAGAAGTAGAGACTAGAACAGTGGTTATATGGGCTGGGTGGTGGAGGAAATGGAGAGATGTTTATCAAAGGGTACAAAGTTTCAGTTATGCAGGAGGAATAAACTGTAGGTCTAACCTACAGCAGGGTGACTATAGTCAATAATACCGTATTATATATTTGAAATTTGCTGAGAGAGCTCAATAGTTCTTAACAAAAAAATAGTAACTATTTGAGATGATGAATATATTGGCTAGCTTAATTTTGGTAATCATTTCACAATGTATATGTATATAAAAACATTTCGTTGTATGCCTTAAGTATACACAATTTTTATTTGTCAATTATACCTCAATAAAGCTGGAGAAAAAAGATTTTTTTTTAAAAAAAACAGTCCATTTTAGAGGGAAATAAAGAAGAAGAAAATATAAGGGAATGTGCAGAAATTAAGAGAAACGTTACCAAAATTGAAATAATTCAGTAAGTGAGACCAATAATAAACTCCAACATATACTAGTTAGCAGTCAAAATCATCCACTCAATTTTACCAGGGCTTTAAAAATACCCGTCTGTTAAACAAATTGATGATTTCAACCTATGCAAACAACACTGAACTAGTTTTGCATTCAGGATAGCTACATAATATTTCCAAATCAATTTAATTTTTTTCTATTTAAAATCATTACCACCTCTAAATTAAAAACAAAAGGGAGCCCTGGCTGGTGTGGCTCAGTTCGGAGCATCGTCCATGCCCCGAAAGGTCGCTGGTTCAATTTCTGGTCAGGGCACATACCCAGGTTGCAGGTTTGATCCATGGTCATGGTGCGTACAGAGACAATGAATCCATGTTTCTCTCTCACATCAATTTTTCCCTTCCTCTCTCTCTTTATCTCTCTCTTTCTCTCTCTCACTCTCTCCCTTTCTCTCTCTCTCCCCCCATCCCATCTAAACTGCAATAAAACATTAAAAAAGAAAACAAAATGGGGAAGCATTAACCTACCTATTATTTTTTATAATTCATTTAAATTGTGTAAGCCTTTACAATGAAAACTGATCTTACTCTTTAACCTTTCAAAATACTGAGTGCCTAATCTCTTTCATCAGACAACTGTCATTATATAAACAGAAGACTAAGATTCCAGATGAAACAGCTGGAGTAGACAAGTGTATGTTTTAAAACATAATTGTTCTTTTCATTTGATCATTCCCAAAAGATTAGGAGCCAATACTTAAGACATATTAGTAAGGTCAAAAAAAGAACAAGGTATTAAAATTAAGAAAAAGCAATGTGCTGTGCAGGCCATTTTTGTGGCTCTTGGTAATCACTGCCTTTCTTTAAAAAAAAAATAGTTGTCTTTGTAATAATAATACATATACTTCATATTCCTATAGCATTGAAGAGTTGACATATACATGAATTTCACAACAATCCTGCCACATAAATAGGGTAGTAGCCTCCTTTTAATATTATGGAAGCTAACATTCAGATTTACCCACGCTCATACAGCCAATTCAGGCTAGAGTCCATAGCTAACAATAGCCTCAAAGGGATTAACTTAATAGGGTAATGTTTGCAAAACTCATAAAACAAAACCAGCCTAAGGTTGGAGTAGGGTAGAAAAAAATGCTTGAAAATAATGTCCCTACAATAAACACAGGTGGAGACAAGTTCTTCAGAAATGAGAAATAGTCCTCCAGTTACTAGGTTCTTTTCCACGAGGGGTGAGCATCTGCTACCATGTCAATAATAGACTGGAGTTAAAAAACACATTTTTTAAATATGGATGAAGCTTTTCTTGCCTCAGACAAGGCCATTCTAATCGTTGGAAAGTAAAGGAAAGCAGGATTAATCTATTTGACATTAAAATGTGTCAGCTACTTTTCAACCATATTATCGGTTAAATATGGTCTTGGTGCACTTGTGTATCTTAGATTGTAAGAAGACTGGTAGTTGGAATGCTTCTTCTCCCCCATCAAAACAATCATCTAATTCAAGCTTGTCAGGTACAATCTGTAGGTAAATCACAGACTGTAATGCTATGGCTTTCTTCATAAGGAAAAATCCACCTTACAATTTTAGCTCTAAGACAAAATAGTGCCCCAACCCACTGATGAAAAACATTAAATACCAATGAAAAATAAAAAAACAACTGTCAGTATTTAACCATTAAATAAAGTTGGAAAAGCACTTATTTTACATTTGCTATAACTGATTAAGAACAAGTATAAAATAAACAATAAAAGTTTAGTGAAGCTGAAAATGACAACTCAGTTTGAGCAAACTTTTCAAGAACGTCATTAATTTTATTTTAAAATTACTAAAACGATAATAATGCTAATTACCCTATCACACATTAAAATGCCTTTAAAAGTATTATTTTAAAAGTCTTATATTGATGTCAGAATAGACAGATCCTTGCAACAAAATAAAAAGTCCAAGAAACAGACATATCCTCTCTAATAAAATGGTAATATGCAAATTAACCATCACTCCACTACATAAGCCACACCCACCAGCCAAGCCACGCCCACCAGCCAATCAGGGCGAGTATGCAAATTAACCCCAGCCAAGATGGCTACAGCCACAGAGAGTAAGGTTTCCCAGGTAACAGAGCAAGCCAAGCTTTCCATAGCCATTGCAGGCCTAAGCCTCCACTCAAGCTACAAAGTTTCAATTATAGAAGGTAAACAAATTCAAACAGAAATGGGGGCAGAACGGAGCTTGAGAGAGCAAGCCAGGTTTGCCGGCGGCAACAAGGGAAGCAAAGGTTTCCGCACACCCTGGCCGGGCCCACCCGCTTAAGGCTACAAAGTTTCAATTGTAGAAGGTGAATTAACTGCCACAGAAATGGCTGCCGCCCCGGAGGGAGCAGCAGGCTTGGCTGCGCTCCAGGCTACAAAGTTTCAATTGTAGAAGGAAAATAAATTCCAGATACCAGGGCCTCCGCTTGGGTTGCCAGGGGGCGTGGCCGGCCTGCAAACCACCAGAGGCCCCTCGCTCAGGCCGCCCCACACCCCAAGGGAACCCCCACCCTGATCTGGGACACCCTTCAGGGCAAACCAGCTGGCCCCCACCCCTGTACCAGGCCTCTATCCTATCTAATAAAAGAGTAATATACAGATTGATCATCACTGCAACACACAATATGTCTGCCCCCATGTGGTCAAAGATCCTGCCCCCATGTGGACACAAGATGGCCACCACAAGATGGCCAACAGGAGAGGGCAGTTGGGAGGCACCCGGCCTTCAAGGGAGGGCAGTTGAGAGGGACCAGGCCTGCAAGGGAGGGCAGTTGGGAGGGACCAGGCCTGCAAGGGAGGGCAGTTGAGAAGGACCAAGCCTGCAAGGGAGGGCAGTTGGAGGTGATCAACCCTGCAGGAGAGGGCAGTTAGGGGTGACCAGGCCGGCAGAGGAGGGAAGTTGGGGGCAAACAGGCTGGCAGGGGAGCAGTTAAGCATCAACCAGGCTGGCAGCGGAGTGGTTAGGGCGTGATCAGGCTGGCAGGCAGAAGCGGTTAGGGGCAATCAGGAAGGCAGGCAGGCAAGCAGTTGGGAGCCAGCAGTCCTGGATTGTGAGAGGGATGTCCCACTGCCCATTTAGGCCCGGTGGGATCCCTCCAGGAGTCCCAGATTGGAGAGGGTACAGGCTGGGCTGAGGGACAACCCCCCGCCGTGCACGAATTTCATGCACCGGGCTTCTAGTGTGTATATATGAGTTTAGTATACACAGACAATAGCATAGTGATTACCAGAGGGATAAGGGGTAGGGGGAGGTAAAAAAGGGTATAGGGAAAAGAAATGGTGATGGAAGGAGACGACTTGGGGTGGTGAACACACAATGCAATATACAGATGATGTATTATAGAACTGTACACCTGAAACCTATGTAAATAATTTTATGAAGCGATGTCAACCCAATAAATTGAATTTTAAAAAATAAATAAAAATAAATTTAAAAAATTTAAATGTTAAATAGTATAGTATATGTAATAAGGGCAGTATTTCCAATCAGTGGAGAAATCAATAAGTCATGTTGGCATAATGGCTAACTATTCCTTTTTTCTGTGAAGAAAACTATTCAGTGTCATATAGCACTGCTGTGGAACAGCTCAATATGTTCTAACCATTTGAGGTAATTTTTTATAGATTCCCATCTTACACCAAAATTAATTCCAACTGAGTAAAAGAGTGATATGTAAAAAGAAAACAGAAAATGCTACAAAGATATAAAACTGAACATTAATTAACAAGAGTAACAATAAAACTTGGCGTGGGGAAGGCCCTTCTAAGCAGAAACCAAAAGCAGAAACCATAAAGGGAAAGATTTTACAATTTTATATAAAATTTTAAAATTTCATGTGGCAAAATACACCACGTAAACAAACTACAAAAACATATATGAATGGAGTTTCTTGGGGGGGTGATGAAATGTTCTGGAATTAGAGAGTGGTAATGGTTGTGCAAATCTGTGAATATAATAAAAACCACTGAATTACACACTTCAATAGGGTGAATCTTAGAATATCTAAATTATAGCTCAAAAAACCCATATAGTAATATATATCTCAGGCAACTGACAAAATAAGAAATTGAAAATACCAATAAATACATGAAAATTTACATTTACATTTTTTTATTGTTTTCCTTTCCTTTTTTTTCTTTTTATTGAATTTATTGGGGGTGAAACTGGTTAACAAAATTATACAGTTTTCAGGGACACAATTTCACCACATATCATCTGTACACTACTGTGTGCTCACCACCACCCGCCCCCCGCAAGTCAAGTCTCCTTCCATCACCATTTATCCCCCCTATAACCTCCTCCCCCTCCCCCTGCCCCATTCTTCCCCTGGCAATCACCACACTGTTATCTGTGTCCATGAGTTTTTTCTTTTTCTTTTTCTTTTTCTTTTTTGCTCAATCCCTCTATTCCACCACCCCCCATCCAACCCCACAATACTCAACCCCCTACAGCTATCAGTCTGCTCTCTATGATTTTATCTCTATTTTGCTTGTCAGTTCATTCTGTCCATTAGATTCTACCTATAAGTGAAATTATATGCTACTTGTCTTAAAAATTATAAATTAGGCCCTGGCCGGGTAGCTCAGTTGGCTAGAGTGTCCCCTTAATACGCCAAGGTTGCAGGTTTGAGACCCGGTCAGGGCATATACAAGTATCAACAAGTGGAACAACAAATCGATGTTTCCCCTCCCCTCCTCTCTTCCCTCCTTTCCCCTCCCCTCTCCTCCCATCACCTCTCCTCTTCTCCTCTCTCTCTCTTCATTCCTCTCCATCCCTCCTCCCTTCCTCCCTCTCTCTCTCCCTCCTTCTCTTTAAAATCAATCAATTATAAATTAAAACAACTAAGATAAAACATTTCCCCCTACTAGATTTGTAAGATGTGCCTATTACTATGTAGCTTAAAACAGAACAACATAAGAAACAACCTAAACTTCTATAGTAGGTCATTACTGCACCCACTACTGAAGCCAAAGTGGGAGTTGGGGATATTTCCTTACCTTTCATCCTTGAAGCTGAGATGCTGCTAAATGATTCTAGACCAGGTTGGGCAGATGCTTCTGCCCAGAGTTTTGAATCCTGATGAAGTGACACAGTGATAGCTACAGAGAAGTTTTGGCAGTTACAGCAGCAAAATCAAGATGCCAGCTGTGGTGGTGGCAAAAGTACTGAGAAAGCCAGTGCCACTGGAAAGTTCCTCACCAGACTGTTCCTACGATGTGACCTTGTCCTATTTTAGCCTCACTGGATTCCTGCCCATTTTCCGAGACTGGCTGACCATCTTCCCTGTTGACTCTTAATAGGGAAGCAATCTTAATAGCCTACCAATAAATTCGTTGTTAAGTGAGTCAGAACAGTTTTATAATGTTTGGAAGCAAGAACTTGGCCTAATATATGTATACCATGTGCCCATTTAAAACAATGATATAGATCTCTATTTACAGATAGGAAAAATGTTCAGGATACATTAAGTAAGAAAAAGCAAATTTTCACTCTGCAAAAAGTTCTCTTAACCAACCTCTAATGGATTAACTGGTGATCTCCATTCTATCATTAAAATATTCAGATGTCCACAGCATGTTTATATGTACTCCTTTCCCACACTTAGTTAATCTGTGTTTGCTTTTGCCAGTGGTTCTCAACCTTTCTAATGCCGCGACCCTTTAATACAGTTCCTCATGTTGTGGTGACCCCCAACCATAAAATTATTTTTGTTGCTACTTCATAACTGTTTGCTACTGTTAGTGAATCGTAATGTAAATATCTATGTTTTCCGATGGTCTTAGGCTCTACAGCAGCGGTTCTCAACCTGTGGGTCGCGAACCACAGGTTGAGAACCGCTAGCAGGGTCGCCTATACATAGTTTATATGGTTTCCTTCAATTAGCCAACCACTGGATGTTTAGGAAAGTTTCTACCATGGTTTCATTTTCTATGAGGGAAGACTCTGAAACATATCATAGAACAAAGGCGGGGGGGGGACATCTGATTCCATTTTGTTTTAAAAGGGCCCTAGTAATTTTACATTTTCAGCCTTGACTAAAAACTGTCATAAGCCAACTTTTTTCTTTTTTTTTTCTAATCCTCACCCGAGGGTATGTTTTTACTGATTTTAGAGGGAGGGAAGGAGAAAGGGAAGGAGGGAGGGAGGGAGAGAAAACATCAATGTGAGAAACACTGATGCATTGCCTACAATATGCACCCCAACTAGGGATCAAACCTGCAACCTGGACATGTGCCCTGACCAGGAATCAAACCCATGACCCTTTGGTGTGTGGGACAATGCTCCAACTGAGCCACACCAACAAGGGCAAGCCAACTTTTATAAAAACTTACATAACAAGGTAGGATTGAGAATGGATCCCTAACAAAGATATCACTGAAATCTAGATTTTGAAGAATCTTCTTCCCATCATTGGATTGCCCATATTTGTCCTATAAAGCAATGAAATGCAATGGCCTATTATAATGACTATGTTCAATATGTTATGCTGTTATTTTTTTAAGTAGTTATCATTCAGAACCTCAGTGGAAGTCAGAGATGATTTTTCTCATGCACACTTTTATTTGACACTAGAGGCCTGGTGCACGAAATTTGTGAACTGGGGGGGATGTCCCTCAGCCCAGCCTGCACCCTCTCCAATCTGGGACCCCTCAGGGGATGTCCGACTGCCCGTTTAGGCCCGATCCCTCTCACTATCCGGGACTGCTGGCTCCTAACCACTCGCCTGCCTGCCTGCCTGATTGCCCCTAACCGCTTCTGCCTGCCAGCCTGATCACCCCCTAACTACTCCCCTGCCGGCCTTATTAACACCTAACTGCTTCCCTGCCAGCCCGATCGCCCCCAACTGCCCTCCCCTGCCGGCCTGATCTTGCCCCCAACTGCCCTCCCTTGCTGGCCTGATCTCACCCCAAATTGCCCTCCCCTGCTGGCCTGACCTTGCCCCCAACTGCCCTCCCCTGCCAGCCTGGTTGTCCCCACCTGCCTGCCTGGTCGCCCCCAACTGCCCTCCCCTGCAGGCCTGGTCCCCACCAACTGCCCTCCCCTGATGACCTGGTTGCCCCCAACTGCCCTCCCATGCCGGCCAGATCTCACCCCCAACTGCTCTCCCCTGCCAGCTTGATCGCCCCCAACTGCTCTCCCCTGTCAGCCTGATCGCCCCCAACTGCCTCTGCCTGCCTGATCACCCCTAACTGCCCTCCCCTGCTGGCCTGATCTTGCCCCCAACTGCCCTCCCCTTCAGGCCTGATGTCTCCCCCAAATGCCCTCCTCTGCTGGCCAATTTGGTTCTGATTGGTCAGTTTCTATGCCAGTCAGCGTCAAAAGCTCCGCCCCCTAGGCAACCATTGGCTCCTCACAGTTGACCCAGATTTGGTTCTGATTGGCCAGTTTGTATGCCAGTCAGCGTCAAAAGCCCCGCCTCCTAGGTAGCCATTGGCTCCTCGCAATTTACCCAGATTTGGTTCTGAGTGGTTGGTTTCTATCCCAGTCAGCATCTCCGGGCCTATTTCTGGGCTTGATCATAGAGGCGGAGCTGATCAGCAGCTGCCCCAGGCTGCTAGCGAGTGGCTGAACTGCTGACCTCTGGTAGAAGAGAGAGGCTTGGCTGCTGGCGATGGAGAGAGGAGCAGGGTCTGATCACCCTGATTCTCTCTCCCAGCCTTGCCAGCAGCCACTGCCACTCTCCGAGAGGTCAGCAGTTCAGCCTGCTCGCCTGCCTCGCCTGCTGCACGCACAGCCTGGCAAACGGTCGAGCCTCCCAGTCATTGCAGATGTGATGGACCCAGGGTTTTTAAATATTAGGATTTATTCTTTCTCTAAAAATATTTATGTGCTATAGCAAAATTACTTTTTCCTGAGAAAGGCAGAAAGTTTTTAAATGTTTTCCTTTGTCATGGTAAAATACACATAACATAAAATTTACCATTTTAACCATTTTTAAGTGTAAAGTTTAGTGGCATTAAGTACATTCACATTGTTAGACAACCATTATCACCATCCATTTCCAGAACTTGCTCATCCTCCTAAACTATATCCGTTACACAATAACTCCCCATTCTCCTTCCCCCCAGGCCTGGAGTAACCACCATTCTACTTTCTGTTACTATAAATTTAACTATTCTAGGTACCTCATATAAGTAGAATCATACAATATTTGTCTTTTTATTTGGTCTGGTTTCTTTCACTTAGCATAATATCTTGAAGGTTTACCCATGTTTTATCACATTTCAGAACTTCATTCCTTTTAAGGCTAAAATATATTACCTTGAATGTATAATACAATATTTTGTTTACTTAATAATCTGTTGATGGGCATGTGAGTTGTTTCTACCTTCTGATTACCATGAATAATGCTGCTATGAAAACTGTTATACAAATATCTGTTCAAGTCCCTGCTTTCAATTCTTTAGGGTATGTACTCAGAATTACTGGATCATGTGGTAGTTCTATGTTTAATTTTTTTTAGGAACTACTATGCTGTCTTCCATAGCAACTGCACCATTTTACATTTTACAAGGGCTCCAATTTAATCTACATCCTTGCCAACACTTATTATTTTCCAGGTTTTTAAAAATAATAATACCTATCCTAATAAGTGTGAACTAGAACCACACTTCTTTTTTTAAATATATTTTTTATTGATTTTTTACAGAGAGGAAGGGAGAGGGATAGTTAGAAACATCAATGAGAGAGAAACATTGATCAGCTGCCTCCTGCACACCCCCTACTGGGGATGTGCCCGCAACCAAGGTACATGCCCTTGACCGGAATCGAACCTGGGACCCTTGAGTCCGCAAGCCAATGCTCTATCCACTGAGCCAAACCAGTCAGGGCTAGAACCACACTTCTTTTTACATTTCAGAAATGTCAAGGAAGAAATGGGGAATCAAAATTAAAATATGAAGTAAATGAAAGAAATAACCCTTCATTATCAATCAAGTCATTGTTATTTTATTTCATTTACAATGTACTCTTATAATTGTTCTTGACAATTTCCCCTATATTCTCATTTGTGGCAAGAAATGGTTACAATATATACTTTAAATGTGAAGTATTCTTGCTTTGAGTTCTATTTTATGAGTGATTAGCTTAATAGGTTAGTACAAAAATTTGGAATGAGTTCAAACAGATCAGGATAGACGGTGTAACAACTGGTCATTAGTAAATGTGCTTGGCTCATCATGTGCTTATTTTTAGAGTGGCTATAAAAAAGGAAATGTTGTGAATTTCATCTACACCAGTCCTTCAGAAACATAGAACTCAGATTTAAACACATTTATCTAAATTTCTTCCTAAACATAGTAAGAGTATACTAAAAGGGCCTAGTATACTAAAAGGTAGTATACTTTCAGCACTATTACTTAATAGCCAAGTAATAATGAACCAATTTTAGCCATAATTATTACAAAAAATTAGACTAACCAGAAAAGATGATGTGGGCAATATCTAGATTCTAGGAACATATTACTGAATCACCCTGAACACTTGTTTGTTAGATCTATTTTGGAAAGTAGTATCAGAGGAAATGAACTCTATCATTAGAAGTTACTTAATTCATCAAAACTTAAAAATGGAACCACCATATATATCCTAAGAATCCCAAAACACCAATCAGAAAGAATATATGCTTGCTTATGTTCATAGCAGCGTTATTTACAACTAGAGGCCCGGTGCATGATTGAATCATGCACGTGTAGGGTCCCCTACACGCTTTCGCTTTTCGCGGTGGAGCTGGGTGCCTGTCCACTGGTGCACCAGGCCTTTCAGAAGCCTCCGGCTCAGCGGAGGCTTCTGAAAGGCCTGGTGCCGGAGCAGACAGGCACCCAGATCCCATGCTTTTGATGGTCCACGGCCGCTGAGGGGGGCTACCCTGCTGTTGAGAGGCACAGGGGGCGGGACTCCCGCCCCCTGTGCCTCTCAATGGCCAGATCCGCAGCCGCTGAGGGGGGCTGCTGCGGACACCTGGCTACCCTGCCATTGAGAGGCGCAGCTGGGTGTCCGCGGCAGGCCCCCTCAGCGGCCGATCTGGCCGTTGAGAGGCACAGGGGGCGGGAGTCCCGCCCCCTGCGCCTCTCAACAGCAGGGTAGCCCCCCTCAGTGGCAGCGGATCCGTGCCTCTCAATGGCCGGATAGGCCACCCCGAGTCCCGCCCCCCAGCCTCCCGCCGCCCAATCGTGGGCGTAGCGGAGTGATGGTAATTTACATGTTACTCTATTATTAGATAGGGTAGCTAAGATCTGGAAACAGTCCAAGTGCCCATCAGTAGATGAGTGGATGAAAAAGCTGTGGTACATTTACACAATGGAATACTATGCAGCTGTAAAAAAAAAAAAGAAGGATCTCTTACCCTTTGTGACAGCATGGAGAGACCTGAAGAGTATTATGCTAAGCAAAATAAGCCAGAGAAAGACAA